>OX031007.1:131584616-132209616 GCA_943735925.1 Pollenia amentaria | reverse complement strand
AGTTGAGTTATGTACCTGTCAAAGAGTCGGCATACTAGTTGTATACTATGGCTTTAATGCTTTAAACACATTCGAGACAGCAGACTACCGACTTCAATATGTCAACAATAGAATACATGTGTGTATATGGAAATGATTATTTTAGCGACGACACGGCAAAATGGCTGCAGGTTGTTGTCTATGCTAATTTTGTCGTTGTAGTCAGATTAAACTAATTTCTATTTTTGTACGCTACAAAACAGAAAAAGTGCTGCTAATATAATCAAAAATTAGAAGAATTAGTGCTTATAATATATAATAATAATTTTTTGGTTAAACAGCAAAGAACCGGATTGAAACAAGAATATAAGCGCGGCTCACCACCAAATCTATATTATTATTTCTTTTTAGTATCCTTAAAAGAAGTTATATAGGAAGATATAGGAAGAAGCCCATTTCAAATGCTCATACTTCTTGACTGACTTTTTTACTAAATTTGCTTTATCTTTAAATTATGTCGATAAATTAATAATTATTTAACAATAATATACACATGTTACCAAAGTTATTAGGACTTTGATTAATAAAGCTTTTCTGTATTGCGGGTTTTCAGCCTTCCGGAACACTTTTCAAATATTTACATATTACTATATTTCAATATGTAACAAGTGCATAAACTATTACCACTATATGTTTTAACTCAAACTTATAAACAAATTGTGAAGTTTTCCAAAATAAAATTTTTTTAACCCTAATAACTTAAAGATTTTATATGATGGAGTTTCTAAAAATATAGCATACAAAAACTTGGGGTGTTCTCTATAACATATTATATTTGAGGAAATATTATTATACATATCGACAAAATTTTAAGATAAATCCTCTTAAGGGGTTAATAAATCGGTATATTTAATACATCATATGAAATGTGTTTCGAAAGACTTTATTATGATACCAATACTTTAAAGATTCAGATTATATTTTTCTTCCTATACTATTGATAAAGTGCTCTGAAACATTTACGACCTATAATTCATAAGCTTAGTGCGTTGAACCAAAAAATTACAGTAAAATCGCGATACAGTAATCTTGCGGTCAAGTTAACCAAATTTTAGCGCTTCTGTGCCGCTCTAAACGTTTAGAGTTAACGTTAAGAGTTAACTTTTCAGATCGTATTAGTAAAAGTATTGATTTGTACAAACGATAACAAATTAGATTAAATTTTAAGCTGAAAGTTGAGAGTTTAAACAAAATTGAGAAATACATTAAAGAAAAACTATCGGCGTTGTATTATTGTATATCTGAAGTTGCCATCTCAAAAATAAAAACGAAACGTCACAAAATTTTCGAAGCTTTGAAGAATACATAGGAAAAAGCATACAGGAAAACATTACATACACCAAAATATGCCGATCTTAAAGCAAGTTTGTACAAATGTTTTCTTGAAGCATCGAAAACCTAATTGCGCAATCACTGTTCTAATTTCAATATCAATAGCTAAGCGCGAGTTCGTGTAACTGCAACCTGAAAAGACAATAATGTCAGTAATGGATGGCTGGCAAATGTTTAGAAAATACCCAGAATTCGCTATCTGAAAATTTTTGAAGAACTAATTTTCTGACAAACGTCATATGTAGCACCTAACACATAATACATGACTGATTGTATAATTATTAATTATAAATTGTAGCCGGTACAAATTAGATCTAAGTTTCTTTTTTGTAAAGATGACAACTAAGTCATTGCAAAAAATATAGGTACATATGTTTATTATTGCAATTTTTTACAATTTAGAAAAGTTAATAAATAAGACGAAAAAGTTAACAACCCTTAGGACATTTCAGTTTACTTTTTCGCGATTATACTGTATATTAGGATTTTTTTATCAACCTGCCATGAAGATGATATTCTTTATTATGAGTTCCAAAAATAATAAAATTATAATATTTTAAATGTTTTTTGATAAATTCATTTGTTTTTACGTTAAAAAATTTTTCATAAATAAGTATTTATATTTTTGTAGGCTTAAATTAATGGCGATTTCTTTTCTGAGAAAAATGTTGCATAAATGGTACATGCTCTACAAAAAAGAGATAGAGCATGTACCATTTATGCAACATATTTCTCAGAAAAGAAATCGCCATAAGTTTGTGTACGAGTCTGCAATTATGCATGTTGTTAAATTTATAAAATTAAAAATGATAGTGGCACCACTGAAACGTAAATACATAATTAAATTTTTTCAATTGTAGCTGTCGTCTTCAAAATAATTCAGTAGCTGATTACGCGACTACAATTGCAACCTGCAGCATTTGTAGTCGTGCCTTCGTGTTGCCTGCTGTCTCGAATGTGTTTAATGCATAACTACTTTTGTTTCTTACTGAAATGAAGCAAAGCAAGTATGAAATTTATTTTGTACGTTATTGTATGAGGAATTTGCTGCAATCGCTTAACATTGGGGTGTAGCAAAACAATAATTAAAAAAACTTTAAAATAGTTGGTTGATATTGACCAAGATTAATGCCTTATATATTAGAAACCATAAAAATTTCGTGAAACAGGTTTTGGATTCAGAAAGAGGGCATTAAAAACTCATACCAAAACAAAAATTTCGAAATTTTGCTAAAAAATAATTTTTTTTCTGCTAAAAAAAAAAAAATATGTTTCTAAAACGACAGCGCATATTAGAAAAAGTTTAACTTAATTAAAGGAAATTTGATTGCGCGTTTTTTAGTTTATTCAATAAACTAAATTGTTTTTTTTGTTACGCGAATATATGTTGTGCAACCTCCTCCATTTTCGAAATAACAACGGTATATCTCGAAAACAAGAACTAACATAAAAACGGTTAGCATCACTGGATTCAGCGTACCCGAATTAGGTTAAAGCGCTTGTCTCAAAAAAAAGTGTAAACTACTAGCACTGTGTTATTAATTCAATTCGACCAAAAATGTCAGTACTTCCCATTCTGCACTTAGAGATTCCATTATTTTGTTACTGTAGTCAAAATTAAAATATGTTTGAAATTGAACTGACTTTAACTGGGTGCCACCCCAAATGTAGAAAATGTTTTCATACAACAAAATACATACAACCAAGTTGCACCGCTAAATAGCTAACATTAAAACATAAAGCAAACCGAGTAAACTGAAAAGGGGTTTTATGATGAAAAAATGGAAAATGTAAGATTAATATCATATTTAGGAAATTTTGTACTTATTTAATTATTAACACAAGATCAAAAACAGCTTCTGCTAGCTTTATATTTAAAGTCGACTTTAACGTAAAAAATATACTTTAACATGTCTATAAAAGACTCTAAATCGGCCCTTGAGTAAAGTCGACTTAAGTTCTTCTAAAGTATATTTTTGAATACGAATATGGACCAATATTTTTAAGTTTTTCCTAATTATGTGTGTAGTTTTTTTTTTTGATGTTTTTTATAAGAAAAACCATATTAGTAGGACTGTTGACTTAAGGTATTTTTCTTTAATAAATTAATAAATAAGAATGTAACGATTATTTTTATTTAAAAAAGCAGTTCAGGTTATAATGTATGAATGTTATTCATTCGGTTAACCGATTATTTACTACCCAATTAACTGATCGGTTAATTTAAAACTGCCTTTTTCGATTAACGATTAAACTGTTTAATTTCAGTCGATTAACCGATTAACCGATGTAACAAAATTTCTAACATATTGTAGTATTATAACATATTTTTTGTGTTTTTAATTGTTTGTTTCGTCTCATATGCAAAAGGGATGTGTTAAGAAAATATTTTTTCATACAAACAAAGAAGGTGTTCAGTGACCTTCATTTTAAATAAGCGTTTGCTGTCAACAGCTTTTTGCTTCAGGTACTTTTTATATGTATGTGTTTAGTTATTTGTTTCTTCTCATATCAATCTTTTAACAGAATTAACAGAAACAATTAGAAGTGTTAAAAATTTGAATAAATTAAAACAGGACTCTAATGGCAAAATGGAAGATTTAATTTGTTTCGTAAAATCCAGGAAGAGGACTGAGAACTTAAGATATTCTGTATTATGGGTTGCTTTTGATTTCTCCAACATCAACGATAAGTGAAAGAATTTGTCAAAGTCAAGTTTTATCAAAACTAAAAAATTATTTTTCTAAATGATAATTTTATAAGATATTCTTAAACTATTGAAATAGTTAATTAAATGATCTCACAGTTTATTTTTTAATTAATACATGATTGGGTTATTCACAAGGTGTGATATCAATTCATATCGTCATAATGTCCTAAATATTATTTTCCAAATGTTTTATTGTTGTGTTTCAAACAAAATAAAAATTTTCATGCTGTGTTGATTGATTCGTCATAACTGTACAGTAGAATTCTAAATTATAAGCGGTTGCCCATAGCAGTCAAATGTATTTCTTGTAATTATTTTAAAACATATGACTTTACAACTTTATGACTACCTTGTGAATCACTCAAATATGTATTAATTAAAAAATATGTATTACATATTTATAAATTATTCTTTTGTTTGCTCGTTTTAGTTCAAGAATTGTTATGTTTGTTATGTAATTGGTGTTTTTTTACTAATAAACTCTTGATAATAAATAAATTAAGAAATTTTATATATTGAAATTACTTAATTTATAAAAAAACTTTATTAATCGGTTAACCGATTAATTACCAAATTAAACGATTATTAACCGATCAAACCAAAACCTCGGTTAATTAATCGAGCGATTAATCGATTAAAGTAAAAGCCCGATTAAATGAAGAGAGAGATTCACACTTTCTTGAAGCAACAATGTCCACAAACACCAAACTTATCAGTGAGAAATTGCAACGAGGCAAATTCTCACTGATTT
Organism: Pollenia amentaria; assembly: GCA_943735925.1. Classification (NCBI taxonomy): domain Eukaryota; kingdom Metazoa; phylum Arthropoda; class Insecta; order Diptera; family Polleniidae; genus Pollenia; species Pollenia amentaria. The sequence continues at coordinate 132,204,784 of OX031007.1, read as the reverse complement.
AATAAAATATCAAATTATATTATGCACAATAACATGTATTAGTGTAAGTATAAAAATATAACAGTCAAAGCGGACAATCGCACAAGCGGCTGTCCCGCAATTAAATAAAGAGAAAATAAATAGATTTTAATAAAAGAATAAAATAAAGTGTATATTATTATAAAGAAATTCTCAAGGAATATTACAAGACCACACATTTTCTCCCCCAAAAAGCAGCAACTATTCATTTTATTCATAATTTTGCTTTACGATTATATTATAAATGATTAAATTATTTAAATTGTTTTATTGTTAAATTTTAATTGTTTTTTGGCTTTTTTGTATAAACATTGTAATTTGTTATTAAGTTTTTAATTAATTAATGATTTTTAGTTTTACATATTCTCAGTTCCATACTGTAAAATAACAATCTTAGCCTTGTGTACGGAGCATTTCAATTAAATAAATAAATAAAGAATAAAACAAAAATTATACAAAACATAAAATAAAGATAAAAATTATAATTTTATATGGATGGGGAGGACAAAAAGTCAATTTCAAAAACGAAATTTTATATGGAGCACAATACAAAAATTTTTATTTTAGTACAAGCTTGATATATCATATGGAAACGTACAAAAACTTTCTTATTTGGAGAAAAATACCTATGTGCAGCAAAACTAATGTAAACCTTTACTAACGTTTTTCCCGTTACAGACTTTTTGGCATATGCGCTAAACCAATTCTTAGTTGAAGATATGAAAAAGAATTTTTAAACCAACCGTTTCATTGCCGTAAATTTTAGTTTATATCAAAAAAAAAAAAAAAACTTCAAACATTTCCGAACACGACAACGACTCTCGTAATAAGGCCGATTATGTGTAAATTTTTTTTAAAAAAGTGGAAAAATGAAATTTTGGGTTAATACCCTCTTGTTGATCAAGTACGCTTAACCGATTAATTACTACCCGATTAACTGATCCGTTAATTTAAAATTGCCTATTTTCGATTAACGATTAAACCGATTTATTTCAGTCGATTAACCGATGTAACAAAAATTTTAACTTTTTATAGTATTATTACATATTTTTTTGTGTTTTTAATTAATTGTTTTGCCGCATATACAAAAGGGATGTGTTTAGAAAATATATTTTCATACAAACAAAGAAGGTGTTCAGTGATTTTTATTTTAAATAAAGGGCTCTGGAGACTTTCAAATAAACCCGTCAATCAGTGCATATGTGTTAATGTCGTTTATTTGAGGCTTTTTCGGAGACGTACAAATAAACACGGCAATCAACCAAGGCGAATTCATTCCAGGTAATCTCGGTAGTACAACAAGTACAACTCGTACAAAAACCACAAGCAATTTGTTTTTGTAAAATCATTGTACAATGTCAAAAACCGAAACAAATCAAAACAGAAACAAAGATAATAAACAAAATTTTGACATCCAACAATTATAAAGCTAAAGAAAAAAAGTTATCAGCAGGGCTTTTAGGATCACCTGTAATGAATTCGCCTTGGCAATCAACAATTGTTTTTTTGAAAAAAAAAAAAAACCAAAATATTTATATTTTTCATGACAACAAACACAAAGAAAATAATTTTTTTTGTCAATCACAACAGGAGACTATCAAATAATCAGCCATCAAATAAAAAAATCAAAACTTTTTGATTTTCATCAAGCATTGCCGACAACGCGTATGTGTACCCGAAAAAGAACGACTGCACGCACACAACTATGTGATTGATGTATTTATTTGATAGTCTCCCGGGCGTTTAAGTGTTTGCTGTCAACAGCTTTTTGTTTCACGTCTTCTCATATCTTCTCATATCAATCTTTAAACAGCATTAACCGAAATAATGCGAAGTCGGAAAAATTTAAAAAAATTAAAACAGAAAAATCCAGGAAGAGGACTGAGAAATAAGATATTCTGTATTATAGGCTGCTTTTGATTTCTCGAACATCTACGATAAATGAAAGAATTTTTTAAGAGTAAAATTTAATCAAAACTAAAGAAAATAAACGCTGAAATCCTAACTTTTAATTCAAATTATTTGCATAAAAGATTATTTTATAAGATTTTCTTAAACTATTGAAATAACTAATAAAATGATCTAACAGTTTATTGTTTAATTAATACATAATATGTTAATTAAAAAATATGTATTACATATTTATTAATTATTCTTTTGTTTGCTCGTATCTGACAAAATTTGGGAGGGATTGGATAAGCGGGCGTGGCACAAAATATATATTTATGTATATCTAAAGAGCGGTAAGAGAAAAATTGTGCAAATTTGTTAATACACAACCTCTCTAAAAAACTAAGCGGGATAGGAATGGTGGGCGTGGCACAACCCATTAGAAGAGATTGTAAATATCTTTATATGTGAAAAAAGGCAAGACCCAAAGTTACCAAATTAGGTACACGCATCTCGGTTAGTAATGCAAAACATCTAACAAAATCTGGGCGAAATTGGTGAAGTGGGCGTGGCATAACAGATTTATTTATAAATAACGGTAAGAGCAAAATTGTCCAAATTTGGTACACATAGCTGGGTTGTCGATATGCAACATCTGTCAAAAACAAGGTATAAGTGAATAATTGGGCGTGGTACATACAAAGGCAAAAGAGATTTCTGTAGATCTAGAGAACGGTAATAGCTAAAGTTTCCAAAGTTGGTACAAATAGCCTGGTGATCAAACCGCATCAGTCAAAAAGTCAGCGAGATTAAATAAGTGGGCGTGGAACAAAATAGAATCCCGTATATTTGAAGAACGAAAAGTGTAAAATTGCCCAAATTTGGTACAATTAGAATGACTATCAATATACAGACAGCATCTGTTAGAAATGTGCGGGCTTGGAAGAGTGGGCGTGGATCAAACTAGATTTCTGTATATCTAGAAAACGGCCACAATATATGTAAAAGGCCCACTGCCTTATTGTATACATAGGCGGGACAACTTCAATATAAATACCATATAGATTTCTGTGCAACTGGTGAATGATATTAGTAAGAGTATGCAAACTTGGTACAAATAAATTCAAAAACAATGCACGAGATCTGTACTGAAAAAAATTACATATTTTTCTTTAATTAGGGTAGGGAAGCGCACTGGGTTAAGCTATCAAATAAATAAATAAAAATATTTCATCCAAACTATAGTACCTTACAGAGGAATGAATGTTTTTTTGAGAGATTAAAAGCTTTTAAGTCATTAAAATTTTTATGCAACGTACCTATATAAACCAGCTCTTCCCTCTTCTTTCCATACCGTATGTAATGTTTGCCAAAATTTGTTATACTTATTACCCTCTTCACGTAAACGCGTTCGTGCAACTTCATGTGGGTATGCAATACATGAGGCAACAGTCTTAGATATGGCACCAGCCATCATAAATTCAATAAAATCTCTTGAGGTCTTAGAAGTATCCGATTGATGTTTGTTCTGACGGAGATTTTGTTGTTCAATCTGCAACCATTAAAATAGTAATTAGAAATAAGAATTAATAAAAAAATTATTCTTACTCACCAACTTAGATTTTATAAATTCATAAATAACAAAATGTATCATTGTCTCACAGATGCCAAAATAGCTGGCGGTAATACCTTTGTAGAAGGCAGCAACTCCACCCTGAGTGTAAACACGTTTTATACATTGTCTTACGGTCATTTGAACTTTGGAATTGTAGTCCAATTGCAAGCGTGTTTTAACAAACCAAATTGGATTTGTAATGGAAGAGGAAACAAAACCGGCACTAGCTGCACTTACAATATGAACTTGTGGCGAATCAGGTTGTATTAATCTAGTACAATGAAATAATATAAAACACAATAAGAACTTCATATGCATGTAAGTACGTATTGCATAATTTAAAAGGCCTCGTTACTCTTACGTAAACGTATACGTTGATGATCAGCTGTTCCGTTTTCATTACCAAGTCTATGTATAAATAGGTACTCTTACGTAAACGTAACGTTGCGTTGCGGACGAACCTGATAAAATTAAAATTTCTCTCCGTTTTTACGTATCCGCTCTCAAAAATTTTATTTTTGTTTTCAAGCAGTGTTGTCAACAAAACGTATTAGCCGGCGGTTTATTTTTAGATTTTATTAATAAGATTCTCTTTTTAAAATATAAATTTAAAGAATATAAACATTACATACATACATATACATATATAAATAAATATAAATATATGTATATTAGTTTTTTTGTTTTTGATTAAACTTGGTAAGAAGATAGAATGTTAAAAATTAGCAAAACCCGATTTTTTGGAAAAAACCCTACAATCATAAATCTAAATTTTTTTCGTACGAATTCCTAATCGGAAAATCGGCTTTAAAAAGGCAAATTTCAGGTCAATTTTGATCAATTTTAACTACAAAATTTTAAAAGTAAATTTATTTTTTTGGCTTAAACTACCATTAGGGATATAGGTTTGAAAAATGTTAACTTAAAGGGACAAAACAGGGTAAAACTTTGTTTTAAATATTTTGGCGATGTTTGAATGAATTTTACATTGTCGCATAAAAGTACATTTTGAAAGTCGTCGCCTTTAAGGTTTACCCCCTTAAAGTGGGTAATATAAGGGATTTTTGGGATATTTTAATTAAGCTCATTTATACTGCAACATTTGAAAAGTTTACGGCTTATTTCCGATGTGCGAAAGAATTCTTTCGTTCGTACAACTGCATTCGTACAAATTCTAAAGTTTGTTGTTGTTTTAAATGTAGTTGTTCGAAAGAAATAATTCTTTCAAACATCGGAAATAGGCTATTAATTATTTCATGCTAAAACTATCACTAGGGACATACATGTATAACAAATACTAAATTATTTCACATAAAGGTAGCAAAGAAATAAAGTACATTTTAGAGCAAACAGGGTAAAAATTCGTACTCTTGGTACTTTTTTGTGAACTCGTTTTTTGCAGTAATTTTGACGGTTTTTCCCCGGGCATCTCCGGAATTTATCACCGTGTATACACATATATAAGCGAGGATTTAGTAGCAATTTTTACTGATACCCATATAAGTGAGGTCAACTTTGTACTTAAAGAGATATTAATAAAGTCTTAAAATAATTTTAAGGTCCATAACTCCTTAACTAGCTGCTTAGGTGCAAAAACACTATATCAAAAGTTGTTATGTTATAGCATTTTTCAGTGCTGTACATACAAACATATCTGTGAATATACATATGCACATATATTCTACTTCTTTTTTAGAAAACCGTCGATATCGTTATGTATTGGCGATTTCAAACAAGAACATTAACAACATGCTTTAAACCAACACTGAGTGCAAAATCAAAACAAAACAAAATTTTTTATTTCATTCTCTTTGTTTTTTTAACACACTTTAAGAACATATGATACGTTTACGTATTTTTAGTAACTACCAACCATTGACGTCGACCGCAACGTTTACGTATCCGCAACATTTACGTAAAGAGTAACGAGGCCTAAACTCTAACTTCCGTATTCATAAAAATATTTTTTAATTTAATAGATGTTACAAAACCAATTTTCCATGAAAATATTATTTAATAAACGTTTGTTAAATTAAATAATCGTTTATAAATACCGGGGTAAAAAAAGCTTTCAATAGCATTATCTAGTTAGGGGTTTTTACATACCCTAAATTATTGAGGAAATTTTTGGTTTGTGAATATGTGCAAAAGTATATGGCACGTGATGGTGCAACACCAATGAGATTCGGTCCAAGACCTTTAAATAATGCTTTGGGTCCTTCATGTTGTACTATGTGTCTGGAAATTAAGCAAAAATAGAATTTTAATATTTAAGTTAATAACAAATATTTTTCGGAATAGAATATAATGTTTAAGCGGATATTTCTCTTACCTCAGACACTGCAATATGCTCATACTTTTTGTAGATGATGATGAGATGCCACAATGTGAAATTGCCATTATCTGAAAATTTTTTGGTAAAAACTTTATTTAAAGCGAACATTAATAAATTTATAAAACAAGTTGTTAGTAATTAATAAATTTTGGAATAAAAAGCGTTACAAGAAAATTAAAAGTAAAAACAAGAGAGGAAGAAAATAAAAAAGGACAATTAATTGGTACTACCCTACGAACACCCCCAATCACCTGTGGTTGGGACCTGTTACGTAATATCGTTGTACTAAGTTTACGTCTCTGTTCAGGTCTGAGTAATTCGGAGGAGGCATTTGTGGAACCAGGATTTTCAACAACTCGTGGCGGTGTTTGAAATGCTGCTGTAGAACTTTGTAAACGAGTTTTGACAACTTCTAGGGGACATGTCACAACGGCACCAACTGTACCAGCAGTCCTACAAGGAAGCAAACGAAAAAGAAAAATTAATTATATTTTACAAATTGATTTAAAATATTATCTAAGATTAATTAGTTTGGTTTTGGCATAAAACAACATTTTTGAAATTTTTAATTTTTTTTATCTTTGTCTTGTTAATGGTTATCTGTTTTTCTAGTGGCTGGCTGTCGTTTTGCCAAAAATTTTAAATTAAGAAAAAAGTAATTGTCATGAAACAAAAATTTAATAATTGTTTGATTTTATTTTAAGAGTAATCTAATATCTAATAATATTAAAATATTGCATTATATGTAGTTAAGTACATACAAACATATGAATGTAGATACAAATGTACTAATTTTAAAAGATAAAAATATTTACAAAGCACTTTTCTACTTTAAATAATATAATATGAGCAATTATAAAGAAATTCATGTCAATTGACGACATGTCGTTCACGTCATTTGGAAAATTGTAGAATTATATTGGTTTAAATAATTCACCAATTTTAAGTGCAACATCTATTAAATATGTAAATAGATGTGTCAATACAATAAAATTTCAACAATTGAATCAAATAAATTACATCAAAATTCATTTCCGGAAGAGGATAAATTTGACAAAACCTATTCGAGTCAAATTTATAACTATTCCAATGAGCCTAACAGCCAATTTCAAACTGTTCAGTTATAATAAACTAAAGGTTATAACTGGAAAAAACATATTGTTAACTGGAAGTTAAAGTTAGTGTTAGTTTTAACCAGTGTTACCAAAAATTGGTGAAAAAAATGGCTAAATTTACGGAAAACAATGGCTAAAAATTGGCTAAAAAATTTTTGAAATAAAAAAACATTAAAATTCAATAACAAAACAAAAATAATTCATTAAAAGTTTTTTACAATGAAATTTTAAATCGAGATCAATTTGTAACTTAAAAATAAACGAAAATTAAACATTTTTAATAAATTAAAAAATTAAATCGTCGATTAATTCGATGTCGTTATTCTAATAGGAATCACTTGTACCTATTAGTTTTAAATATATTGAAGGTAAATCATAATCATGGCAAGCAACATTTACCCAACCTTTTGAGTACAAGCCTCCAAAAAAAGATAAAAAATATTTTATTGCTATGCTAAAAATATTTACCTTATTGATAAAATCGAATTAACGGTTGCTAAATTTAAACAATTTCTCAAATTACTTTTAACGATGATTACTTGGCTAAATACCCTAACGACTTCAGCATTAGACCATTGAAGTGAGAGAAATTCCAAAATTTTAAAAAACTTCTTGTTACACATAATACACTGTTGTATATTTTGAAGCTAAAAGCGATTATAGCAATTTTCATCATTTGTAAAAGTTGTGATTTAAATTAAATGCGTTTTAATTGTTAAAAATGTTTATTTTACTTTTAGCAATTTTATAAATTTTTATAAGAAAATAAAAACTATAATTTTCAAAGAACATAGCTAAAAAAACAGCTAATGGCTTAACTCATTTTTTAATGGCTAAACAAGGTGAAAAATGGCTAAATCTAGCCGCTAAATTGCTAAATTGGCAACACTGGATTTTACTGAAATTGGTGAAATTAAACGTTATAAACTAACTTCGTTAATTTATGACTTAACCCCTAAGCAATTTAGATTTTAATCTCTTTTTATGCTGAATATTATCTAAATCAACGTTTTACAATTTACGAAATTCAAAACATTTGCACATACATTTATATATGTATAATAGCTTAACCCGGTGCGCTTCGCTACACTGGTAAAAAAAATAAATAAGAAAAAAATTGCAGTATTTTTTTAATGTGTAATTTATTTTTTTTGCTCCCCCTGCACCTACCCCCCTTTTTTTTTGTTTTGAAAGTTGTCCTGTAAAGGTTGATAACTTTTGTGTTCAGATATATGGTATTTAATATTTCTTTATATGAGGGGTACTGCTCCTCCTCTGTCTACCCCGCCCATTTCTATATTGAAATTAATAGTTTACCATAGTAGTAGCTGTAACCACGTTTGAAGACTCTTCCTTTAATAGTTCTTCTGTTGAGCGATACTTAATTTATGCATCCTATGGAAGGTATTTCCCCCCTTGCGCCTACCCGCTTTATTTTTATTTTCAAAAGTATAGTATACCATAAGAGAGACTTCTGCAAAGTTTGAACATTCTCACTATAAAAGTTCTTAAGATATGCGATATTAACCATTGGCGTCCTATGGTGGGTACCACTTCCCCCGCTGCTATTATATTTCAATTTGGGGGCTCTGAAGATCCTACTACCAAAAGTTCAACAAAATGCGTGCAGCGGCTCTTAATTATATTTCTATCTATGAGGGGTACTGCTCCTCCCCTGTCAACCCCGCCCATTTTTATATTGAAATTTATATTTTACCATAATAGTAGCTTTAACCACGTTTGAAGACTGTCCCTTTTATAGTTCTTCAGTTGAGCGATATTTAATATATGCATCCTATGGGAGGTATTTCCCCCCCTGCGCCTACCGCTTTATTTTTATTCTCAATAGAGTAGTATACCATAAGAGTGACTTCTACAAAGTTTGAACATTCTCACTATAACAGTTCTTAAGATATGCTATATTAAACATTGGCGTCCTATGGGGGGAACCACTTCCCCCGCTACTATTTTATTTAAATTTTGGGGCTTAGAAGATCCTACTACAAAAAGTTCAGCAAAATGCGTGCAGCGGCTCTTAAGATATGCGATAATTAATATTGGCATCCTATGAGGGGTACCAATTCCCCTGCCCCTATCGAAAAAATAAGTAGCCTATTTTATTTTTAGGGCTCACGTGATGTTACTGTAAAAATTTCAGATAAATCGGTTCAGTAGTTTCGGAGTCTATAAAGCGACAAACAAACATACAAACATAATTCATTTTTATATATATAGATGCAATGTGAAATTTCAGAAAGCGATATGTTTTGAAATACTTATTTCCGGTAGATCTAATAATATATAACAATTAAATAAATGATTAGAAAAATTCCTAATTTATTTGTATCATTTCATATCTTTTTTTTGTTATTATTTGTTTGAATGTTCTGAGTACAAAATCTTCATAGATTTTATTTCAAATCAGTTTTAACTTTCTTAACTATGTCTTTACACCTGCAAGTAATAACTTGCAAATGGAGTATACGTATAAGCGTGATAATGTTGAAGAAATAGTAGCGGAGTTCAGTGTTTGGTGCGAATGGTCTTGCAAAAGTGCAAATGCAAAATATCGTAGCTCTTTTGTTAAATCCAACAACAAAATGCACTGATTTTCCGTTAGTTTTCTTAAAAGAGCTACGATATTTTGCATTTGCACTTTTGCAAGACCATTCGCACCAAACACTGAACTCCGCTAGTGAAATGTCATGCAATTCGCATGAATGTTTACACAGTCAAGTGAAAGTTCTTTATAATTCAGAGTTGCCAAGTGCGAAACAGAGCAGCATTTCTAAATAAACAGTTACAATTAATAATTTACATTTCTAATGAGATTGATGTTTCAAAATTAAACCAATTGTCTTCTTATACATAAATTTGAAAACAAACTAAAAATATTTTTATATATACTAAAACAAAGTATGTATAACGGTCATATTCATATAAAGTTCTTATTTTAAGCTTAAGTTATGTAAAAACCATTAAATGATTTTTGTCTATAAGCCTTTTGTAAAAATTTGTATTCAGAAACGTACATTAACAATTTTTTAAGTATTTTATTTTTTTTAGCGATTTTTTTTAATATATTTTTTAAAATTTTTAGGATCAAATAGAATCTGGGAATTTTAGTTCTCATGTTGAGTTTAATTTTTATTATTTTTTTTTTTAAATCGAATGTGTATGTCAAATTACAATTTATAAAGCTTTCATACTTAAAAACTATTCTTATAAAATAAAAATACATATTATTTTAGTTTCTGAACAAGATGTTGCCAAAAGGTATTAAAAAATGTTTGTTTAACACTTTTTTTATATATACGATAAGATAGTGTTCGAATAAGAGGTTTGTTTATTTTTTATTAACATCACTATTATTATGATTTGTTTATTTTATTTATTTTTTATATTTTTGAACAACAATTCGTTGTTTAAAACCTAAAAAAACCAACTGCAATTATTTAATAAATAATAAAAACGAATATCTGAATTTGCCCCTGAACATATTTATTTAAATCATATACAATTTTTTTATTAAACAATATAACTTGTCTAAAGTAAAAAAAATTAGTAAACGATTTTTAACATGTCCATATTAATAAAAGTCATTTTTCCATTATTTTTAAATATATTGCCCAAAAATAATATCATAAAATGCAAACATTTATCAAAATCTCATTTTATTTTTGCTTTAATGAAGTGCAAATCCACCAATAAATGTTCTTACTTTATGAATGGTTTATTAAAGGTATACTATATTTTTTTTCGTTTACGAATACAACTTTATCACTTTTTGCTTACTAACGGTTAATTAGCCATAAATAAATTTTTATGAATACGGCTGTTAAACTATAATTATTGTTTCCGCATGCAAGTAAATTTGGGAACAATGTTTATATTTTTGACATTAACACTCTCATATTTACTACAATAATGTAATTACAATAAAATTTATTATTTTATAACTTTATAGTGCAGGGGTTCATTTAATCAATATTTTGTTTTGGACCGCCAAACATAATTTGATTACGAAAAGTACTTAAAAATATTTGACAAAACGTACATTATTTTTAGCAAATATTTATTAGTTGTAATTCAATAAAATAAGTATAAGATATAGTTTTTGTATTTTCTTTCGATTTGGCGGAAATTTTTTGTTGGACCTCTAGAAGTCTGTTTGGGAACTGTTGCTTTACTACACTACTAATATAAAAAATTAATATGGACTAAAACTATTATTTATTTATTTAATCAATGGACATTATCCTTACTGACTAATAACAAGATTGACTTAAACTTAATGAATAACATGATGGATTTAAAAATGTACATAAAAAATTACTAGTTAAGATAAACAATTATTTTATGCTTTATAACATTTAAATTTAAAGAAAAATCAACAAATTGTGACAAAAAAGCAGATTATAATGACGAGTATTGGACAAGGTATATTAAATGTAACAGAATCTAACAGAAATTCACAACAAATATTACCATTAATAAGATTAACCATAAAATATACATTTAACATTGTACGACGACTTTTGAGCGATGGTAGTTTTATTAAAGCCAGTCTACTAGAATAGGAAGGAAAGTTTGGCGATTAACTCCATTGAAGACCACGTAAACAGAACAACAAAAATTGTTTTTGGACAGATTCAATACGAGAATTATGAATGTTGCAATATGGATCCCAAATGATTGACCCATACTCTAAGATAGGTCTAACGAGTGACACGTAAAGTTGCTTCGTTAGGTATGGATCAGTAAGCTCTTTAGCCCAGCGTTTTATAAAGCCAAAAATACCTCTAGCTTTATTTACAGTAAACGTTATATGGGAAAAAAATTTAATTTATAATCCAATAGGACTCCTTGATCGAGAAATGAATCAACCAACTCCAATTGATGTCCACCCAAAGCATAATTAACAGCAATACAGTTATTTCTATAAAAACGCATGCATTTGAATTTTAATAGATTCAACTCCAACATATTGTGATTACACCATAAAAAAGTTATTAAGATCCGATTGAAGATAAAAATGATCAGCAAAGCAATTAAAAGAATGGAAGGTTTTTACATCGTCCGTATACATCAATATATTGGGGAAGTCGATAACATTGGGCAGATCATTAAAAAACAGCGTAAATAAAAGTGGGCCAAGTGACTGCCTTGGGGAACACCGGATGAAATATATATGTATGTACTTGAATTTACAATTATGAAATTGTACTTTTTTGCTTTCTGCCAATTAAATAAAAACTGAACTAGCTTAAACTTCTACAAGATAAGCCTAATAAATCCAATTTAGTAAGAAATTTATGGTTTACTTTATCAAATGCTTTACTGCAGTCAGTATAAAAAGCATCAGCTTGTTTCCTTTGTGTAAATGCAAAGTTGATCAAAGTTTTTAAATGAAGTACATTGGTTGCAGTTGAACAGTCTTTCCTCAAAACCATGCTGGCATGCTGCCAGCAATGACTATGTGTGATGGCAGAGGAAATCAGCAACTAATTTTTCTAATAGTTTTGGAATAGCACTTAATTTGGCAATCCCTTTATAGTTTGTTATATTCGATCTATTTCCTGATTTAAATAAAGGTTTTATATACGAGTCTTTCCATAATATAGGAAAATAACCACATATAATCGAAGCATTGAATATTATATTCTGAATGACTGACGGAGTATTTTACGTTATCAATAAATGTTCCAGACTTTTTGAATTAATTATCTCGACTTAATTAAAGTAAATATCATTGTTGATAACTAAATTACAATGCTGGTGAATAAATAGAAGTAAGGCCTTTTTAATTAAACTTGACTTTATCACAAAGAAATCGCTTTTGGGCTTCCCAAGTGAATCACAGAACCTAAACAATATGACTACTAATTAGAGTATTCAATTATTTGACTTTTGGTTTTGTTCGAGTTAGGAATTAATTGATTTTTAAATTATAATTTTAATAAGAGTTTTAATATGTTCGAATAACTCGAATAACTCGAATAATTCAAATAATTATATCCAATGGAAAAAACATACATGTCTATTTGATTTGATACTTTTATTATATTAAAAAACAGAAAAAAACCATAAAATAAAAATATAGTTCAACAATAAACAATAAAATAACAATTCATTTATACCACGTTAAATAAAATAAATAATAAAAAAATCAAAAGCCCTCCTACAAAACATACAGTTTTTAAGGCGCCAAAGAGACCGAAACAAGCTTAAGGAAATAAAATTAAAATAAACTACGTATAAACAAAGAAAATACTACTTCGGATGAACAGACTATTAAATGCTCTGAAAACCAAAGTTTGATACATGCACTCGGTTCAGCAGCAATCGTGGTCCATTAATTTAATTTTATTTCAGCGTATAATTTGCAATTATGTCCCGCATGCCAAACTTAATTCGGGAATTCAACATAGGCTTTCATCTCATATTTTTATAAATTGTTTTTTAATTATTTATTTTATTTTAGACGTTTTTGTCGCGGTATTTTTATGAGAGTTCCAGCCTATTTAAGCAAATTTATTATTCTTAAATTAATTTAACTAATATATTATTCCTGAAAATCAAGTAAAATTGAAATCAATTGAGATTCTCAGTTATTTTTTTTTAAATCTGCGTATTTTCCTGATTTTAAGAAAAATTTTGGTTAAGATAAGACCTCGAAGTATGAAGAAACTTTTTAAACTGGACCGTTTTCAAAGTTTGTTCGATTTCAATTTCAATTTTTTACCGAATTTACCGAGCTTGGCTGATAAATTTATTTTTTTTTTCATTTAAAAGCACTACTCTAAAGGTTTGGGTAATTTGTTTTCTTAACGTATTACTATTTTGCGCCAACAATCCGTGATTTGGTTTTCAACTACCTATCTAATGACACTTCGATTTTTAAGACGAATCTAACAATACCTAAAATGCCAAAATTCTTTCAAAAAAGGTCAAAAGAGGTAATAAATAAATTGAAGGTCGGGTAATAACAAGTAACCCATACTTGTAAATGCTGATGAATTTTTTACAATGAACGTCAAACTCAATATGAAAAAGTGCTATTTTAGTACGAAAATTCATACGTATGGAATTAATGTTTATTACATGATTTGTCTCACACACACCCACTTCAAAGAAGGGACTAAAATATGTTCAGAATATAATAACATGTTATTAGTTGTTATGTTTTTTATTAGTAAAAATTCTAAAAAAAACAAGTTAGAGTGCTATATTCGGCTGTGCCGAATCTTTGATACCCTCCACCGACAGGAGTGGGCTCTATATGATAAATACATATATATTATTAACTAAGCTTCACAAAAACGAAAGTCAGCATTAAAATTGGTTGCGGTTTAGACCTGAATTAAATTATTGACCGACAATAAGAAAATGTTAATCGTTTCTTGTAAGAACTTTGTACTGGCTTGAGTAAAATATCATTATTCGTAACAGTTTTAGCCGGACTAAAATGATTTTTGGGAGGGTAATTTGTATTGGACCTATGGTAAATTATGGACAAATCATCCCAAAATTCTGAAGACTGGTATTACAAAAAATAAATTAGAATAAATTTCAATACAGCAGTGTAATTAGTTTTAGCGTTAACAGTAAATTTCACAAATTTGCATGATAGTTTTCTTGCCATATGAACTTAAGTAAAAAATTTCACCGCAATATCTATAAATCCCAAAGTGGGCTTTATTTGGTTTTAGGCGCAATAAACTGTTTTCCGAGAGTAGGGTTTATATGGGGCCTATGGTAAATTATGAACAAATCTTCACTAAATTTGGCAGTGTGATTTCTCGTCCTATAAAACTGTGACGCTCCGAACTTCAATTTGATAGCATTATTTATTACGGTTTTAGGCGTACTAAACGGTTTTCCGGGAGTAGGGTTTATATGGGGCCTAGTGTAAATTATGGACCGATCTCCAAAAAATTTTACAGTTTGAATTATGGTCCTATGAAACTGTGACGTACCAAATTTAAGTATGCTAGCGTTATTTATTGCCGTTTTAGGCGTACTAAACTGTTTTTCGCGAAAAGGGTTTATATGGGCCCTAGTGTAAATTATGGACCGATCTCCAAAAAATTTTACAGTTTGATTTGTGGTCCTATGAAACTGTGACGTACCAAATTTAAGTCTGCTAGCGTTATTTATTGCGGTTTTAGGCGTACTAAACTGTTTTCCGCGAGAAGGGTTTATATGGGGCCTAGTGTAAGTTATGGACCGATCTTTAAAAAATTCTACAGTGTCATTTATGGTCGTATAAAACTGTGACGTATCAAATTTTAGTATGATAGCGTTATTTATTACGGTTTTAGGCGCAATAAACTGTTTTCCGGGGGTAGGGTTTCTATGGGGCCTAATGTTAATTATGGACCGATCTTCAAAAAATTTTACAGTGTGATTTCTGGTCCTATAAAACTGTGACGTACCAAATTTTAATATGATAGCGTTATTTTTTACGGTTTTAGGCGTACTAAACTGTTTTCCGTGAGTAGGGTTTATATGGGGCCTATTGTAAATTATGGACCGATCTTCAAAAAATTTTACAGTGTGATTTGACGTATTATAAAACTGTGACGTACCAAATTTAAGTATGCTAGCGTTATTTATTGGTTTAAGGCGTACTAAACTGTTTTCCGCGAGAAGGGTTTATATGGGGCCTATGGTAAATTAAGGACCGACCTTCACGAAATTTAACAGTATGATTTGCAGTCGTATAAAGCAAATTCGTGCAAAATTTTATGTCATTCCGTACATTATTCCACCATTTATGTTAGTTTTTGTATCAAAATTATCAATTTTTTTTGGGTAGTGGTTCCACATTTTGATTCATAGTTCTGATCCTACTAAACCGATGTTGCTGGATTTCAATCCCAAGCTGCTTAGGATAACTACAAGCAATTTGAGACCAAGTTTGTTCTTTTCTTTTGCGTTTTTCGAAAGTGAGCGTGTTTTCAACAGACGGACAGACAGACGGACATGGCTAAATCGACTTAGAATTACTCAAGGACCCAGAATATATATACTTTATGGGGTCTTAGATGTATAATAAAAAAGTTTCACACGGAATGACAAACTTAGTATACCCTCATTCACCACAGTGGTGGTGGAGGGTATAAAAAAACATTTTTATATTAAAAAAGTAGAATTTTCTAAGAAATTAATTTTAATTTTATTTGAAATTGGCTATTTTAATTATTCGATCAAATAATGGCGAAAAATTTATTCGATTATTCGAACAACGATTAATTGAGTGGATACTCTACCACTTATGTCTTCCTTATTACTTTTCCCAAAGAAACCCGTCCAGAGCTTATGAAAAATTCCAGAAAAAAATCATAACCTACAAACAAAATTATGCAAAAAAATAATCTAACAAATTGTTTTAGTCAATTATAATAGGTCTGTTTAGCAATGAAACGATACAAGTAAATTCAAATTCGTATTCGATACTTTCATTTAAAAACCGAGTATTTTTGGTATCGATACCGGGCTAAAACTACTCGTATCGGTCAAAAGTAATCGCTTGTCTTTAATATTGATATGATGTTAAATACATTAGACGAATTTTTTTTAAAATAACTTTAAAATACAAGAAAAACAAATTGCTGTTTTGAAGCCAATTCAAAGGTATAAATAAATAAATCTAAAAAGGACTTGGTGCTTTAAAGTTAAGCGTTTGACTATCTTATACCAGAAGAGATGACAATACATTTTTTTTGTGTAAACACAGAATATATTTCTGCAATACATATTTGTTGATATTAAAACACGAAGTATAGCCGGCCAAGGCCGACTGTATATAAACACCACAGTATTTACAGAATATTTTATAAGAGTGTACCCTTTTTGGGACACCCATGGACAATCATGGACTCAATATAACGGCCAGTTTTTATGATTGATTTAAAATCACATTTATCTTTAAAATCGTTTTAAATACAAAATTATTTTCTTCACTATACACTTAAATGAAACATGAAAATTTGCCAGACTTCTTTTCAGAAAGAACTTCTATCACATCGTACTGCCTATTAAAAAAAAAAGAACTTGAATTAGGTAATAAAAACACGAATAAAAAATTTTTATTTTATGTCGAACTTCCCAAACTCCCTTTGTAGACAAAATTAATTTTGCTTTTTAAATAAATATGCCTGTATGTTTTCAGGTGATAGTGGTGATATGTAGTAGGAATTCACCTAACAATTGTATCGTTACTGGTTTAATTTTTTACAAACGCTCTTCTAAAGGTATGTTCAGACCAGTGATGGAAAACTTAAAAATTTAGATGGTACTGACCACCAAGTAAAAGAGTACTTTTTTCAATATTTTGGTACTTTTTTCAAAGATATTTTTTATTGGATATATATGTATTTACTTATGATTTAATATAAGGTACACATGTTTAGATGTCGAAGGCTGTTAGGCAATTTGTTTACATGAACGAAAATATGAACAATAAATTTTGTGTAGGCAATGTTGTCAATGTTAAAAAAAAATAGAAACGCTAAATTTCTCAACAAAGAAAAAAAAAAACTTTCCCTAGTCATAAATACTTGAAAGGGTTTTATCTTTTAATATTATATTGTTATTTTATTGTTGTAGTTTTTTTTTTTAAATATAAATTAGGTAGTTTAGTTAATAAACAAATAGATAAAAGCCCGTTTAAAATTCATTAATATCTCATAATATACTTTATAGTATTATAAAATACTTGTGGTCAAAATTTGATATTTACATATTTTGAATTGCAATATTATTGTTTTAAAATTCGAATAAATTTTGTTATTGTAATAAAGTTAATCTATGTTCACACCTATTTAGTATTATTAAAAAATGTTTTGCTTTTGCAAACCGTTTGCTGGATTAAACATCATTTAAGAGTTTCTTAATTGATTTATTCAATTATCTTCTTACAAATAAATATAAGGAAGTCAATACAAATTGTTAAAAAATAAAGCTAAAGTTTGATCAATTTGCTGGTCATGCTCTTTTTCGTCAAATATTTGTTAGGTCTGAACCAGTGATGGAAAATTCAGTATTATGGTACTTTTTTCAGTACTTTTTCATTTAAAAAATACCACGGTACCCCTAGTCAGTTTAGTACCCTTTTCTTGTTTGTCTTCAAGAAATTGTAAAACTCATTACAACTATAACCAAAGTTTGTCTTTATCTGCATCTCGCCTTCTAGGTTTTACATTAGGAGCCTGTTCCTCTCTTTTCTCTACTTTGAAAACTAAAGACTCGTTCTGTAAAAGCGTTTGAATGTGGAATGGAAGAAATAAAATTCCACATTTTCTCAAATTCGTAAACGCACCACCATGTAAAAACACTTTCCAGTTTTCTTCTACTGTCTTCTTTTTTCGTACTGACTCGGGATTAGCATAGGAATTAAAAAAAAATTTGACAATATGACAAACTATATACTGAACAAAATAAATATATAATAACAGTACAAAAACAGTACATTAATGAAAAAATCAGTACATTTGCGTACTGATTTAGTTGTAATGCATAAATCAGTACTTTAAACAAAAAACAGTACATGTACTGATAAAAATAGTACGAATGGCAACCCTAAACCCAATACCCTTAAATATGGTACTTTTAGGGCTTAAACATTCTACTACTCTAACAAAGTTCTACAGAAATCTCTAAAAAACCAAAGCTTATAACTCACTTGAAAGTCAGAAAAAGCCAAATATAAAATTTGTTTAAAGGTTAATTTCATAATTTTTACAATTAGCGTTAAAATATCGCAAAAAGTTGTTTTTAAGAGTATGGGAACACTAAAAACCAAATTTCCACTCAAAAAAAAAACGTCATATTTAAATATACAAGAATGAAATACATACATAGATATATTCAAATAAATAAATACATAACACATCAGCATGTTCGAGCCTGCATAATGAACTTAAGCAAAAACGCCTAAATTAATGTGTGAAAGATCGACCAAAATTTTCCATGCACGTTTCGGAAATATCAACCTATTTTTGGGAGATTTTTCGTTGTTTTTGGGTAATAATTAAATTTGACCAAATTTGAAAATTTTTGGGCGATTTTTCGTTTTCTTATTTTGACAAGTTCTTCAATAGGATTGTAAAAAATAACAGCCGTAAGTTCTAGTAAAACATCTTTTATTTTCAGTAATTTGATATGTTATTATTCATTAAAATCCTGAATTTAAAAATCTCGAATAGCCAACTAAAGCTTGTCTGCATAGACGGCCGTCGTCCCGGCGCAATGAATCTCCCATATATGGTAGAACAAACATCGTCTTTGCTAACTAACTCTATGGCATAACAAACACTGGTTCCGCTAACTAAAGCGTCTTTGCATAGGCGGCTTTCGGCCGGGCAATAGGATTTTTTCGTCTATGGTGTAACACACCCCTCGTGGAAAATTTTACGTAAGAATCTTGGCTTTATAACAGCTCGTGCTCATTTAAAAGTGGCCTAAGATGAGCATTGTTATTAAAGAATTGTGTTGAGTAATGAACTAATTTCTGGTTAAATCTCTACGTCAATAATTGCCGTATTTGGAACAAAGACAATCCTAAAGCTGTTAACGAATCACCATTACCATCTTTTAAAATTGACTGTTTGGTGCGGTTTACACGCTGGCGGCATCATCGGTCCTTATTTCTTTCGAAATGAGCAAGAATCTGCCATTACGGTGAATGGCGAGCGCTTTCGAGCCATGCTCGATAAAAATCTAAGCATCAACGACATTTGGTTCCAATAAGACGGCGAAACTTGCCATGCAGCGCGCTTAACAATCGAGTTATTGCAAAATCAATTTGGTGACAATTTTTTTCCAGAAGTGGTCCTGTTTCCTGGCCCCCTGGTTCGTGCGATTTAACGCATCTGTATTACTTCTTATAGGGCTATGTTAAGTCATTGGTTTATGCCGACAAACCAGCAACTTTTGAAGCATTGGAAGCCAATCAGCCTTATTGCGGTTGTCGCTGTTGTATACGATGTTAAGGTATGTTCAGACCTAACAAATATTTGACAAAAAAATACAAAAAAACATTTTTTATTAACTTCCTTATCTTTATTTGTAAGAAGATAATTGTATAATTCAATTAAGGAACAGTTAAATTATGTTTGATCCAGCAAACGTTTTGCAAAAGCAAACAATTTTTTAATTAAACTAGTGGTTACGTGTAGGACATAAAATATTTAATAGGTGTCCACATAGCTTTACTTACATTTATTAAAAAAACGACACAGTCGTTTACAACGATCGCAATAAGGCTAAATGTTCAAACCCCCCTTTCACGAACATATAATAAAGGTTCCTTCGGTGTCCCGGCCATAAGAGAATACACTCTATAGGCAAGAAAATTTGTTTTCTTACAGCCGAAATATGCTAAACATCATAGCGATATTTTATAGCTTTGTGCTAAAACAACGATTTAGAAAATTGATGGTATTAAATTAACCTTTCTACACATTTTTAATTTTTCTTTATTTTTGAGCTTTGATGTATTCAGAGACTTACATATTATTATTTCGGGCATATTAAAATTTGCCCTGGTTATAACGTACTTATCGCGAATGTTTATTAAAATCAGACAAAATAAAAATCTATAAATAGCAGAATACTAATAACAATATTTTGAAATGAAATCGCATTAAGACAGAAGTAATAAAAAGAACGAAATAAAAAACATTTCAAAATAAAAATTTTGTGACAAATTATATTAATACGCAATGGTCGAACATTCAATGAACTTCACTAAACAAAACTGATTTTATTGAGGAAGAAAATTTACATGATTCTGTTTAGTTATTTAATCTATTATTTTTCAGTGGGAATTTTTATTTTATTTCAAAATTTTCATGCGTGAAATTCTCATGAAAGAGCTCTGTGAGGGATATGGCAACTGTGTCCAAGCCCTTCCATCTCAGGGAATCCAACGTATTAGAAAATGAAGCCTATGGATAAGGCTACCATAAACTATAAACACTATATCCAGGATGATAGGGCATACAAAGCATAACGAAAAATTACGAAAATATTCAAGTTTGATCGATAAACTGATTTTATTAAGAGAAAAAAAGTTGCCATATATCTGTTATATTACGAAACTTAAGCAGTCTCGGTATTTTAACACTGAGTGCAGGTTTAATCTATTGTATTTCTGTGGGAATTTTAATTATATTTAAGGGATAGCACAAAAATTAATTACAAAAATGTACAAGTTTTATTTTATTTAGGAAGAATGTTGCCATATTTCCGTTACGTAACGGAACTTAAGCCGTTTCGGTAATTTGCCACTCAGTGCTGTGAAGAAATTTTCATTTTATTTTATATATATTGTTAACCAAATTTGAATCTTTTTTAGTATAGGGCAAACAAAGCGCAAAGAATAATTACGAAATGTACAAGTTTGATCGATAAATGAATGAAATGAAAATGTTAGTGTACAAAGAAATATTAAAATTTAACAATGAACTTATGGTATAAAATTATTCAAATTAAATAATGAATGTTGATGTTATTTTGACAAAATAAACAAAGTAAAGAAATAATTATAACATGAATGATTGCAATTAAATGTTATTTCTATATAAAGAACAAAACAAAAGAATTGCACAGAGACATGTATTAAAATCATCTTCTAAAGATGTCTCTACCACATTGTAACTCTATGGAAGTGGTACTAAAAATCCGGTGGTTTCTGGTTGAAAAAAATGCACCGACCACTGATAACCTTTTGTCTATTAGAGACAAACAAGTAGCAGAAAAATAAATAAACTAATTCATTTTGCTGTTGAGGTACTCATTCTTTATTGATTAGAAATAATTGTTTTTATTTAAAATTGTGTCAGTAAAAAATAATAATTAAAATAAAATAATAATAAAATAAATTTAAATGGTTTCGAAATTGTTGAAAAGCAATTTGATTAAATCTTGCTTCCCAAAATATTTTACGTGAAAGAGAATTGTGTTTTATATATTCGTTGCAGCTCAAATATATAACACTTATATTTACACTGTATGTCCAGATAAAGGTTAAATAAATGACAGTTTTGGCAGAATATCTAAAATTAAAATCTGATTACTAAATTGAATTTTTATACCGTTCACTACAGGTGAAAAAACGTCCTACACGAAACCACTAGTTTTATTAAAAAAATATTTGCTTTTCCAAAACGTTCGGCTAGATCAAACATCATTTAACAGTTTATAAATTAGATTTTATAATTATCTTTTTACAAATAAAGTTAAGTGAATCAATAGAAATTTTTAAAAATAAAGCTAAAAGTCATTTAGTCATAAAATATACCTTTAGTAATAAAATTCCATCGCCATTTTACATTGTTCGCTGTTTTTTGCAAGACGAATGTACCCTCCAGTGCACTGAAAATCATTTAAAAAAATGGTATCCTTTCACCTCGATGATTGTTAAGAAATCACAAGTCAAAACCAGTGTTTAAAAAACTACATAACCTAAAAATTTTTTTACTATTACTAAAACTAGCACTCTAAACAATTACAAGTAGCTGCAGAAGGAGCAGTTGTCTTCTTTTTTAGCATTACCTTTTTAAAACAACTGCTACCTACAAAATATAAAACCAGAAATAGGTTTGAACCCAAAATGTGGAACTATCTCCCTAAAAAATTTACATTTTTGTTACAAAAATTAAAATTGGTCATAGAACGTACCGATTCTCATTAAATTTTGGACAAATTCGTTTCATATGACTGGAAATCGCACTAAAATATTATGAAGATGTGTCCATAATTAACCATAGGCACCATGTAAAGAGTCATTCTTAAAATCATTTAAAAAAGCATTAAATTGTAACAAAAATTTATTACTGTATAGTGAATCGGTTTAATTTAAGTTTTTTTTTAATATTTTTGATGAGCAATCTATAATTTACGATCAGTTCAACATAAGATCTGGTCCTGAAAATTACTTTAATGCGCCTTATAATATTTCTGAAACAAATCAGAATATTTTATTTAGCTTAGGCAACGAATTATACTGCTGTGAGGTCAGGTTTTATGAAGATTGGCTTATAATTTATAGATCCCATATACAGCCCACTCCTGAATTATTTGAATTCTCGTTGAAGGATATTTAAGATTCGGCATAGCCGAATATAGCACTCTTACTATTATATTTTATTTCCCAATTTTTTTGTAAAATACTATAAAATATTAACGCAAATTTCACCAAGTTCAGTTATAAATAACTATCATTTGTAACTGTGGAAAACATATCGTTAGCTGGAAGTTAAAGTAATAGTTAGTTTTAACTGAACTTGGTAAAATTGGCCGTAATTCATGTAATTTTATACCATGCTAATTATTTTCAACTTAATTTCAAATTAAATCGTTTTTCTTTTTATTTTTATATAATATTTTTTAGCACTTTTTTAAGCATTTTTTTGGCATTTTTTTTTTTTTTAGCATATTTTACATAAAAATCTAGCATTTTTCCTTCATTAAGTTTTGGCAACAATGGTTATTGCATCGAAAAATTAAAAAAAAAAAAAAAACAATACCACATCTTACAGGCAAACAAACTTGAAAGAGGAGAGCTATAGGTCGCTATCACCTACTTAAAATTTCGACAGTACAGTATTTTAAATAGATTTTTTTGCGATTAACGGAAACCCATATAGTTGGACAACTAAGTCCTAAATTCACAGTCATTAGTTACCTAATGACAATGGTTTAACCAATAAAATATTATTTCCAGCTTTTTGTTAACCATTGGTAAAACTATCAAATGTTATTGGTTATCTAACTACTAAACTCATAGAAAAATGCGTCTTCATATTCTAGCATCAGAATTGTGACATCAATGTTATTACAAATGGCATCAATGAGGCAAAAAGTGACATCAATCCAATGACGAACGTCATCCTAAAAATGTTGTCATATTTTATCAATTCGACGCAACATTTTGTGTACACTGATAGAAAAGCCGTCATAACGCTGATGTATTTTGACATCAGTACAGACAAGCTGACAAGAGTGCGATGACATAATATACCATGCCATCAGTGTGATGACACACTGTCACCAATGCAATGACAAACTGTCATCAGTGCAATGACAAACTGTCATCAGTGCAGTGACAAACTGTTATCAGTGCAATGACAAACTGTCATCAGTGCGATGACATAATATATCATGTCATCAGTGTGATGACAAACAGTCATCAGAACAATGAAAAACTGTCATCAGTGCGATGACATAATATATCATGTCATCAGTGTGATGACAAACTGTCATCAGTGCAATGACAAGCTGTCATCAGTGCAATGACAACATATATCATGTCATAATAAATTATTAACATTATTATCATGTTTAAAAAGTAAAATTAGAAGCAAAAATTCCCATATTCTATATTTTAATTTGTTATTTAAACACATCAACTTTTTTAAGTAGAATTATTACGAAAACCATATCGGGCATGCTGCTGGTGTCTTACAATTGAGAGTTCTTCTATTAACAAAGGGCGGAATACAATAAAAGTGAAACAAACATGTATAACGGGTAATTAAATCATGATATTCTCTCAATTTGACTTAAGGTCAATTACAATGACTCAATTTGATGACATCGCACTGATGATGTGCTTCATAAAACCGGCTCCGATTCGTCAATTCTGTTATGTCAATGTGTTATCCCATTGATGACATAATAAAAATTTTTGAATCTGATGACAATTTGGCCAAGTGTTGTTAAGGCGGACATCATAGTGATGTAAAGTGTCATAGGGGCAAAAAACACAGACACTTGTTTTAGTACTGATGTCAAAATACATCAGCGTGTAGTTAGGCAACAGCTGTTGCGTAAAAAATAATTATTAATTTTTTTTTTTTTTTTTTTTTTTTTTTTTTTTTTTTGTGTAAAATGACTATTAGACATTGTGCACATTTGTTTTCTATAACACTTCGGAATTTTTTTCCACTTTAGCAATAAAAAAATGTAAACAAAAAGTTATTATTAAAATTTAATATTTTGAGTTACCATTTTTTGCTCTGACAAAAATTTTAGTTAACCAACATACTGTAAATGTGAAATGTTAGTTAACCAAGAGTTATAATTTTAGTTTACTAATAATTAACTAATGACTGTAAATTTGGGCCTAACAAAAACAATTGTAGTCCATTTAACTGATTAAAAGTTCTCAGAAAAAAATATGGAAGCATTTAATCAAGGAAATACATTTTTGTACACACTCCTTCTTGTTTAGTGTTTCTTTGTACAGATAATTTTGTCTTTATAATATTCCCCAAATTTCTAGATGTGCATCTTGTCTTGACGTCTTTTTTTCTTATAAAGAACAATTCTGCAATTTACGTTGTGCCCCCTTTTGCAAGCCAATAAAACACAACAAAGAACTACAGAGGCGCGCAGAATGAGCTTTAGCGTTTAAATGTTAATTTTTTTTTAAATCCAGTATTTTGTTGGGGATCTTTTTTTTCAATTAGCTTAAAAAATTATATCCTGTAAAAAATGTCCATTTTCGCACATATGTAGGTGGTTCTTTCAACATATTTTCCATACATTTCGATATTTTAGTCAGGCTTTAGTTCATTGAATTTAATTTTCATTAAATTATTTTAATGAAGAAAGGCATTTTACAACATGAAATGAAATAAAATTTATTGATAATATTTCATTTAGAATAAGCTGGGAATAAAACCCAGGTTTTCACGGACAGGTTGCCCTGACTAGTTTCGATTTTAACCACACAATCTCTTAAGAGGGGTTTGCCGTTTTACTCTCACCGCTCAGGCAAGAACGAAAAATTATCAATAAATTTTAATTCATTTCATGTTGTAAAATTCATTTCTCAATAAAAATAATTTAATGAAAATTAAATTCAATGAACTTAAGCCTGATTAAAATATCGAAATTTGGATTAAAAAATATGAACAGTTCAATAAAAATAACCACAATACTAATTATTTTCCATAAATTTTCGTGAAATTTCGAATTTAATTATTATTGTTTGATTGTTAAGTAACTCATAGTTAATTCCCCAAGTCTTATTCATAAAATGCGGAAAACACAAACAAGGACAAAATAATAATTAAAACAGTTATAAAGAATTCGTATAGCTCATTTTGCGCCACACTGTATTTATAATTTATGTCAACAAAATGTTTTTTTACGCAAAAATAAAATTGTATTAATTTTTAAATTTAAACAAAAACATTATTAACAGACCACAGCTGTTGACATTTAAAATCGGACGAATTTTGTTTACATATTTTTCTATTCGGTGAATAAGGCAACATTTTTTTAAATAAATATTAAAAAAAATGGGCAAAAATGTTTAACCAAAAACTATAGATTTAAGTCTATAGTCTTTGGTTTAACCCTTGGCTTCGTTTTAAAATTTGAAAATAACAATAAAATTACATATCGTCGGCTTAATACGCAAACCTGCTAAATCCACTTTTTAAGTAGAGAGAGATACGCCTCGTCGACCAGCATGTAGTTTTTTCCTTAATTTTAGTCTTATAGTGTTTAACAATGTTTGATCAAAAAAACTTTTCTCAAGCTGTAAATATGAAATATAAAAAGTTGTTTGCCTCTCCTGTAAATTGTGCTGAAAGGAGGTAGCAGGTTTGCATATTAAGCCGACGATATTTAAAATTTTCCAGTGTTTTCTTTTGTTGTTAGAAACCTTAAAAAATATTTTGAACTTCCTAGCAAATTTATGTGGCAAATAAAAAATAACCATTGACTTCCCCCTTTTTGTGCACAACAGGGTTAATGTATTTGAACAACAAAATGATTGCATTGTCGCCTGTTCGACAAGAAGCAACAACCTTAACAAGTCATTTTAAATAAATTAAGCTTGTGTAAATTTTTGTTTATTTAAAAGAAATTCGTGTAATAATGAAATATTTTGTGTACATTTGAGTTTTAATATTGTCATGATTATGAAATTGAAATAAAGTAAACACTTAGGTATTTTTACAATATACTCTACTGAAAAAGGGGTAACATTAGTTTGTCATTACATATGTAATTACAAGAAGTATGCAATCAAGACCATCGGGCATGTTCTAAAATCGAAATGAAGTGGAATTGAAATCGACCGAGATTTTGATCTCATTTATGTACAAAATGTCTGTAGTTTTTCCTGTTTTTAACAATGATTCTTGTAAAGATAATTATTACCCAAAGTATGAAGCATATAAAATTAAATACTTTAAACATTTTATATTTTTGGAATTTATTCTATGAGCTAAATTTCAGTTATGTATTTTATAAAGCTTTTTTTTTTGTAATAGTTATATTCCTTAAATATTTAGGAATGACTTTATACACTACAAGACTATTATATTGTATCTTCTTGTCACATTTTACCTTAGCTATCCTTTGGAAAGCAATGAAGTATATTGGATTTAAAGAAAAATTTTCGATTATTAGACACCAGCAGAATGTAATGCATTTTCTGGCCCGCTACGGCCTTCGTCAGCATTCTTTGTGTCATACTGGATAGTGATACTTCATAAATTGAATTTAACTCAACTTTTTTTTTTTTTTTTTAACAAATAGAATCTGAGAATTATTTGTTTTTCATAAGTTACTTTATTATGTTTACCATTTTTTATTTTTCGAATTTATTCTATGAGCTAAATTTCAGTTATGTAAAAAAAAGCTTTATAAAATACATAACTGAAATTTAGCTTATAGAATAAATTCGAAAAATAAAAAATAAATATTTCCATTTCACGTGATTTCGATGTACTGAACATGCCCGTTTAAGTCAATTGAGATTTGTTTGTCTGTTAAACTATCTTTCGGTTACTAAGCAAAAACATAAGATAGAAATTGTTGAAATACCACATCTGTTTGTTTACGAAAAATTGTATAAAAAAAAAGAAAAAACTAATGTTTAATTTTAAATATTTTTTTAAATTAAAAAGTATTGGTTTTTAGTTTAAACAGCCTAAAAGCAGAATTAGCGAACAATTCAAGTGATGACACAAAAAAATTGAGGGTTTGTTTAAGCAAAAAGAACTCCTGTGGCTACACTAAAAAAAAATCAATCCATCATTACTCAAATCAATCCTAAGCGGTATCAATTGTACGGTGAGTACGGATTTTCTTGAATCAAGTACAGAAAGATTGATTTGATTTAAGTACGGATTATTCAATCATGAAATACTCAAATTATCCATATTCAATCTCGAATTCGTACTTAATATAATCCGAAAATGAGATAGATTCAAGAATTATAAAGTTTATTTTATCAAGAATTCGTACTTGAAATAAACTAAAAGTGAAATTAGAAGAATATTATTATGATCGATTTAATTACCCGTTGCACACCCCTGCAGATATCGAGACTAGTCCATACATGCGTGTAAAGAGTAGTCCATAAAGGAGTAGGAGTACTCCAAAACTACTCCAATTATATGGTAAAAAGGTGATCTATTTAACATTACGATGTCCTAGGAGTGGACCATATAACCCACCGAAGTAGTCCCTAAACTACTCCATGGAGTACTCAAGTGGGTAAGTTTCAAAAGTACTCCATGTTACTACTTTTTCACTAATCGCCTTTTATGGCGTGCACTGTAATCCATTATTGTTATTATTATATATATTTACTTGGTATTTTTAATTTTTTCTATTTTTTTTCACAAATCTTAAAAAACTTTCCTGTTTCACTTTTAAATAAACAATTAATAATGGACAACATCAGGGCTACCAATGTGTAATACTGTTAACTTTAGTATATTATACCTATACATCATGCAGTTGTTGGCAGCACTGCATGTTAATTTGTCTAATATGGTCCATTCTACAGTACATTGGACCATGTTGTAAGTAGTACATTTAAGCCACTATGGAACACGTAGTCCAATATTATCTGCAGGGACCATACAGACAGGCCTGCCATATTTGCCGATTTATCGACATTTTGCCGATTTTTGCCTTAAAATTAGCAAAGTGCCGATTTGCCGATTTTTTGATAAACACTTAACCCAGGGTAACTTTGCTTGTTAACGTGTAATTTAATAATTTTGGGTAACTTTAGACCACTTGTCATATACAACGAAATGGAAAGTGTTTTTAAAACTGTATTAACTTATTTTATAAAAAAAAATTAAACAATTTAATTTAATTTATCAACACAATGAATTTTTTGAACTTTGATGAGGAGCATTTGGGCTTATTGGCTAATGAGTTTCTATCAAAAATCAAAACTCAACAAAAGCGAAATTAACAAAATTGTTAATAACTGTATTCATTTTTATATAGAATTTTTAATTCAAATATTAAAACGTTTGGATTTTGAACAAAAATCTTATAAATCTTTATATATGATTAACCCTAAAAAAATTATGAAAAAGGAAAATATTTCTTTAATGGAAATTCTGAAAGAGTTCCCCAGCTTTATTTCTGAAAAAGAAAAATTAATTTTAGACCATAAAATTTATAAACTTTTTAGAAGATTTAAGGCCCAACTAAAATGTGCTTAACCAAACTTAAGCTAGTGTCAAAATTCAACGAAAAGCATGTCAAATGCTTAAGTAAATTACTGATGACTTTTAGGCGGCTATATTGTACTTATTGAGCTTAAAGACTTTCTACACTTAGTTGCAAACATTTGTACTTTTGGAAAACTATTTTCGTTTTTATTTCTTTAAAATGTAATATTTTTGACGAAATGTCATTTAATTTGTAAAAGTTATAACCATAAGCAAGTAAATCTATGGTTATCTTTTATTAATTTTTAAAGTAAACGAAAACTAAAATAAAAAAGTACTAAAAAAAGCAACTGCGGTTGCATCTTTTAATTGTAAACAATTATATGTATCTATTATGTGTCATTTGCTTAAGGAAGAGCGAAATTGACCGCACTTTCCTTAAGCAAATGACACTTGACGAAACTTAACGAAAAGTGTCTTAAGTACATTATAGTTGTACACATTTGATTGTGTGTATTCGCACATTTGCTTAAGGTTCATTAAGCACATTATAGTTAGGCCTTTAGAAGGAATTGAAGTAAATTTGCAATTTTTTTGGCAAGAAATTTCCGATTTAACACGTGGGTATTCTACGAATGTATTTCCAGTGCTTTCAAAGTTTGTACAATAAATAAATAAATAAAATTTTTAGACAAATCAACCTTAATAAAACGGAATTTCGATGTTCCCTTAAAAACAATTTTAGCCTAATATACAAATTTTTTTTAAATTAACCACAATTTATTTATAAAAATATTCTTTTTTTTTGTTTTTATATGGGTTATATGTAAGTTAATGCTGAATTATTCTGTTTTGTTATTTTTGTGTTAATAAAAATATATTTTATTGTTCTTAAAAGGGACATTTTTTATTGGCCGATTTTCTTTTATTGAAGTGCCAATAATGCCGATTTTTTTTTTAAAAATATGCCGTTTTTTTATCAAAATTTTCTTGCACTCCTGCTTACAGAGTTCCAATTAAAGAACACAAACATCATGCCCAATCATGAAACAAAGAAAACAAGATAGTGCATTGCGCAGGTCCGTTAACTTTTTACTCTCATTTTGACGTCATTTGTACGCAACTGAAGTAAAGAGAATTAAATGTAAACAAACATTCAGCATTGCACATACACGTGTTTGTGTGATCGATCATGTTTGTGCTCATTTGCTACTATGACGTACATGCGCAGAAAAAGAATGTTTTTTTAAATTTTAGTGCACTATCTTGTTTTCTTTGTTTCATGATGCCCAATATGATTTTTACTTTAAAAACTTAATGCACATATTTAACTAAAACTATAAACTAAATGAGAACTCTTGCTTTAAATTTTACTTTTTAAAGTTTAAAAAGTAAAATTTATTAAGATTTAAACATGAAAATACTGTGTTTTCTTCTTGTTCTGTTGTTTTTGTTTTTTCTATAGCATTTTCAGTTTAAATAAAACCTTTTTAAAATTAAACGAAACCTTTTTCAAATTAAGCAAAACCTTTTTCAAATTAAACGCAACCTTTTTCAAATTAAACGAAACCTTTTTCAAATTAAACGAAACCTTTTTCAAATTAAACGAAACCTTTTTCAAAATAATTGAAACTTTATTCAAATACAGTTAAACATTTTTCAAAATATATTAAGCCATTTTTAAAATTTGTAGGGAATTTATTTTTTGGATTTCTTTAAATTACTGATTAATGAAGAGGCGACACTTACAATGTTACGACCAGTGGTAAAATAACTAAATAATGATTGGGCATGAAATTTTAAGTTTGAAAATGTCTTCTCTATCGGGTTCAGCATAGGAGAATAAAGTGGTACCATTTTAATGTACATTCACTATTGTCCACCATACATATGTCATATAACTTGGGATTTATGGATTCTGGAATACTCCATAATTAAAACTGAGTTTTGTAGCATTGGGATGCTTTCAATTTAATCTTAGAGCTCCCGAAGAAATACTTGGAAACGGGCCGAATTCACAGTGGATACAGAAATAACTTTATGGTAAACAACGACAATATTATCTGTCGTAGCAATTAGAGTCATATTCTTTCTCTTTACGGTTGGCAAAACACCATGAGCTCTTTCACCTTCTTTAGCGAAAAATACCTAAATTCCTACAAAATTTTAAAAATGGTTGTATTTACTTTGAAAAATGTTTAACTGTAGTTGAATAAAGTTTCGTTTAATTTGAATAAAGTTTTGTTTATTTTGAAAAAGGTTTCGTTTATTTTGAATAAAGTTTCTTTTATTTTGAATAAAGTTTCGTTTATTCTGAAAAAGGTTTCGTTTAATTTGAAAAAGGTTTCGTTTTATTTGAAAACTGTTTTATTCAAACTGAAAATGCTATACACACAAGTAAATCGTTTTTTAGCTACTTGTTATATGAGATTAAAACTTACATTGTGTAATTTTACTCTCAGTGTGGCACTATCAACGAAAAGTTCAACTTTTTTTGTACTTGGTGTAAGAATTTTATACTTACTTTAAGAAATTCCGGGATTGATTTCCGAAAGTTATCCCACTTATGATTGTTTTGAGTACGTTTTAGTGTTATTCGTACTTGAATTTTTGAGTACGACTCATACTTAAAACAAGTATAAAAAGCTTCATTTATCCCATTTTGAAAAAAAAGTATAATGTCGTGTAAAAGGTCGTGTTTTCCATCGTGAAAGTTTGTTATTGTTGTTACCTTTTTTTATGTGTTTTATTATGGTAAAGACATACCGCGAAAAAAGTGTTACTGATGTCTAAAAAGACATTTATTTCTTATTTTACACATTTTGAATAAAAAAATCATTTGATATCAGGGACCGTAACGGTTATAAGTTTACTTTAAAAATTATTTTTTAAACTTCGTTTACAATGACAGCAACATTTTCACTTGGTGTTCACAATAAAGCAAAAATGTTTCGCAACCAAATACATTTTCAATTTAGAAAACCTTTGCAAATTTTGCCCACAACAATATAACGTATTTATTATTATTTTTCAAAACATTTTGTTAAAATTTTTCATTCAAAACTAAATAAAATTATTAAACATGTCGATTAAACAATCGAAGTATATTTTAAAAAAACTTTAGTTAAATTTTTTTTCGAAAAATTAAAGGAAAATATATGAAATACTTTGGGAAGAATAAAGATACACTGAAAGTATTTTCCTCACAGATCCAATGGATTTTGACATTAATCCAATGAAAAATTAGATTAAAATTCAACCTACAGCCTTCATTGAATTAATGGAGAATGTTTCATTAGCCCCAGATAATGAAATGTTTTATAAAATCAATGAAAATAACTCAATGCAAGACATTTTACTAAGACTGTGACTATTTGTCATCACATTAATGAAACAGTTTAACGTTTAATAAATTTCTTTTATTATTTTTATGAAAAGGTTTACACCAATTTCACTGAAATTTTTAATTTGTTTAATGACATAAATTCATTAAATTATTTACTATGTACTAAATTTCGTATTTTTTAAGACAGTCTTTTATTAGCTTAATGATAATTATGGTTATCATTTTTTCGTCCATTTTTCAATGTGCTTTTTGTGTTGTTCTTAGTTTTATTTTGTTTTTTTATTCCTGTTGCAAATAACCAATTACTAGTTTGTTCTACTTCCATTTTACTGGTTTGTACTACTACGTAAATTTTGTGCATTCAAATTAACAATTAAAGGAAAAAGAATGTGAGAATTTTTGCTGTTGTTTTTTCTTTACCGTTGTTTGTTTATGAACCTATTACTAATATTTAGTTAAAATCACTACTTCGCTATCGTAATGAATTATTTTTCATTGATAGTATGAAATTTGTATGTCTACTGCCAAAAATTGAATTAAAAATACGTTTTTACAACAGTTTTAGGAAGAAAATATTTTCTAGTTATAGGTATTTCGAAGTAAGAGAACTTTATTTTGATTCATTGATTTAATGAAATTTTTCATTGAAAACATGAATTTACAAGTTTCTTTTTTTCATTAATCTTAAAATCGTTGAATATTTTAATTCATAGTTCATTTTTATTAAAAAAAACTATTGAAATAATGAATAACAATTAGATGGATTTTTTTTTGAAAAGGGATAATAAGTTGAAAATTAAATTTAGAAATTTAAATGTAGAAGAAAAACGAAAATGTTGCTACCATTGTGAACGAAGCTTTAATTTTCGCTTAGAAAATAAAATGTATGTATTTATTCCCCAGAAATCAAAATTATTTTGAGTTTAATTTTTTGCTTAGAAATATTAATTTTGCTTAAAAAGCTGTTTGAATTTTATATTTTGGCTAAAAAAAGAAGTAATTTCCTGCGCTACAATTAATATTAACCGATCTACCCAGGAAAAACTTTTTGAATTTTGGTAATAGGTCGTAATTATTTCATACGTTACCTCGTAAGTAGTTGTTATTATAATTGTCATTATTCTGAAAACCTCAATAAGTACTTGCTAGTAATGACCTCAGTAAGTACTTTTCCCTACTATTATTTTCAGTTATGAATATTCGCTTACTAATAATTAGCTAAATAACTACTTATTAGTTGTCTTGTTTTCAGTACTGAATATTTACTTACTGGTAACTTGCTCCATAACTACTTATAAGGTCTATTAACTAGAGCCAATTAAATAAAAACGGGTTATTTTTTGGCTTCTAGTAAGTATATTGTAAGTACTTATAATTCGAGTTACTGGTAGTTAAATAATAACAAGATATTTTGTGACTTCTAGTAAGTGTATTGTAACTATTGAATTCTGTGGACAACTCGAACAAAAATAAGTAGTTATTCAGCCGAAAAATAAGTAGTGTTTACATTTCTCCAACATTACTTGCTAACTTACCAGTAGCTCGTTTCTGTATTTCTCGCATCGCAAAATTTCTCACATTAAGTGTGAAACAAAAAATTCCATCGTTTCTCGATTTGTGAGAAAAAAGTGTTTCTGTATTTAAATGCGAGAAGAGACAACACAGATTCTGTTTTAACTGGAATACTTCCAGTAATTAAGTGTCAAATGCAAGCGAAACGTCAACGAAAGATATATATATAATAAAAATAAGGCTGCCAGATTTAAAGATTTATCGACATTTTGACGATTTTTTTTGTTCCAAAATAGGCAAAGTGAAAATTTGCTGATTTTTTTCTAGTGACGATACAGTCTTTGAAATAAAACAATTTTAAATAGTTTTATAT
Source organism: Pollenia amentaria (assembly GCA_943735925.1). NCBI lineage: Eukaryota > Metazoa > Arthropoda > Insecta > Diptera > Polleniidae > Pollenia > Pollenia amentaria. Next base: position 132,170,129 of record OX031007.1, on the reverse strand, counting down.
GTTTGTGTATTAGGCACCATAGAAACCCGATATCTTTAAAAACAAGGCAGATTAAAAAATGTATCGGCAAAAGCAAAATTTCGAACGAAAACTGTTTAATTTTTATTTGCTTGGATTATTAAATACATTTGTTTATGTGATCAAAAGATTAAACTATTACCCCATTTTTCAGTCAATGCACTTTAGGAAATTTTTGCCTTTTATTTTGTCCAAAAGTGTTTATTATATTTCAATATGATATTTTGTCACTTCTTTGTGTGATTTCTGCAGGGAAAAATAACAATCTGAAATTTTAAACTGTTATCGGATTAAGGAAAAATAAAATAAATAATTTTATTTATATAGACCTCAAGTATAAAATATGTATTTTACCCATGAACTTAATGTTTTTTTTTTTTTGATTATGGGTTCACATGATAAAAATTTGTGATTATGTGATAAAAATCGAACTAAATTAATTTTAAATTGTCCCAACAAAATAGACGATTTTTTTATTTTTCTTAGGATATTAACGTTTTTTTCACAAATTTATCTGGCAGCCCTACATAAAACAAACACAATGAAAGGCTAAAAAAATTAAAATAAAATATAACAGTTGTGTTTTATATACATATTTTTATCATTTAAATTCTTGCTTTTCAAATAAAAAAAAATAATACACATTCTTGTGTACATACATACATAATTTGGGCTCCATTTTTTTAATTTTTTTTTCTCGCATCAATTTCAAATATGACTTATTTTGACAGTTCTTGTGAGAAACTTTTTGCAAGATATTGTTACAGAAACACTTTTTCTCACATCCTTCCAATAATTGCTGGAAAATTATTTAAATGACAGATAATTCTCGCAAAGTAAAAATACAGAAACACTTATGTGAGATAAACCATTTTTTGTTTCATATTGCACTGTTTTTGTCATAATTCACTTGTTTCATGCGGAAAATTTTATGATGCGAGAAATACAGAAACGGGCTACAGGTAAATAAAGTTTTTGCTTGGTATAGGACGGCGTTACCCAGAGTCCGTGTAAAAACTCTTATTTGTTAATTTTTTATATTGTATTCAATTTAAAAATGACTTTTTTCTAAGCGAAAAAATAATCAAAATATAACTTTTATTTCTTAGGAATAAATAGAAATCAAAAAAAAAAAAACAATTATTTTCTAAGCAAAAAATAAGACTTAAAATAACTTTTATTTCCTTAGGAATGAATAAAATTTAGAAAATAATCGGTAAAGTTGAGTTTTTTAATAAAACTTAAAAAAATAAAAGCTAATCAAGGTAGTCCATGAAATAAGAACTATCTTGGTGTTTTCCTTACGCACGTAGCTTTTAGTTAGATTTTTTAGATATACCCTTCGGGAAAGGGTATAATAATGAGTTAATTACCTCAACTCAGTCTGAATTGTAACAGGGTCACTCCAAATTATTTAATTTGAAAGCTTATATCGTTGACTATAATCGACATATACATACATAAGATTTCAATAGGATGAATATTTTTAAAGTTACATATCGTTGCCTAAAACGCGAACGGCCCTATCTAAATTTTGAAAAATATTGCAGCAGAAGCAAAAAACTATCTTAAGTAATAAATTGATAAATTGTATTATGTGCTGTTTTCACAACACAAGTGATTAAACGTGTAGAAAAATTTATATGAAAGCATTAAGTTTTTTGAATGTTTTTCATATAAATTTTACTACTCGTTCAAGCATTTGTGTTGTGAAAACAGCCTATTAAACTGTTTATAAATTATTTTTCTTGTATTGACAACCTAGCATATTATGCATACTGTTAGTTACGTCTTTAAGGCCGGGGTTTTGAGATGTGGATTATGTTTAAGCTTAGTTTAACCTTGTCTGCAATGGCGGCACAAATCTGTATTCAGATTAACTAAGCCAAGTTTTACTGAGATCTCAAAAATCCAGCCTAAGCGTTTTTCTTATAGCCTTTTGTAGATGGGGCCCTTTGTTTTTTCGTTAATAAAATCGCTAAATTTGGTAGAAAGATTTTAAAATTTTTTGTGGAATTTGTGTTGATGGAATACGTCAGAATTAATGAAAAAGTCGATTTTTTATATTGGGTTAGTAAGGGCATTTTGCGTTTTAGGTAACGTTTCATATTACCAATTTTTGGTTGTTTGGAACCACAATGTTCTAATATGTTTAAAATGACCATATTTCACACACTAGCCATTGGATATTACAATCTTTACCAGATTCGTGTTCAGCGTGCCCACAACTTCAATAAGATATTAGGAAGATTTATAATAAATAAACCTTTTTTTTAAATTTTGAAAATTTACTATGCGAGTTAGCATTCTTTTTCACCAAAAAAATTTTTCTTTGAGATAGCAGAATAACAAAAACTTATATAGAACGAGCATAATTTATTTTTTTGCTTTGAAATTTATAACATAGATGGGTATTGCTTAGGGGAGCTATTTGTAATCGAAAACCTATTTCGACTAAACTTGAGTTGGCATTATTTGAATAAATGCTTTCGATATATTTGTAATCATTATTATTTTAAAACTTTTCTTTTTGGAATATTTTGTAAACCATTCTTTAATATTATTGCAAAGATAAATAAATTCGCATTACGGAACGTTTTTTTATCGGGGAAAAAGTATATGAGTTACAATACTAAGGTTTTTTGATGATAAAAAGAAAATATTTTCAGATAATTATCTAAAAAAAAATATTAAGGGAATTGTTTTGTAAATCCCTTCACTAAGCGTTGAGACATTTTTAAAATTTTTTTGAAATTTTCCAAATTTGTATGGTAATATTTTTTCAGTGAGGTAAAGCGTTTTGGAAAATAAGAGGATAAATAAATGTTTTCTATTAGGCCCCAGCAAAAACTTTACTTACCTGGTAAGTTAGCAAGTAAAGTTGGAGACATATGAACACTACTTTTTTTTCGGCTGAATAACTACTTATTTTTGTTCGTTCGAGTTGTCCACAGAATTCAGTACTTACAATGCACTTACTGGAAGTCACAAATTATCTAGTTTTTATTTAACTACCAGTAAATTGAATTGCAAGTACTTACAATATACTTACTAGATGCCAAAAAATAACTTGTTTTTATTTAATTGGCGCTAGTTAATAGACCTAATAAATAGCTAATAAGTATTTATTTAGCTGATTATTAGAAAGCAAATATTCATAACTGAAAATAATAGTAGTGAAAAGTACTTACTGAGGTCATTACTAGCAAGTACTTATTAAGGTTTTCAGAATAATGACAATTGTAATGACAACTACTTACCAGGTAACGTATGAAATAACCACGACCTATTACCAAAATTCAAAAAAATTTTCCTAGGGCCGTTAACATAACAACGAAATTTAGTAGATTTCATTTGAAATCTTCCTCAAAATCTCGTGCGTTTACATTATACTTTGTTGACATTAGCGAGATTGTGTTTTCAAAATAAAAACAGCTTATAGTTTTTGTTTATTTAACACATAAAAAGGAAAAGGCATTTAAAAATTTGCATTACCTATTTAGATATTTTTAATTAGGCTTAAGTTCATTGAATTAAATTTTCATTAAATTATTTTTTTATGAAGACACGAATTTTACAACATGAAATCAATTAAAATTTTTTTTTTTAAAATTTTCATTCTTGACTGAGCTGAGATTTGAACCCAGGCTTTCACGGACAGGTTGCCAAGACAAGTTTCGATTGTAACCACTAAACCCCTGCACGAATGCATTTGTTTCTTGTACACAGTTGTCAACACCAAATTATTGTTGTGTCAACTACTGTAATTTTTTTTTAAATCAGCTCGAATGATGCATTATGAAAAACCAAATCAATGTTAAAACAGTACTTCGTTTCAAACAAATCAGTGTAAAGCAGTAGTTGGATTTAAATAAACCAACTCAATCCATAATTTGATTTGAACGAAAAAACAACACACAACAATTGTGTGTCTATAATACGGTAAACTTTTCAATTCACAATGTGTGATCTTGATGTTTATTGCCGATTGTTTCTCAGATTTTGATCGTTGTATGTATTATTTATATATTAATATTGCAAATAATAGAATTACCTTTTATTTTTTTTTTTTTACTTTTAATTAAATATTTGATAATATATTTTTGTAATAATAAAATAATTTAAAATAAAAACTTAAATATTCTATAAAAAGTTCATTAAATTATTTTTATGAAGAAAGGAATTTTTACAACATGGAAGATTAATTAAAATTGTTATTGACAATTTTCATTCTTGACTGACCTGGGATTCGAAGCCAGGCTGGCTGGCGTGTGATTCGAACCCAGGCGGCTGGTTACCCTGACATGTTTTGACCTCAACCACTAGGTCTCCTCAGAGGGATTTGCCGTCTTACACTCGCAGCCATCGATGACTGCTGACGTCAGTAGTCAAACATCAATCCTTAAACCAAATTGTATTTTAACCTTTGGTAGATCGAAATTTGCTTTTTGAATGATTATCCATTTTTAATTGATCTCACATGTTTTCCTTACTTCTGTTTTTTCGTACTCTTGTCAAGAATTCTTCTTGAAGTCCAAAGTACATTTTTTGTTTATCATGTTTTTTTTGTCTTTCTTTTTTTGCCGATTGTTTCTCAGATTTTGATCGTTGTATGTATTATTTATATATTAATATTGCAAATAATAGAATTACCTTTTATTTTTTTTTTTTACTTTTAATTAAATATTTGATAATATATTTTTGTAATAATAAAATAATTTAAAATAAAAACTTAAATATTCTATAAAAAGTTCATTAAATTAAATTTTCATTAAATTATTTTTATGAAGAAAGGAATTTTTACAACATGGAAGATTAATTAAAATTGTTATTGACAATTTTCATTCTTGACTGACCTGGGATTCGAAGCCAGGCTGGCTGGCGTGCTGAAAAAGGTCAACAAGAAAAATGAAAGACAAAAACATTTTTTTTTTTTTTTTTTTTTTTTTTTTTTTCGTTATTTATTTATTGAATCTTCATATATTTAATATGAACTAACAATAATTTATCAAATCTTAACCTAATACTTTATTTATGTCCTGCCAGGGCCAGACAAAAATTTTCTTCATCACGGGTTCTGTTCACTTATATAGGTGTTTATCTCACCAGACAAAAACATGAAAAACAAAAGCATGTACTTTGGATTTCAAGAAGAATTCTTGACAAAAAGTAAGAAAAACAGAAGTTAGCAAGAACATGTAAGTCAATTAAAATAGATAATCATTCATTTTAAAAGCAAATTTCGATCTAACAAGGTAAAATACAATTTGGTATTTCAAATCAATTTGGTATTCCAATCAATGCCGAACACTGATTACTGGCCGATTTTTGCCGAAGACTGAACTTTTTTATACCATCATATGCAAATGTTACAAAACCATGCAAAAATAAAATAATCAATTAAAACTTTTTTTTTTCCAAAATTCGGTTGTGGTAAATAATTTTATAAACAACAAGCAATATCGGAAGAAAAAAAGAGGAAAACAAATTAAAGCTTCTATATGGGAAAAGCAATCAGGGGTGTGCTGGAAATCGAAAACATGAAACGAAAAAATTTTAAAATTAGTTTTTTAATAATATTTATGTAATAAAAGAATTTTATGACAAATAGTATACAACTATTTCTCTATTAAACAGAATATTTTAACATAATTATAAAAAATAGATTAAAAGTGTATTAAAAAGAACTTCCAAATTCTTGCGTTTTACGTTTTCGATTTCCAGCACACCCCTGAATACTTAATTGCTCTCCTTTATTGGAAAGTAGTCATAGCTCCAAAAAATCTAACTTGAAAATTGCAATTAAAAATTTCAAAATGTAATTTCAAGTACTGATTTAATAAAATATATTTTGCTAAAACTTCGGTTCAGTTTAAGACATAATACTTTTCTTTTTAAGTTAGAGAAGGTATTAAGGAACACTTTTCTTACGTAAAGTCAAATTTATGATTTTTTTTTTAATTAGACTACGTTGTAATTAAGGAGGATATTTATTATAAGTACATATAACTATGTACTTGTAATAAATATTTTTTTTTGTTTTATTACTTCGGTTCGGCCGAATTTAGAAAATTTTGCCATTTTGGCATCGGGTTCGACATCGGCCTTAAATATAAGGGATAACTTGGAAAAACATTTTTTACTCTGTCCTCAAACTGTGCTGGATGCTTGCTAAGGTTCCTAGTAGAGATGCCAATCGGGACTGGTATTCGCAAATCACGGTATTCGGGATTTCAAAATATCAAATCCCGGGATTCCTAGTTCCTAGAGACTGGGAAGTACCAGTAATTTCACCAATATTTAAAAAAGACGATAACAGGGCATGTGGAAATCATCGGGGAATATCCCTCTTAAGCGTTTCAGGAAAACTATACTCGCGAATACTTACTGATCTTCCCAGTGCAAATGTGGAGCACCTGTTAGAATACGAACAAAGTGCATTAAGACCGAATCGTTGTACAACGGACGCAGTATTTACACTACAGAAAATTGTGCAAAAAGCCATTGAGTACAGTAAAGAGTAACACCTATGCTTCATTGATCTGGAAAAAGCTTTCGACTGTGTGCGCTGGTAGGAAATATGGGAGGTTCTAGGACAGGGGGATATCCTGAGTCCATTTTTGTTTATAATACAAATAGCCGACATTTTGAAAACATGTAAAAGCAAATTTAAGATGACAAATATTGGAAACTGGAGAAGGAAACAGGTCAAATTGCCTGCTTTTGCATATGCGGACGACATTGCGCTCATGGTAAACTCGGCCGTAAATCTTTAGACAAACCTCACAATACTTAAAGAAAAATTTGAAAAAGAGGACTACGGATAAGTAAGTTAAAGACCGATAAGATTGTTGTAGGAAGATAGATCCATAGATTAAGCACCATTAAAAAAAGTTCGTGAATTCAAATATTTAGGAGTTGTTATTAGTGATAATGGCAAACCGGACAAGAATCTGAACAATTGAGTTTCCGCTACAGGAATGCTCTAAAAAGAAAATTCATCAAAAAACGAGAGGTTACTGAAAAAACAAAATTTGCAGTATTTAGTTCAACGTACATCCCAACTTTAACATATGGCTGCGAAACCTGAGCGCTTACTGGCAGCAGGCAGCAGCGAATATAAACATACGAAATAAGATTCTTAGGAGATGTGGCGAATAAAACTAGAAGGGACAGTATCCGAAACGAACAGCACAGAACTAATCTCCAAGTAAAACCAATAAGCGAGATAAGAGACCAACAGATACCAACGTCATTAATAACTGAGATGGTCCAAGACAAGTGTTTGAGACTAGATGCGAAGGAAACCGACCAAGAGGGAGAACACGACGGGACATCAACCTATACAACGCTAAATAAATATGACATTTGGCGGTCAAATGTACAAAAATTCTTTTACAAAGTTTGGTGTTCGTCGAAAATTTTACTTAACACCGAACATCAACCAAACATAACTTTATGCCGAACACACTTGGGTTTTCAAACGCGTTTAATCAAAATGTTGATTAAGACCGGGTTTTTGAGATGCTGATTAGGTTTAAACGTAGTCTGAAACTCGGATGTTTCGGCGAAATTTGATTTGTTTTTCATTATTTCATTAAAGACCAATATTTTAAGCAAAACTAAGCGATTCTGTCAAAATTTTGTATACAAACTTGGTGCTGAACATTAGTGTGAACAAAAAAACTTTTCTGATTCTTGGTAGAGGGTATAACAGATTCTTCATAGCCAAAAATACAGCATTCTTAACTGATTTTTGTTTATTATTTGAATTAATTTGAACAAACAAATAATTATTTTCATAATTAATAATTTAAATAACATAACAAAGTTCATGCCGACTTTTTTTTTTTTTGCCGACCAGTGTAATTAAATGTATGCCAGTGAACCGAATACTACTCGTTAAGTTAACAGTATAAAAACATATTTTTGATATCTTATCACTTTTTTTTATTTTAAACATATACTGAATACATACAATTTTCTGTATACGATTTTTAAACTTTTGCCAAACAACTTTTTTTGTTTAATTAAACACTAATAAAGATAACAAACAGAATTTATATTTTCTATAAATATTTGCATAACATTTTTAACTTTATATGATAATTAATTATTTGCATAAGTTTGGTTTCTTTTTTTATTCGACAACTCTCTACAAAGCAACAATAAAATTACAAAATATTGATGACATTGTTTGTGCTTTCAATGTAATTCTTTGGCGTTGCGTTGTGTTTTACATGATTAGGGCCAACATTTTGAGCCAGTAGATAGCGCTGCGGTCAAGTTATTAACAAAATTCCAGTATTTAATTTTTATTTTTATTTAGAAAATCCCGAGCAGCGCTAGCACTAAACATCTAGTTTTTTAAATATTTAGTTTTTATATACGCAAGTTTATAATATTACTTTCGGTGATGGGCGTAAACAACAACAACACAGGATTTTATGAAATAAATTAGAGGCAGTCGTGGGTTTTTGCTCATATCTTATATATTTCAATAGCAAATGTAGCGGAGCAGATATGACAGAAATACATAGAAACCAAGTCCCCATCATATCTTGTGTCTTCGGAAAATTTCAACATACACACGGTCAGACGGACTGACGGTTATCGTTATATATACATATATATTACTTTATAGGATCTAAGATCAATATTGTAGAAATTACAAACGGAATGACAAACTTATATACCCCTTTACCTTCGGTCAAGGGTATAAAGCAATTGTTACTTATTTAATCATTGCTTTCCAAATCTCGTGCACGAGACGTTTTATTATTATCAGTTAGCTTTACAAATTAATAATAAAAAGTTCTTATATTAAGATGTGCTCGAAATTATAGATCAAATAAAATAATATTAACTTGTTTTTGTTCGTTTTTTGGAAAAAAAAATAATAATCAAGCAAATTGTTTGCTGCTTTCCACACATAAACCTTAATAACAAAGTTATTACTAGGGAGATCGAACGGTTATTATTCGACCGGTTTTAACCGGTTATTTTAGCTTTGCTCAAGTCGGTTATTTTAAAATGTCCATTTTTCGAATATCGAATTAACCGGTTATTTTGGTATAATAAACCGGTTATTTTAATTATGTAAAATTTATATACATTTTTCTTACTCTTGTTGTAGGTGTACCCGTAATTTAAGTATTTTTCTAATTCTATATAAGGCAAATTTAAACTTTTTATGAACAATGTCAAAACAAAATGTAACTAACGTAAAAAAAAAATTGAATACTGTAAATAAAAACCACTTATGAATGCGTGTGTTCTTGTAAAAAACCAAAAACTTTTCAAAATACTACAAAAACGTGTGCAGTTAAAAAGTAAATAGTATTTTATTTGTGCGACCGTTTCCTATATATAAAAAATATTTTTATATACATTTTATCTCTAGAGATATTTCGAACGGGATTAAACAGACAAAGTTAGGCTCTTGAAATGTCCTAAAGTGATAAGAGGCGAAGGGTTTTCCACGTCACGATTTATTTATCACCTTTAATTAGTCCATATGGTTGACATTAATGTGCTCCGTTCGGACTAGGTCTAAAGAGTCGACCAATAATACTTTGCTGAAATACGCTGCCAAAAATGAATCATTAGGTGAAATATAAACCCGTTGTGCTGTCCTTAAGGTACTAAAAACTCTTAAATAGTTCCAGTATTTCTTTATGTTAAAAACTACAACATTCCGGCGGAATCAATGATATGGAAATAGTTCATCAGTTTTATTTATTAAAACACCAAGAACTAAAAAACAAAATTGAGAAATCAAACAATGTCATGGAAGGTTTCAAATTGTGGTCGACGAATTGACAAATATTTCATACAAAAATAATTTTCATCTTACTAATCGTTTATATAATGCTGAAACAAAATCGTTTGATATATATAATCTAGGCTAATGGTTGAAGTCTACTGATTCATATAGAGACGGCTTAATCACCAACAAATTAAAACTCATTTAAAATAAATTTAGGAGAATATCTCAAATAATAAATTTATTAAATTGCTAATATATTTTATTTGCTCTTGCAAAACGTTTGGCTAGATCAAACATCATTTAATAGTTTTTAAATTATATTATACAATTATCGTCTTACAAAAACAGATTAATTAATAAATAGAAATTGTTAAAAATGAGGTTAAAGCTTGATCATTTTACTGGTCTCGTTTTTTTGGATTTTATCGTCAAATATTTGTTAGGTCTGACCATACCTTAAGTCATATCTATGTATTTTGTAGGTAATTTTATGTATTCGAATTAAAACCGGTTAACCGGTTAGTGTAAAAATGTTTAACCGAAAACCGGTTTTTTTGAATTAGCAACTATTTGTAATATTCGAAAACCGGTTATTGAAAAAAGTCGAATAATCGATCTCCCTAGTTATTACCCAGCTAGCATAGGCTGTTTGTTAGACGATTATGTTTAATATACAACTCCTAAAAGAATCTTCTGATGATTATCTGACGAGTAACAAAAACAAAAACATCTAATTTTTTTTTATAAATTTTTGACACGCTCGTCTTTTAATCTTGGAATGAACCTTTTGATACTCTCTGTAAGAGCTATATTTTCCGACAGGATGGTGTTGTTTTCGGGACCTTAATGTTTGTTTCATATAAATTAAATTGTATGGAAATTATAAGTTTTGACATGAAAAAGACGCTTGATGCCCTTATTTAGGTAGCTCAGTTATACGGGGCTAAGCATTTCACGAGTTGAACAATAATCCCTTTATGAGTCTCATACGACTCTTGGCATGATTTTTGAAAGACTCGTTAGATAATCTCTACATCAGGGATGTTTTACATTTTGTACCAACTTCCAAAAAAAATGTACTTTTTGGACCTTCGCGGTACCCTTTTATTAATTTATTAATTTTTATTCAACTGAACACAAAAAAAACTTAACATTAACATACATTATATGTATGAATAAAATAAGGTACATAAGTCTTATAAATACATGAGATCTAAATCATTACATCATAGCAGCATGAATTTGTTGATCTTGACCAATCCTTTGTTTGTATGAGACTGGATAATGTTGGCACATGTAGTCTGTTTATTCCCTTAGTTTTTGTTATATTTTGAAAAGAAAAAAACTCTTTCCACATTTGCAGACTAATGCGGAATGGATAAAATTCCAGCAACAACTCTAGAAATGTCAGGAAACATATGGACATTTAGCTCATTTTGTAAATAAGCTACTACCGACCAAAATCTACAAATGTTTTCAGTTTTTAACGACTGCAGTTCCTCGACATCAGCTAAAGCTCTAAATTGATTATTGATTGAATCAAAATTTGCAATTTCATTAGGGAACATTTTTACTAGCAGAGGTACAATGCAACTTGTTTTACCTGAAATAATATTTTCAGGAGAAAATTTATGGAACCACATTAAAACTTCGTTATTAAAGCTGACTTCGGTTCTCAAAACTTCGCAAAATTTTATATAAAATTGTTTTGAATTTTCTTTAATTTCTTTAACAATATCAGTATTAGATATTGGGAATTATTTCTTTTTCATAAGCAACTTTATTATATTCAACATTTTTTATTTTTAGAATTTATTCTACGAGTTAAATTTCAGTTATGTATATTTTTAAAATTTTTTTTAAAAATTTAAGGAATGGGGCTATTACAAAAAGCTTTATAAAATACATTGTAATAGCTCTATTCCTTAAATATTTTTAAAAATTTTTTTTAAAAATTTAAGGAATAGAGCTATTACAAAAAGCTTTATAAAATACATAACTGAAATTTAACTCGTAGAATAAATTCGAAAAATAAAAAATGTTCAATATCAATATTGATATTATTATATAAAGCCACTTCTGTTCCGCAATAATTTTCAGGTTTTCACTAATGTTGCCTCGTCTGTGGGTACCATAAGTCCCCTTTTACAATGTGGCAACTGAAAGGCAGACAGACGAAGTTTGTAGGCGAGAGAGGAAAAAAGTAAAGGGTGTCACACATACAGCGTCGCCCCCTTACCAACAAACTTCGTCTGTTTGCCTTTCACTTGCCACATCGTAAAAGGGGACTTAGCGCTCTGTACACCACAATACTAGTTGCATATTTAAGCGCCCATTACATTAACGATTTGTTGTACAACATAAATGCAACGAAAAGGAATCAACAATCTGTTTGCTATACTACAAATTCAAAAAGGGGGAGCTATGACATATTTTAAAATGGTACCAAATGAGTCACGGTAGTACCACGGCACTTTAGAAGGCCAAAATGTACCAAAAAAAGTACAATTGTACCAACTTTAACATCCCTGCTCTACATAGATCATAAACGATTCCCTTTATGATTAATATAAGAGTCTTTCACTGTGTTATGGAAGAATCTCGCATATGAACCAGCTCGTGTAACAGTTTCTCCCTTGCGGTCTACAATTAAAAAATGCACTTGTCGACGATCAAAAACACTCTTAATGAGATTTCCAGTAGACTCCTAGACGATTGAAAATTCTAGCTGGGTAATTAAGATAGAACTCACTGTTGCCAATTTAGCTATTTTCTCGTCAAATCTAGCGATTTGTTGTCAAACTTTGCGGAATAAAATGTGTTTTAGCTATTAGCGGGAAATCTAGCGATTTTTTATTATGGGTTTGTTCGTTTTTAATAAATTTGTTGACACTTTTGTTAAAAAGTTGCTTTGATATAAACAAAAGCTCCAAATAAACCACACAAACATATAAAAAAGCATGAATCGTACTTGTGTGAATATTACAAATTTGTTATGTTGTTATCAAATTCTTATATCCAGTTTCTAAAAAAAATATATTTAGCCCAATTATGAAAGAAAAACTCCCAGGGAGTTTTCTCCATTCTCCCATTTTTCCTATGTTAATTCAATTGTATAAATGGGAAAAGGGAAAAAACTCCCAGGGAATTTGTATTCATAATTGGGCTGATTGACTTTAAAGCCTCATTCACAATGGAAGCAGCCATTCAGATTTCCATATGTCTCATATCTTTCCAAGATGATTCATATAAATTCTTTTAATTTTAAGTACAAAAATGTAACTGAAGTTTTGTTAAAGAAATGAAAAACTTTTTTAACTACTTTCTTCTACTACAGTAACAATTTATATGTAGTTCTAAATGACGATAATGATAATTTTCATAAGTTTTAAATAAAATTTAGCATAACTTCGTCAACGAAATCCTAGCAAATCTGTTTTTTTTATTGATTACTTTAGACTTAGAGGGTGTATTTGAAATTTTTATTAAAATTTGATCTCAACAAGGCCTATACCTAAGCTATATTATTTTAGTTTTTTATTTACCTATGTATGTATGTATATATGATTGTATGTTCTACATGCTTCCTGAATTTGTTCTTAAAAATAGCATTTGACGAGGCATTAGCAAATTATTTCATTTATAATTTTATAAAACTCAACATAAGTTACTGATTTTATTTGCAAAAAGGCAATTTGTCGCTAAATTTTTAAATATTTCGAAAAAGTTATTTGCAAAAACGTGTTTTTAGCGAAATATCGCTAAATTTTTAACTTGTTATACTATATTATGCTATTTTTCATTCTGTTTTAGCGATATTCTTTGGAAATCCGTTGGCAACAGTGATAGAACTGTAAGTAGTGTTAAACAAACTGTCATACTGCGCCAGAGTTCTCATTTGCGCACGCATACCGCACTCATGCGCATGAGCCAAAAAGGCACTCACATAAAAATCAGCGCATGCACATGTGTAAGAGCGATCTTTTATATTGGCCAAATCTACTTTTTGATGTGACAAAAATTCTCACACGAGCTTCTTGTTTTTTCATGCCCAATATGAAAATATTTATTATTCAAATTGGTATATTACGTTCATATTCTGTACGTCATAAATAAAAACTTCATAAATAGCATAGTATATATTGATTTAAATCAGCAGTGCACTATCACCAAATAAAACTGCAAAAAAATTAGTTTGCACCCTTTTTTCACCAGCTTTAGTGATAATGGATTTTTTTTTAACTACCACTAAAAAAACTAGTGAAATTGCAAATCTTTTCACTATCACTAAACGAAGATTGTATGCAAAAATCTGCACTCAATTCAAATAGTGTAAAATTTGTACTTTCAATTAAAAAAGCTGCATATAAACAGACTCTCACTCAAATTTTAATAATGCAATTTTGTATGAGCATAATTTTTGATTCTTGTTATGATATGCATAAGAAAGGAAATTAAACATGTCAATAATTTTTCAATAACGGAATATCTCATGGCTCTAATCATGAAAAAACAAGTTTTTTGTTTGTAAATTTAGAGCAAAATTTTAAGTTGTACTCAAATGAGGGAAGAGCAAAAAAGTTGCAATAAACTGATGATTGCTTTTTCTTAAATCAAACTATTTTTCTTGAGTCCAAACTTTTTAAGCATCACTATCACTCATGTTTAGTGAGGTTGCTTTATTTCAATTCATCACTCAACATCGACAAAATGACTGCAATAATTTTGCATTATCACTAACTGTGAGTTGAAACTCCAAAATTAGTGCAATAGTCCATCTATGATAAATAAAAGACAAATGCAATATGAAATTATGTTATTTTAATAAATTTTTGAAGGAATGACCAATACAACCAAATACCTTAATTTTTGACAAACAACAGCATTTCTGGCAACACTGTATTAAACGAAGATAAAAAACAAACATGCCTTCTAATGAGTGTACATGCATGCGCTATTATTTTTTGGTCATAAGCAAATTCGCATAAGTTCCTTGTTCCTTCTATTAAGGCTCATGCGCATGAGCATGTGAATAAAAAATTTTCTTTGATTAAAATTTAATTTGTTGTGTTGCTTTTAACAAGTTCTATTGGGCTTAAAAACCCCTAATTATTTGTTTTGAAGGTATTAATAAAAAGCAAATTAAGCAGTTTGTCTCCTCAAATAATATTATATAATGCTATATTTTTTCACACAACTATTTATCTCCATATCCATATCTATGTACTCATATTCGTTGTAACTTCGTTTTCTTAGCAAGTAGCTTTTTTGTAATTTAATTTACATGACTATTTGTACGTACTTATTTTTTGATATTATTTATTAAATGACTGGCTACAACACAAAACTAAATATCGTAATTGATTTACATAACAAAACCAACAACAGCCAGCATCAATTAGTATTTTACATTGTTTGAGGTTTATTTGCCGAGCAATACTAATTAACTAAAGTCAGCTTCCTATAAACTTTTTGTATTTTTATTAATTAGATTGTTTACTTTTTTTCTTAATAGAAATATTGAAGTATTCGCATTTTTAAAGTGTGGGCAAAAGAAGACCTTTAACAATTCAAAAAAAATTAGCAAAGAAAAGAAAACAATTATCTATAAAGTTTATAATTAAAAAAACTATGTCAAGGTTGGCAAAAAATGCAAAAATTTAAAAGCCAAAAATATGTTAATAATAATAATAATAAAAAATAAAAGAAAGTGTGTACTTCTTAATAATAAATAAAGAACTTTGATAAAAAATTTAATTTTTAAAGATGTTTAAAATCCAATGGCCAGTTTTTGAATTCGTATTTATATGCATTTTAAGTTAATTTTAATTTAAGTTGTATTTATTTTAATTTAATTTGTATTTATTTTAATTTAAGTTGTATTTAAATACAGTTTTAGTTTAAAGTTAAAAGTATGATAGCATTAAGTTTAAAAAAATCGAAAACAGCTGTTTAAAGTGTATTTATTTACAACAGGTGCATTCGAGTACATACTTAAAACAAAAAAAAAAAAAAAAAAAAAAATAATATAAAAAAAATTCCAGAAAATAAATAACTACTGAGTAAACTGAAAAATTTACTTCCAAAACAAGATGCTACCCAAAAAAGTACGCGAACGGAAAAGTTGTAAAAATTCGTTAAATTAAGGGAACAGCTGATGGCAAACAAATGTAGCGATGAAAAATTTTTACTCTTTTGACTACTTGACTTCTTTTCTTATCGGTACTCGATTAAATACTTTATAAGATATTTTATGTAATCTTTCCTATTTGATTTTTTTGTTTATTAGATTTTGATAATTTGTGTCTGGTTTAATTTTTTTTTTATTGTCGTGATATTAAAGCCACATTGTCACACGATGGCAACTTAAATAGACTTTAAAAAAGCAGCATTGGCTAGTGAAGGTATACTAAAGATAAATAAAAGAAAACAACTCAATTTTGTATTTGAATTGAACTTAAAGACAAATATTTAAATAAGAAGTCAAAAACGGGACATAAACAGCATACATTCAGCCATGTCACAGAGTAACTCCGTTCGGAACCGAAGAAACCATATTTGTTTTTGATAGAAAGTATATTTCGATATTTTTTTGGCCTTTAAGATACAGAAAACTCCCATTCCGTTCATGAAAACAAAAATGGTTTCATTCCGCAAAGTTTTTTCGTAATTTTCTGAAGCACGAAAATACGGAATGAATTCCGTTTCCGAACGGAATTGTACTCTGTGACATGGCTGATTATTCAAAGAAATCAGATTTTTTGTTTTATTTTGCAATTTGTTAAAAAAACGTTTATTAAACAATTATTTATTTCTAACAGATTTTGTTTAAAATTATTGAAAGTTGCATGTAAATAATCAATTTCACGTGCCGTGCCATATTAGCAAATTCCTAAAGGTTTAGATCTGTTGAAATTAATTTATTATTTTTTTTTTATTCACACATTATTTATTTAAAATACAACAATATAATGAATTGCCTCAGCGTCACTTGGACATTATTGAGGCGAGCTGGCAAAATATTTACAGTCTTTACCTTTTAACAATTAAATTAAATGAAATACATACAAATGTATATCAAAAGAGAAGAAAGATAATAATAATAAAAAATAAAAAAAAAAGATGAAAATTATCTATGTATATAAAAAACCAACTTCAAAAACTTTACAAAAATTATATGAGAAGTGTTTCTAAATTACGAAGCAAATAGCTTTTCAGAAATTCTTTCAACATTTCTTATTTCTTGAGGGAGATTATTAAACTGAAAACTACCCATATATTCAACGCGTTGTTTTGTATCTTGTTTGGTTTCGTTGAAAAGAAATTATGTGGTGGCCAATATATATTATTGTATAGATTTAAAAACGTAAAGAAGTAACTGCAACTTATAGAGTCCGTTTACGGGTAAAACTGTTATTCGAAATATTCTTATACAGTGATATTGTAGAATACGTTAACGGCAAATTATATACAGCCTTTAAAACTTTATTTTGAGCCCTTTGCAGCGATTTTAGTTCATTACTTTTTCTACTTGCATATACCATAGGCAAATAATTTAGGTGGCTATATGATTGATATAGTAACAGTTAATTAATTGACTGAAATATTAAGAGAATTTTATTTTGCAACACTAGTTGATAAAAGTAACTGCTTAATAAATATAAATTTATTTTTTTATGGACGATTTATCATAACTTAATAATATCTAGTTTTGACTTAAATTTTTATAAACAATTCACCGACAATTGTATCGATATCTGTCCTTTTCTATAACAAATTTCATCGATAACTGTAATTTTATTTAGAAAATTCATCGATCATCAAAATTTAATTTTCAATAGAAAATACATCGCTAACTGTTTTGCGGACAATTAATTGATGGTAGATGTCATAATGTTTTTGACTCTTTTTGGTGTTATTTCACTTTTAAATGTGTCGCAATGTCGACTTTAAAAAAAAGCAAAAAGAAATAACGTCATATTTTTGAATACTTTTCCTTTTGATTTCATATTAAAGTTTTTAAAACAGGTGGAGAAAATTTTTTGAAATGGTTGCATGACATCAGTAATACATTCCTGGGTACCACAAGGCATATAATGCGTTTCGGAACATCTGCAGTCTGCCTAAAGTTTAAATTGCTTTCTTTACCATTCTCTTTCTACTTATGTAAATGTTTAACCGAATTTCGAAGCTTAAGTAACCGAATTCGGCGTTTTTTATACCATAGACTAGAATATCATTGCGCAGGCCGAAGGTCGGCTTTGAGAAAAAGTTTTGATTAGCGAAGACGGTGTTTGGTTTACAAGGAATTTCTTCTCAATGGTAAAACCAACACCGCCTTCGCTAACTAAAGCTTCCAAGCCGGGATTTAATATCGGGATTTTTAAATTTAGGATTTGAAAATTCGGAATTGTATCCTAAATTATTAATTTGTTATTTTTTAAATCCTTTGTCCCAGAGCTTGATAATAATGGAACCAACAACTAGTTGATTATAACACACCAAAAAGTGCAATTAAGTTCATGGACCATATGACACTCCGTTCATTGACATTATGACATGCCATCTTAATTGATAACTCTAATTTTCTACAAAAAATATCAACAAATAAATTTCTATTGAAAACTTATCGATAACTTCAATTTCCTATATTGTTTAAAAAAATTCATCGATAACTGCAATTTTCTATGAAAGTTTTAATTTCTATGAAAAGTTAAATTTTCTATAGAAAATTCATCGATAGAAAAAAACTTAGAGAAAAATGTGTGTAAAAACTCATAGATATCTGCTGCAATTTTCTTAAGAAAACTCATCGGTAAAAGTAATACGTTGGCCGATAACTTAAACTTTATTAAAAATAAATTATTTTATTTAATTATTTTATTTTATTTTTTTTGTAAAAATTTATCGTAAATTTTTATTTTTATGAAAAATTAACCGACAAATATGGTATAACTTTTCTTTAAAAAATAAGCAACCACTTTAATTTTCTATTAAATGTTACCAATTACAAAAGAAAAGAATCTTTAAAAAATGTAATGATTATTTTAATCAGTGTTCGAAAATAAAAGAACATTATTTAGCGTACGGTACCACACACCCAGAAACTATTTTTTTTAGTGTTTGTGTATTAGTACACAACCCTTAATACCGTTCATAAATATTTATAAGAAAGTAACAAACCGTATGTAGTGTTCTGTTTTTCGTTATAAAACAGAACAAGTGTAGTGATTCTGTGGACATACATTATATTTTTAAGTTCTTTAGTGTTTTTTTTACATTGATGAAGGAAAAAGCAAACAAAAAATTTTAACAGCGCTTCTCACTAGTATTGTTGTTCTTACTTGGCAATTTGCGCGACCATGTTTTGTTTTTGCAAACATTTTTTGTTGGCTGTTAAATATTTTTTCGTTAAAAACACATCGTCGTCCGGGGGTTTATGTGCTCTATACGCCATTTTGACAATTTTGAGTTAAGAACGCCAACTTAGGATTTCGACCCCAAATTTTTTAAATCTATAATCCGTTTTCGGCTATCTCGCCTCATAAATGAGATAAATCGTGTCTATTTTATAGAGCAAAATTTCAGTACAAAATCCTGAAATTTATTTCTGCTGGACATTTTGCTCTACGTGCAGTTGAAATTAATGAATGCAAATATTTTTAATATATTTTTCGGTTATAAAAAATTATTAAAAGTTCTCTCTTTTATAAAGTGTAGTAAAATAGTATACTATAGTAGCTCTTACAACCAAAAATAAATAAATGCGTCAAGCGTTGCATTAGGCTATAAAGTAACTAATTTCTTACTGTAAAGGTGTTTGTATTTTTTGTAGGTAGTGAGAAACCGACCGCTACAGTCAATGCAACGCTTGACGTGCTTATTTAGATTTAGCTGTTACTCCTTAGTCTGCATTTTCCCGATTTGTCAGAAATCGACTGACAAATTCTGCTTAAGAAGAATTTAACAGATTTTATAAATTAAATTAAATTATCTTTTTTAACGAACAATTATCTTTTTTTAACAGTCGTAGAGGTAACGAAATAAGTAGAGTTTACAGTGCTTTAGACAGATATCTCAAACATTTAGAAATTCATAGTATTTTGTCACTTGTTAACTACTTAAAAAATTTCAAAACAAATAAAATAAAACTTAAGGTTGTAGAAATGGCATTATCAGATTTTAAGAATATTTCTAAGTTATCTACCCAAATAAATTTTTCGATTCTTGCGTTTACTAAAATAAAAGTTCTTCAGTATATTCAAAATAACTTACTCACAATAAAACTTAAAAACTCAATTTTGCAGCCTCATTTTCAAACAGCAAATATAATAAAAAAAAGGTTGCCGGAATAAATAACCAACACCGTTAAATATTATTGAAATAGAGATAAGTATTGTTAAAAAAAATGCAAAAATTCAAAATGATAAACTTTCTGATTTAAAATTTTTATTCAATTTTATTCATGAAGCAGACAAAAATTATTTTTAACCCAAATAAAATAAGATACTGATTTTTTGTATTATCGTTTGTGAATTTATAATAACTTTGTAAATGGTTTTAGTTTTTGTTTTTCGTTAATTAATAAATAAATTTTCTACGAAAACTTTCTGGTGTGTTTTACTGTTTTTTTAATGATACTTTGCTCTACGTGTATGTATTTGCGAGGAAATATGCTTAAGGTGGCGTATAGAGCAAACATGATTTTTATTACCGTTAGAAAATATCCCGTTATAGATGCGATCGGGAGATACAAATGTTTCCTCAGATTCATCTTTTTCAAACAAATATATGGTTTGAAAATCACAAAATTCTATCGAGTAGTTTTTAAAAAAAATATGTTAAAATTCAACATCGATTTTCTCAAAATGCATTTTTGCCACATAGAGCACTTAAACCCCCGGGCGACGACATGTGTATTTTGGTTTTGTAATTTATTTTTTTTTGTTGTGTTTACCTGCTAAAAGGGTGCTGAATTCAACTGAAACAAACATTAATGTGCTGAACCGAACACAACAAAGTGTGTGGTTTAAAAAACCGAATGCAATGAAATGTTCTCATTTTTATATTGAGGTGGATTCGAACAGTATTTTAACCAGGGCTGTGGAGTCGGTGTTGAGGTTTTTGTACCGGAGTCGGAGTCGTAGTACCCACAAAAACTCGCGATTCCGACTCCAAATTTTTTCGGCATATAAATATTTCTAATATTTTCCAAAATAAAAATTTTTCGAAATTGGCGATGCAACATTTCAAATATCGATTTGAAATTTTTACAGAATATTTTTCTTGCTATATTAAGCCATTTAAAAGGTACTGCATTGAAAACAAGTTATAGTGCTATAATTGGCTGTGCCGAATCTTTGATACCCTCCACCCACAGTTAGAATATATGAGAGCTATATATTATTAATTAATCTTTATGAAATCGGACGTCAGTATACAAATTGGTTCCGCTTTAAACTAATTGGACGACAATCATCAGACAGTGTTATGCTTTAATTTCAAGCAATTTGAACTAACTTGAATAAAATATCATGATTCGTAACAGTTTTTGTCGAACTGAAATGATTTTCAGGAGGGGAATTTATATTAGATCCACGGTAAATTATGGACTAATCATCACGGAATCCTGTAGAGTGATTTCTGTTATTAAAAATCTAAATGGACAAAATTTCAATACTGTAGTGAAATTTGTTTTAGCTTTTAGAGTGCTTAGGTAAATATGAACCGATAATCAGAAAATTGCATGATATTATTTCTGGCCATATGAACCAAAATTGAAACAAATTTAACCACAATAAATATATCTGCTAAGGTTTTAGTCGTATTTAAATTATTTCCCAGAGTGAGCATAATATTGGACATTATATGGTAAATTATGGACCGAGCTTCAGGAAAATTAATAGTGTGATATTTAGTCCTATAAATCTTTGAAGGACCAAATTGTATTACAATAGCATTTTTTTACACACTAAACTGTTTGCCGGGAGTAGTCTTTATATGGGGTCTATGGTAAATTATGGACCGATCTTTACGAAATTTGACAGTGTGATTTCTAGTCCTATAGAACTATGACGTAGCACATTTTAATATGATAGCAATATTTATTATGGTTTTAGACGTACAGTATGAGTACTAGTCATATAGAACAAGTTAGTGCAAAATCTTATATCATGCCGTGCATTATGCCACCTTTTATGTTAGTTTTTGTTACAAATCGTAAATTTTTAATTCATCTTCATATGTGAAGTAGTTTTTGAGATATTGAAAAAATAAACTCAACACATTCGGCTTATTCGGCGAAATTATGACATTTTGAATACGACGTAACTTTTTAAAAACAATTTCTTTTTAAATTTTTTTTTTCGTTAATATGTGTTCCTTAAAGGATGAAAAGAACATTCACACCAAATTTTATTGCCGATTTGACATGGAATTACACATTTATATATTTAATTGAGAGGTTAAGTTATTTACTACATCATTTTTCAGCATAGTCAATCACTTCCAAATATCTTTTTTCCGATGAACAAATTTAAATTTTTTTGTACAAACTAAAAAAAATGGACTTTAGTCAAACCAACTATGGTGCTGCCAAAGATCAAAAAGTTTTGCACCAACTAACACGGTGTTTACATTTGCCATTACTGGCAAGACAGTTGCAATACATGCAAACTTTTTCACTAATACATGTACACTTTTCCAACTGTCTTGTCTACTGTCTTGCAAATTTTGCAGACAGTAAAATGGACCGTGATTTGACATTTGCTGACAGTAATTTGAAGTTTTGTTCGCAAAAGTAAAAAAAAAATCAACAATTAAAAGAAAATTAATAAATTATGCTTTGGTTTTGTATGTTTTACTTAAGGGTTGTCTATGTTCTCAAAAAATAGTTGTTAAATGCTATTTTTAATTTGTTAAGTTCATATAAAACACGTTTAGCTAGAACTTGCACTGCGACATTCACGCTAGGAATTTTTTTTTAAAGTGAACTGTCTTAACTACTGTCTGCACGCTTACGTCACGAAGACAGCAAGCAGTGCTTTTGGCAAATAATATATATATATTCTTACCGTCTTGCCAGTACTATCAAATGTAAACACTATGTAAAGTTCGAGCAGTGATGCCAAGAGAAATTTCAAAAAAATCCCTACGTGTCTAAATAAAATTCCCTCTTTTTCCCTACAAACAAAAAAATTATCCCTACACTATTCCCTACGTTAAAAATGTATTGGTTTTAGCTTCAGGCAAACAAATACATACTCTGTTAACATTTCGTAAATATTATAATTAAGGGATTTATTAACATTTATTAAAAAAAGCATTTATTAACATCAAGAAAAAACCAAAATAAACATTCTCACACATGTAAAAATTCAATTAAAAAAAATACTGTGTGACAAATTTAATTTAATTTAATTTGGCAGAAACGCCACTGTATATCCTTCAATCTAGAGTCAAAACTAAGTCAAACTGCGTGTTTGATTTTCATCTCCTCATCTTTTGTCCTTTTTAAAGGACTTAACATTTTTCAAGAATACTTTTTTTTATAAATATAAGTATCTAATATTTTTACCAAACTCGGTACCAAATAAAAGGGAAGGCTTTGTTGAATATAAAAAAAATCTTTTTTTCAAAATTTTATAAAAAATTCCTTTTAAATATATATCCTTCCACATGCTTAAAAGTTTTCATTAAAATTTTTTAAAAATTCCAAATTGTATGACTTTATTTCTCTTTGTTTCATTCATTAAACATTCTCCTTTAATATTCGCATATATTTTTAGCGAATGTGAGAGCAAATGCAAATAACAAAAATAAGCGATTAGTTCGCAAATGTGAACCCAAATATTCGGCTCCCCTAATATATACGTACATGATTGTGGCACTAGTTGAAGATCTTAGTAAAATATTACATTTGTACCTAAATGCTATGGTATATGAAAAATTTTAATTTTTAAATGAAAATAATACGAATATTTACGTATTTTAACACAATATATTGAAAATGAGACAATATTTTGAAAATTCCCTACATTTGCCTTAAAATAAAATATCTGTCTTTTTTTCCCTACGCCGTAAATTTTCCGAAAAATCCCTACAAAAAGGGAAAATTCCCTACTATTGGCATCACTGAGTTCGAGTAACAATTTGATAAGCTATTTAATGGAATATTGTAAAAAATAAAAATTTTATAACGGTTTAATGAACCCCGTCTAAAGGCGGTCATTCGGGGGTTAAGTTTTCGAGAAAAATTTATTTGATACATTGATTTACAAAAAATTGCCGTAAGTCGTCTGTCTTCATTGATTTGAAATAGAAAAACGTGATTATTGCCTTTTTATTTTTCAACACACTGTAACAATTTCTTAAAACAGTTGACCATTTAAAGTTCATAGACATCAAATACGAGTGGAGAATAAACTATACTTGAAAATAGACCTTATCAATTATATTTTAATTAAAAATAGTCTATGTATAGAACTTTTCTAGTTTTAACTAGTATAAAGGCGATTACATGAAAACCTTAAAATTTATTTTAGAATTTCTAACTAAATAATAACATTATCTTTGAACAAACAAAAATAAGTCCACATACCTAAAGGGTGATCCATTTCGAGGCTCCCTACTTTTTTAAAGAAAAAAAAAACACAGAAAATTCAAATCTAATGGGGAATGTTTATTATCATTTGAAAGAACATTCTTTGGCTTTTATTTTTTGAAGATTATGTCTATCAAATGTTGGCCGTTGCTACGTCGCAGATGGTCCATTCGTTGAGTCAAATTTTCGGAGACTCGTTCGAGCATTTTGACTGGTAACTGGCGAATGACACGCGTGATGTTTTCCTCCAAGACCTGAATTGAAGCGGATTTGTCTGCATAAACTTTAGACTTTACATATCCCCTCAGGACAAAGTCTAACGGTGTGATATCACACGATCTTGGTGGCCAATCGACCGGCCCAAAACGTGAAATGATGTGCTCACCGAAGTGTTCTCTCAATAAATCCATTGATTGATGCGATTTGTGGGAAGTGGCGCCGTCTTGCTGAAACCAAATGTCGCCGAGATCACGCGCTTCAATTTCAGGCATCAAATAGTCGGTTATCATGGCACGATCATCATTTTTAAAAAATGAACAAAATTTGCCTCGAAAACGTCGGATCTTCTTGGAACTTTTCAAGAGCCCATAGAGCGAAGCGATGTAGCTTGGGAAGGTCGAGCGACTTCAGTTATGAAATGCCAGACAATACTTAACAAAAATAACATGACAGCATGACACGACACACACGTGATCTGTCAAAAAAAGGCTATTGAAAAAAGTATCTCTGCTAAAGGGTGATTTATTTCTCCCAAACAAAATACAGTAAAACAAAACACAACATACAATAAATTTTCTTCTAGTGGGAAGGAAAACCAACCAAATTTTATTTTGAATAATATCAAATAAGAAAAGTACGTGAGTCGAAACATGCGTCAATGAAACGTGAAATTTTTCTTAAATTCAAACATTGTTTAGTACAATTCAGCTAAAAAGTACTTGGCTGTTGCTATAAAAATGACACAGGGTATAAAAATAGAATATTCACTTAAAAATTTTAATAAATATCGTGAAATTTTTTTTAAACACTCAATTTTTAGAGTGCTAAAGATGTTTTCTGTCTAATTTTAGAGAAATGGAGAACAGAAACGAACTTTATTGTGGTGGGCAGAATAAACATGAAAAATATTTTATTATTTATTGTGTTTTTGAAATTAACACACCACCGTCAAATTTATCAAACACAATTAAAATGTTGTTGACATTGTTGTTTTTGTATTTTTGTGTCTGTTTTGGCTTTTGTTTTTGCCACAACTGTCATTGTTTGTTTATTTATATTTGAAAACATTTATTTTTATTTTTTGATATGCCAACATCTCAATAGTTGAGAGGGTATTATTCGTTTCTTGGTTCCTTGGACCCACCTGATTCGTGTGGCGAATAACACGGGAATAACGCGGCGAATGTTGTCCTTCAAGTGGTCAATCGTTTCGGGCTTATCGGCGTAGACTAGCGACTTCACATATCCCCGTAGAAAATAGTCTAGCGACGTTAAGTCGCACGATCTTGGAGGCCAATTCACGGGTTCGAAACGTGAAACTATGGCGGTTTACAAGCGTTTCCTTCAATAAGTCAATTGTGGCACGAGCTGTGTGGCATGTGGCGCCGTATTGTTGAAGCCACAGCTCCTGCACATCATTAATGAACGAAAAAGTCAGTAATAATGGCTGTATAGGGTTCACCATTGACTGTTACGTTATGACCAGCATCGTTTTTAAAGAAGTACGGACCAATGATTCCAGCAGCTCATAAAGCGTACCAAACAGTCAGTTTTTCTGAATGTAACGGTGTCTCAACATACACTTCAGTATTATTATCACTCCAAATACTGTAGTTTTGTTTATTGAGGTATCCATTCAAAAAAAAGTGAGCTTCATCGCTGAACAAAATTCGTATTTCGAACAAAACCATGATTTTCAAAATAAATTTGCACAATTTGGAAGCGTTGTTCAGGCACCAGTCTATTCGTGTAGAAATGGCGAACCAAACTAAACAAAAAAAAAAAAAAAAAAAAACACTTGAGAGCTGAAAAATGGCCGCCAGTTAAAAAAGTGTTGCCAACTTAACCCATACTACTTTAGCATGCGTCTCGAAAAAGGGAAAAACGCGTGGTGTGGACCGACCTCCAGCTTAATAATTAAAAGAAACAATTAATAATTCTGTTTGATTATTTGCTATTAGTTGTTATACAAAAAATAAGCATTCAAAATTAAATTGTTCAAAAAAAAAAAAACTATAAAAAAGCATTGACATATCGACAGTTAAATATCGCCGATACCGATATATCGGTATTCGTTACATCGCTAGTTAATACCCTCCTAAACAATAATACTTATTACAAAATATTATAAATAATAATAAAGGCCCAACCATAATATGCATAGCCTTGCTTAACCTACTGTCAAAAATTTACAAAATAGTCTCTCAAATGTATTTAAAAAAACAAAAACAAAATAAAAAACATTTGATTCCGTACGGAATGTGCGATCAGTTTCGCACTTTGCTTAAGCAAATGACAATTTCATAAAACTTAACAAAACGTTTCCTTAAGTTCAATATGGTTTGCCTCATTTGATTTACATGTATTCGCACATTTGCTGAAGCCAACTTAAGCACATTATGGTTAGGCCTTAAGATTTGAGCAAAACAAGTACAAACCCACTACGTTTCCTAGTAATGTTTTACTTTACTTTAAATTAGTATATTTTCCTACTGTTCCTATAATGGAACGGTGCATTTATGTGAAAAAACGAAACACAAAAAACTTAAAATTTTGGTTTGGATTACAATTATTTTATATATCAACTTTAAGTTTATAAGTTTTAAGATAAATTTTCGATTACATTGTGACCAAACCAAAAAAAAACTTACATTTTGCGTCGAGAATTTTTTTTTTCCAAAAAACTTAAACAAGCAACACGCAACAAAACAACAAGAAATTGTTAAAATAACGGCACTTAAGTTTGTTAGGTGAACACCTCAGGGTCACCACATCATAAAAATAATAAATAAAAAAAAAATATGAACACTTTAAGTAACTATTCCAAAAATGGAACATTAGGATTTTTTTTTTCAGTATTTATTTATTGAATCTTCATATATTAAATATGAACTAACAATAATTAATAAAATCTTATCCTGTAATGTAATAATTGTTTGATTTGGGGGAAAAACGAAATTTTAAAAGTTTTTCCAAAACCCTTTGCTTCGCGATGGACATTGGCACGCTGGTATATACGGCTGTAGCTCGCCGGGAATGGGGGGTTCGTGTCCATCTAGGTTTACATAATCATTACACGATTTCGTGCCGAGATGAAAACTAAATATCGAAAAAAATGAAGCAATGAAAAAAAACGAGCAACAATAAACTAGATACCTAAAAAAAATAAAAGGTAAAGACCTAAAATTGAACGGACAGACATTTCGATGACCAAAACTTTCACACCGCGATCGAATGGCAGGACTCGAATACTCGGGACAAGATGACATGGTCCCGGTCAGGCTGCCCACCCCATATGACAGGTTAATGTCAACCGTGACATTACCTTTTGCCTGAAAAAAAAATTTAAGTAATGTCCCTAGACGTTACTTACCACACTTTCACCTTACTTTAGCTACTCTTCAACCGTTTAATTAATCAACACATTTTATAATTTTTTTTTCTCAAGTCCAATTCAAACCATAAAATTATTTATTTAAAATTTTTATCAAAAACAGATTTTTTTGTGTTTCAAACCGTACAAGGAAAACATTTTAATGAATCTAAAAATGGCTTTTATAATTTTATAAATATTATTTATATTTTAAGTAAAGCCGAAGGTAAAGTTTTTTTTTTCTTTAATCTTGTCTACTTAGGCAATAATATATCTTTCGATATAATAACGCAAACAATCATCTGCTTTATTCTAGTTCCCATAAGATTATTATTAAAAATATAAGAATCGCAATGGTAAATATATATAAAAATTATTTCTTTTTCTAGATCATTATTCAAAGGTCATGATTTTTATCTTTTTTTCTACTTTATCCACTATATTTTCTTTTAGTGTCTAAGCGGTGTATTGATTAAATGTGGAAAAAAAAATTAAAATAATTCCACAGCTTCAGTAATATTTTACTTTTATTCTTTTTATTAGATCTTCCTTTTAATTTCATTTACCCAAATCAATACGATTCTTTTATTTTTAATCGTTTCCCGAGCTCTAGCTTTCTTCTTTATCAATTTTTTGTTTTTTTTTTTTTAAATTAATTATTGTACAATTTATTTTGTTAGGCCTTTAAGTAGTTAAATATAAAATGAGTAAATTATTATCTTAAGTTCTAATTTATTTCGGTATCAAGTTAGTTCCAAATTATTTATTTAATTAGATTTATCTCGAGATTTATTAGTTAATTATTAAGATGTATATTAAACTATTTATTAATATTATTCATGTCATTCTTGTTTTTTTTTTTTTTTTTTTTTTTTTTGAATTTGGATTTTTAAAGAAATGATTGATTTGAATATTTATTCAATTATCGTTTTAATTAATAAATCATTTTCCTAATTTTGCTTTGCGATTTTCTCCATATTCTTATTTTCTTTTCTTTTTTTTTTTTTTTTTTTGTTTAAGTTTACGTTTAAAGTTAGTTGCTTAGAAAAAAAAATACCTTTTGGTTTAAGCTTTTCTTCTTCTAATTAATCATGTTTTTTTTTTTTTGTTTGCATGTATAATTGTTTTTTTTCTTATACATCTGTTTTTATAATAATTCCTAACATCAGTTTTCCTTCATACGATATTTTGGTTAGTTCAATATTAGAAAAATTTTTTTATATTTTTCTTTATTTTTTGTTTTGTTTTCATAAAAAAAAATTATTATTTAAACCTGAAGTTGAGATACTAATTAAGTTTAGGTTATAATAAAAAGGTAATTATTTCATTCAGTTTTTAGTAAGTAAGTTTAGGTAAGTAAAGGTAAGTATACATACATAATATTAGATTCTAAGTCATATATATATGTATATACATACTATGAATGGGTAGTTACCGGGTATATAGTCATATGTATACAAGGATAAGTTTTAATTTTAATGGTTGTTTCCAATAGTTATATAGCTAGTTTAACTAAGAATAGTTTGCATGTATAATTATGATTATCATATTAGTAATTACAATTACAGTTCTAATTGTTACCCTAGGTTTAAAGTATAGTGGTTAATGTAATTTTGTAGGCAGCGATAATCCTATTATTAAGACAAATATAAGCTGGCAATTGGGCGCGAATTAATCATACTTATAGAATTTTAGTAATTTTGATTGTGAAACTTTCAATTAGCGCCCTAACATGGGACAATTTTCCCCCCACATTACAAGTGTTACCTGTTAAATTATCCTGTTCTTTTGCTGCTATTTTTAGTTAAGGTTGCCTCCAATACATATGTGGTGTTTTCCTTTTGGGAAGTCTCCTTTATCTGCTAGTCGGACACACACTATTGTTGTTAGATTGATGTTGTGTTGTGGAACCGATGTTGAGCATTTGGTAACGAGGTGTTGACGTTGTGCTTGTGAAGATGTAGGGATCTCACCATTTGATAGAGTCGCTGGGGGGGGGTGCCTTTGGACGGTAGTTAGTTGTAACAGAAATACCCAGCGTTTAGTGATGTTATTAGATGGATGTTGGGTCCTTTTTTTTTACGATGTTGGGTATTTGGGTGGTGATTTGTGAACGTTGTTGTTGTAAAGATGTGTGGATTTTTGGTTTTCTTTGGGTTTAAAGAATTTGTTTTAATTGGTGCTGGGAATATTTACCCTACCAACGGTTGAGTTGTTGTGGTGGACAACGTGGTATTTTATTATATAACTGCCCTCACTTTAATTTTGTTTGGTTGTGTTTGTTTTTCGTTTTTTTTCTTTTTTTGTTCCAGTTTCTTGAAATGGCCGGCTCCAGCTTGAAATGGCCGTTAATTTAAAAATAACCGGCTTGAAATTTTCGGGAATGAAATTACGGAAAACCCACAAAAAAGTTGTCCATCACAAAATATAGGTGGTTTGTTGCCAGATGTCTCTTATTCTTTTTATTTAAATAGCACGTGGTTTGGAACTAATAGTCAAATCCACGTTTTCCATTTTTTTCACTCTAACGTTCATACATAGTTTTCTTTTCACTATCTAATTTAATTTCTCACAATATATTCAGACGCACCATTAATTTAAAAAAAAACATTAACACAATTAAAGCTTAATTTTCGCTCCGTTATTGGCATGTTCATTCTTTACATAACCCAAAGAACTTTTTCATTGGTTATCCACCATTTTCTATTTAAGAAAAAAAATTTTTACTTTTTTTACTCTTTATATTTTCTTTTATACCCAACAACCTTCTTCTACCGCTGCCAAATCTTCAATCCTCTTCGTAAAAATGTCTACCCCCACGCCAAGTTTAACAAAAAAAAAACTCATGTGGTAGAGTGGTAATCTTTTGGTACGTAGTAGGGTTGCATTTTTTTGCATTCAAATTAGTACAAAAGCGCTTAAGTTGCAAATCAACCACAGTGGTTGTCACAACGCCAGCTGTTTTCGCGTAGTCTATGGAGTGAAAAAAGTTGGGAAAGGGGAAATCTTCCGCCCTACGTCCACTACTGTTTTAGATGCTGAGTGTGTATCACTCCAATGAACTGTCCTCTAAGGTTCTCTATCTCATATTGGCTGTTACCTACTGCCCTTCTGATCCTGCACCTGAGCCAAGGTCTGCAAAGTTTCGCGTTTATTCCTTTAGAAAATTTGCTCTGGATAAAGTTTTTCCGGTAGACCTCTTGGCCGGGCAGATATTTTATGACTCTGCTTTTGAGATTGTATGATCTAACATTCCGCAGATAGGCTTCATGTAACTTTTCGCTAACTTTTTGCTGGATCAGTTGCATTTGTGACGATTTCGGCAGGATTAACATTTCTCCTTCCTCGGCTGATTTTAGCTTTCTTAAAATTTCATACGCGTCCGCATGAGTAACCATATTGTACCCCGTTAGAGAAAAATAGGGTGTAACACCTGTAGAAGAATGAACCGTAGACCGTAGTGAGCATTCTATTTTAGACAAGTTTTCGTCCCATTTCGTTTGGTCTTGGTCCAGGAAACTTCGTATGGAACTGAGTATGGTTTGGTTTACCCTTTCGCTCGCATTTGATTGCGGTGAATATATAGGGGTACGAATATGTCTAACGCCAAATAGTTGTAAGAACTCTTTAAAAGCTTCGGATGTAAACTGTTTGCCGTTGTCCGAGTGTAGCATCTCCGGTACACCGAATTTATAAAACACCTTGTCCCTTAAAAATTTAATCACCGCTTTGGAGGTGGCTTTAGATAACGCCTTCAATAAAACAAATTTGGTTCGGTGGTCTAACACTATAAAAATAAATGTGTTGCCAGATTTCGTTCTGGTATAGGGTCCTAAAAAGTCAATATAAATTTTTTGAAAAGGTCTTTGAGTTCGAACCTCATTTCCCATTGGTGGACGCAATATTGTTCTAGGGTGTTTTATTTCCTTACATGTTTCGCATTTTCCAACAAAGTCTCGGATCTGCTTCACCATGGACGGCCAGTAAAAATATTCCCTTAGGTTGTACAAAGTTTTCGCTATCCCTCCATGTAACGTATTGTCAATATGTGATTTTTTTATTAAGCTACCGGTCAGACTTGACGGTACCCATATTCGCCAACATTCGTCTTCATGTTCTATGCCATTACGGTTAAATTTTACCCTTTTGTAAAGAATGCCTTCTTCCACTTTCAAATCTGGAAGCCTACTCGCATTTTGTTCCACAGTGTCTATTAGTGTTAGATATTCTTTACTCTTGAACTCTTCGGAATTAAAATCTATTACAATGCTAGGGTTGGCTACTACCTCTTCCATATCCTGACGCGATAGCATATCTGGGACTACGTTCTTGCTACCCTTCCGGTGCTCAATATTAAATTTGAAACCTTGGAGCTTTAAGCTCCATCGAGCAAGTCTACCATTTAAATCATTCTGCCGCATTAACCACTTTAAACTGGAATGGTCCGTTATAACCGTGAAGTCCATCAGTTCTATGTATTGTCTAAACCTTTCAATCGCTAGTACCACCGCGAGACACTCTTTCTCTGTCGTTGAATAGTTTTTCTGGGCGCTGTTTAGTTTCCTGGAGAAATACTCGATCGGGTGTTCTCCACCCTCATCATCCTTTTGAAACAAGACCGCGCCTAAGCCAACGTTTGATGCGTCACACTGGACAAAGAAAGGCTTTTCAAAGTCGGGGCTTGACAATATAGGACTGGTTATTAAACGGTGTTTCAGTTCTTCGAACGATTTCATGGCTTCTGTGGTAAAAATAAATTTAGGGCTTTTCTTCAGGGTATCAGTCAGAGGTGCGGTGAGCGTAGAAAAGTCATGGATAAACCGGCGGTACCACC
This sequence comes from Pollenia amentaria, assembly GCA_943735925.1. Classification (NCBI taxonomy): domain Eukaryota; kingdom Metazoa; phylum Arthropoda; class Insecta; order Diptera; family Polleniidae; genus Pollenia; species Pollenia amentaria. The sequence goes on along the minus strand of OX031007.1, from coordinate 132,137,314 downwards.
CTACGGTGCCTAGGAATCTCCTAACATCCTTTTGATTTTTCGGCGGTTTGATTTCTAAAATTGCTCTGACTTTCTCATCATCGGGCCTAAGTTTACCTCCACCTACAACGTAACCTAAATACTTCAATTCCCTATAACAGAATTTTGATTTGGACATGTTGATTGTCAGACCGGCAGCTGTTAATTTCTGACCTACGGTTCGAAGCATTTCCATGTGTTCTTCAAAATTTGGGGATACTACCAACAGGTCGTCGAGGTACACGAACACCCTATCTTTCAGCTCAGACGGTACCACTTTATCCATCAGTCGACATAATCTCTGCGCAGCATTACACAGTCCGAAAGGCATAACCTTAAATTGATATTGAGGTCTACCTGGGACTGTGAATGCTGTTTTCGGCCTACTCGCTTCATCTAGCGGGATTTGCCAAAACGCATCCTTTAAGTCGATTGCTGAAATAAAATGTGTATCGCCGAGCCTAGCTAGTAAGCCATCGATGTTAGGGAGAGGATAAGCGTCCTTTTTAGTGACCTTATTCAATTCCCTCGCATCGAGACATAGCCTATTTTTACCGGGTTTCATTACTAACGTTGTCCTATTGTTCCATTCGGCTCCTGTGGTTACTTCTATCACATCTAAATCCAACATTCGGTCCAATTCTGCGAAAATTAATTTTTGTACGGCGGGGCTAACAGGATAATATCGCATTTTTTTAGCGGGTGCATCACCAGTGTCAATTTTGTGAGTTTCCAAATCAGTTTTACCTAAGCCATATTGAGTATGACACTTGAACGAAAGTTTAACATTTTCAAGAACTCTACGCTGGTGACTAGTCAAGTCGTGAGTTTTTGAGTTTTCGGAACCTTCCTCGGTAAGGGCGTTTATTGTTTCGTTATCGAAACTTATTTTCAATCCAATTTGCCTCCAAAAGTCGTATCCGAGGATTAATTCCTGACTCAAATTAGGTACTAAGTATAAAACTGACTCAACTGACTGGTTTCCTGATTTAATTATTGCCTGTATTTTCCCTACTATCATGTGTAGTTTACCGTCCGCCGTTCTCACCGAAGATTTGTAGTCCAGTATTTTTGCATCCATCTTCCTAACGTTTTCCAAACAATTTTTGCCGAGACAACTTACTGAGGCGCCACTGTCAAGGAGTCCCTGATAATTAAAACCATTTATATTTACCGACATATAAGGTCTTAGGTCGTCTTTACTGCATATTATTGTTGATACGATTTTTTTTCTTTCTGCTTTTCTTGCAGCATATCTTTTTCTGGCGTTAATTATCCTTTGGCTTACCTTTGGTTCGTAGTCAGCAAAAATCTCTGCCCTTTTTTGTTCGTATAATTCTAGGCGTTTGTCGTAATGAAGATGAGGATTGATAGTGGCTGGCAAGTTTGTATTCTGGTGTTCGTCGGGACTATGATTCACTTGTGGGCTATTCTTTTCACTCATTTGGCTGCATTCGGACTTACTCATGTCTGTGGTTGGGTCTAAATTTTGATTTTTGATTGGTTTGTCGCTAGCTAGTATAAAATTTGAAAAATTGTCATTTACTGGGTTGGGTTTTGGAATGAACACGCCGTCCCAGTCCTCTGCGTGTTCACCTTGATGTTTCCCACACATTTAGGGCAAGTCGGGGTAGTGACATCCTCGAACCCACATTTATAACAAAATACCCTCCTTTGGGTTACAGGACATTCAAAAAACGAGTGGCCGGGAGTTTTACAATTCCAGCAAATAAGCTGTTTTGCCGTGAGTTTTTCCTTTTGTAACTCCTCCACTAGCCGCGCTTGATCGTCGGTTCCCTCGCTGTCAAAAACGTCAACTTCGTATACCCTACGCGTGATTCCTCCAGGCATACGTTGAGAATACCTTTTGGCGATGTTTCTTTCGGCCCTTTTGCATTCCTCGAGAAGTTGGTCTAAATTATCAATTTTAATGGGAAAAACTAGCTGTGCCAAACCATCCTTTAAATTATCTTTCACCATTTTTACTAATTCGCTTTCTAATACGTGGATTCTCATTTGATTTTTGAGTTTGATTATTTCCGTTATGAAAGCATCGGCCGATTCATTCGGAGCCTGTCTACGTTCCATTATTTTGCGCTGTATTTCAAAATCGCTTTCAAAGTTGCGGAATTTTGTAATCAGGTGATGTTTAAAAGTATTCCAGTCACATACTGGATGCTTCATACGAAAAGCCCAAAACCAAGTACTAGCAGCTCCAGTAACCAAATGGTGAAAACCCTTCATAACGATGTCCCATGAGCAATTATAATCATGCCTCAAAATTTCTACACGGAAAACGAAATCTTCTACGGTTAATGTTTTGTTGGTACCATCGTACTTTACTCCCCATTTCTCTAACTGGTTAGGACTGATGGTGTTATAGCCCTGATTATGCGGTGAGTTTTCAAAACTAGGAGGTTCAAAATAATTTAGTGGACTATTTCCGAATAATTGTTGTGGTACACGTGACTGAGGTAAACGCTGTTCGAAAGGCCTTTGGGGATTGTTTGGTGGACGAAATTGCGGTTGGCGTCTGTCTTGATGGTTAAATGTTGTACGAAAATCGTGATTTGGATTCGCCTGTCCAGTATTTTGCTGATTCGCCTGGTCTAGAGAATAGCTACGCTCGGAACGCAAGGATTCCCTAATTAGCTGCGGTAACATCAACTGCATATTCTGCACCTCCCTCATTATTGAAGCTTGTGCCGCTCCAACCGATGCAGCGACGTAATCCCTAATCGTCAGTCCCTCATCTTCGCCTAAGCCTGGGATGACTTCTTCTGGAATTGGTGGTAAATCTTGATCCTGTTGATCCATGTTGTCAATATCGCGCCTTGCAGTTCTACTTCCTTGTCCGCTTATCTCTCTTGCTGTTATACTGCTATACGTTGGTGTACGGATAGTAATGTCGCTCTCCGGCGAAGAATGTGTCTGTGGTCCAAAACCCGGAGGAAACCTAATTGACCTTAACGGCGTAACCGCGTTTGTAGAAATAACCGGTGCAAAATTTAGCGGGGATGCTGTTGTGGCCGAATCACGAGGTTGATTATCGTCACTGGTAACGGGGTTCCGACTAGAGGACCTCAGGTTCCTGGTACTCATTATAAACTACCGTCCAAAATAGTTATAATCCCTCAACTAATTCAACACACAAGCAAAAAAAACGATTTGAAATCAATCAGATCTGCTAACTATCAACGAAAGAATACCCGCTTAACTTTCAAGGCAAATACTGAAAACTAAACAACAAATGTCCAAACGAGATAACTGCTCGAGTCGCAATAAAAAAAATCACCAAAAATTCCCGATATCAAAACCAGTAAAAATACCGAAAGTAAAAATGACAAGCGTGTCTACCAAAATTAAAAAAACAAGATTTACCCAAAAAAAATCCCCAAAACGGTGGACAAATCGATGTACCCAATCTCGCGATAAGAGACGCAATATTTAAAAATTTAATAAAAAATGTAAAAAAAATGTGTTTGAAAAAAATAATCTGTATTATTTAAGATTAATTTTTTTAATAATTTAACACCTGTATTCATAAGTATGTTTTTAAACTTAACCAAGGTAAAAAAACAAATTTTTTTTTCGTATCAATCGTTCGTTTAATAAACGCTAGCCAAGTTCAAGAACCACTCATGAATATGAGGCTTAATATTTTATAATGGTTACGTACGATACAATTAAAAATGTATATGTATATAAATTCAAGAAAATTGTGTATGCAAAAAAAATCTATATTATTTTAGATCATATAATTTTTTTTTTTTTTTTTTTTTTTTAGTTTAAGTATTGTATACCTTCTACGGTTTAATACTACAAAAGTATAATACTACAAATAATTTCTAATATACAAATGATTTAATAATGTAATTAGTAAATACGTTTCATTAAACTACAAAAGATCTGATAAAATTATTAGTATAATAAATTTAATAATTCATTAGACTGCCAAAAGATTTAATAATGTAATTAGTAAGTAAGTTTACGAATCTACAAAAAAAAATTTAGGTTATTGTTCTTTATGTAACTGTAATTAATAGCTGAATAGGTTGAAATGTGTAGCATAAAGTGAAGTAAAAACTTGTGGTAAAAAAACTATATAATTCGAGTCCGCAATTTATCAATCTTCCAATCAGAAGATTGAGTACGATATTCACGATTACGAATAATTATGCGTTTAAGCATGGTTTTCAATACTTAAAAAAAACTAATGAATCTCAATTTTGCCAAACGAAAGAATTTTTTTAAATTGTGTGAAACTCTTGAATTACTTAGTTTACGGTCATCGAAATAAAAAAAACACAAAAAAAAATCTAATCAAATTTGAGTCGCCAAATCCCTTTCTCCTCTTCTCAAATACCTGAATCTAATGAACGCTTAGCTATTTAGCCGCCGGATCATGCTCGTGGTTTTTTCAAAAGATTTGATCAAGATTCTTTAACTCCCCCAGTACTAAGTTCCCTTGTCCGATGCTGACGCAACTCAGGCGTGGCACTATTCCCGTACCTTCCAGGACATACAATACCGAAAAAAAAGTTCCTAATACCGAGATCCCTATACCGAGTTTCCCTATACGATGCCGACGCACTGCAGGCATGGTGTTTACTTAACACCTTCCGCGACATTAGTCATTATATAAAAAAACAAGTACGAGATAAAAAAAATTCTAAATTGAAATGTTCGAAATTTTGGAAGCCAGCAAAGATGATTTAAAACACCTTCAGGCTAAATAAATTTAACCCAAAGGGTTAAGTCACTTTCGAGCCCCACGTTGGGCGCCATTTTGTGTAATGTAATAATTGTTTGATTTGGGGGAAAAACGAAATTTTAAAAGTTTTTCCAAAACCCTTTGCTTCGCGATGGACATTGGCACGCTGGTATATACGGCTGTAGCTCGCCGGGAATGGGGGGTTCGTGTCCATCTAGGTTTACATAATCATTACACGATTTCGTGCCGAGATGAAAACTAAATATCGAAAAAAATGAAGCAATGAAAAAAAACGAGCAACAATAAACTAGATACCTAAAAAAAATAAAAGGTAAAGACCTAAAATTGAACGGACAGACATTTCGATGACCAAAACTTTCACACCGCGATCGAATGGCAGGACTCGAATACTCGGGACAAGATGACATGGTCCCGGTCAGGCTGCCCACCCCATATGACAGGTTAATGTCAACCGTGACATTACCTTTTGCCTGAAAAAAAAATTTAAGTAATGTCCCTAGACGTTACTTACCACACTTTCACCTTACTTTAGCTACTCTTCAACCGTTTAATTAATCAACACATTTTATAATTTTTTTTTCTCAAGTCCAATTCAAACCATAAAATTATTTATTTAAAATTTTTATCAAAAACAGATTTTTTTGTGTTTCAAACCGTACAAGGAAAACATTTTAATGAATCTAAAAATGGCTTTTATAATTTTATAAATATTATTTATATTTTAAGTAAAGCCGAAGGTAAAGTTTTTTTTTTCTTTAATCTTGTCTACTTAGGCAATAATATATCTTTCGATATAATAACGCAAACAATCATCTGCTTTATTCTAGTTCCCATAAGATTATTATTAAAAATATAAGAATCGCAATGGTAAATATATATAAAAATTATTTCTTTTTCTAGATCATTATTCAAAGGTCATGATTTTTATCTTTTTTTCTACTTTATCCACTATATTTTCTTTTAGTGTCTAAGCGGTGTATTGATTAAATGTGGAAAAAAAAATTAAAATAATTCCACAGCTTCAGTAATATTTTACTTTTATTCTTTTTATTAGATCTTCCTTTTAATTTCATTTACCCAAATCAATACGATTCTTTTATTTTTAATCGTTTCCCGAGCTCTAGCTTTCTTCTTTATCAATTTTTTGTTTTTTTTTTTTAAATTAATTATTGTACAATTTATTTTGTTAGGCCTTTAAGTAGTTAAATATAAAATGAGTAAATTATTATCTTAAGTTCTAATTTATTTCGGTATCAAGTTAGTTCCAAATTATTTATTTAATTAGATTTATCTCGAGATTTATTAGTTAATTATTAAGATGTATATTAAACTATTTATTAATATTATTCATGTCATTCTTGTTTTTTTTTTTTTTTTTTTTTTTTTTGAATTTGGATTTTTAAAGAAATGATTGATTTGAATATTTATTCAATTATCGTTTTAATTAATAAATCATTTTCCTAATTTTGCTTTGCGATTTTCTCCATATTCTTATTTTCTTTTCTTTTTTTTTTTTTTTTTTTGTTTAAGTTTACGTTTAAAGTTAGTTGCTTAGAAAAAAAAATACCTTTTGGTTTAAGCTTTTCTTCTTCTAATTAATCATGTTTTTTTTTTTTTGTTTGCATGTATAATTGTTTTTTTTCTTATACATCTGTTTTTATAATAATTCCTAACATCAGTTTTCCTTCATACGATATTTTGGTTAGTTCAATATTAGAAAAATTTTTTTATATTTTTCTTTATTTTTTGTTTTGTTTTCATAAAAAAAAATTATTATTTAAACCTGAAGTTGAGATACTAATTAAGTTTAGGTTATAATAAAAAGGTAATTATTTCATTCAGTTTTTAGTAAGTAAGTTTAGGTAAGTAAAGGTAAGTATACATACATAATATTAGATTCTAAGTCATATATATATGTATATACATACTATGAATGGGTAGTTACCGGGTATATAGTCATATGTATACAAGGATAAGTTTTAATTTTAATGGTTGTTTCCAATAGTTATATAGCTAGTTTAACTAAGAATAGTTTGCATGTATAATTATGATTATCATATTAGTAATTACAATTACAGTTCTAATTGTTACCCTAGGTTTAAAGTATAGTGGTTAATGTAATTTTGTAGGCAGCGATAATCCTATTATTAAGACAAATATAAGCTGGCAATTGGGCGCGAATTAATCATACTTATAGAATTTTAGTAATTTTGATTGTGAAACTTTCAATTAGCGCCCTAACATGGGACAATTTTCCCCCCACATTACAAGTGTTACCTGTTAAATTATCCTGTTCTTTTGCTGCTATTTTTAGTTAAGGTTGCCTCCAATACATATGTGGTGTTTTCCTTTTGGGAAGTCTCCTTTATCTGCTAGTCGGACACACACTATTGTTGTTAGATTGATGTTGTGTTGTGGAACCGATGTTGAGCATTTGGTAACGAGGTGTTGACGTTGTGCTTGTGAAGATGTAGGGATCTCACCATTTGATAGAGTCGCTGGGGGGGGGTGCCTTTGGACGGTAGTTAGTTGTAACAGAAATACCCAGCGTTTAGTGATGTTATTAGATGGATGTTGGGTCCTTTTTTTTTACGATGTTGGGTATTTGGGTGGTGATTTGTGAACGTTGTTGTTGTAAAGATGTGTGGATTTTTGGTTTTCTTTGGGTTTAAAGAATTTGTTTTAATTGGTGCTGGGAATATTTACCCTACCAACGGTTGAGTTGTTGTGGTGGACAACGTGGTATTTTATTATATAACTGCCCTCACTTTAATTTTGTTTGGTTGTGTTTGTTTTTCGTTTTTTTTCTTTTTTTGTTCCAGTTTCTTGAAATGGCCGGCTCCAGCTTGAAATGGCCGTTAATTTAAAAATAACCGGCTTGAAATTTTCGGGAATGAAATTACGGAAAACCCACAAAAAAGTTGTCCATCACAAAATATAGGTGGTTTGTTGCCAGATGTCTCTTATTCTTTTTATTTAAATAGCACGTGGTTTGGAACTAATAGTCAAATCCACGTTTTCCATTTTTTTCACTCTAACGTTCATACATAGTTTTCTTTTCACTATCTAATTTAATTTCTCACAATATATTCAGACGCACCATTAATTTAAAAAAAAACATTAACACAATTAAAGCTTAATTTTCGCTCCGTTATTGGCATGTTCATTCTTTACATAACCCAAAGAACTTTTTCATTGGTTATCCACCATTTTCTATTTAAGAAAAAAAATTTTTACTTTTTTTACTCTTTATATTTTCTTTTATACCCAACAACCTTCTTCTACCGCTGCCAAATCTTCAATCCTCTTCGTAAAAATGTCTACCCCCACGCCAAGTTTAACAAAAAAAAAACTCATGTGGTAGAGTGGTAATCTTTTGGTACGTAGTAGGGTTGCATTTTTTTGCATTCAAATTAGTACAAAAGCGCTTAAGTTGCAAATCAACCACAGTGGTTGTCACAATCCTAATATTTGCTTTATGTCCTGCCAGTGCCAGACAAACAAGATTTATGCCCCTATTGCGGTTCTCCACTTTTGTAACAGTTTGGTTGTCTTTGGTAAATTTGCATTGCCATTCTCAACTCGACTGGCAGTTGGCTTTTCAGTTGTGTATCTGTTTTTTTCGTGGTATTGCCGTTTTCAACTTTGTAAAAGTTTGGTCGACAGAAACGTTATAAATACACAACTGTTTATTAGTAGTTGAGTTGTTTTCAGTTTCAGTTGACTTTCATTTTTAAAAGCAAAAAAAAAAAAAAATAATGGAAAAACCGTAAGTAGAAAGATTTGTTATACTGTATATTAGAATTTCACAGCATTTAATACATTCGTAGATCTTTGAAAATTACAACTAAAGCACAATTTGAGAGGCTTGTTAATCTAATGGAAAAAAAACCCAGAGATTGCACGTGGAAAACCAAAATTTAGTATGACCAAAAACCAGTGTAAAAATATATGGGACTTTAACAAATTACTTTAATATAGGAGGAATAGCCACTACGCGAACAGGTGGTTTTTAAATGATCTTTGATTTCATCCAGCAAATAGCAAAACGCTTCCTTGTTTAGGCGGAAATAACTTTTAAATCTACAAATTTAAAATTATTATTTAGTTACATTTTTTTATTTTTCGAATTTATTCTATGAGTTAAATTTAAATAATTGTAAATTTTTCTGTACATAAATATACTTCATTGCTATTTAACGGAAAGCTAAGGTAAAATGTAACAAGAAAATGCAATATAATAGTCTGGTAGTGTATAAAGTCATTCCTAAAAAAATTTAAGGAATAGAGCTATTACAAAAAGCTTTATAAAATACATAACTGAAATTTAACTCATAGAATAAATTCGAAAAATAAAAAAATGTTGAATATAATAAAGTTGCTTATGAAAAAGAAATAATTCCCAATATCTATTATTTAGTTACATTACTAATTATAAGTTCTTACTTGGCATTGGTTAGTTCAAGAGGGTTGGAATCAGCAGGAATTGTTCTTCTTATACGTAGCACATCTGTACAAGAGTTTTCATTTTCATCATCATAAAATAAATCGACACTAATATCCATTGTAAATACTTTTTATTCAATACACAATTAAAAATACTTTTAGTTTAAAAATTATTTAATTTTATAAAATTTTCACTTGTCAAACGTTATATTTAAAGTTGGTAAATCGATATTTTAAGTTGGCAACTTTATAGCAAACTCAACTAAAAACCGTTGGGTATCACAATACCTAAAATGAGTTTGGTTGTGCATAAGTTGGGTTGACTCTCACACGACCAAACTGAGTTGAGTGGAGAACCGCAATAGGGGCATTAGTCATCACGGTTTCTGTTCACATGTGTAGGTGTTTATCGCTCATCTGATTGGGTGAGTGCTGCAGTGTCTCTTCTTCTTAAGCGAGTGTGGCCGCCATAATTTAAAATATTTCGAGCTAATGGATTTGGGTGCAGTTCCAGCCTTTTTAAATATTTTACTGCATATTTCGGTATCATAGAACATTAGGATGATAGAAAAAAACACCCTGTATATATATCTATAAACATCTTCTCTAAAATCGCTTTGAGACGAAAAAATCTAATATAGATGTTTATATCTACCTACATAGATAATATTTGGCACAAAAATGTACCTTACTGTTATCTGAATTTTAACCTCGTAGCGTAATCTTGTTTTGCCGGGACCATGATTTTCTGTATACCTATATACTGCGGTGCAGGGTATCAAAACGTCGGGCTTGACCGACTATACTTTCTAACATGTTTTGTTTATTCATCTGAATATTTGTATTTTGGAAAGGGTAGAAGAGAGCTTTACTTTGAATGTGGTAGTTGTACATATGTATGTAAGTATATAGTTTGTTATTATTAAATGTTGTTGTGTTAATGGCTGTCAAATCGATTGCATTGAATTGAGTCAGTGTGCCAGAAAAAGTTTGTAAACCTTTATTTAGTTTTTTTTATTTTACTCATTTAAATAATATTAAAAATATTCAAAACAACAACTAGACGAATGCATGCCAAGAAAATATTTTATGTACATAAACTGAGGGTTATTATAATAGGTACACTGTATATAAATAAATACGCCAAAAAATATTTTAAAAATTTTAGACCACATTTAATTCTTTAAATTCTATTTTCTACGAAAAATTCATTATATTATGTAGGGAATTCATCGATAACTGTTATTTTCTATAGAAAATTCATCATTTACTTTAATTTTTAACAGAACATTTTATGATATTTAAAGATCACCTGCCGTATTCATAAAAAAGAATTAAGATCCCAAACGCATTTTAAAGCGACATATCCATACAAATTTTCTTAAAAAAAAATTTCAAAGCCAATTTAGTTTTTTATGAATACGGCAGTAAGATTTGTTGAAAATTATTAATTAAAACACTTTGAGGATAATTTTAGAATTTCATTAATATTATATTTTCTTTGCAAAATTTATTGATAACTGTAATTTTATTATAAAAAAATTCATTGTTAGCTGTTATCTGCCACAAAAATTTTTTGATAACTATAATTTTCTATAAAAACAACTATAATTTTTTATTCAAAATTCGACAACTAAAATATTTTATAGAACATTTCATAACTAAACATATTATGGTTAATTTCACCACATTATCGTCATTGACAATTATATTATAGTTAAATTAATCATCCATCAAGAAGATACAACCATATTATTGCGGTTAAAAATAACAAAAATATGGTAAGCACTTATAACAGCATGGTTGTTTTTCTAACCATTACTGGTTTCTCTTTGAAAAGAGAAAAATACTATTGTTAATATAAGACCAAATAATTTCAAAAGGTTAAAAAATTGTCATATTTAACCATAACATGCTAAGAGGCAACCATAATATGGTTAATTAACCATTAATATGTTTACAACTGTTCGTAAAAAATAGTTTTGTTGGAGGTAACCATATTGAAAAATATTTTTTAAAAGAAAATACTATAATTTTAATTACCTACTTATCTTAAGAAAATTCTAAAAAAAATTTTATTATAATAAAATTCTATAGAGATTTCGATAACTATGTAATGGGTGATTCAAGTAGAGATAATTTTTAATAGCCTTTTTTGACAGATCACGTGTGAGTCGTGTCATGCTGTCATGTTATTTTTGTTTAGTATTGTTTGGCATTTCATAATGGAAAGGCTTACGCCTGAACAACGTTTACAAATCGTTCAACTTTATTACGAAAATTCACGTTCTGTCAGGAATGTGTTTCGTGTACTTCGCTCAACTTATGGTCAACATAATCGGCCTACCGAGCGTACTATTCGCAACACCATCACCCATTTTGAGACCCAGCATTCATTATTGGATAATATCGACCGAATAGGCCACGTCCAACACGCTGTGAAGAAAATATAGCGGCCGTAGCTGAGAGTGTACACGAAGACCGTGGAGAGTCGATTCGACGCCGTTCGCAGCAGCTCGGACTGACGTATGGAACGACTTGGCGCATTTTACGTCGAGATCTTAAATTGAAAGCGTACAAAATACTGCTTGTGCAACAACTGAAGCCGCTCGAACTTTCCAAGCGACATCGCTTCGCTCTTTGGGCTCTTGAAAAGTTCCAAGATCCGAAGTTTTCGAGGCAAATTTTGTTCAGCGATGAGGCCCATTTCTGGCCTCATCGCTGGGTATGAAAACGAACAAAATTGCCGCATTTGGGACGAAAAGAAACCTGAATAGATTCAAGAACTGCCACTTCATCCAGAAAAAACAACGGTTTGGTGTATTTTGTGGGCCGGTGGAATCATCGGTCCATATTTCTTTAAAAATGATGCCGGTGCGAACGTAACCGTCAATGGCGACCGTTATCGTGCCATGATAACCGACTATTTGATGCCTGAAATTGAAGCGCGTGATCTCGGTGACATTTGGTTTCAGCAAGACGGCGCCACTTCCCACACATCGCATCAATCAATGGATTTATTGAGAGAACACTTCGGTGAGCACATAATTTCACGTTTTGGGCCGGTCGACTGGCCACCAAGATCGTGTGATATTACACCGTTAGACTTTTTCCTGTGAGGATATGTAAAGTCTAAAGTTTAAGCGGACAAACCCGCTTCGATTCAGGCTTTGGCCAACATTTGATAGACATAATCTTCAAAAAATAAATGCCAAAGAATGTTCTTTGAAATGAAAATAAACGTTCCCCCCCACATTAAATTTTAATTTTCTTGGTTTTTTTTTTTCTTTAAAAAAGTAGGGAACCTCGAAATGGATCACGCTTTTTAATCTAAAAACTGCTTAATAAAAAATAATTAATGCATCTTTTTTTGTCATCTTCTACAGGCATTTATTGTAATTTGGCATAGAAAATCTATCGATAATTGAAAATTAATCGATAATTATACTTTTCTCTGCTTAATTGTAGTTTTCTTTAAAAAATATTGCAACAACAATTTTATCGATAACTGAAATGTTCTAGGAAAAATTCATATTGGCAATACTTTTACATTTATGCATTGATAACTTCTATTTGTATAGATAGTTTATCGATAACTGTAATTTTTAAACAACATAATTCAATATGGATCTGTAATTATTAAAAGAAACTTTTCAATAGGACAATCAATGTTACTTTCAACTTTTTATGAGAAATTAAACGATATCTTTGACTTCCTATAGAACAAAAACCGATAAATTTAGTTTTCTCAAGAACATTTAGCAATAAGGTAAATGGGTGTCAAAAGATTAATGAAGTTTCCTTTATAGAACATTTATTGGTTAACGAAATCTTCGATAGAAATTTAAGTTTCTATGTAGATTAATCGATTTTGTTTTCATTGATTTCCTCTGGTTTCTTTATGTGTAAAATATTTTTAATATCTATTTCTCAAATTAAAATTGACGAAGAAAATATTGTAATTTTTTTTTCTCTAGAAAAATAAATTTAAATTGATAAATTATATAGTTCTTTTTTTTTTTTGTTTTGTTGGTTTTCTTTTACAATTGAGTAAACAAATAATTTAAAATTGTTTATTTGTACGTTGAAAACATTTTGCGTTGTTTATTGTAGACAGCAACCCGGCAAAATAATCAATAAACTCAATTTATAATCAAACTATGCGGAAACAATTTAGAACAAACAACTAGGTTTGCAAAGAGGAAATTTTAATTTTAAAAGGTAATTTTTGGAATTTTAAATTAAGGTTTCATTCATGGTACAATTAATAGTGAAACCCTAGTTTTACAACATGTACAACAAGGCAAATACATCATGTATTTTGTTGGTACTCTTATAGAAAAATGCGTCTTCATATTGATGATGCTCTAACATCATAATTGTCACATCAATGTTATTACAATTGGCATCAATGATGCAAAAAGTGAAATTAATTCAATGACGAACGTCATTCTAAAATTTTGTCAAATTTTATGCGTTGTCACTATAGTGACATCAATTCTACGCCACATTTTGTGTACACTGATAGAAAAGGCTTCATAACGCTGATGTTTTTTGACATCAGAACAGACCAACTGTCATCAGTGCGATGACATAATATATCATGTCATCAGTGTGACGGCAAACTGTCATCATTATTTTACTATTTATTTAGTATTTTATCATTTATTCAAAAGTTAACGTAGTCAAATTTTATATCAATACCAGCATTTATAAGAAAATTATGGCACTTAAAGCTATTTTCGGGAGTGGTATATGTATGGGAGCAATTGTCAAATATGGACCGTTTTAAATAAAATGTAGATACTTTTGGACTAAATTTATGCCTCTATTGTCGTTCTCAACTCAACACAGTTTGGTTGACTACGAGTCTTACACAACCAAACTGTTTTTTAGTATTGTGAAACACAACTGTTTTTAGTTGAAATTGTTATGGCGTTGCTGACAGTTTAATATTATTTATCATTTTCTCTTTACACTCATCTTTCATTAAATAGACACCTAAAATTGTAACTGTGAACCTTTTATGTTGAAATGGGATGTATTATTCGATGGGTAATAGTCAACTAATAAACTTCAAATATTTTATATTGTTAGAGTATTACAACAAGCGTGAGTTTTATTTGCTTGTGACAAGGAACGCAACAGTTGCCAACTTAAAATATCAAGTTTAACAGAAAAGCAGACAAATTAAAGTTAACAATTTAAAAAATATATATTAGAAGATGTAGAAAATTTGTAAAAAAGTACGCCTCATAGAATTTTTGAGGTGATTAAAAATAAAGGAAAGTCGATACATTATTTAAACATTTATTTTTGCATGTCTTTTTTTTATCAAAATAAGTACAGTGAACTCGAACTTATATTTTACAAAATTTACATATATAACATAACAAACCTTTCCACTTACGCACTATGCTTCGATCCCATATAACGAAGGGACAAAAATAGAAGGAGTTGTCAGATATTTTTGAAATTTGGTACACTAGCATAAACTAGCTTAGTTAAGAAAAATATGAATTTTTGGAAAAATCGGCCCAAGGACACGCCTACCTCCCATGTGTCCTGAAATTGAAAAATATAATTTTAGCTTCAATAATGCCCACAAAATTACAAAAAGTAGTCATGCTGATATATATGCAACTAGCAACCTGTGTGTAAATTTTTATTTAAATCGGACTAAGGACTCAAGGTCCTGCCATATATCCTCTTTATTAAAAACGCTATCACTCCCACAAAAATTGTCCGATCGTAATAAATTTTGGTATGTTAATTGATATTTGCAAGAAATATATTTATGCCAAATTTGGGTAGAATTGGATTATCAATGTAGAAAATACAAAAACATCATTAATTGAAAAATAGGCTAAAACGGTTAAAATACTCTAGCAAAAATAAAACTATAAGGATATTTGAAAGCTAACATAAATGAAAAAATTAAAGAGGAAAACTAGCAATGTTAACGTCATTAAAAATAATGAAAAAATCATATCGCACTTGATCCATCCAAATTTTTATTTTTTCACTTTTCAAAAAAAATCGACGCGTAGTATCCCAGCAAAAACTTTGCTTACAAAATAAGTAGAAAAATAATGAGACCTTGACGAAAGGAGTACTTATTTTTCTACTAGAAAAAGTACTTATTTTTGTTCGCGATGTCCCAAAAGTAATGCCTTATAATTTGGCCAATTACAACCTAAAAAATAATACCTTTATTTTATACTTAAAAGTTGTATAAATATATGTATGTAGTTACCAAAAGAGACAAGAAATAAGTACTTTCAAATTTACTTTCAAAGAGGTTAAAATACACTTATTAAAATTGCTCTGAAATCTTATGGAATTTTTGTAGAAAAAGTGTAGACAATATTAAATTTTTCGAAATGTAAGAAAATATTTAATAAAGAGTGCTTTTGCTGCACAAAATCATTTATAGCTCTAACACTGTAGTAACAATGTGTGTATTAATATATGTAAATATACGGGCCTGTCACAGAAATCGATTTCGATCAAAAGTTTTGTTAATTCCGAGAAAACTTCTTTAGAAAACAAAAACCGATAAATTTTCTCGGAATGAAATCACTTTTAATTTTTCGATCGAAAAAAGTTTTTGTTTTGATTTGCACAATATTTCCACATTTAACTTAATAATAACAAAATTAAAATTTGTCGGAATTAAGAATATCGATCGAAATGAAACTACGGATTCAAAATCATTCCGAATTCAAAACAATTCTCGAAAAAAACATCGTTAACATTAGATTGATAGTACTACTAGTATTCTAATAACAAGAATATATTTAGTCAATTCACAAGGTATCATAACATGTCATATTGTCAAAATGTCCTAATATTTCACAATGGTTTAAAAATATTGTTGTTGGTTTGTTAACAAAAAGTGTCTTAAATAAATAGAACGTTGCTTGCTGTGTTATATATTTACATAAATTTGATTGATTTTTGGATTTTCCATGTATTTCACATCGAAACTTTTCTTAAAACTTTATAAAATTACCAGATATCTAACAAATATTAATATAATATATTGCAAATTGATTTAAAAAATTATTTAAAATCATATAATAATAACTTATTTAAGTCATTATACCAAAGAATTTGTTTGTAATGTATAATTATGAGTTATTTAAGATATAATAATATAGTTATTATTTTATATATAACTAATAATGCAAAAAGTGGCGAATAAAGCTACAAAGTAATGAATTCAGGAAGTCATTAAAAGAAGCATTGTAAGTTAAGTTTTTGCTGGGATTATTAATATCCGCTGTAAAAATATCGTGCTATTTTGCCTACTTTTTGTTAATAAAATAGTTGGTTTAAAAATTATTTTTCATATGCCTTTAATATTAAATTTAAAACTGTTTTGCTTCTACTGAACATTTTGACTTAATACCCTCCTGTTGATAAAGTGCGATATATTTTGATAAAAAATTTAAAATTTTGGATTTTGAAACAAAAATTATAATAGCTTAACTTAATAATTATATTTTATAACTCCTAAAATAAAAAACTTTAAAAAAACATATAAAGACAAACTTATAACAAAGCATCATCGCTACTTGATTTTTCCCAAAACCAATGTGAAACAAATTTTGGGTCTCCGAGTTTATCTTAAATGGGACAAAAAAAAAAAAAAAAATGATGTAATTATATCATTAGTAGATTAAAAACTCCGAAAGTTTTTTAAAAACTAAGCTCGAGTTATTTTTTTATGGCCCACTGACCTTTTTAATTTTTTTTAAAGGTGTTTGGAATATGTAAAATAAAAACTATTTAATGTTTGTAGAACATTTTAATCATTTAAACACACGTTTTAAAGGTTTTCAATAAGAATATTTAAAAAAGAGACTTAAATGACTCCTAAAAATAGGGGTCATTTAATCCTAAAAATGGGAGATAGAGGGTTAGATAATATGTTAAGCTCAAACGTAGATTTATTACATTTTTTCGAATTATTTCACACGACTTTGCTGAAACACTGTTTTAAGCATTTTGCTTATATCACACGACCTTATGGTCTTTTACAACCCCTAGTGAAATTCGATGCAGAAAATTTAAACGTACGTGTTAGTGGTGTTCTGTGCGGAGGGGCTGAAATGACCCCTAAAAATGGCAGATAGAGGGTTTATTAGTTCTATAAAAAGAACCGTCATCAAATTTTATTAAGATCATCTATTAATCTTATTTAGCTCAGAATTAGATTTAATACATTTTTTTGACTTACTCAAAACGCCTTTAAAAAAATTAAAAACTTCAGTGGGCCATAAAAAAAGAACTCGAGCTAAATTCTGAAAATGCTTCAGTGGTTTTGGTCTACTAATGTTATAATTAATTTTTTTTATTTTTTACCATTCAAAATATAAAACGTGTTACGCAATGATATTAAACACTCTTAAATGGCTAATATTTGAGTAAAAATCATAAAATTAGGCATTTTAAAAAACGCATTGTTTTTAAGTTGTGGTAAAAAATAGGCACTAATTTTTGAATACCCTGTTAACTAATAGTGCATTTACACCTACACCATAAACACGTTATAAGTTGTTTATGATGATAAACTAGTTTAAGAAACTTGTTTATCCATACAAATTATAAACACGTTTGTAACTAGCTTTTGAGATAAACTAGTTGCAAACAACCAGTTTTTGTTAATGCAACTCTGTTCTTTTCAAATTTTGCTCTGGCAACGCTAGTGATATTTGACATTTTATAAAAAAAAAAAAAATTAAGTTAAAAAAGTTTGCGTTAAAAAAAGGAACACATCAAGAAAAAGTTTAAAAAAAATTAATTGAAAATTGTTTTATATAATATGGATAAAATAAAAGGTATGTTTATCGTATGTATAAATGTACGTGCACCAACGTTTTTAAGTTTTTTTTTACTGAAGTCAGCTGTTTTGTGACACGGCTATTAAACTGTTAACTGTCAAAACTGCTGATGTAAACGATATACATAGTTTATGAAAGTAGTTTACGATCATAAACTAGTTTGAAAATTACAAGTGTAAATGCACTATAAGAGTATAAACTTACAAAAACAGAAAAAAAATATCTAATTTTATATAATTTTTTTTATACTCCATCAAACTTAAGTAATTTTTGGATTTTCAACAAAAAAAATGTGTTTTTCAGAGCAATAAAAAAAAGTTATTTTGTAAATAAATACTAAATTCTAAATTTTAGTTTAACTGCAAATATATCAAAGTACCTGAAAACCAAATTTCGAGTAACTTTAAAAAAAAAATGAATTTTTCAGAATTATTTTTGTGAAACAACTAAAACTTATTTTTCTGTTAAGTCATTTTTGCAAGAAATTATCTGATTTTAACGCCCTCTCGTGGTGGCAAAAGCAATCAGAAAATTTTTTTTTTGTTAACATTTATTTGAGATACCTTATTATCTTTCAAAAAATCTATATTTAAAAACAATTTGAGACAAAAATTTTTTTTTTGATTTTTGTCTATGGGTCGAAGCATAGTGTTACGGTTTCACCATTTTTTATTTATTTGCTGCTTTTAAAAATTCAAGTCAACTGAAACTGAAAAGAACTCAACAACTTATAAGCATTTATCTATTAATAACGTTTTTGTCGACCAAACTAACACAGAATTGTAAACCACAATACCGGGAAAAAGTAATGAACACAACCAAACAGTTGAGTTGAGATTCGCAATGCGAATTTATAAACGACGACCAAACTGTTTAAAAAGTTGTTTACCGCAATAGGGGCATTAATCTAAGTACCAACATAATTATGTAGTGAAATGTCACAAAGACTATTCCGGGAAGAAGCCATGTGAAATTATGAACCAATTCTCACCATTTTCAATATGCTTCGTCCTTATGCAATTGAAACGTATGCACTTAATTTCATTAATTGATCTTTAAAAGTGTGACCTGTTATACAATAATCCAAATACCAAATTCCAAAAAGTAAAAAAAAAAAAAAAAAACAAATTCGAGTTAATTCCCTTTTGTTGATAAAGTACATATATACATTCTAGAGAATTCATTCAGTTAACCGTTAATCGGTTAACCGATTAATTGCTACCCGATTAACTGATCGGTTAATTTAAAATTGGCTATTTTCGATTAACGATTAAACCGGTTAATTTCAGTCGATTAACCGATGTAACAACATTTTTAATTTTTTGGAGTTTTAATAACATATTTTTTGCGTTTTTATTTATTGAGCCGAAACAATCACATACAAAAGGAAAGTGTTTAGAAAATATTTTTTCATGCAAACAAAGAAGGTGTTCAGTGATCTTCATTTCAAAAGTGTTTGCTGTCAAGAGCTTTTTGCTTCACGCTCTTTTTATATGTATGTGTTTAGTTATTTGTTTCTTCTAATATCTTCTCATCTTTTAATTAGATAAATCTTTTAACAGAATTACCAAAACAGTAAGAACTGTTAAAATTTTTAAAAAATTAAAACAGGACGATGGAACAACAAAATTACAAAATATTTATGACATTGTTTTTGCTTTTAATGTAATTCTTTGGTGTTGCTTTGCGTTTTAGATGATTAGGGACTTAATTTATAAAAACAAACTTTATTTATCGGTTAACCGATCAATAACAAAATTAACCGATTAACCAAAAACTCGGTTAATTAATCGAGCGATTAACCGATTAAAGCAAAAGCCCGATTAAATGAATACCCTAATACATACTTATGTACAACCATTTTATATGTAATTCCTTTTTATTGTTTTTTTTTTCATTTCAAATTTTATTCTACGAGTACAATAAAAAAATTCAATAAAAACCAAAGAATAGAATACACAAAACTGCCCGTTTTGTTCCCAAGATCTCATTTTATTTATTCGCCACATGAAGCCTAAAAGAAACTAAATTACGAAAAATTTAAATGGGATAAAATAAATCACTGGTCACTAAATTTAATTGGGTCCCCGGACACGGGGTCATACATGGGAACTGCATGGCGGATTCGTTGGCGCATGCAGGTACCACCTTGAATCGGGACGGTTCCACATATGTAGGTGCTTCACTCCCAAGGTGTAAGCAACTTATAGCGCACAAGTTTCATCTTATCGCCAGTCAGAGGTGGCACGATGAAACCACCTGTGGGGAAACCAGGAAAATCTGGCCCATCATAGATGAAAAAAGGACACGGCGGGCATTACAGCTGTCCAGACATCATCTAAGAAACCTAACTGCGGTTATAACTGGCCACTGGCCAATTGGGAGGCACGCCCAGAGGCTGGGGCTCCCTTATAATGACTTGTGCAGAAGTTGCGGCGATGAGGAGGAGGAAGAGTCAACGGAACATCTTCTCTGTAACTGCCCGGCTTTCGGAGACTTAAGACTCAAAATGTTTGGTCGAAGAACCCTTGGGGACAAAACTTGTCTCTCTGATGTTGATGTAAACAGGATCCACTCCTTTATTGAATCGACCGGTTGGCTGCATGGGAATACTAGCAGCCAGATTTCATAGGACCCATGGGAGACGGCGTGATATGGTAACACAACGGGAACTACGTAATGGACCCACGTGAGCTGTGCTTGATAACGGCTGCCAATGGAACCTAACCTAACCTAAGCTTCTGGTTATGTTATAAAAGTAAAAACAAAAGATTATTTTAAGAAATGTTTGAATGAGAAAATTAACATTACAGTTTCCGAAGATAAGCCTTTTTGCGAAAATTATTTTTTTATTTTCGTAGTTTTCGTAGCAAAATGGTATCTTTGGTGTATGCAATTTATTCATGCTCGCAACACAACTGGGACGAACGACGAATTTCGCCCAACACGACGAATTTTTCAGTAAAAATTCACTGAGTAAATTCGTCGTATGAAGCACAATAACGACGAATAACTAGCAGCTTTTATAATTGAGAAAGTTGATTGTTGTTTGTGCAAAGAGAGAGAAATAGTGTGACCATATTAAAAATAAATAATGCTTAAAAATTAAAACATAATCAAAAAAAAAAAAAGAGATAAAAACTAGCGGTATTCACCCTTTGTATTTAGTGTACAGCTCTGTTATATTTAATACGACTTTATACTTCAAAGCGTGAGTGTCTTTTTCGTATGCATTGTAAATTAATATATTTGCTGAGTGAGAGAAAGAGACAGATAAAGTTTCTTCAACTGTTTTATTCTGGTAAATTCACACACTTTGTTTACTACTGCTTTTTGTGGGATTTTTTAACCACAGCGTAGTATATTTTAGTCTAATACATTTTGTTGTTGCAGTGTTGTAAATGTTAGTATTTTTACCAAAATTATAAGATTAACAAGGTCTACAAGGGACTTTACTATCAAGGGTGAATTTCGCTACTATTTTTAAAGCAAAATACTTTGTTTAATATTTTATGTGTTTTACAATAAAAAAAAAAACAATTATTAAAGTAAAAAGTAACTTTGTTTACTAAACTACTTCTAAACTGAAACCAAACATGGTCACCTGGTATTGATTTGTTCGTCGTTCGCCGGCGTATGAAATAGAAAAAATCTATTGCAAAGTCGCCGCGTATGACGAATTTCGCAGGACGCAATTATTGTGTGTATGTTCATATCGCTAATATGTTTTATTTTTATCGACGAATATTCGCGGCCAAAAATTCGTCATTCGTCCCAGTTGTGTTCCTCGCATCAAACAAATAATTAGATAATCTATAACTTTTAAATATATATTTTGAATTATAAGATAAGATAAACCCCTTTGACGATTCATTTATGAACTCGAATATTTTATATATATATATTATAAGTTTTTTAATTGAATATCATAATATTTATAATATAATTTTTTCTTTCGTCAGCACGTTCTGCGGATAATTTTTCCAGCGTATATTTGTATGTTGCTTTATAAATCACTGCAAATTTAAATTTATTTTTATAACAACAACACTTTTCTTTTAATTTTTAAAAACTGTTCACGTTAAATTCAGTTAAAAAAAATGTGCTTCTCATTGAAAATAAAAAAAAATAATAATAAATAAATTCACAAAAACACTTGTAAAACTTGAGTTGTAAATTTTGATTTTTTTATCTGCCCACCAGCAACAAACGAATACAGAGTGAAGTGTGTGTAATGAAAGAATTTTTATTACATATAAATGCAAATATTTAACTAAAAATAGCTTTTGTATTATAAACTGCAATAATTTCTATACATGCATTAACTTAACTAGTTATATTTACATATACATCTGGAAAAAATTTAGGGCTCTAAGAATACGAGGCCTCGTTCATTATTAATAACATTCTTTACATATTTGCGTATTTTAAACTTTCTTTCCGTAGAAAAAACAATCTGAATGAGCGTAAAGATGTAATACATACTTAAAAAGTCTTTTTAAAAAACTTCCTTTTATAAAGCAAACAAATTACTACTTTAGGACACTGAGAGGCCTCTGGGTCTTTGCCCTGTGCAGGGCAAATGTATCACATTCTACAAAGTATTATTGTTCAAAGATGTACTTGTATTTATGTACACATAACAATAATGCAGAGGATATTATACGTTTGTGCTGATGTGTGTAACACTAAAAAATATGTTGATCGACTCAGAATCACATTCTGAGCTGATCAAACGCCCATCCAGCCGTTACAGGTTGCACTTTTGGAGATAATTTGATGAAATTGGTTACATGTGTCTTAACTGTCATTAGGACTAAGGCCTATTGAAAATGGTGAGAATCGATACATAATTTACCAGGGCCAACATACAAACTTCTATCCGGAACAGTCTTTGTGCCCATTAACTAGAGTTGGGCGAAATCGTTCTTTTCGTGGAATCGTTCCTAACGATCCGAAAGATTAAAGGAACTAGGTCGTTCATTTCGCTCATCGTTCCTGTTTTTTGTACTGTAAACAATGATTGAGCGAGGAACGAGAAAACTGCTCTGTCGTTTGTAAAAACAATTGTCATCAACAAACAAATGTTACACAGTTGGTTTTCATTTTCTGGGATAACAACTAAAGAAGAATTATTATTGTGTTTTTAAAAATGTGTGTAAGAAATGACATCTTTTTCAAAAAATTACAAATTAGTTCTAAGAATTTCGTAAATTTGTATCTGTTTTAATCTACTCGTACCAGCATGCCGTTGCAGGAAGTAAACGTGCGATATATTGATAAAATATATTGCTTTAGATCACTTGTAATTTTTTCAAAAAATCAACCTTGCTCTAAGTGTACAGAAATAAGTGAGCGATACACATGTAATATTCAACGCAATTGCGGAACGAGGAACGATAAAAAAGGAACTATTGAAAAAGTCCGCACCGTTCTTATTAGGGAATCGTTCATTGGAACTAGGTCGTTCCTGAACGACACAACTCTACCATTAACCATTTCATAATGTGGTTATTTAGATAAACTTTGGACCATAAAATATTTTATTTCAATCTTAATCATCTTACAAAATTTTGTTGTTTGTCAAATATGGACCGATATGGTCTAATAGTTCCGATATAATTACAATTCCCGAAAATAGTTTTTAATGGCATAACTTCCTTATAAATGTTGTTTTTGACATTAAATTTAGTGATGATAACTTACAATAGCTATCTACTATGTTGATCCAAAATTTTGTACTGTTAGCTCCAGAATTGACCACAGGTTGTAAATACAACCCCTTTTTAAAATCGCTTTAGGGTCCAACCATAATATGCACGAGGTCGCTTTAGTCAACTTAAGCAACTGTGCGAATACATATTAAACATACATATATATGTGGCCAACTATAATGCACTTAATGAAACTTTTCTTTGAGTTTCGTCAAATGTCATTTGCTTAAGCAAAGTGCCAAGACGAATTCACTAGAAGGTGAGGTCAACAACAACGCTGCTTTTGTGGTCCGAATGTCAAAAATATTCCTAGTACAAAAAATTTTTGTTTACATAAAAAACTTGTTTGTATACCAAATTTGAGAACTCGATCACCGAAAAAAATAACCATATGTAGACTTGACCCCACCTTCTAGTGAATTCGCCTTGCAAAGTGCCAAACTGAACGCACAATCCGTGCGGAATCAACTGTTTGTGCATTGTAAAAAAAATTAAATTAATTGAAATGGATAAAGAAAATTAAGGCCCTAATCATGTAACACGCAACGCAACGCCAAAGAATAACATTGAAAGCACAAACAATGTCATAAATATTTTGTAATTTTGTTGTTGTTTCCTACAGAAATTCATGTACCGTTTTAAAATTATTAACGCCACGAGCTATGAAGCGTTTGAAATCTTAAAACGCAATGTGAATTGTTTGTGCTTTCAATGTAATTCATTGGTGTTGCGTTGTGTTTTACATGATTAGGGCCTAAGAAAAAAGAAATAGAGGAATTTAACATATTTTAATTTTGTTATTATGTTATTATCATTTTTTTTTAATAAATATTAAGTTTGTACAACAAGCACCAATTTTTTTTTAAACGTTGCTGGCAAATTAAATAAAACATAAAATAAACAAACACGGGGCTGTAATTTTTGGTACTTTTTAATTTGAAGTACTCGCAAGAAAACAAAATATTGCACAAATATGCAACATGGATCTTAAGTTTATGTAAGTACATTATGGCCACCTAAAAGTCTTCTTTAATTTGCTTATGCATTTGACTGACTTTTCGTTAATTTTTGACAGTCCCTTAAGCTAACTTATGCATATTATGGTTGGGCCTTAAATGCCTTCTTAAGTTACTTATGCATTTGACAGACTTTTCGTTAATTTTTGACAGTACCTTAAGAATATAATGGTTGGGCCTTTAAGACATTCAAATTTCGTATAGATGTTGATATTTAGATAAAATTCGGCACAAAACCCATGATTGGACATGAATTCCAGATATGGTACACTCTCGAAAATTTATGTACTGTGGTGTAGGGTGTAAAATAGCCGGACTTGACTTTCTATACATTTTTAACTTGTTTTTATTCTTGTTGTGCCGGGTAGAATATTTGTTTTGGCGCTTTATCTTTTCTCACTTTTGTATGGATTTGTGTTATACGAGTATGTATGTATGTGAGTCCATATATTTATCAGATTTTTTATTTTTAATATGTGTATTATATAAAAAAAAAATAAACAAGAATTATATTTGTAAAAAGTGCAACAACACAATTTACACATTTACGAACAATACGTTTGTATTTAAGTATTTACGAAATTGGGCAAGTGCGAAAGAATTTTCTTGACTAACTGCCTGTTTGTAGAACGCGAGCGTAAAAGTGACTCGTTAAATTTCAAAATTTGTTTTTGTGTTAAATGTAAGGTAAGCGAGTCACCTTTGCACTCGCGTTCTACAAACAGGCAGTAACTCTCTGTTATAGATGCTTTATCCTATCGTACAAGTCTTACGTATTTAAAAAAAAAAAAAAAATACATCCCAGTCATGATAAGTCAAACAATTATTAGATCTGAGTTTGAAATGTAATTTCTATTAGTATAAGAAAATTATGCATAATTGTAGTAATAATACCACTGTGCAGATTGTTCCAGTAGGAATGGTATGATAAAATAGTCGTTATACTCGTATCTAAAAATGGTGGTTAGTTTTAAATGTGTAACAGTTTAATGGCCTGATTGTGTAAAACGCAACGCTTAAAATTTATTGAATGCAGAAACAAATTCAAAAATATTTTATAATTTTGTTGTTGCTTTCTATAGGAATTCAGATTGAATTTTTAAATTTCAAGCACTTCATATTTTGTGGCGTTGAAAATTTGAAAAAACTATCACCCTGATACCATTTAACGTAATCAATACGAAACGATATACTTTTGTGTCGATTGTTGAAAATCAGTATGCCCATTGTCAATATCAAGTTATATCGATAGGCGTCGATGTATTTTTGGTATGCCGTACGCAACGTTAACGTCTGCATTGATATAAATTGACTCTGATTTTGTCGTCAGTCTTATTGGTGTCGAAACAGTTTTATTCCTTTGTAATTTTTCAATAATAATAATGTTGAATAAAAAAAAAAATGGAAAAAAGAGCAACAAAGCTACGCGAAAATTGCAAGAATAGCTAATATTCGCGAAAAATTTTTATCGAACAAGCCATTAAATAGATTTAAAGTCAATAAAACTATAAGGAATGGCAAAAATTCCATCAAAATGTCTAAATTAGCGGAAATTCGCGAATTTTAGACATGTTTAGAAGCAATTTCTTCCGTAAGTTTTCTGATTCTTTACAGATTTAACGATTTTTAATACCTTTTTCTATCATGCCGCTATTAGCAAATTTATGCGAATTTCCGCTTTTTAATTTAGCCTTTTTGATGGAATTTTTGCCATTTCTTATAATTTTAGGGACTTTTAATAAATTTTTTTGGCTTGTTTGATATATTAAAATTTGTTGTGAATTTTCGCTATTTTTGCAATTTTTTTTTTTGTTTTTTTCTGATATGTTTTTAAAACGATTTAGCGAGTTAAAATAAATATTAGGGTTTGTTTCCAAGTTTGCAAATTTTCGCGAATTTTAGCCACGTTCGAGATAAAAGCGATTTTTTCGTGTGATTCTTTACAACTTTAACAATTTTTAATAAATATAAAACTTTGCTATCATGCCGCAATTAACAAATTTTTACGAATTTCCGCTAATTTAGATATTTTTATGGAATTTTTGCCATTCCTTGTGATTTTAGGGACTTTTAGGGAAAATTTTATGGCTTGTTTAATATATTTAAAATTTTCGCTATTTATGCAAATTTTTGCAATTTTCGCGTAGCTTTGTTGCTCTTTTCGGCAATCGTTGCTGTTATATAGACAGGCCTATATTAACACTGTCGATTTATACGGGGCTAAAAGAGCAATGCCTTATGCAATTTCTAAGGGTGAATTAAGAATAAATCAAGCTACCCCTTTTGAGAGCACAACATTTTTAAAAATAGGAACATCAAATTGCATTTTTTTTATTAAAAACTGAAAACAAAACAAATCAACTGTCTAAATTATTAGTGCTTTAAAAACTATAAGCAATCGACATCGTTACATTACTGTTATAGAATACAGGTTTTATATCGAATTAATAACGATGTCGATATTAAATTGATGACGATGACGACGACACTAAATAGAATAGGGGTGAATATGAAATTCTGTAGAAAGCAACACGAAATTTTACCATATTTTTGAATTTGTTTTTGCTTTCAATGAAATTTTGCGAGTTGCGATGCGTTTTACACAATTAGGAGGCCCTTAATGTTATAAAGTTGGCAACGTTCTACAGCGAAGGTTCAAGAAATTGCCAGACGTTACAGATTAGGTATAAATACAGCGCAAGACGGCGCTAAAGGCCGTGTCAGATACAACTTTGTCGCTTTGCTTGACGTTTCTACCTTTGGCAGAAAAACGCAAAGCAAAATGTATATGACACAATGAAAACTTTGACAACACTCACGCATTGTTTATTTACTTATAAAAGCGGTTGGTAATTTGTACATTTAATTATTTGTTATAAAGATAAGAGTTAAAAATTCAATTGGACGGTTTTTTAGAATTGAATTTGGCAAAAAAATTAAAAAAAAAGGAAATTATACTAGCCAATTGCCAAAGCGCGCTAAAAGATGAGAGTTGACTAACTTTTTGCTTCGCTTCGCTTTGAAAGTACTTTATGTGACATATTTCGTATAAGTATGTATATTTTATCTTAGATGTCAAAGCGAATCGGTAACGCAACGCGAAGCAAAAGTTTTATCTGACATGGCCTTAAGAGTTGAGTTTTATTTAAATCATCATGTAGTGAAGATCGTAACCAAAGAATATTGTAAATTGTGTTTTTTAAGGCTCACACCAATAAAAGACAAAATGTTTTTTTTTTTTTTTTTGACTAATACAACCATGATGAAATAAACAGGTGGCATTACTACGCCAGATGACGATTTTTTGCTCTTGTATTGTTTGTCTAGTATTATGTCAAAGTTTTGTTTATGTTTACAAAAAGTCCACGTTTTGTGCTGTGATTATTGTATTGTATTAAAGTTTTTGATTATTTAAATTAAAATTAAATAAGATAGTAACCATAGTGAAATAAAAATTGGCTAAAAATTAATTTATTTCATTGCGTTAGGCAGCAAAATTTGATTTTAGTTTAATATAATTTTTTACATATACGGAGACTTATTTCCCTTTTTTGTTGTAATGTTGTATTTGTTGCCGTAGCGCTGCCACCTACTTATTCCACCATGAATACAACAACAGAACACTAGTACTTATGAGACAACTAGTATTGGGCAAAATCTTTCATTTATATGAATCTTTCATTCTCTTTCAGAAAGGTTAAGTGAATTAATTCATTCTTTTCTTTCACCTTTCTCAAAGACACACAGCTTTCAGAACGAAGTGTCTATCTTTTTTAATGAATGTTTAAATTGTTATTTTAAAAACAAAAATTGCCTATGTACCTAGATTTTCTTTTTAATTTAAAGAGTTGTTTTAGAAATATAAATTACGCATGCATTTAGTATGTTAATATTGTTACCTTAAACGCAGAAGTCCCTAACTTACAAAAAAAATAAGAATCTACTTTTTCATTGATTCTGATATATTGCATCTACACAAATTTCTGCAGCAACAAATTATGCAATCTTTCGACCAAAATTAGCGATTTTATTAACAAAAAACAAACGGCCCATTTACAAAAAAAGTATATGATAAATGGAAAAAGACCTAACTAATGCTAGGAACACAACTGGGGCGAACGACGAATTTTTGGCCGCGAATATATGAAAATGCACACAATCAGGGCGCCGGCGAAAATTCGCCAGACGCGGCGAACTTTAAATAGATTTAATTCTATTTCAGCCGCCGGCGAACGACGAACAAATCAGTACTAGGTGACCATGTTTGGTTTTAGTTAAGAAGTAGTTTAGTAAATAAAGTTACTTGTTACTTTAATAATTGTTTTTTTTTTATTGTATAACACATAAAATAAGTATACAAAGTATTTTGCTATAAAAATAATTTTGAGTTGTGTTTTTGATTATGTTTTTATTTTTAAGCATTATTTTTTTGAATATGGTCACACTATTTCTCTGTCTTTACACAAACAGCATTCAACTCTCTCAATTATAAAAGCTGCTTTTTATTCGTCGGTATTGTGCTTCATACGACGAATTTACTCAGCGAATTTTCACGGAAAAGTTCGTCGTGTTGGGCGAAATTCGTCGTTCGTCTCAGTTGTGTTCCTAGCATAACAGCATAATATGCAACATTGTCAAAACAACTGCCAGGTAGACGAATGAACGTATTTAACATAAAACAGAGACTGAAAGAAAGATGAAACTGAATGATGAAAGAAATTGAAAGAAAATACAGAAATATTTCATTCTTTCACTTAAGTGAATCATTCAGTTGAAGTAATTCATTCATGAACGACACAAGCCTAGAGACAACCGACACTAAACAAAACAACCGCAAAGCTGTATTGTACATATGTAAAAGTAAACAAAACCAACGAAAATTTGCCCGTAATATACAATGTTGTCAACACGTTACAAAATGATTGCAACCAATATATTGTGCCACCTATTAATATTATATACATACAGGCAATTTTATTGTACAATTCAAATTATTGACCAAAAATATTACAAATGGGTGGGTACTTTAAGTAACAATAAAGGTTGAAAAAGTGAATAATTGTGTATTTGTTACAATAAAAGATTTAAGGTTTATTATAAAGAAATTTTACCAAGACACTTTTAAAGGTAAAAACATAAAAAATATTAAAAAGCGTCATAAAAGATTTACGGAATAATCTCACGTAAAAGAAAACGTTTTTGCACCCAACCAACAGACATGTTCTTTGGCAACGTCCCTAGACTACATATCATATAATATACTTACATATGTACATACAGAAAAATAAATAAAAAATTAAGAAATAAAAACAACAACATTTTTTAAAATTTGCTGTGAAATGAATAAAACTTTGTTTTCTACTGTTTGCTTTAATATACTAAACATAAAAATTTTTATAATTTTTTATGTTTGTTTAAAAAAGAAACATTTTGCATTCTATGTCATAAAAGATATTTGTTTTTTGGTAATTAAAAATAAAAATAATTTTTATAGACTAGATAAAAAACAAATAATAATAAAATAAATAATATAATCTATAGAGTAAAATGTCAAGAGTACATTTCAACAATTAAAGTAAAAAGGGACACCGTTTTTGTTTGTTTTTTACGAAATTATTTATCAAAAATATAAAAACTACGTAGTTTTTATAACCGTAGGAACACAAATTCACCGTATGAACGTAGACAGGTACGACGTATGTACAGTATCGGACGAAACTAAAGCACGGATTTCTTCTTATTACAAAAAAATATTCACTAATTTTCATAAAATATAATAAAAATGCTTTTGTTTCTAGTTACAATTGGAAAGTGTAAATAAAAGAAATAATGATGATTTGCGAAAAGAAAAAAGATGCGAAAGACAAATGCGCAAACGCATTAAAGAGTAACAATCACTAGATTTGCTACAATCATGGTACAACTACACAAGGTAGACTCGTTGGCGCAGATGTTTGTCAGCTGTTTACCCCAGTAAAACCCCAAATGTTCATGTTTGTTTACATATGTATAGTTAGCGCGCGCCATTTTTCCTTCACGTGTTTTGTTTTTTTTTTCAATTTGTGTTTTATTTAGTGTTGCTGAAAGCACAGAGTTGATCTTTTTTTGACGTCTCGGTAGAAAATGCGAAAACAAATTCCCTGTTGTTCTTGTTGTAACAACGAGTTAACCTTGTGTAATTGTACCATGCCTACAATTTTCATTTGCATCGCAATAGAGAGTAGCCCCCAAGGAATAACGCGACAAAACTAAAGCACCTTAATGCTAGGAACACAACTGGGACGAACGACGAATTTCGCCCAACACGACGAATTTTTCAGTAAAAATTCGCCGAGTAACTTCGGCGTATGAAGCACAATAACGACGAATAACAAGGAGTTTTTATAATTGAAAAAGTTGATTGCTGTTTGTGCAAAGAGAGAGAAATAGTGTGACATAATCAAAAACACAACTAAAAACTATTTTTATAGCAAAATACTTTGTATACCTATATATTTTAAATGTTATACAATAAAAAGAAAAACCATTATTAAAGTAAAGAGTAACTTTATTTACTAAAATACTTCTAAAATAAAACCAAATATGGTCACCTAGTACTGATTTGTTCGTCGTTCGCCGGCGTATGAAATATAAATAAATCTATTGCAAAGACGCCGCGTATGACGAATTTCTCCGGACGCTATTATTGTGTGTGTTTTCATATACACCAATATGTTTTATTTTTGGCGACGGAGATTCGCGGCCAAAAATTCGTCATTCGTCCCAGTTGTGTACCTAGCATAACTGAAATGTTTACTTTTTTATTTCTTTGTAACAAAATACTAACAACAAATTCCATTAACCCTCCGTCTTATACATGTTTTGATTTTTCATTCAAAAAGCATTGAAAAAGGTCTGGTCAGACTCATGAGTAAGACGAAGGGTTAAGTTTAAGAAAACAGTTATTTAAGAATATTTTTAGAATGTTAAGAAAAAATTTGCACATGTTTATCAATTGTTACTTATCTTTCAAAGGTGCAGTATAATTATATTAAGTTTTTAAAGCAAAATGGCTCGAAACAAGTATTCGACACTATTAATAAAATCAATTGCTAGTTTATTATGCTTAAATATTACGCCCAGATTAATCCAAAGACAGAAAAAAACGCTTTTATTTCACGAAAAATAGACAGGCAAGGATTATTTTTGCAAACGAGCACATCAACTGGACATCGATACAATGGAAAACTGGTCTCTTCTCGGATGAATCAAAGTTTAATTTAAAAGGCTCAGTTGGATTAGTTAGTACGTAGAACAAAAGCACAACGACTAAACCCAAAGGCGTTGTTAAACACGGAGGAGGTAATATTATGGTCTGGGGATGTTTTTCTGGCCATGGTATTGGACCAATACATAAAATAAATGAAATAGTGGAGCGCTACTTGTATAAAGATATTTTGGAAAACGACATGCTTCCACATGCAGAAGAAGAAATGCCTCTCAAGTGGAGATATCAACACGACTAAATTTGTAAGAGAGTTTATAAGTAATAAAATCACTGTTTTAGGGTAGCCTGCACAATCTCCAGATGTAAATCCAATAGAAAATCCATGAGAAATTGTCGATCGTAAAATAGATCGTTTTTTGCCAAGTAGAAATCGCCTGGGGCGGAATGTTTTAATTAATTTAATTTAGTCAATGCCACGGAGATGTGCAGCAGTATTAAAAAATAAAGGTTATGCAACGAAATATTAGGCTAATTAATATTTTTGTAAATAAAATTGAAAATGTGCTTTAGTTTTATCGCTCTAATATAGGTGTATTTGAACTTTAAGTTAACATTTTCGGTATTTAATAAGTTTTAGTTAATTTCTTATTTTTTTAATTAACGTAGTTTATAATATAAATAAATAAATAATTAATATTTAAATCAAAACAAGTTCGTAGTTATTATAAAACTATGTTGTACTAAGAAGTACTCCGTGCTTTAGTTTTGTCCGACACTGTATATGCGTTGTCAAATCAGAACGTTTACTGCCGTATTCATAAAAAACTAAAATGGATATGAAATCTGTTTTAAGAAAAAATTGGTTGGAAATTTAGTTTTAAAATACGTTTGAAATCTATTTTATTTTTTATGAATACGGCAGTTAATATTTAATACAAAGTTGAGACCGTATTGTCATAGAAAAAGGAACATTTTAAATATAAAATTATATATCGTTACATAAAATGCAAAAGGCCCTATCTAACATTTTGAAGCAAAAAACTATTTAAAATTATAAATTGATAAATTGCCTTAAACTGGTTAAAATTTATTATTTTTCTATATTTGTCGTTAAACCTACCAGTGCTTTTGACAAATAACAATGTTGAATATAATGCAAACTGTTACTTTTGCCTTTTAGTGTTTATCGTACAATATTTTGTTGATGAGGCTTTTTGTTTTTTGTTAATAAAATTTGTTGTGGACATTTGTGTTGGTGCAATACATCAGAATCAATGAAAATTTCGATTTTTAATTTTTGGTTAGTTAGGGCCATTTGCGTTTTATGTAACGATATGTAGATATGTATTTTTGTTATTTCAAATTGAATATTTAAAAACAAAAAAAAAAAGAAGCAAAAATTAACTGCCTGTTATCTATTTTCGAACGAAGACTTTGTTCGCTTAACTTACATTTAAAACAAAAACAAATTATAAACATGTAAGAAAGTATAGGCGGTCAAGCTAAATCATATGATACCCTACACCACAGCATGTAAAATAATTTTTGCAAGTGTACCCTATTTAGAACCTCATGGACCAGCCTGAACAAAATTATGTTATTAGGTTAAGATTTTTGTAAAAGTTCTTTGTATTATTAGGATATCTTTAACTATATGAGATTTTAGGATGGGGGTTTATATGTGACCTATGGTTCATATTGGACCTATCAGGACAACATTTTGTTATGACATAGTAGCTATCGTAAAAGTTATTATCGCCAATTTTAATGATAATACCCAATTTATACGGTTATTGCGTATATCTATGGTCAAATATGGACCGGTTCCAACAAAATTTGTTAAGTTGATTTTAATTTGTTTCAAATAAGTTTGGACCAAATTTAATCTACATAAATGCCAACATAATAAGATGGTTGGTTTATAGGCACAAATACCCTATTCCGGAAAGATAAAATAAGTTTGGATAAAATTTAATCTAAATACCAACATAATAAGATGATTTATGGGCGCAAAGACCCTATTCCGGAAAGAAGCTTATATGGGGGATATGTGAAACTATGGACCGATTCGCCCCATTTTTAATTCCAAATTTTATCGAGGTTTACATGGAGCCAGCCAGCCGGAACGAATCGTTAGATCTTCATATTCTTTGAAACTTTTATATTATAAAAGTTAATTATAATGTATTTTGAACGAAAAATTAAGATTAAGAATTTTATCATATATTTTAAAAACGATCGTTTTAAAATCGATAAATTTTCATCGCATACCTGTTTAAAGTTTTATAAAACAATTTTTCTATGAAAATTTTAATAATAAACGTTTGTTAAAATTTAATAAAAATTTTTGGGAATTATTCATTTATTTATTTAAAAAATGCTACAAATACAGTTAAAAACTATATTCTAACTAAATTAAGCGAGTAATAAAACGTATACCTTCACCTCTGTAAAAAAGACCGGAGTTGTAATCGAACCCGCCACCCTCGAACTGATAGACTAACTCACTACCAACCAGCCTTCCCGGGCACCCATAAAGATTAATTTAGTTTTTTTTTAGCAAGCATTTTTATGATTTGGTTAGTTGTTCTATTTTATTATTTATTTATATTTTATTGTTTGTTTTGTTTATTTGGCACTTCTTTTACTTTTTGATTTTCCTTTCTATTGTCGTTAAATTTATTTTTTAAAGATTTTATATTTTTGTTCGAAAATGATTTCTATATATCGTTACCTAAAACGCAAAAGGCCCTATCTAACAAAAAATTAAAAATCGAATTTTTCATTGATTCTGATGTATTGAATCAACTCAAATGACCACAAAACAATTTGGTATATTTCGACCAAAATTAGCGATTTTATTTACCAAAAAGAAAAGGCCCTATCCACAAAAGATAACGCGAAAAATGTGAAAAGGACTAATTAACCATTTGCATAATATGCAACATTGCTAATTGTCAAAACAACTGGTGGGTTTTACAAGAAAAATAGAAGAATAATTTATTATAAACAGTTTAATGCAATTTATAAATTTATCATATTAAATAGCTTTTGCTTCTCCTGTAAAACTTTCAAAATGTTAGATAGGGCCTTTAGCGTTTTAGGTAACGATATGTAGGTTTGAGCATTTGAAATGACACGTGAAGAACGCATGATTTTTGTGCTCTTTTTGATTTCTTTTTTTTTTTTTTAAATATAAAAGTGTTTTGTTTTTAAACAAGAATGCTTTTTTAAAATTTTTAATAATTAACTTCCATCAAAGAGATATGTATGTATATAATGTATTTAAGAGATTGTAGTATTCCTAAAATGATCTATGTACGTGTATACTAAAGGCCTGCAAATTTTGAACTATACAACATAGCATCATGCAATTGTCAGTTCATGCAATGCCGATTATACATGTTTGACAACGGCATATGAAGACGCTGCCGAATAAACTGAAATAAAATCTGTGCATTTTTAAAGTGATATTGCACACATGAACATAGAAAATAAACACGTCAACACATGCGACACGTGCGACATGTTCAGCATATGTTTTTAATCTATGTAGCTGCTGTTTTACTATGAAGTTATAGAGACGGTTGAAAATATAAAATATCTGTTATTTATAGCACTTTACGACACGATTATTCACCCATGATCAAACTGACCAGATTCTGAAAATATAGCATAAAAAAAGATAAATATGCGTATCTCAGTTTTTATAGATCAATTAACTTTAGGTTTTTACAAGCAATTAAATTTTTTTAATGGTAATCCTGCAGTCTATCACTTGGGGAAGTTACCCACGCCAGTTGACCGAGACGCCATAGTTTTTGCTAAAATACTTGGTATTATGATTATTGTAATGTGCAAAAATTAAGCAAATCCCGTGGATCGGTTCAAAGATTATGAAGACATATTTTAATGAAACATATATCGTTTTAAAGGTATTTTTGTGTAGATATGCACCATATAATTTTTTTCTTCTAAGTTTTTAGGATTAAAGTGCATAAATAGCGTTTTAAATTTGCTTGCAAACACACGCTCATACATGTATAAATTTTATTTTACGGAAGTAAAATATACTGCCTGTTTTCGATAATAAAAATAAAAATTTTCGTTCATATTGCTTTATTGTTGTTCATTTTGCTGAATTCAGAAAATATAAATATCATAATGAACTATGTTTGTATTTTAATACAACATACAATCGATACAACGATACAAGGGGTTTTGTGAATACGACAATTGTATATACATATCTATAAAAAAAATACCTTCAAACGATATACATTAGGGCGGGTCAAATTGTATTGAACGATTTTTTTGATGAAGCGTATCTATAGGTGATTCTGAGAAATTTTGCTCACGAGACCATATCTCTAAGTCGGATTTGGAGCCCCCCAAAATTTCAAAATAGAAATTTTTCCATATATACAAAGAACAATTTAATTAAATTTGTCATAAAATCGGATAGAATTATAGTAGATTTCTCAATTTGGGCTTGTTTGAAAGGTATTTTTATCACCTTTCAAAATCCTAATATCCGCCCTAATATACATACTCGTAGGTTTCATTAAAATCTGTAGACGACAAGATTCTTAAAAATCAACTACCATTTAGCAACATTTTTGCTCAGCACAAACGCATAATATGCTCTCTACCTTTAGTGATGTGGAAATAAAAACAAATCTTGGTACCCACAGTACCAGAGGGGGAAGGGATATAATGCGATTGTACTTATGTGTGTAACTGATAAAAACATTGGTTCTGGACTCCTCTTTTAGTGTATACAAAACAAAGTCTTTATATACTTAACAAAGTCTTTATTTCTAGATTGCAGTCGATTGTGTCGACTGCTGAATATACTAGTAACAATAAATCATTGGAAATCAAAATTAAAGTGCTAATTGAGGTTTATTTGTACGTCCCTGGAAAATCGTCCAATAATCAACACTTACACATATTGATGGGTTTATTTGATAGTCTCCAGGGCGCTTTAACCACATAATAATAAGCCCTTTAAGATAACCTTAAACATTTCAAGCCCCAGGCGTAACAACTATTTTAATTGAACTTATCGCAGCGGTTGTTCAGTTGAGTCAAAATGGCATTTTTAAATTGTACTCTTATATCACAGAGAGGGATACAAAAGGATATTAAAATTATAGGTAAGATCAATTTAATTTTAGTATAGAAATAAACGTTTTAAAAACCAATTTCTTCTCTCTATTCTGTGCTAAGTTCTTAGCGATTTTATATAAGTTTTCACAAAGGACCTATTGTGGGTTTTAATAATTAGATTTTAATCGCTGCCGTATACACCTACATACATATGATTTCAACTTTAAGTGACTCTCATTAAAATTCGGTTGTTGTTCAGTTTCTGAATCTGAAAATTCTTAATGTAAATAATGACATCTTGTTAATGTTAATTTGTTTACTTAAATATATACATATGTATTCTGAGCTCACTTTTCACAAATTGATTTTAATTAATATTCAGTGAATCTATTTAAAAAAAATAAGAAACTTATGCACTACAGAAATTCATGCTTCATTAATATTCGGTTTTCTAGTTTTACCATAAAATGCAACGCTGCATGCATACATAAATTATTTGTAAAATGGGGAAACACACATTAATTAGCACTAATCGAATAAAGTTAGCTTTTTCCGGGAAAAAGTATTTAAAATGCAGAAATCATCGGTAAAAATTTACTAAGAAGCATATAAAAAAAGATGTCATGGAAGAACTATGGTGTTGCGGAAGCCAAATGAGGAGTTGAACGGTACAAATATTACTCAAACAGTTAAGCATGTTTATCAGCGAATGAGGTTGAGAAACTGATACTTATCGAAAGCATTATGAACAAGGATGTTTATTTGTACATTTTGAGAGACAATTAAAAACAATCTGCAGAAAAAAAAATGGGAATTGCAAGAACTTTTAAATTCTACCAGGACAACGACCGTAAACATAAAGCCCACGTTTTTCGTGAGTAGTTGCTTTATAATTGCCAAAAGTGATTAATACGCCTGCTCGATACTTGGTAAAAATTATTTTTAACATGCCGTCTTTCTGAGGTTATAAAAAATAAAGACTATCTATCCACATATGCGCATACCCTGGGATCACGAACTACGTTCATACGCTTTTGCGATAAGATAGCGTTTTGGTAGCTCTATGTTTACTGCAAAAAATGTATTTCATCGAGTTTAAGTTTTCATAATGATAGTTATAAACATGTTTTCACGAACGTACGCAAAATAGAAGTCAACTTTGGCTGAACGTAGTGAAATGTAAAAATCTTCGAAATGGAACGGAATATTCAAACGTGATTAATTTATTTTAAAAGTGTATTAATGCATGTACGTCTCTATCCAGTATTTACACAATAAAATATCTCTATTGGTTTTTGTTCAATTGGTTTAAGTACCTTTCGCGATCGTAAAATTTTTCCATATGTTTTAACCGTTAATTAACTGTTAGTCGAACTTTTTTTGTTCTCCTTACACTTTTCTAAATGGATTGTAATGCAGAGATTTTACAAAAAGAGTGCAAACATAAAATTTTTTTTTTGCATGTAAAGTAATTAAATACCTATAAAAATGTATTTAGAAGTAGGTAGGTATGTAGCTTAAAAAGAAAATATTAAATTTTTCAGTTTCAAGCACAATTATTATTCTATTATACACACATACCTAGGCTTTTTATAATAATAAACAATAAAACACGATGATTACCTATCAACATTTTATTTTTCCATCCTGGTTGACCATTCGGAGGAAATGCCCATCCATATTAGTTCATTTTTTTAAGTTTTTATTTAAACACTAATGCTATAGGCATGTGCTAAAAAAAACCCCGAATATTAAAGAATTGTGCAGCATTTAAGTTTTTTGTTTTTGTTTTTATTAATATTGTTTGTTTAATGTTCAGAATTCTGAAAAAAGTTTTTTCTGATCTCTTAATATAAGGAGGTACGTACCTACCTACCTATCTTATGAATAAAAAAAAGTAATAGGTTAGTCCCCTTATTTTTTATTTTCTATTAATTTTGTTGTGTTTTAATAACTCAAAAAATCGAATATTAATGAGTGTCACTGTATCTTTCAAAAAGAAACTTTTAAAATAATTTATAGACTATATAAAAAAAATCATTCTTTAAAAAGAAGAACTTACCCGCCAGCTACTAAATGTATAATTGTATCCTTTTGTCCTTGGGACATGCTCGAAAGTAAATTTTAAAACCTTTAAAATAACAGTGTTCAAAATTATTCAACAAACAAAATACGCAATTTGTTTGTTTCCTTTTGTGTTTCTAAAAGTGTATTCAACACAAAATTTACCGATATTTCTTTTCTAAAAACAAAAAAAAAGTGAGTTATTTATTACTGTCGTTTGTTTTGTTTTGATATTGAAAACAATAACAATAAAGTTTGTATGTTTGTTTGTTGTGTAGACGGCTTCTTAAAAAACAAACGAATCGATTGCATCCAAACAAATACATACATACACTTACGAAGCGTACCACGATGCGACTAAAATAAAGAACAGCACAAAAAGAACCGGTAATTTATATTTGTAGTTGTTGTAATGTTTGGTTTTTATTGCTTTTCTCAAATTTAAACTCAACCAAACACGCACTCACACACTGTATTATTTCTAATCAAAACAAAACAACAAAAAATAGCGAAAAATTTGTAAATTGTAAAAAACTTGCAAAGTGGTGAAATTAATATTGCAATCACCCAAAAATAGCAATTCTTAAATCGGTAAGATCTTTTTTTCGTTGTTAATTTTGTAGCTTATTGTAGGTGTGACCGTTGGAAATTATTAAGAAAACACAAAAACGTGTTCTGTTGCACAGTTTGGCTTGCAACAATTTATATTACAATTACATATTTATATTAAAAAAAACCAAAATAAATGGACTCCGCCGCTTACATGTTGTCAAGCTTCTTTTCCTTAAATGAAAATTTTCTTTAACTAGTTTTTCTGACCGTTTTAAATGATTTCAAAAGTTGCAAAGATTTTTATTCTGGATTTTTTTATTACACAAGAGCTTTTTCGTAGTATGTATACATACGTTTAATTTTTTGTTTATTATTGCAATTGTGACCACCAAAAATATTTTTTTATAAAAATTAGTTTTCAAGATCTTTATGAAGGTTATGTAATTTTATTATTCAATTCCTTCAAAACTGTCTTAATTGGATGCAGTTTTGTGTTTCTTTCTACACTAACACAATTTTTTTCCTGACAATTTGTTAATATCTTAAATTAAAAGAGTCTTCTTTTTTATTTTCACAAATTTAATCGATTTTTCTCGAACAACTTTTTTCAGTAGTGAATTTTAATTTAATGCACTTTGTTGTCGTTTTCTGTACTTGTTTCGTTACAAACCAACCAACAACAATAAAAAAAAACTCGTGTTTTCTTTCTCCGCTTTTTTTTGCACTTCACTTATTTGTTTTGCATAATTAATTATTCCTCCAATTAAATAATGCAATATCTACACTGTGTTGTTTCTGTAGTTTATAAATTTCGCTCGTTTATTTAAAACTGACTTTTGTTCTAATTGGTACCGTTCTCGTTGAATTCTGTTTTAAAAATGAATTTTTCACATTCGTAGTTTTAATGAAATAATTTTTTCCGTTTTTGTATTTTGTGTGTTTTCTTTATTGTGGTGTTTGTTTTGGTCTGTGTTTTGACGTTTGGTCTATCCAAAATCAACGAGAAACTGTCGTTTTATTATTTGTTGTAAGATGGCGCTGTTTAAAAATTTGATGTAGTTGCCAGAAATTTTTTTTAGCATAACGGCATTGAATTCTTTTTACCGGTTAAAGGAAACTTTAACAGGGTGGCTTATCACGAGTCTATATTATTTTTTATTCGTCTGTGAAGGAAGAAATATGTTTTGGCGCGTATCTGGCGTGTATGTATGTATGTTATTTTCTATATTACCTCGTTACTTCCAAAAGGCTGGATGGATTTTGACATTTGATGTATTGGTATATGCGTCTTAAAACCGCAAGTGTGTTTTCACATGAGATAAGTTATAAGATTTTTGTATAAGCAAACGTCAAATTTAATCGCAGGGAGTATTATCTTACGTGGATACTCTCAGATAGTGTTAGTATTATTATTTTAATAAATGTTACGAGACAGTTGTTATAAGAAATCTTATAACAACTACCTTATAAGATGAGCTTTCCAAAATACACATACATACACACATATAAAACAATAATTAGCCACCATTATTAAAATGTGCAATTTATTAATGCAAATAGTGCCAATCTAGTGAAAAGTGTTTAAAAAAACAATATTTTAAGTTAAAAAAATTCAAAAACTAAAAAATAATAAAAAGAACAAAAACGATACAAGTTTACTGTACGAGAATCAGTCGATTATGAAAACTTATAAGATACGTGATCCCCTTGTTTAATATTAATTTTAACATGAAGAAATGTGTTCTCTCTGTCGACGGTCTCTCAGATATTATATCAGATATTATCTCAGGTGAAGACCCTGTGTTAGATACGCTTAAATAAGATTTAAACAAACCTATCGAATAGGGTAGCAAAATATCGGAAATATAAGGGAAATAACAAAAATTAAATTAGGAATAAAAATTGGCTAAACAAGTTTTTGATAACTGGCTGGCACCTCTCATAAAAAGCTCCGGGTTACTTAAAGTCCAAAACTAAATAAATAATTGAAAATAAATCAGAAGACCAACTGAAAAATTTTTTTTTACTGCACTTAAAAGAACGAAACAAGATTAAGTAACAAAATTTAAGTTCAGTACCCGCATTAAGTTTAGCAGGCGGGTTGTAATTGTAAATTAGCTTTAACTTTCCGCTCATAATACGTAAAAATTTAAAATATATTATATAATACTTTATTATTTTTTAATAAATATCACTTACTTTTATTTAAAACAATTTTTTTTTAATTTTTTGAGAGCTAGTTTAGCTAATCTAACGATAATTTTTATCAAAATTGGAGATGATAGTTTATTTTTCCTGTTACGCAGCATGTTTCAAAATGAAACGACCTGTTTCGCTCTCAAAATTTTGTATGGCGAAACATGTTGTTTTAATCATGTTTGGAGCGCGAAACAGGAAAGGGAGACCGAAACACGAATATTGCTATCCGTGTGCACATGGTATTATATTATTATCAGTGCTGGTTTACACTCTTCAAGTTTTATCCGTCAAGTCTTGAACTCTTAGGAGACAAGGAAAAATACAGTGCCATTTCATTTCCCCTGGCTCCAAAAAAAAAACTCAATACTTGACGACTAACAGCCCTTTTCACAATATATGTATAATAAAATGGATTTAACAAGAAAATTAACAAACACTTTTTAACCAACGGTTAAGGGTTTCTGTTTCACCATCTTTCGGTTTCATAAGTCTCAATTTACACGTTTCATCTTTTGATGCTCAACTTCTTTTAAATTCCCTTTTGAAGATGCCATTACGTTCACACGCAGCAACCGGTTTCAGCTTTTTTGCTTCAAAACAACAACAAAGCGAACCAAAGAGAAAAATAAAAGAAAAAAATTTACATGCAGCCATTGTTGTGCATATACCTACGAATGAGAACACAAAGCGTACTGCCCAAGTACAGGCATCTCCGTACCAACCCCTTTTCTTCTTGCTTCCCTCCCCATAAAACACAAGAGTTGAGCATCAAAAGATGAAACGTGTGAATGTAGACTTACAAAAACTTTAGATAGAAAGTGTGGCAATACCATCTCCGTTTGTTTACGAAAAATCATTAATGAAACACATAAAAACTGAATCAAGGCGAATTTACTTCAGGTGGCGGCGAGACTACAACAAGTCAACAACACAAAAAACAACATCTTCGTGAACAAAACAAACTTTTTGGCAAACTTTTTGATCTTCGTGAACAAAACAAACTTTTTGGCAAACTTTTTGATTGACATTTGGCAAACTTTTTCACAGTTGATAAAAAAAGTAGTATTTAGTAGCACGTGCGTTGTGTTTTGCATGTATATTAATATACATGCATATAGTTTTGCGCTAATAAAATAAAAAGGAATAAGCGTGCACATATAAAGGTAGTACCAATCGATCGAGCATAAAAATCTGAATCGATATCAATATAGTTTATTAGATGACACTCTTGCGAAAAAGAGTTATAGCGCAGCAAACTTAAAATTTTCAATATATGTACATATATAAATTTAGTTTTTCGCTAATAACTCGGAAACGATTCCGCGTGCACATATCTCGTTAATGCCAATCGATAGAGCGTAAAAATCTGAACCGATATCGATATAGCTTATTTTCTAAAAGACTTGGGGGGAATAGGAATAGCGTAGCAAACTTTACATTTTCCATATATGTACACATTTAAATTTAGTTTTCCGCTCATAACTCCGAAACGATTTTGCGTGCACATATGTAGCTATTTTCAATCGATAGAGCATAAAAATCTGAATCGATATCGCTATAGTTCATTTTCTAAAAGACTTGGTGGGTGAAGTTATAGCGTTGTAAACTTTTTAAATTTTCCAAATATGTACACATTTAAATTTAGTTTTCCGCTCATAACTCCGAAACGATTCCGCGTGCACATATCTAGCTATTGTCAATCGATAGAGAATAAAAATCTGAACCGACACCGATATAGCTTATTTTGTAAGAGACTTGGGGGAAAAAGTTATAGCGTTGGAAATATTTTTAATCACATATACATGTTTTTATTTGTCCGTCCAATAAACTTTGTAAACAAAAAATATCCAAGCAGTGCTGCCAACCTATTGTTGCCATAGTGCTGCCATACTATATTCATGCTGTCAGATCCAGCGATTTTAAATACATGTGTTATAATTTTGTTAGTGCAAATCTAGCGATTTTTTACATTATTATTTCATTAGTTTTTAACACTTTATTGTTTAACAAAAGTGTTAAGCATTTGAAGGTAAAAAATAAATTAAGAACTTAACATTAGTACAATATAGGTAGTACCAATTGATAGAGCACAAAAATGTAAATCGACAACAATTGGAAAATTGTTTTCTATATAGAAAGATCGTAGGAATCCTAAAAGTGTGTTGTCACTTTCAAGAAATTAGCCGTTTATAGGCTATACCCAAACGTGTAAAATTTAAAAATTCATAAATATATGTATATAGTTAGTTACTATTTTAAATAGATTAATTTCATTATAAGAAATATTAAAAATTGAAAAATGCTTAAGTTTTGGAGAATTGTATTCAATTAAAAAATACAAAACAAAAGAAATACTCAAATCGCATTAAAAATTACATTAGGTGGGTTCATTTACTTTACTAGCAGAAACTTGCAACGAGAGAGTAAATTTAAAATTTACAAAATTTTTGTCAAAATTACTCAAAAAAAAAAATTTAAAAAGTAAATGAACGCTTTACCAGCAAAAACTAGCAAGTTAGGTATATTGACAATATTCAGCTAGAATATACGAGATTATCTCTTAATAAATTTAATTGATTTCAACTATTTGCGCAAGAATATTGTTTTTAAATTTTAGAAAGATAAATATCCCATTTTATTGAAAAACTTTGAACTTAAAAATTATGAAAACAATTTTTCTTTTGTATATAAAAACATGAAGTAAAAGGTGC
Organism: Pollenia amentaria; assembly: GCA_943735925.1. NCBI lineage: Eukaryota > Metazoa > Arthropoda > Insecta > Diptera > Polleniidae > Pollenia > Pollenia amentaria. Next base: position 132,092,691 of record OX031007.1, on the reverse strand, counting down.
TTGATAAATTCTTGCTAGTTAAAATCTTACTATCAGAAATTTACAAAAAATTTTATCTGTCAAATTTTTATGCTCTTTTTCAACTCTCTCAGTATGATTTCTCATCCTATAAAACTGTGACATACCGAATTTCATTATGATAGCATTATTAATTACGGTTTTAGGCGTACTAAACTGTTTTCCGGGAGTATTGTTTATATGGGACCTAGGGTAAATAATGGCCCGATCTTCCCGAAATTCGGCAGTATGATTTCTCATCCTATAAAACTGTGACATACCGAATTTCATTTTGATGCCACAGTTCAGTCTGTTTTGTGGCAAGTTTCTAAAGACTAGAATAAATATTAAAATATTTAGTTTTATTTAACCTTTTTTAATAACATAAATTTTTATTACTTGTGTTATACATATGAGAAATTTTTTTAATAATGCTAATTCTATACATTTGAAATGTTCACCGCTTCAAAAGTTCATAAACGATATAAAATCATTCAACATGGAATTTCAGGCTGAAACCATTCATTCTAAAAGTATGTTTCGCAATATGCACATGTTCCTTTAGGCCCTAATCATGTAAAACGCACCGCAACGCCAAAGAATAACATTGAAAACACAAACAATGTCATAAATATTTTGTAATTTTGTTGTTGTTTTCATCAGAAATTTAACAACAACTTTTTCGTTAAATAGTTTCGGTTACGTGTATATCTTAGATTTGCAAATTTTGCTAACTAACGGTTAATGTTTCAATTAACATTTAATCAGGGATTGTGAAAAGGGCCGTAAAACTTGAAGAGTGTGAACCAGCACTTATTGTATAAAGGCCCAATTAGACGGTGGTCAGATCTTACAATATTGGTAAGCAGCGTTGCTTAAATTGCATTAAAATTGACTAAAAATATCTTGCTGTGTGAACATTGTAAGCTCATTTGCAAGGCGAATTCAGTAACAACACCAAAAACACAACAATGTATTTTGTTGTTGCTTTCGTTGATCGATATGTCAAAAACACAAGCAACTTTTGACATTTCTCTCTCTAAGTAAGAAAAAAAAGTAGCACAGCTGTGCTTTCAACGCCACCTGGTAAATGAATTCGCCTTGCTCATTTGTATTTGGCAGACTTGTAAAACTAATGAATCTGGCACCATTGTAACAGCAAGGGTGCAAATCAGCTGCTTCATTTTCACACGTTTAATTCACACATAAATAAGTTCGGTGAGCGCGAGAACGTAAAGTGTTAAGGCCTCGTTACACTTACGTAAATGTATACGTTGCTGATCAGCTGTTCCGTTTTCCTTACCAAGTCTATGTATAAATAGGTACTCTTACGTAAACGTAACGTTGCGTTGCGGATGAACCTGATAAAATTAAAATTTCTTTCCGTTTTTATGTATCCGCTCTTAAGAATCTTATTTTTGTTTTTAAGCACTGTTGTCAACAAAATGTATTATCCGGCGGTTTACTTTTATATTTTATTAATAAGGTTCTCTGTTTAAAACACAAATTTAAAGAATATAAACATTACATACATACATACATATACATATATAAATAAATATAAATATATGTATATTAGTTTTTTTGTTTTACAATAACGCCCAAAACCCGTTTTTGATTAAACTTGGTAAGAAGAAGAGAATGTTACAGCGAAATTACTATAGTCTATATTTTTCCGGAATTTTGGAGCAGGGAGGAATAAAATGGTAAAAAATGAGCACAAACCGATTTTTTGGAAATATAACAGAAATGTGTTACGATAACGTGCTTTAATATAGGAACACTTAAGGATATATTCAATTTGAATTTTTCAAAATTTTTTAATTTTTGAAGTTTTTCAGCTATTTTTTTTATTGTCTACTGGGTTGGAACCCATAAACAGATATTTTATGCTTTTATAAACATTTAGGAAATTTCTCATTTTTATTAAATTTTTTTAAACCTTCGCGAATTGCGCGTTTTAGGTAACCCAAATCTTAATAAGCTGATTATGTGATTAATAATCTAACAAACATTATTTATCTAGTTTGTTTTTTAGATTGCCTCTTAATCGAATGTATTTCCATGTTATTGTGATTGTTTTTTCCCAATTACAGTTACATAAGTTTGTGCCTTGGAAATATAACAAAATGCTTGAAATGTAAATAGCCGTCTGTAATCTATTATTGAATTTTAAATAAATTTTAAAAAAAATAGTATTTTACTTTTTTTAGACACTAATGTCAACATGCACAAATTAGAATAATGTTTTTAATAAAAAAATTAACATCCTATTTCCCATGTGCGAAAGAATTCGTTCGTTCATATACCTAACTAATGGGTGATTTTTTAAGAGCTATAGAAAAGTTTAAAAAAAAACATAAATTTCAGAAAAATGCATGAAATCTTTGTTTGAATCGATAGTACGGTCCATATAATTTAATGTTTGAAGATTATTTCATGCAAATGTTGACCGTGACTGCGCCTCAAATGGTCCATCCGCTTAGTCCAATTTTGGCATACTCTTTCCAACATTTCGGCCGGTATCTCATGAATAAATGCTTCAATGTTGTCTTCCAATGCGTCAATTGAAGCGGGCATGTGTGTATAGACATGAGCTTTAACATAGACCTACAAAAAAATAGTCTAAAGGCGTTAAATCGCACGATCTAGGCGGCCAATTGACCGATCCCGAACGTGAAATAAAATGTTCACCGAACTCGCCTCTCAATAAGTCCATTGTTAAGCCTGCTGTGTGGCATGTGGCACCGTCTTGTTGAAACCACATGTCATGCAAGTCAAGCTCTTGCATATTGGGCAAAAAAAGTTGGATATCATCTCACGGTAGCGCTCACTATTCACTGTTACGTTACGATTCGCATCATCTTTGAAGAAGTACGGTCCAATGTTGCCACCAGCCCATAAACCGCACCAAACTGTGACTTTTTCTAGATGCATTGGTTGCTCTTGCAATGCTTCTGGCTGATCTTCACTCCAAAATCGACAATTCTGCTTATTAACGTACCCATTGAGCCAAAAATGAGAACTGACCATAAAATGGAAGAAGCGCGCGATGAACTTTCTTAACAGAGCACGCATTTTGATAATACAATTCAATAATTTGCAAGCGTTGTTCGTTTGTAAGACGATTCATGGTTAAATTATAAACCAAACTGAAGATGTTTGACAGTGAAACAAAACACGAAACGTGCGTCAGCTGTTTAAACCAGTGTTGCCAAAAAGATAATAGCTAAAAAATCACACGTTACATTGAAAACAAAAACAAAGTCTAAAAATTTTATTCACCTCAACAGTATCAAATTTTTTACTTTCATGAGTACTTTGCTATTGTTTCACACACGCCCAAAGAAATACTTTCTTGGGACTACTGATCTTTTGCGGCATACATAAATCAAATTCGGAGCACCTAACAGAATTATGGAAACCCTAACAATTATCTTGGTTTCGCGCAGAAATGTCTTATAACCAAACCAAAAATAATTGTTTAATTATACATCAAAAGAATAAAGGTCAAATAAAATACATTATTATTAAAACTAATAAGGGTTATCACGATGGTCATTGTGCAAATTTGCACTTTGTAAATTTTTAGTGCATATTATGATAGATCGTGAGCATACCACTTTTATTTTTGGTGCAAAAACAAAAACTTCTGGCAGCACTATCATAAGTTGTCAAAAATCTTCATTTGATTACAATTATGCACAAGCATAGGTCAAGGCGAATTGAACTACAGGTGGTGTTGAAATGCCATCTGATTTTGACAGTTCGAGCCAATTTGTTTTGATTTGTTAGTGTTTTGTTAGGAATAGTTGACGTTTTGGACCGTAAACAATAACAATGCAATGCAAAAAACCCTATGTTGTTTCTCTTGTTTTTGGATTGTTGTAGTTTCGACACCACCTGTAGTTGAATTCGCCTTGGCATAGGTACTAATATAAATTTTTTTAACAAATAAGAATGCCTAAAACCAGTAAAAAATAATTTTCTTTTTTACAAATAAAAAAAATATGGCGGTCCGTATGTCAAAAGATGTTTGCTTTTATTTGCAACTGAGTAAATGTGCGTAATAGCAAATTTTAAGGGAGCATATTTTACATAAATACATAACAACGTAGTCCATATCATATGACCCCTTTCAGACAGGCAAAGTTTACTTTGACAAAGTCTGTTGAATTCTCTTTTAAACTTTGTTTGGTGCTCAGACACACAAAGTTTAATTTGACAAATTTTTGTTTTCTCTTGTTTGAATATAATATATAAACAGCGTTGCCAGAATGATGATTTTATCATATTTTTTTTTTATTTTTTCAAACAAAAATATGATTAAAGATTTTTTTCTCAAATGATGATTTTTTATTTTTAGAAATTCTGATTTTTACTTTAATTTTGCTTATAGAAAATACACGATTACTTAAACAGTCAATTTTTAAAACAATGAAGTTTTGCATCAGCTTGATGTGTGTTGGTGCTGCACACTTTTGTACCCAGTATCTAGAATACACAAAATTGCATCATTATTTCTGGACATAAAAATATTAAAAAAGGCATATTATAACCTATTTCCAATGTGCGAAAGAATTCCTTCTTTCGGACAACTACATTTAAAACAAAAACAAATTCTAAAAACTTTGTTTTTGTTTTAAATGTATTTGTAAAGGTACGTTCAGACTGATAAAATATTTGAAAGCAAACATCAAATATTTCATTAACGTAGTCTGAACACAAAATATTTTTGAGTATCAAATAAAATAACAGCTGATTTTGAGAAAATAAAAGTATTTGCCGGCAAACAAATATTTGTCCAATGTGAACATAGTGGGAACACAAAAAATCAAATATTTTAGTAATTTTTGAGCAAACATTTATTTGATATTACAAAAAAATTGAAAGAGCAAACAACGACAAATAATTTTAGCCATGTTCCAGATAGAAGCAATTTTTACTGTAAGTTTCGGATTCTTTACAATTTTAAAGATTTTTTATAATTATTAGACTTTGCTATCGTGCCGCTATTAGCAAATTTTTGCAAATTACCGCTAATTTAGAAATTTTTATAGAATTTTTGCCATTCCTTAAAGTTTAAGGCACTTTTACTAAATTTTATGGCTTGTTTGAAATATCTAAATTTTTCGCGAATTTTTGCAACATTTTTTTTTTGTTTTTCCCCTAAATTTTGTTTTTTAACCGATTTAGCAATTTCAAATATATTTTAGGGTTTGTTCCAAGTTTGCATTTTTTCGTGAATTTTAGCCATGTTCCCAAAAGAAGCGATTTCTTTCTGTGATTCTTTGCAGCTTTAACTATTTTTAATAATTATGAGTACTAAACTTTGGTATCATGCCGCTATTAGCAAATTTTTGGGAATTTCCGCTAATTATGCAATTTTTACCGAATTTTTGCTATTCCTTATAGTTTTAGGCACCCTTAATAAATTTTATGGCTTGTTTAAAATATCTAAATTTTTCGCGAATTTTCGCTATTTTTGCAACATTTTTTTTGTTTTTTTCTTGACATTTTGTTTTTTAACCGATTTACCGACTTCAAATATATTTTAGCGTTTGTTTCCAAGTTTGCAATTTTTCGCAAATTTTAGCCATGTTCCCGTTTTTTTCTTCTTCTACATTCTCCTGTTCTAACACTAAAAGAGATGCTGATCCACAGAATAAAATAAAAAAATTAGCTTTTGCGCTCATTTTTACCATTTGAGAAATATATTTTTATTTATGAACACTTTCATTAAATAATTATTTGATGCAAATATTTCATTTAGTCTGAACGCATGGCAAACATGAATTAATTTATTTTATTAACACTGTTTGCCAACTGTTTCATCAAACAAAAATTATCAAATATTTGAGCTTAGTTTGAACATTAACAAAATATTTTTTTGTTTCACACAGTTTGAAGCAAATATCAGAACAAATATTTTCGATAAATATTTCATTAGTAAAACGTACCTTAAGAAGTAAATAATTCTTTAGTACATCGGAAATAGGTGAAATGAAAAAATGTATTTTTATTAAGTTTCATATACTGACGAATTATCTTTTTATGTATTTAAATTTAAATAATAAGAAGTATGGTTTTATAAAAAAATTTAAGATTTTCCTCTTCAAAATATGATTTCTTTCGCCATATGACAATTTTTATTCCAAAGATTCTGGTAACGCTGTATATAAATATAAAGTTGCAGCCAACTTCAGGTATAATCTACGAACGAAAAACAAAACGACTTTGCGAGTACAGCAAAGTATGTACTACCCCGCTATACTCTTTTCCCTTCTCTTCTATAAACTCTAGACTTTGCAAAGTAAACTTTGCTTGTCTGAAAGGGATCTATCTGTAGTTTTCAGAAGACCCACTTTAAATAGGGATGCCAGATGTGCTCTTTTAAAGATTAAATGTGCTCTTTTTTTTACAAAATGTGCTATAAAAACATGAACGTGCAAAAGAGTACGCAAAAGTGCTCTTTTTTACAGTGGTGCTCTTTATTGTGCTGGGGTGAATACCCAGTTCTGTAAACATCCAGAATAGTGAACAACAACATTTTAAAACATGAGGTCCTAAAGAGGGATCACAGCCTATCTCTATTATGTGAACAACTTGCAACTGTTGATTTTTTTTTAACTGTTTGTCGTATTAAAAATCTGCTCTTCCTCGAAATAAGCTTAAGAAAATTTATAAGATTATTGGTGTTTGTTACGTAGTGCATCAAAGATGAAGCGGAAAGTGTTAGCCTTACCTGAAAAAAGTAACATATTAGCTAGCTTGTACAAAGGCGTAAGCGTTGCTTCTCCTGCATATATATATGAAGTGACCAAATCGACAAATTGTGCTATTAAGAGAAGTAAAGAGCTAATTTTGAAAGTGGCTACAAGTGATGGGTGGCTGCAAAAATTCCAGCGACGATTCGGTATAAGATTTTTTAAAATATCTGGTAAAAAACTATCATCCAATCCAGAAGTTGTTAAACCTTTTTAAAACGAAATTTATTCTTTAATAAAACAACACCATTTGACACATGATCACATTTACAATGAGGACGAAACTGGTCGGATTTTTCAACTGTTTTCAACGAAAACCAACACTTTAAAAAGAGAGAAAATTTATAACATATTAAAAATGATTTGAAATACTTATTTTGTATTTTCTCGATTATGTTCACTTCTCCATTTAGTGAACAGACCCTGTCTGAATTAGTTCATATAACCGAGCGGCTACTGTAGCTATAAAATTATTTCATAACACAATGTCATGTCATTTAATTTTTGTTATAATTGGTTATGTTCAGCGAAACTGTAAATATGCAATTATTTTTCCTTATGCGACCAATGAATAAAGAACAATATATTTACCCGTTTTATGGCTAATAAATCAGTGAGTGTTTAAACGCTGGTTTAGTTGAACTAAACTTAAATTTATATGTAGTTTAAACTCAACAGTTGTAAATCAGTGTCCCATGTATTATATGTAGTGTAAAAAGTAACTTGTGGCAGCACTACGATAAATGTAGACAAATTCATATGGTTTCTATTGGTAGTTTAAACGCCCAATTTTATGCCATTAAAGATGGTTTATATGTTTTCTGATTTATAGGTTTGCTAGCTTAAACACATTTTAAACCAAAAATAGAGTTTAACTTGCTCTGATTTATTAGCCCTTAGTGTATTTAATTAATTTTGGCTTCGATTTGTAAGTGCATATTTTACCCTTTGTTGTATTTGTTTGCATTATTAAGGCAAAACAGAATTTTTGCAGCATTTTTTAAGTTTATAGCGCACATTTGACCTTTTTGAAGCATATTTTGATATATGTTCTATTTTTTTGGATGCCTATAAGTGTTTTCGCAGCGAATCAGGAAACAATTGCTATTATTGTAAGCCAAAGCAGGTTGCCATTTAAGATACTTGTTATCCCAAACTGTAAAATTCTATACATAGAAAAAATTGAGAAAAAAGCAATTAAATTAAATTCGTTTGCTCTGATGTGTGTAATACATAAAAATCAAGACCCATCTTTTATTATACCGATCAACTCAGAAACACTTTTAAAAGCGATTTTTCCAGGTCCGTCCCTCTGATGGCCGGTCCATGTAAACCTTGTGCAAAGTACATGTTAAAATTTTGTAGATAGTTTGATCAAATTTAGTAAATACTTTTAAATTGTCATAAGAACGAACTAAATGTAAATAGTAAGAATCGGTCTATAATTACACATGGTAAGAAATAGCCTCCTTGTGTCCATAAATCATCTTATCATCGATAATATTCGGTACAAATAACTTATTTGAATTTTAACAAAACAACATAATCATGTTTTGGTAAGCCGATCGATTCCACATAGGGTACGATTTTGAAAATTCGTCTGTTAATAATATTGTGTATTGCTTTACGGATTATGATTTTTAATTGTTTTTTTAAAGACAAATAAAATTAAATTGTTGAATATTTTGTTTCCAAATAAGCCACTTTTGGGGGCAATTTTAACTTCATATTAAATGCGCATAAAACGCTTTTTTAGAGCATATTTCCGGTTTCCTTGGTTATGTACATATGTATTAGAAATTGATCGATTTCAAAATAAACTCTTATTATCTCACAAAATTACCAAGGACCCTCGAGGTAGAGCTTGTGGAGGTTCTGACATTTTGATAAAAAATCGAGTAAAACACACTGTGTGATCATCGTGAAGATTATCTCCAAGCAACGAACATTTGCGTTGAGGAATTAAATCGAAACCTAGTAATTTCATCATTATACTCCCCACAATATAATAAATATTTCAAATCATTAGGACCCTGCTTCCTGGCTGCTGGCGATTACAACGCTAAACACACTTTCTGGGGTCCCGACTTATTACAACTAAGGGTCGTGTCTTGTTTAACACAATTTGTAAAATGGATCTAAATGTGGTCGCGAGCGGCCAACCAACATATTGGCCTACTGATCAGCAAAAAGTTCCAGATGTCATAGATTTTGGAGTGGTTAAAAACATCCCCGCAGACACGATTTATGTTGAAGCTTCCTTAGAATTATCTTCTGATCACACACCTACAATTGTGTGATCAGAAATTGATCATACACGATCAATTTCTATTACGTATGTACCCTAATAGAATTGTAGCTCCGTCTGGTTACTTATTGATGTCGGCAACAAAAATAAATTGGTTAAAATATAAAAAATTTCTCAGTACCCATTGCACTGAAAATATTCCGCTTAGTACACCGGAGAATGCTAATTTTGACAGTTATCTGAAACTAGCTGTTCCACATTTTAGCATAGCCCTCAAAAAAATCAAAAATAGTAAAATATATTCTAGAGATGTTGAGCGTCTCTTGACTGAAAAAATGAGAGCTCGAAGAGAGTGGCAATTGTATAGATCCCCTCAACTTAAAAATTTACTAAAAGAGTGCATAAAATGGCTAAGAAAGTTACTTCAGTCCCAAAAAACATCAGCCTTTGACAAATACCTTAAGGAACTCGATGCAACTTCTCAATCAGACTACTGATTATGGCGTGCAGCTAGAAATCTTAAAAGACCAGTTACCACTAAACCACCATTAAGAAACTCAAATGGAAGTTGGGCACGAAATGATATAGAAAATGAAATCTGTTTGCTAATCATTTGAAAACCGTATTTACCCCTCATACATCTCTCGATATTGCGGAGGAGTTACCACCTGTTGCTGTTAGAGCAGCTGTTCCAGTAAGATTTGCGATAAGAGAAATCGAAAAGGCTATTCATGATTTAAGCCCCAAGAAAGCCCCTGGTTTTGATAAGATCAGTAACAAAATGCTTTTGGAGCTTCCCAGCATAGCAAAGAAAATTATTCGCCTGATTTTTAATGCTATTTTTCGCCTTGAATACTACCCTCAAGAATGGAAAGTATCCTTAGTTACCATGATACATAAACCAGGAAAGGATCCTACAAAAGTTGAGTCATATAGACCTATAAGCTCATTGTCTAATATATCAAAGCTGTTTGAGAAGCTGTTAGTGTCAAAATTAGCCCCAATTTTAAATGTAAATAGATGTATTCCTAACCATCAATTCGACTTTAAAAGAGAACATAGCACAATTGAACAAACCCATCGTATAGTAAACGCCATAAGAAAAGCCTTTGAAGAAAAAAAATATTGTTCCGCCCTCTTCATCGATGTTTCTCAAGCTTTTGGTAAAGTCTGGCATGAAGGGTTATTACATTAATTGAAGTTAAACTTACCAGTAAACACACACAAGCTGTTAGAAAACTACTTAGTCGGTCGAAGCTTTATTATTAAAGAAGGTGATTTTATAAGTTCTCCTCAGCCAATTGACGCTGGAGTCCCTCAGGGAAGCATCATGAGCCCACTGTTATACTTAATATATACCTCAGACATGCCAACAAATCACCACACCCTAACTTCAACATTTGCTGATGATACAGCTTTTTTAAGCGTACACGAAAACTGTCATGAAGCTTTTCGCTACTTGCAGGATCATATATTTGAACTGGAAAAGTGGTTAAAACAATGGAGGATAAAGGTTAATGAGCAAAAATGCGTACATATAACATTCACCTTGCGTCGGGAGTCATGTCCCCCCTATTAAAATCAATAATCAATTAGTGCCCCAGCAATCGCATGTAAAATATCTCGGTATTCATCTAGATCGGCGTTTAACATGGAAATGCCAAATAGAAGAAAACTAACACAAATAAAACTAAAAGAAATTCAAATTTATTGGCTTATTGGAAAAAATTCTGTTCTTAGCCTCGACTGCAAACTTCTACTTTACAACTCTATATTAAAGCCAATCTGGTGCTACGGTATTCAGCTATGGGGCCCTGCATCGGCCTAAAATATCGAAAAAATTCAAAGGTGCCAAAATAAACTTCTTCGAATAATCACAGTCGCTCCCTGGTATGTTAAAAACTCAAATATTCACAAGGATCTCAATGTGCCATTAGTAAAAACTATTATTACGAAGCACGCAGAAAAATATTTAAAAAGTCTTGAGCCGCACCCAAGTCCACTAGCTCGAAATATTTTAAACGACAGTGGCCACTCTAGATTAAGAAGAAGAGATACTACAGGACTCATCCGACGAGAAGACCGCTAAAAATCTACATATGTGAATAGAAACCGTGAAGAGAAAAATTTTCGTCTAGCGTTGGCAGGACAAAAATAAAGTATTAGTATAAGATTTGATTAAGTATTGTTAGTTCATATTTAATATATTTTTTTTATGATATTCTATTAAATTGGAATATTCTTCGTAATTTTGAAAAGTGCAAGGCACATTAAATGTGCATTGGAAAGTGTGCTCTTTTTTGTAGTTTGTGCTCCTTTTATTAACCAAATGTGCTCTTTTCACCTCTTCAACATCTTGCATCCCTAACTTTAACAGGCAGATGAACAGACGGACATTGTTAAATCAACTTCGCTATTCATAACATGGGGTCTTCACCTGAGATAATATCTGATATAATATGTGAAAGAACGTCAACAGAATGAGAGAGCACATTTCTTCATGCTAATCTTAATCTTAAACAAGGTAAACATGTATCTTATAAGATTTCACAATTTACTGATTTTCGTACAGTAAACTTGTGTCGTTTTTTAATCTTTTTTCAGTTTTTTCTCTCTTTTTAGTGTTAAATATTGTTTTTAAGCACTTTCCACAAGCTTTGCATTATTTGTACTTAAAAATTAAACATTTTAATGATATGGTCTTATTGTTGTTTTATAGATATGTATGTTGTGTATTTTTGACAGCTCATCTTATAAGATAAGTAGTTGTTATAAGGTTTCTCATAACAACTGCCGCATAACATTTATTATATTATTAATACTAACGTCCAATTTCACCAAGTTCAAGTAAAACTAACTATTACTTTAACTTCCAGTTAACAATATTTTTTTGACAGCTATAACTGATAGTTAATGATAACTGAACTAGGTGAAATTGGCCGTAACACTATTTGAGAGTCCACACGTAAGATAATAATCTCCGCGATTGAATTTGACGTTTCCTGATATAAAAATCGTATATCTTATCTCAGGTGGCGGCCCTGCGTAGGGGACTCAGAATTTGCAAACAAAATAACACAAAACTGTTCACTAAAGAGGGTGTCATTGCTGCTGATAATAGTCTCTAGACCATTCCGTTGCCCAAATTCCACAATCTTAGCGATATAATTGCCAAACTTATTGCCTGTGAAGTCTGGGGGTTAAGTACAAACAAACATAGAATATTTTTCAACTGAAGTGCAAATAAAATAGTATTTTTACTACATAAATATTTTGGCTACTTTTTTCTCATTTGGTTACTTTATTTTTACATTTTGGTTAAACATATTTTTTTGGTTGTGGCAACGCTGCATGCAATCAAAGTTTTTGTCTGGCAGCCCTTAATATAATAACTTGTTTATATACATGACTAGCATTTAACCCGCTACTTCGTTAGCGTCTCTTTTTCTTTCGTGGACATATTTTTACGCCAAAGTTTACTAACAAAAAATCAATAAGTACCTGTTGGCAAGCAATACAGTACGAAAAAGTACCAAAAAAAACCACTCTTACAGATTCTCATTCACTTGGGAACTTGCATGTTTAATTTTATGTTTATAGGTCCAATTTTAACGGAAATTCAAAAAGTAACAGGTAAAGAACAAAAAGTACCAAAAAGCCCCTCTTACATACTCTCATTCACTCAGGGCATTGCATTTTTAATTTTATGTTTGTAGATCCAATATTAACGAAAATTAAAAAAAGTACCAGTTAAATAATGAAAAAGTACCAAAAAGAAAATTAAAAAAGGTACCAGTTAAAAAACGAAAAAGTACTAAGAAGATCCCTCTTATAGGTTCTTGTCCACTCAGGACATTTAATGGTGAATTTTATGATTTTAGGTCCCAAACTAACGGAACTTCAAATCGTACCAGTTAAAGACCAAAGGGAACCAAAAAGCCCCTCTTACAGATTCTCATTTACTCAGGAGCATGCATGTTTAATTTTATGTTCATAGGTCCAATATTAACAAAAATTAAAAAAAGTACCAGCTAAATAACGAAAAAGTACCAAAAAGATCCCTCTAACAAATACTTATTCACTCAGGACTTTGCATGTTTAGTTTTATGTTTCTAGGTCTAATACTAACGGAAATTCAAAAAGTACCAGTAGAAGATCAAAAAATTCCAAAAAGTACCCTCAGAGGTTCTTATCCACTCAGGACATGTTGAAGTTTATGTTTCTAGGTCCAATATTAACGATAATTAAAAAAATTGTCAGTTGTGGAACCAAAAAGCTAAAGTAAGAAATTAAATTTCCCGTATTTCCCCTTTTTGGTACTTTTTTCTGCCCATTGAAGCATAAAAAATTTTAATATTGTAGTGGGAGCCCATAATTTAATAAGTATATGTCAATAAATAAAAAAAATTTTGTAAAAAGAGGTACCAAAAATAGTTACGGTTTTAACCCCTTAAACGTCCGAATTTCGAAAAAGTACCAAATTCTTATTTGGATTTTTTAGATAAGTTTCAAATGTGATATAGCCCTTATTTCTACGTTTATGGGTTTAAAAGATAGATGGGGTGACAAAAAAGTACCAAAAATACACGTTTTACCCGTTTACTCCGTTAAAGGGCTGAATTTCCAAAAAGTACCAGACACCTGTCAGCCTATTTTTCTAAATAACAACGATAAGTATTAAATCTTTTTGGATCTCTTTTAGTTTTGGAGATATAAGGTTACCGAATTTTACCCTCTAAACATTCGAGTTTCCAAAAATCTCGTCTTAGATGATCGATTTGGGGAGAGATCAACCCCTGGTCCAAATTTCAAGTTCTTAGCTTCAGCCGTTTAAGGCCGTGTCAGAAACAACTTTGTCGCTTTGCGTGACGTTTCTACCTTCGGCAGAAAAACGCAAAGCAAAAGGTGTATGCCACAATGAAAACTTTGACAACACTCACGAATTGTTTGTTTACTTATAAAAGCGGTTGGTAATTTGTACATTTAATTTGTTACAAAAATAAAAGTTAAAAATTTATTTGGACGGTTTTTTGGAATTGAATTTCGCAAAAAAATTTAAATAAAAAAGAAAATTTTACTAGCCAATTGTCAAAGCGCGCAAAAAGATGAGAGTTGGCTAACTTTTTTCTTCGCTCCGCTTTGAAAGTACTTTATGTGACATGTTTCGTATACGTAAGTATATTTTATCTTAGATGTCAAAGCGAATCGGTAACGCAACGCGAAGCAAAAGTTTTATCTGACATGGCGTTTAGGCGATGATGAATCAGTTAGTCAGTCAGTGAGTCAGTAACGTTACAATTTTATATATGTATGTATATAGATTGAAAATAAAACAATTTTTTGGGTTTTTGTTTTTAGGTTAATTCTGTTTTTATTATTTTTATCCTTGTTCTAAATAACATTATTTATACACTTAAAAATATCACCGATTTTATTTTTACTTATAATTCGAAAAAAAAAATAAAAAAAAAAATCATATTAAAATTTAATAGTTAAACTCAAATAATTATGAAAGTTTAAATATTTTTTTGTTTATAAATTATAAGAGAACATTTAAAATTTATTAGTTTTCATAACTGTAAATATTAAAAATTAAATTAAGTCAAGTATATAAAATTAAAAATATTAAAAACTTAATGTAAATATTATCTAGTACTTTTACTTTCTTTCATATTTCTTTCAGGTTTTTTTTTATATTTTTGATATATTCTTTGAATTTAAATACGTTAATTTGATTGTTTATTATTTTACTTATTTTGTTTGTAGATTTTATTAATAACGCTATATTTTTTTTTGAATTTTTTTAATATGGTTTTTTTCGGTTTCGTTTTATTAGATTTTTGGTTTGGAGTTTTTTTTTACGTTTTAAAAATTTGACGGGGTCAAGAGTTTTGAATTTATGGGTTTCTTGTTCATCTGTTCATTAACGCTTTATTAAATTGTGTTTTGCTTAGTTTTAATGACTTAAATGTTGTTTTTTAAAAAATATTATTTTAAAGTTTTTTTTTACTACTTAAATATAAATTGAAATGTTTAATTAAATTTATATATGTTTTTCTGTTTCAACTAAAAATATTTATTTTATGTACTTTCAATATTCTATTTAAAATGTTTAGAACTGGTCCTTTTTCCTTTTCTCATCTTTTCAGCTAAAAGATATTAATGTTGGGTAAATTTCCTTAGACCTCTTATGTCTTTTAATTTGTTTGGTTGTCGGAATTGTCTCTACTTAAAAACTGTTTAAGCTGCGATTGTTCTTTGCCAAGTGTCACACTTTTCACGTATGCTCTTATCTAAACTATTTCCATAACTAAAACATATATTTTTAATTTATTGCTAATAGCGCTTTAACTATTCAATTCTTTTTTAAACTCACAAAAATAAATTTTTTCTAAAATATAAAGCCCAATTTTGAACGAAAATTATACTTAATATTTTTTTTTGTGGCTAATTTTCATTCTAAGAAACCTATTTAAAAACTAATGTGCTAATAAAAACTTAGTTATTTTAAGGCTTTTTTGAATTTTTTTTTTACCTTTTGCTTGCTTTATTATGTCAAATTGAAATTATTAAACATTTCTTTAAGTTGTTTTGTTTTATTCCCCTTTTATATGGTTAAATTTAACATTTATTAAATTCCCTAAGTTCTATTTATATTCAAAATTTCTTTTTGTTTTTAAGCTAAATTTATTTGAAATTTTCGCAGTTTTTTTGTATTGTTTGAAGCTAAAGTCTTATTTTTTTATTTTCAAGTTCTTTTTTAATTAAAAACAATGGTTTACGTTATTTTTTTTTTAATTTTTAAATATAATATTTTTTTTAAATCCTTAAAGTTTAATCATAAGGATGGAGGTGTGTGATTTCGAAGTGCGCAATATATAATTATTATTATTTAATACATTTTTTTATTTTGTTTATTATTTCGAGAATAAAATCCTTAACAGTCTAATAAAAAAATTTAATTTTTTTAAATGGACCTTTTTATTTAAAATTTTTTGTCTTTGTTAATAATATTAATACAATATTTTAAATAATTGTAAAGGTAAAATTTAATAATTGTATAGAGTTTTAAGTTTTAATAGAGAAATTATTGTTTTTGCAGAAAGCTGTTTTACTTAATAATAATGTTTAATTTATTTCAATACATAAGATTTTCAAAATGCAATGGAGAGAGACACTTATAAAAATTGTTGAAAGTTTAAATCAAGAAAAGTAAAATAAACTAATTACTGGCATTCCTCTGCAAGAGTATATACATGTGTTTGAAGTGTAAAACCGACCGTTGTTGTTAGACAAGGTTAATAAAATTTTCTACATGTTGTTACCGTTAAAAAGTAAAGTTTTGAGTGTTAAAAACGTGTTTTATTTACCTTCAAAAATTTATATTTCAAATCAGTGATAGAAATTCAGTAATATGGTGCTATTTTCAGTACGTTTTCTTTTCATAAATACCATAGTACGCCAACGTCAGTTCTAGTACTCTTTTTATACCCTCCTCCACCACGGTGGTGAATAATACATCTAAGACCCCATAAAGTATATGTATTCTGGCTCCTTGAGTAATTCTAAGTCGATTTAGCCATGTCCGTCTGTCTGTCCGTCTGTCCTTCTGTTGAAAACACGCTCACTTTTGAAAAAAACGCAAAAGAAAAGAACAAACTTGGTCTCAAATTGCTCGTACTTATCATAAGCAGTTTGGGATTGAAATTCAGCAACATCGGTTCAGTAGGATTAGAACTATGAATCAAAATTTGGAACCACCACCCTGAAAATTTTGATACAATAACGAACATAAACGTTGATATAATGCACCAAATGATATCAAATTGTACGAATTTGCTTTATATAACTGCAAATCATACTGGTAAATTTCGTGAAGAACGGTCTATAATTGACCATGGGCCCCATATAAACCCTACTCGCGGAAAACAGGCAAGTACACCTAAAACCGTAATAAATAACGCTATCATACTAAAATTTGGTACGTTACAGTTTTATAGGACCAGAAATCACACTGTAATATTTTTCGAAGATCGGTCTATAAATAACCCTAGACCCCATATAAACCCTACTCCCGGAAAACAGTTTAGTACGCCTAAAACCGTAATAAATAACGCTACCATACTGAAATTTCGAATTTAGAGAAAAAGTGAAAAGTGGTTGATAGATTTTTTGTGTTTGATCAAAGCATATAGGATATCCAGATTTTTTATTTAATTAAAAAGCGGTATCTCTAATAAAGCATACCTCAAAAATCATGTTTATCCATCCGATTTTCTTTAAAAAAAATTTATATGTTATTAGGTGGAAAGGGTATATATGAGTTTGTCATTTGTCGAAGTAAAATGTATTCGATTGAACATAAATGTTTATATTTCTTAGAAAAATTTAAAAAAAATAAATAATATATAAAAAAAATATTAACTAAAATTAACTATGGTGAAGGGTATCACGACGTCGGGAGTGATGATCAGTGCACGAAAATTAGACTTTTGATTTCTTCAAGTGAGTTGCTTTTTCTACAACTTACGGTAGCCAAGCAGAGTGCTACGTCCACAGGTTGGGGAAAGTGGGAGTTTCCGTAGATATACGGTGCAGCTGCAAATTCAGTTGCGGTCAGCCAGAGGCTAAAGGTGAAGAATCGCAGAAGGCTTACAAGTAGCACCGGACTCCCGGCTTGCTGGATCTTGCAGCAAGCGGCTTGCTATAAAACCGCGGCATGAGACACCTTTCCCAGCCTGCCTGGTGACCATGTCGGCAGCCCCAATTCCGGGATCGAGTCCAATCAGCCACATCTCTTAAACCAGTCGATTATTGAAACCTCAATAAATGAAAATAATATCCAACCGACCCTTTTGATAACGATCTTCAACTTTAAACGCCGGACACGATTTAAAAAAATGAGGCCGTATGCTCCTTATAGGAACTAAATGAACAAATATCTATATGTATTCATAAAACAAAGTCGTGTATGTTTCACCATTTATAACTCAAGAACGGCTGGACCAATTTAGATGATTTTTGTCCAAATATCCAACTGACCCCTTTGATAATGACCTTCAGCTTTAAACACCGGACACGATTTGAAAAATAAGAACCTATGCTCCTTATAGGAACTAAAGGAAGACAAAGTCGGATGTCTTACACTATTTATAACTCCAGAGAAGCTGGACCGATTTTGATAATCTATGATTTGTTGGACTTGTCATCGCCCCGAAAAGGAGTATAGGTATAACAAATGTGGAAATCTTGCAAAATTTCGCAGAAAAAGAAAATAAAACCAAAAAGTTACAAAAAAAAAAAATTATAAATATAAAGAAAAATCAATATTTTTACATATATAAGTATGTATGTATATGTATAAAAAAAGCACTTATAACTCGAGATCAGCTGTACCGATATGAATGACGCTGGCTTTGTTTGATTCGTCGCCGCCCTAAATAGCATAATAACTATTAAAATATCAAAAAAGGAAGTGGCACAAAACATAATTCTTTACATCTGGAGAACGGAAAGAGTAAAATTGCCCATAAATATTTGGTACGAAAAGCTTTGTTATTAATGCACAACATCTGACAAAAAATAGGCGAGACTAGAGGAGTGGGTGTGGCACAAATAGGATTTCTTTATACCTGGACACAGTAAGAGTAAAATGGTCCATATTTGGCACAAGCAGCTTGGATATCAAAAAAGTAGATAGTGGCAACATTAATGAAAAACGGTAAGAGAAAAGTTGTCCAAATGTTGTACTTATATCTTTGGTATTTATACACAACACCTGACGAAAAAAGGGCGGAATTGGTTAAGCGGGCGTGGTACCTCCCATAAGTAGGCCAAAAAGATTTCTGTATATTTGGAGGACGCTTACAGTCAAAGTTTCCAAATTAACAACAATGAGCTTCGGTATCAATACACGGCATCTGCCAAAAAGTAGACTGGCTTTAATGAGTGGACAATATAGATTTAAAAGAAAAAATTTAATTCAAAATCCAAAAAAAGGTTTAGTTAAAAGTAGCACGACATGCAGTGATTGTTAGGCGGTACGAAGTTCGAAATAGGACCTCATTCACTTAAATTTTAACAAATAAAAACAAATGAAAATTTATAAAAATATTTTAATGCATAGACTTAAAAGCTATCCTCAATTTTTTAAAATCTCTCTTTTCCATATTTCCCTACATCTACATTATTTAAGCATATAAGTTAGTATATTACTATATTGAACGGGATCATAAACAACTACATACCATGGAATAAGTATAATCTTAAACTTTTCATTTATAACGTCTTACTTCGCTTAAAAAGCTCTCCATGATTATTTCTTACCATTCTCAATTAGTTTGATTCTCATTCTTAATTTTTATTCATATATCACATTTGATCGGCTCTTTGTTGTAGACCATCGACATCGTCGTCTTCTTCATCATCAACATTGTCGGGATCGGTAGGACTTATAGGTGACATTTCAACACTGTCCAGCAGCGGTGTTTTCTCTTCACTACAACCCCCAGAACCAGTAGTACTGTCCATGGAAAAGATTTTCGCCAACTCAATGCCACTAATGGAGCGACGGGTTGGAGAGTCATCAGGCGAAGAATTTTCTTGGGTTAGACTGCCCTGACGACTGCCGTTGTCACTACTGGTATCGGTGTTGGTGTTGGAGGCGGCAGTGTTTAGTAAAGTTTTGAACACAGGATTACGTGAGGATTTTTTGGGGGATCTTAAGGTGGTATCTGCGCTATGGACGTTCGAAGATGGTGATGGGGTCGAAGAATTCGAGGGCGGTTTATCCAAATGACACGAAGAAGAGGACGACGACGAGTGTTGTTGGTGTTGAGGACTGAGATTGTAAGCAGTACCAGCTGGGCTAGTTAAATTCTGTTGGCAGGATAAGGTTGCCAAAGAGGTGGTTTTAATATTGGTCGTTTTTAAGCGATTAATAGAGCATGAACTCCAGCTTAGCTGATTTGGGTGGGAACGCTTTGTAAATGTGCCAGATTTTGCTGTATTAGCTGCTGCGGAATTATGTTGTGATTGCTGTGATTGCTGTTGATAATACTCTCCATAGCCGTATTTCGATTTTGTTTGCGCCTGCTGCTGTTGATGGTGTCTACTCTGTGATCTTTGCGTAGTGGGTTTTGGTGGAGGTATATTTTGATTTTGATAGTGACCTGCTTTAATATTATTGTCTTCATTGAAACCAGTGTCGTCTTCGGATAGATAAAATGGATCCGAGCCATCCAAAGGCATCTTATTATTAATGGCTGTCTGTTTTAGGGTAGTCTCAAAAGTAACCAAATGTTTTTCCGAGTAAGACTTGCGTGCGTCCATTACTCTTAGATAATCTGAGGAGTCACCCAAATCTTCACTTTTCGAACTGCAATAACGCCGATTACCGTTAGAAGGATTATTGCAAAAACTCGTGGTGACAGTTATCTCGGGCCCCAAAGTATGATTAGAACCCATAATTTCGTGAATAGAACCACCACGATTTAAGGATTGTCTACTATGACTACGACTACCATACAAAGAAGAACAGTCGTAGTGATTGTCTCTCAGCGAGGAGGGAGATAAACGGGCCGAATGATTGGGAGAAGTCTCGAGTAATGAGTCATTCGATTTGGCTATGCGATTTTTACGATAAAATTTGCTATCCCGCCACATGGTTTGACGTGAACTTGATGACCCTGATGCAGTGGCTGGTCTTTGCAATTCTAAAGAAGTGCCACATTGAGCCAGCATGGTTGAAGATCCGGGTGAAGAGGTGATTATTTGTCCGGGAGATGTATCGAACACTATAACCTGACTAGAGGTTTTACTTATGCGAAATGAAGCGTGTGTTAGTTTCTTGTATTTCTCGCTCTGAACATTGACCCGATTGTCGGAATGAACGCGATCTGTAATGGGCATGAAGGCATTGTCAATACGCCTTTCTTCCTCCAGAGACCTAAAAGCTAAACGATTTACATTTTTTAAATGCTGTTTATCTGAATTGGAACCCCTTTTTAAGGGTGACATGTCTTCAAAAGAACTGACTCGGTATTTCTGCGAAAATACTTCTATGGTGCCTGATCTTTTCGAAGGGGACGTGGTGTAAATGGAATTTTGATCATTTACCAATATTTTGGGAGGATCAAATTGTTGACTTTGATTTTGCTGTGGCTGAGCCTGGCTACCAGAACTGGAAGCTATACTTGAGTTACTGGAATTGGTAGTGGCGGTTACTAAGATTTTGGGTGATAGTGATACTGGAAAATGTTGAGGTCTAAGGTTGCCAGTAGAACCTGAAGAACTAGAGGCTCCGGAACAAGTTCCCTCGTCAATGTTTAGAAAATTACTGGGGGAAGTTTCCCGGCATGGTGAAGATATGGCTGAATCTTGTGATACCATACTGCGTGGAATGGTGGCTAATTCTAAACAAGTTTCATGTCCTGCCGTAGTTGTTGCTATAATAACATCTTCTACACCTTCATCTATAGGCGATGAGATGGACTGGAAACTGCTCAAACGAAAACTGGACGTAGATAGATCATTATCAGTTAGAGAACCAAATGCAGAGTCTTGAGAAGGATTGCTGCGGCCAAATTTTAAACATTTTAAAGAATATTCCAATCGACGGCTTTTGGAATTTTTAAAGTTACACATATCCGCAGTTAACTGATGATTGAAAGAGGTACCTGCTGTAGATGACGAAGACGAGGAGGAGGAGGACGAGGACGAAGCTGAAGAGGGATGCGAATGGCTAGATTGATTATGATTAACTGTTAAGTTTCCCAAATTCTCTTTCAGATTAATCGTCTCGTAGTCCGCTACCTCCAGCTGAGTGGTAATAGAAGACTGGTCTGTATCTTCGTGTGAAACTATGGTTGTGGCTGTAACACTTGTAGCACTTTCTGATGAACAAATACTTCCTCTATTTGTCGAGATGGCACCCTTCAAATTTAAATCACTATCACAAGTAGAGCTGCAACGAATCGTGGTCTGAGAGGATTGCTGTTGTTGTGGCATCTCCTTTTCTGGTCTTTGGGTGTTAAACAATTCTTGTGTAGAATTATCCTCAATTTGAGTGGTGTTATCACAGTAGTGTATGGGTGATTCCATGGGATCATACTGTGACTTTTGACACAAATACGGTTGACTATGATAATAACCTATGGCCAAGGCATGATGTGAACCATTATGAGTATGCTCATGGTGATGATTTTGTTGATGCAACTGTTGCTGCTGTTGCTGATAATGATGTTTCATACGTTGCAATTGTTTTGCTTGGAAATTACAACCCACTATGATTTCATCGAGTAGCCCTTCTTCCGAATCACTTGAAATACAATCAAATGATTCCATTGTTCGACTAAAGCTATTGTTGGTTAGTTATTGTTGCGGAAGGCATATCATAGTATGTGGTCGTAGAAGATGAATCCGGAAAACATGCATTCGTAGGGACATAATAAAAGCAGAACCAGTAAAAGAAAGACAAAGAGGAGAGAGCAAAAAAAGGAAAATATAATTGTTTTAGTTTAGTTTTTATGTTGTCAAGTATCTTTAAGGTTATATTTGATATCAATTGTTTTATTTTAGTAGTTGTAAGATTCAATATTATTATCGACATCATCATTATTAAATATGAGTGAATGTAGTAGAAGCGAAGAGTGTTAGTCTGTATTTGAGACTTGATTATGACTGCCAATTGTTTTATATTCAAAGCATGACTGATGATTTACTAATGTTGCTCTCATGTATGTGCAAAGTGTGGTAAAGTACGACTATAATGATTTGAGTTTAGTAAGGAACAGGATATAGGAAACATGCAATTAACATTATGGCATATCTATAAGTACACATATTCACTCAAACTATTAAACTTTGCATAGACTTCAGGCAATGATGGTTAAATATGAAAAATAATAACATTTAAAAGCAAACTTTATTATGTATCGAAAGTAAATGTGTTATTCTATGAACTCCGTTGTTATGCCAAGGTCAACAACAAATTAAGTTAAGCAAAAAAAAAAAAAAAATTATTATTGCGTAGCTAATTAGTTGCTTTATTAAAGAATTTGTTTTGGAATCAAAATGCTAATTAAAAATCCAATTGTTTTAAAATTAAGAACAAAACAGTTTTAGCTTGATTATAGATGTGAGAATTTAAAAATTTAGTTTAGAAATGTTTACCATAATGTCATCAGAGTTAAAGAGAATACTTATGTTTGTCGGGCTGATCAATTAATTGTTCAAAATAGTGGCTACTGTTGCTGTCAAGATTTTCTTCCCGCGACAATAAATTTCAGTGTATTTATCAAAAATAAAAATTGGGAATTTAGCACGTCATAGAGAAATCTTATGAATTTCTTGTTGATGTTGATTGATCACAGCTACGATTTGAAAACTAGGCAAGTAAATAAAGAATATAATAAAGTATTTTGAGTTTAAAAGTATTAAATTCATACAGATTAAACTAAATCAGCGCTTCAAGCGATTTTGATCTGTCAAAAATTCTCATGACCATTCAAAATGTATGAAGCAAACCCAAATAGAGCGTCATCAACGGGTTGTATTTGGAAAACCTGATTTTGGCAGCGCGTTAAATAGTGAAGTTGGCTGGTGTAGTGAAAAGCAATGACAAATTAGCAATTTTTTGGTCAGTCTAGTTTTTCTCCATTTTTATTTCTATTTTGTGGGTTTTTATTAAACAAGATAAGTTCACATTACAATGTTGATGCTCTTATTTAAGTATGCCCTTGTAGCGTAAAAGCTAGGCGCAAGAAAACGGTGTGAATGACGCGCTGATTTAGGTTGGGCCTGTTAGTTAAATGGAAAAAAGCTCAACTCAAATATTCTTTATATTTGAATTCTATTTAATATTGCAAATGAGCCAAATCGGCCAACTACTTCACCTAAATTGTCCCCATACAAATGGGTTTTAGACCAATATGATCAGAGAAGAAGTGCTGAAGCGTTTAAAATGTTGTTCATATATTTTGGATTCAAAAAGTCCATATTTCAAAAATAAAAATTTATTTTGGGGGAAGGGTATAAACGATTCGGCAAAGTCAAACATAACGCTTTTAGTTGTTTTTATACCCTTCACCGAAGGTAAAATAGTATGTATATATAAGTTTGTCATTCCGTTTGTAATTTCTACAATATTGATGTTAGACCGTATAAAGTATTTATATTCCGGGTCCTTATAAGTAGCGAAGTTTAATTAACGATGTCCGCCTGAATGTCTGTACGTTGAAATGGCTTTTCCGAAGACCCCAGATATGGTGGGTACTTGGTAGTTATTATTTATGTCAAGTCCGGAATTTTTTGCTATTGAAATTCCGCCTGATCAGTCCATACATGTCTGAGATATGAGCAAAAATCACGACTGTCTCTAATTTTACCTAAAACTCCCTTGTTGTTGTTTTTATTTTATTTTTAGGTATACCTGGAGTACGGCAGATGCCAAAGTTTTTAAATTACGTACAAGCATCTTAGTTATAAAAATACAACATCGGACAAAATATGGGCACGATTGAACAAGTGGGTGTGGCACTCCCCATACACAGACATTAAATATTTCTGTATATCTGGAGAACGGTAAGAGCCAAAATTTCCAAATTAGGTACAAGCATCTTGGTTATCAATTCACAACATCAGACAAAATGTGGGTGGGATTCTAGCCGGTTTTTACCGAGGCATCGGGCAAATATCGGTATATATATAACGGAGTCTCATGAGGATTGTGCTCTCTCCAAAAATGACAATTATGCTTATTTACACATCGGTTAAGCCAGAAATGAGCCTTATCGTTGAAACTGATTTGACGATAAAAATCTGGTTCAACTTCCAGTTTCACAGCCCATTCACCGTACACACGACGCAATTGATGGTTCGCTGACCTCAATTCTTGCACCAGTTGGATCTGTAATGAACATAGGCCAATATCTTTCCTCAAAATTTACCAAGAAGGGGACGAGCAGAGACCTTGTTGCTAATAACGGCGTCGAATTGAAAAATTCGAGTCCTCTTTCACATTCAAAAACAGCGGCGATGGCTTCTTCTGTACGCACGCTACGGGCTCGATTTGGATGAATATTATGAAAAAGATCCATAGTATTGCGTATAAGCTGCTCAGATCGACGATTATACGCGCCGTAAACTTGACGAAGAGATCTATATGTTTGGCGAACAGAGCGCGAATATTGGAAATAAATTTCCACGATTTGTAAACGTTGTTCTGATGTAAGTCTTTGCATTGTGATTTGTAAAAAAGTCAAATACACTTCATTTGTATGAGAGCTAGTTTTACAGTTATCCCTATCGGAAGTTCTATACGTCTAAAAAAACACCCTTTCTATTCTACTTACGACCAATTTAACCAAGTTCAGTTATAATTAACTGTCAGTTATAGCTGTCAAAAAATGTTGTTAACTGACAGTCATAGTAATAGTTAATAACAGCTGAACTTCGTAAAATTGACTAATCAACACACTTTTATAGATCATAAGGTCTTGGCCTCCGGGAAAAGTTTTCACCAAAATGCGTTAGCACTCAACGTCTTTAAGTTCTTTACAAACTTTTAGCAATTTTATGAACAATGAAAATATCTTAACCACCATATTCATAAAAAATATTTTTGATTAATAAAAGGTTTATTAAATAAATTTTCATAAAAAATTCGTTTCATAAACCTGCCATAAACCTAAAATATTTTTTTATGAATATGGGGTTAGTATTTTGTTTTTTTTAATAGTCTCTTGACTTGTTCTTATTTTAATTTTAAAATGGACATTCACTAGCATGCAGCTACAAAACGTAATAGTTAATTAAACAAGCTATAAAAAAAATTTTCTATCCAAAAAATATTTAAAAAACATGCAAATATTCTAGAAATTTTAACACAGGAAAGGGGGAAAGGACAACAAAAATCCTTAAAAAAAGTACGAAAGGAAAAGCATTTACAAATCTAAACTGGAGGGGGGTACCTTTGGGTGTATAAGCAATTGCAAATTAAGGTGCATTTAAGCCTGGCAACTTAAATATGTGGGTGTGGTGTCACAATGTTATTGTAGGTATGTGTGTGTTTTATATATTCTACATATGTATTTGTGTGTTTAAATTTATTTTAAAGTATGTAAATGTTGTTTTAAGTGGTTTTTAATTTTCTACTAATTAGTACTGCTTGTTTCTTTTTTTCATTTGCAAGATTTACAAAATTTTCTTTTGGTTTTTTTTTTTGATTTCTACTTTAGTAAGAATTTTATCAATTAAAATTTAATTGAATTTAATAACTAACAGAAAAAGAAAAAAGTGAAATAAGTAGGAATAGCTTTAAATTTTGAAAAGTAAAAATGTCGGTGGTGTAGATTGATTTTTATAAGAAAGAAGAAGAGAAATGAAAGTTTAAAAATAATTTGAAAAAAAACTTACCAAAGTTTTTTTTTTTATTTGTTTGTCTTGTTTTCGAAAGTAAATGTTGAAACAATTTTTTTTTTGTACAAAATTAAACATAACTTTTACATAAATTTGGAAATTTTATTTAAAAGAAAATTTCTCGAATACAATAATTTCTTTTTTAGTTTTTTTTTTTACAATATTATTTGAGTTAGTTTCATTTTTATTTTTTTTAGTTTTTTTTAGTACTACGATCTTCAGGTTTTAGTACATACGAAAGACTTCATAAGGCGCTGGTAGGACTCTTTTTTTTGTTTGGTTTAGTGTGATAGATAATATTTTTATTTTTTTTTTTAAAGGATTTTTGGTTTTGTATAAAAAAAGGTAAAAATGAAAAGAATTTAGAAAAAATTAGGCTTAGTAACAAAAATGGTAAAAAATTCATTAAAAAAAGGAAAAAAAATTGTATCAGTAAAAAGACATTGTTATTTTAAAAATCGCTATTAACGCTATTAAATAACAAACTTTTTAGAAATTGCTGTTTTTTCGATAACAAAGTTTTGTCCAAAAAAAAAAAAAAAAAAAAAAAAAAAAAAAAAAAAAAAAAAACACGGGTTTAAATAGGACTATTAAATATAATCAGAAAAAGTTCGTCTTTATTTTTTATAAAATTTTATTACAATTTCTACACGACATGTGTTTTACATCTGACTTGTCAACTTTTGATCACCCAAAGCAAAATCGCCTAAATCAAATGTATGAAAAATTTTCCATACAAATTTGGGTGGTTTTGCATAGGGAACATCACCCACTTTCTTGGGCGATTTTGCGTAATAATTGCGTAATAATTCATCTTTAACATAGTTGGGAAACATTTTTGGGCAATTTTTCGTTGTCTTATTTTGAAAAATTCTTCAATGAGATAGTAAAAAACAACGGCTGTTAGATCCAGTAAAACAACTTTTGTTTTCAGTATATGTAAATAATAATTCATTAAAATCCCCAATTCGACAACCCCGAATCGCTTACTAAAGCTTCATAGTACAGCCGGCCATCGGCCGGGCGCAATGGTTTTCTCCTCTTTGGTATAACAAACACCGGCTTTGCTAACAAAATATTCTAAATAAGGGTGGCATCCGGCTGAAGGTCGGCTATGCAGAAAAGCTTAAGTTGGAGAGTCCGGA
Source organism: Pollenia amentaria (assembly GCA_943735925.1). Taxonomy (NCBI): domain Eukaryota; kingdom Metazoa; phylum Arthropoda; class Insecta; order Diptera; family Polleniidae; genus Pollenia; species Pollenia amentaria. The sequence goes on along the minus strand of OX031007.1, from coordinate 132,065,116 downwards.
TTTAGAAATTCAGAATTATGGATTCGGGATTTTAAGCTTAGGGGACATGACCCAAACCCAAATATGTATGCAGGGGTTTAAACCTTTTTACTTTGTACGAATTATTAAATAAATATTTGGAAATAAAAATTGGGCGATTTTTAATTTTTTTGGTCCTTTTTTCATTATTTTTACAAGAATCTTAACCTTGTAACATAGATTTGGCTTGGCGGGTCCAGGATTGCCCACAGGTCCCAAAAAGAGTACACTCTTAAAAACTTGTCTGGAAATACAGTGGTGTAGGGTATTATACGCTCGAACATGAACATGACCATGATGTCTTACTTGTTTTATTAAAACTTCGTTTTCTTAACTCAAACGTCAATTTGATAAAAGTTTCTTTTGATTTGCTAAATTTATTTGTAGTTTTTTTTTATCATTCCAAAACTTTTAACAATGTCTCCCCTGTGATACAATTTTAGTTTCTGAAGGCAGATTAAAATCATTATGAAATTTTTTTTGTTTTTTTTCTGCTTTTAAGGGGGAAGGCGAAAGGAAAATGAAATAAAATGTACAAAAAGTTTTTGCTCTAAATGAAAATAATGTTAACAAAAACAAACATTATTATAGAAAAAACTGTATATAAAAGTAATACATACATATGTTTAAAATATTTCAATATTATATAAATATGTACATACATACATACATATAAAAAATATATGTATGTACATTCTCGTATGTATTGGTTTAAGTATATAAAAGTTTAAATATGTTTTTAAATAAACGGTTTATATAAAAAATATTATATTATTTATTAAGTTAAATATTAAATAAATTAAAAAAAACATGCTACAACAAAAATTACTTTGTTTAGTTTTGTCTGTTTCTTTTTTAAGTAGAGAAAGAGAGCAAAAAAAAAAAAAAATAAAGGGAAAATTATTTTCGAAATGGTGGGGAAAAGAAGGGGGTCTTTAGACAGTAACAGTTAAAATATGTATATGAATAGAGGTTAAACAAATAAAGAACATAATGTCTGTTTATGCATAATTTAGTAGTAAATAAACATTATGTAAATGAAACAACAAAGATTATGAGTTAATATTTAATTTTGAAACAAAAAAAAACAGAGTTACATATTTTGTTGTTAATATTTTGTACACAGAAGTATAATTTATTAATAATTAACAAGAGAAACAAAGTAACAAAACGAGAACAACACATGTTCGAAGTAGAGAAAGTCCCAAAAAAAATATTGAAAACAGGAGCAGCGAAATAAAAATTTAAGAACAATTGCATAGTGGAATAGTTCCAAAAATGCAACTCTGAGTTACAAATATTCTTATGGCGATTTCTTTTCTGAGAAAATTATGTTACACTATATACATATAACACTTTTTAATGTTACCTAAAATCACTCAAAGTGTTACATGTTGTACAACTTCAATCATAATTAGCTGGATTTATTAACAACTCTTATGGCCGTTTTCTCAATGTATCGACAAACTGCCAGTTACTTATTTTCGACAAAGATTTATTATACTTAAAACAGGCCGTCGACGATTTTGGTTGTCTCAATGTTTCGACGAAAACATTTTTTTTAGTTGTCAATACGTGTTCAAACAGAATTGATTTTTCAAAAATCCTTAAGCCCATAATTAAAACATCTGCAGTAAAGGCCGTGTCAGATACAACTTCGTCGTGTTGCGTGAGGTTTTTAACTTTGACATTAAGCGCAAAGCAAAAGGTGTATGACACAACAAAAATTTTGGCAACACTCACATTGTATGGTTACGTATAAAAGCGGTTGGTAAATTTTTCAGTAAATTATTTGTTATAAAAATAAACGTTGAGCATTTTATTGTACGATTTATTAAAGTTAAATTTTGCAAAAAAAAAAGAAAAACAAAACAAATAAAAAATTAATTATACTAAGGATAATGACCATGGTTGGTGCAAAGTGTGCAAACGATGCAAATGTGTGCAAAAATACATACGTTTGCACAACACAACAACAAAATGTACGTATGTATTTGCAATTTGCACTAAAATATCCTTGAGCAAAAATATTAGTGCACATTTGCTCAGTTGCAAATAAAAGCAAACAACACCTTTTGACATACGGAACGCCATAGTTTTTTTTATTTTTAAAAAAGAAAATTATATTTAACTGGTCTTATGCATTCTTATTTGTTAAAGAAATTATTTAAATACCTTTACTTGTGCGTAATTGTAAACAAATTAAGAATTTTGACAACGTATGATAGTGCTGCCAGAAGTTTTTTGTGTTGCCTGAATGCATTTTTAGAAAAATTGCACATTTCCACCAAAAATAAAAGTGGCATACAATCAATCATAATATGCATTGAAAATTTGTGCAAATTTGTACAACTACCATCGTGATTACCCTTACTAGCTGCTTGTCAAAGCACGCAAAAAGATGAGAGTTGCCAAAAGGCCCTACCATAATATGCATAAGTTAGCCTAAAGTACTGTCAAAAATTAACGAAAAGTCTGTCAAATGCATGAGAAAATTAAAAGAGACTTTAAGGTGGCCATAATGTACTTACATAAACTTAAGATTCATGTTGCATATTTGTGTAATATTTGGTTTTCTTGCGAGTACTTCAAATAAAGAAGTACCAATAATTACAGCCCTGTATTTGTTTATTTTATGTTTTATTTAATTTGCCATCAACGTCTTTTTCTATATTCTTGTTTTTCTTTATCCATTTCAATTTATTTTATTTTTTGTAACAACATACAAACTGATGATTCCGTACGGAATGTGCGTTCAGTTTGGCACTTTGCTTATGCAAATGACATTTGACGAAACTTAACGAAAAGTTTCATTAAGTACATTATAGTCGGCCACACATGTTTTATATGTATTCGCACAGTTTCTTAAGTTGACTTAAGTGGCCTCATGCATATTATGGTTGGGTCTTAACTCTTCACTTCGCTTTGCATTAAAAGTTCTTAATGTGACATGTTTTGCATTAGTATGTATATTTCATCTTGGATGTCAAAGCTAATCTGTAAAGCAACGGGAATCAATAGTTTTAATTCTCTCCCATTTTATTGTTTTAATTTTTTAGTTTCTTTTGTTTTTAATTTTCTGTTTACAAAATGAAGTTTAATAAATGTATGGAGCATTTATTATCAAAGTTGTTTTTGGGAATACTATTATTTATTAAAAAATTTTGTTTGTTGTGCTTAATTCCCTTTTTAAATAATTGATAAAAAATACTGAAATTTTATTTTTGGAGGATAAGCTGTTCCTATGCGCATTTCACTGGTTGCTTAGGCCAGATCATCAGGAAACGTTCTCCTAAATAATTTTAGAAAAGACAAAGTTATCAGCAAACAAAACTACAGAGGGAATGAAAATTACCTACAAACACTCAAAAAGTCTTCTTTGCAACGATATCAAAGCTTAAACAAAATACAAGATACCAAACAATAAATCAGTGATGAGTTTTATCTTTTCTTACATTTTCCGCTACAATTATTTGGAATTCTCCCAACATTAATTGTAGTTGTAAGTGGGTAAAGAAAAAACACATTAAAAACAAAAACAAAGTGCTTTTAGCATTGTTGGGAGAATAAGTGTCTATATGTGAGAGCATTCGAAAAAACGTTCTCAAAATAAAATAGATTTTATTTCCCGACTGCTTAATTCGACAAATTTGTATGTCAAATTATATGGCAAATGTTGTCTCCATGCAGTTGTGTTTGAGCATTACCTCTCAAAATAGATGTGAAAGTTGGGTGCCAGCTGATTGAATGTATCTGCATTGCAACTAAATAATTGGCAAATGAGGGCGGGTTCACTTTGTGACAGAATAGAATCAAATGAGACGTTGAGAAAACCCAAAATTCTTTAATCTGCAGTTTTTCGTTGGGGAAAAACGAAGATTGCCTAATTAGAAAGCGGCCATTAAACGTTTATCACACAGAGTATACACAGAGCAGACACGAGACGGAAGATATTGTAGTTTTTATGTATGTTGCCACTTCACTACCAAGAAACGCTTTCTGTCTTTTTCTTCGAAAGCTGTAGGCAGCTAATATCCAATACTATGGATCGATTCATGATCAAATTTTCTCTTTTGGAAAATATTGAAACAAATCGAGCCCGCATCGTGTCATCGCCGCTGAAGCCATCGCCACTGTTGACGTGAGTGTGACAGAGGACTCGAATTAATCGATCCGACGCCGTTCTCAGCAACTCGGTCTTTGCCCGAGATCGAAATGGTGTAAGAATTGAAAAAGCTGACCTGCCGAAGGCGTTATCGGTCCATTTGTCTTAAAGTTAGAAATCGGTGCCAATATTTCCGTGAATAGCGAAAGCTACAGGCAATTGATTCGTGACTATTTTGAGTGGAAATGGTTCCAACAACCAAACGTTTGATGACCAAATTCATCTAAAGAAATGGACCGCGTTCGTCTGATTTGACACCTTTTGACTACTTTTTGTGGGGTACGTCAAACCTTTAGGTCCTATTTCACCAATTCTATTTAAATATCAATTCATATGTATTTAAATATAATTTTTTATATAATTTTATTTTTATATAACATGAAAAACGAATTTTAAACATAAATTGATATTTAAATGGAATTGGTGAAAGAGGCCCTTATGCTGATTAACCACCAACGATTGATCATTTAGAAGACAACACACGACGCAAAATGTTGGTCATTCAATTAAAGTTGTTGTGTTTTATTTTTAAAAAAAATTCTATGCCTATAAAAAACATCCCTTACAAAAAAAAAAACGGAAAAATTTAGAACGTGTAACATATTTACGCAACATATTTCTCTGAAAAGAAGTCGCCTTTAGTTTCTTTATTTTTATTTCATTATTTTGGTTAATTAATTACACTGTACAACAAAATCAAATTTAAATTAAAATAACAATGTTCTGCCAACTGATTCTTGTAGAGGGGTCTAAACGTGTTTCGGCTTTTTAAAAGTTTACATTTGAATCTCATTTCGCGGCCTATTTAAAAATGCACCCTTGCGTAGTAAAGAAACGTAGAAAGTCGTGTGATACTTAGGTTTTTGGTATATAGTGTCTTTAGAAGATTTATTCAGAACATTACAAGCAACATTTTCTTACTATACTAACCCTCTAACTCTTCTGAAAATAGGTCTTTTTGCAATTTTTTTTTGAAAACAAAAGCGAAAGTCTCCGAACACACTGAAGTCCACCAAAAACTTAAAAGATAGCTTAAGGGTAAATTATATCTATTTAATTATTTAACTATTTTAACAAACGCAGCAGGAGGAGGTAGCATGGTCGCCTGGGTCTAGCCACCGCATGGGAATACCAAATTGCATTGAATTTCGTTACCTTAAAGCAGAAATTAAGAAGTACATAAGAAGAAGAATAGAATTACCTTTAAACCAAAGCATTAAGCAATTGTTTAGTCAGCAATGCTTAGGCATCCTCAGTTCATCGGGAAAAACTTCCGATTCTTAATACATTTTATGGATGTCTTCCACTCTGCTATTGATGAAATTTTCTCTATATTCACGTATAATATGTTTGCCGCAGACTTAACAAAACAGTTTTTTTTTTCGGAATAAATAGATATTTTCTCATTTCTTACAAATTTTCTGTGATTTTTTTTTGGAAAATTTTTATTCATTAAGGCACTCAAATTTTACTTTGAAAGTAGACTGCGTTTTTAAAGCGTCAAAACTAATGTACAGTATAAAGGTAGAGTTTATAGCAGAATAATTTTTACTATTGTTTTCGATTGGCTTTTCTTAGTTTTGGTTTTGTTGTAACATAATTTTTCTGCGATATTTAACCGCCATGTTGGCATAAGTATATAATTAACCCATAAACCACCTTTTAAGTTTTTGCTTATTTCTAGTCTTAAGGTTCAGTTTTCACCTTAAGTGTGTTGGGAGACCTATAGTAGAATTTTATGACAAATACTTTCGCAGAATATTTCAACTACATACATCCCTGTTTTAAGGGTTATTTTTGCTTTTTTTTCAAAAACTGGCAAAAAATACCCATTTTCAGAAGAGTTAGAGGGTTAATGTACTCCAACAAAATTTTGCTTATAATGTTTTGAATAAATCTTCTGAAGACACTATATACCAAAAACCTAAGTATCACACGATTTTCTACGTTTTTTTACTACACAAGAGCGCAACTTTAAATAGGCCGTCAAATGAGTTTCAGATATAAACTTTAAAAACGCCGATACACGTACATATATCTTTTTTTATTCCCCTCTACAAGAATACGTTGGACAGTGTTATTAATTATAATAATATTTATTAAATTTCAATGGGTAACATAGACAATTTTTTAAACTACAACATTAAAACTTTATTTAAAAAAAATTTCATATTTTATATTTTATCTTCTTATTAACAGCTCATTTTTTGTACATTTATTTGAGACGATTTTGTTTGAATGGGTGTTTGTTTTTGCTATAAACAAAGGGAAAAACTTACCCAGATCTACGATCTCTTGGTGTTGAGGGGGGTGTACATGGGGAACTGGTCTCGCTAAAAGAATTTCCTAATGCAGCACATTGGCGTTTTTTGACGGCTTGTAATAAATTTAAGGTAGATCTACTCAGGCTCGGTTTGATTGTCTGAAAAGGGGAAATAAAGTTAATTTAATTATTGATATAGAGACAAATATTGTTGTTATCGATAACTTTATATAACATGTAGAATATTTTTTGTCATTGCATCGTTATCAAGTTTTTAATCAACATAAATATTTTTTTTATTTTAATGCCCGTTTTCACAACTCACCGATAGCTAAAGGTATAAAAAGTATTCCATTAGTACAACTTTATTTAAGCCTAAATTGAGCGATAAGTTAAAGGAAGTTTCAGTCTACCTGGTATAGGTTAAGGTACAGTTGTTTTAATAGAACACTTTTTATTTAATCGATAATCATGAGTTGTTTTTGTTTTTGATAACAACCATTTTATTTTGATAGACAAGATTTTGAATATTGTTAGCTGACGTTTTTTCTACAGAGTAAGTTATTTGTTGTCAACATATAAGTTTGTATATCCCTCTCCACAGGCGGAAAGGGTATATAAAAGTTTGTCATTCCGTTTTAAATTTCTTCAATATTGATCTTAGACCTTTTAAAGTATATATATATATATATCCTGGGTTCTTATAAGTAGCGAAGTTGATTAAACGATGTCCGTCTGTCCGTGCGTCCGTTCAAATGGGGTTTTTGAAGACCCCAGATTTGATGGGATCTAGTTTGTTAAATATTTACATCACATATAGTACGAAATTGCTTGCTGTTGAAATTCAGCCAAATCGGTGCATAAATTACTGAGACCACGTCTGCTTCTTATTTTACCCATAACTCCCCTTTTGTTGCTTGTTGTTTTTTCTTCTGTGAATCTGAAGAACAGCAAGAGCTAAAGTTTCCAAAATAGGTATAAGCATTTTGGTTATCAAAACACAACATCCGACAAAATGTGTGCGGGATTGGAGAAGTGGGCTTGGCACAAATAGAGTTAATTATATCTAAAATACCGTAGTTATATGACTTTCTGTTCTAATCGCACCATGGTGAAGGGCATATAAGATTCGGCATAGCCGAATATAGCATTCCAAATTGTTTTTTTTAGTTTTGTTATCGGCTAATTATTTTTTTTAAAGAAAAGATTTTCTGTTATGGAAAACTAAAAGGTATGTTTTTCTTATCGATAACTGATAACTGTCCTTTAACAGAACAATTTTTTAAACAATTAAACTTTTCATTTTAGAAAATATTTTTGCTATCGATAATGTAATCTATTTTTATTGATTTTACTCTTTATAGGACAGTTTGTTCCCGATAATTAGAATTTTTTTTGTAAAATAAATTTTAGATTTTTCTAAGGAGAATTTTTGTTCAGCGATATTATATCATGTTCACACGGACAGCAATATTCATATTTCGCTCTCCCATTTCTGTTTCACGCCCCAAACATGATTGAAACAACATGTTTTGCCATACAAAATTTTGAGAGCGAAACAGGTCATTTCATCTTGAAACATGCTGCGAAACAGGAAAAATGTACTATCATCTCCAATTTTGATAACAATTATCATTAGTTTATCTGAACTAGCTCTCAAAAAAATCAAAGCAAAAACAAGCAAAATAAGAATTCATGTTAAATAAAACAAAGGGATAATTATTAAATAATATTATTAATACAAGTATTAAATAATATATTTTTAATTTTTACTAACATTTTAATCTATCTATATATATAAAAATGAAATTATGTGTGTTTGTATGTTTGTATGTTTGTATGTTTGTCGCTTTATAGACTCCGAAACTACTGAACCGATTTTCCTGAAATTTTTACAGTAACATCACGTGAGCCCTAAAAATAAAATAGGCTACTTATTTTTTCGATAGGGGCAGTGGAATTGGTACCCCCCATAGGATGCCAATATTATACTGAACCGATTTTCCTGAAATTTTTACAGTAACTTCACGTGAGCCCTAAAAATAAAATAGGCTACTTATTTTTTCGATAGGGGCCGGGGAATTGGTACCCCCCATAGGATGTCAATATTATACTGAACCGATTTTCCTGAAATTTTTACAGTAACATCACGTGAGCCCTAAAAATAAAATAGGCTACTTATTTTTTCGATAGGGGCAGGGGAATTGGTACCCCCCATAGGATGCCAATATTAATTATCGCATATCTTAAGAGCCGCTGCACGCATTTTGCTGAACTTTTTGTAGTAGAATCTTCTGAGCCCCGGAATTGAAATAAAATAGCAGCGGGGGTATAGGAATACCCCATAGGACGCCAATGTTTAACATCGCATATCTTAAGAACTGTAATAGTGAGAATGTTCAAACTTTCTAAAAGTCACTCTTATGGTATACTACACTTTTGAAAATAAAAATAAAGCGGGTAGGCGCAGGGGGGGAAATAGCTCCCATAGGATGCCAGTGTAGCGAAGCGCACCGGGTTAAGCTAGTTTTAAATAAAATCACACTATCAATACAAAAAAATGTCAAAATGAAACAAGAATGAATCGTATGAACAGCATGTTTGGCAATATAGTTTCAGAAAGCGAAACAAGTGATTTATATCGTCGTATGAACATAGCATTAGTATGGACCAAAGTGAATTCACTAGAAGGTGGGATTAAGTCAACATATGGTTATTTTTTTCGGTGGTCGATTTGTCAAAGTTTGTATAGAAACTACTTTTTTATGTAAACAAACGTTTTTGTACTAGCAATATTTTTGGCAATCGGACCACAGAAGCAGTGTTGCTGTAGAGTTGACCTCACCTCGCCTTGATATGGACCAAACACACTCGTCGTTGTCGATAATTCTCTCATTTTCTCCATTGAGAATTTTTTTTTTCAGTAAAAAACATTTTAATGGAGATCATTATAGTAACCAAAGTTTAATGATTAAAACATTTTTTTTTAGAAAAACTTTGAACTTATCGATGATTAACGTTTTTAGTAAAGATACAACTTCTTGCTATCGATTACCAACATTGTACTGTAGATATTTATTGGTATCGATGTCTCATATTTTATTTCTAGAGCACATTTTTTAAGAACAATTTTTGCTCCAACAAAGGAATTGTAAGTAATAGCAAAGATTGTCTCTATTATTAGACTTGTATTATTAACGATAACTAAATGCTACCTGTTTAGTGAATAATTTTGGGGGACTGATTTCTTTATTTTGTTACCATTATAAAAAAAAAATAATCTATATATTACGATTTTTTTTTTGTATAACAAAATTTTTCCCATAAAGTAAATATTTCAATTGTTTTTTTTAGTAAGAAAACATTTTAGTGCCTATTGATAAATTTTGGCTTAACATAATTTCTATAAATTTTAAACAGTATTACGATTCTGTAAACATTTTTAACAATAGTTGTCATTGTTAAAAAATTTAATAATCACATTAACGATTTTGCCATTCTGTAACATTTTAACTTGTTATCGTAAAGTCAGCTGTTTGTGTTAAGTAAACGACAACTTTTTTAGTGTTGTTTATTTATTGTTTAATATAGAAAAAAAATTAATTTAAAGAAAAAATATAACTTGAAAATGGCCATTGAATATTTTGCATTTAATTTTACAGTTAAAATGGTTTTCTTCTCCTTTTTTAAAAAATAAACAATTTTATTTATTTATTAATTTATTATAATTAAATTTGCAATAAATTTTAAAGCTAACAAAGCACTAGCAGCATGGGCTACCGGCTTAAAAAAAATTAATGAAATCTGTTTAGTTCCAATAATTTGATTGGTTTTTTTTATCTATGTTGTTAAGATCTATGTTGTTATTATCTATGTTGTTTGTTATCGATATCTTATATTTATTGTTTTTTGTTTATTTAAAAACAATTGATATTTATATAAAAAGTTTCCTAGTAAGACAATGTTATCGAGATTGATATTTAGGACCAAAGATTCCCAGTAAAAAAATGTTATCGAAATAAAGATAACTGGTAATCAATAACTTCACGCAGAGAAAAAACATGATTAATGAGTGTTCACTACGACCATTTTTATTCATATTTACCTAATATTTTTACCGTAATAAATTTATTATAGTCCTAATATAACTTGAAAAAATATTATTATTATCCTTAATATTTTTAAATTCACTATAATAATTTTTTATGGTGTTTTACACCAAAAAAGTTACTCTGATCTAGCTAAACATATAAAGTTATGTTAAATGTTTGCTACTATAAGGTATAGATTTTCAACTATACAATTTAAGTCATAATATAAGTTGCACACAAAAGGTATGTTTAATACCATAATTTTTGTTGGCTTTAAAACACATTCTCTAAATGAGAAAACCATTATTGTCAAAACAAACAGTGTGTGATTAGAAAGAAATTGAAATTTTCTCCCACGTCATTATCTGTCCGCGAGCGTCAGTAAGTCGGGAAACATGAATTTTAAGAAAATAGTTAAAACGCATTTCGGAGAGAAAAAGGCCATGCTTCCCTGCAAAACGAACGAAATAAATAATAATTTTAATAATAATAATTTACGTTTATTGAAACAGGTCAGTTATTTATATATAATTACAAAAATAAAAACATAAATGTATAAATTTACAATTACGTTATCTTTCTTGAAGCCAAAAAACCTCAAACATTGAAACCGGCATAGAAATTTTGACACAAAATTCTATCATTAGCCACGAAAAGAAAAAACATTAAAAGTGGTTGATGCGTCGTGGTAAAGCCAAAAAGTCATTAGGAATCAAAAGTAATTAGTGCTTAAAATTTAATAAATATAAAAGTTATATAATTCAATAAATTAAATAAACTAATATTGCTTTATACAGAAACTGTTCCAAGTCTTTCAACATCAAAAACTGGCATTGCAAAAGCAATAGTGTCATCTATACTTATAGCAAAGACTATAAATCTATATATAAATCTATAGTCTTTGCTTATAGTCAATTCGGACAGAAGGTAAGATCGTTTATTCCTACGTTTGTCATATTTACATACATTATTGCTATTATATATGTCTTACAGGATAATTAGGAGCGATTTTATACAGTTGTCGCAGTCAATACTTGAGATTGTTCCCTCTGAAGCCAAAGAAACCTTCTATGTACCATTTACAAAAAAATGGTCACTTACAACAACCAACGTTCGCGTTTAAGCAGTGCTAGAAAAAGAAGGCCAGATTTTATTGGATATATTTGTACCACACAACGCAATATAACATTTTTAAATTAAAACACACACGCATGTCATTTATTATAGCCTATTTCCGATGTGCGAAAGAATTCTTTCTTTCGTATAATTACATTGAAAACAAAAACAAATTTTTAGACTTTGTTTTTGTTTTCAATGTAGTTATGCGAACGAATTCGTTCGCACATTAGAAATAGGCTATTAATATATGCTATACTGTAATGCAAAGTATATGTATATACATATATATTTTTAATAAAAAATAAATTTTTAAAATTAAATTTTTTATTGGTTATATTCTGAGAACCATGTAAAATGTTGAAATATACATTTTGCATGGTGTTGGGAAATATAGAAACATGATTTGAAAGATCGTTTGCATTTTTCTTTTGACCAACATAATATATTTGAGACAACAATAAGCTTTAAACATTAGGTCTGAACATATATTCTTACTTAAGACGTGTTTGACACAGTCATAACCACAAGCATTAATGATAGTTTGCGATTGTGATTGTATCAACCATGTTTTTTCTTTGCGTGTTATATTTATTAAAGAAGAGAAATTTTGGTTATCGTTTAATAAAATGTTGTATATAGAAAAAGTTTATGGTGTTGAGAAATAAATTTTCTCAACAAAAAAAAAAAAAATTTTCGCGATAGTTTAATCCTTCTAATATAAAGACCGTACAATAAGACTACCGGTCATTTTACTAGTTAAATGACCAGTAGTGCTCACCGATATATTGCGTATAGTTTCTATAAGCTTATTAAGAGCAAAATGAAAAAACTGACCGAAACCTTTTGTACATTTGATTTTGCCTATCTCTCTAACTCATTATGTCTCTCTCTCTCTAACTTATTAATTCAATGTAAAATTGTTGCAAGTGTGTTAGTAAATTTTTTTTTTTAGTCTTGCTTATTCAATTCTTGTAGGGCATATTCTAAGTTATCGATGAATGCTTAGGTAAATAAACTTTATATAATAAAACATCTTGTTTAATGCTATGTTAGCACGACAGTGTTTTTTCGTAATTCGCTCTCTCATTCGTAATCCACAGCCCAAATGTAGGTGTGTTCCACAAGATCTCGGGCAAGTTCGGACTAATGAGAGTAAAATGAAAATTACTCTCTGAATTTGCCAAAACTACCCACTATTACTGGAACGCAAAAAACCATTTTTGCACTTCTTCAAATACGAATGATGCTTACTTTTCAAATTAAGATCTATTTAAGTGATTTTAGACGCTTAAAAGTCATAACATTTTAAAACCAAGATATTTGCATCATTGTCATTTTTTATATTTTGTTTTCTTTTATGTTAAAAATTAAGGGAAATACATATGTTTACAATAATGAATTTACAACTTTAATTTTTTCATTAAAATTTTACATTTTGCTTTCTTATATATTTTTTAATAAAACCTAAACTTTTTCTTTTGCTTGTAAATTTCCTGATTAATTTTTCAGTTTCATATGTAAACAAAAACAGCTGATTGTTAATTCTAGTCCGAACTTACCCACAGAAAAAGTTCGTGCAAATTTGTGCAGGAAATGAAAAAAATACTCTCTCAATTACTCTCTTAAATGCACAAAAATTGTTATGTGGAACGCTTTTGGGTAACTTTGTGCAAGTTCGGACTGTTTCGTTATGCATCTGGAACAGAGCTTGTGATGCAAATTACATAATTCGCCATACAAAATTTTTGTTGCGAATTATCTCATTTGTACGTATTTTTGAATTACAATTACAAGCAAATTATTGTCATCACTAATTTTTCTCACTAATTTGTCTGTCAAAAAAAAAAAAAAAAACAATTCTAAAAAAGTTGTTTTTTCCGAAATTTAAAACAACAAATAAATTTACGAAATAGAAATTGTTAAAATAATAAGACATTTTAAATTGTTGCTTGCTTTTGTATTACTTTTTTAAAACAAAAAATGACCATAAATGTAAGAAGAAAAGTTGTTGAATTATGAATATGCCGTGTGAACAGCGTAATTCGCATTCGTAATTCAAAGAGGGAACAATGAAATTTAAAATGCCGTAAGAACTTAGCATTAAATAACAACAGCTTATCTTCAAACCATATATTAATTATCGATAAATTTAATAATTATTGTTTTGTACTTACATTAAAACAAGGGCCTCTTAGTTCTCGTAAATCTATCGATCTAAATAAATCACATAATACCAATTCCTCCACTGAGGGACATGATCCACTTGGTGGTTCGAAAATCAAATTTAAAACATCTAATATCTATAAAATAGAATTTTAACGGCAATATTTATTTAACTTTTTTTGTTCTTTTGTAGAAGATTTTTAAGGGGTGCATTTTAAGCTCACCTGCGGAAATTGGTCCATTTCCATTTCCAACACTCTCATGGACGGTTTTGGTGTTGTCATTTCTTGGCCCATACACATTTCGTACAGCAGATGGCCAAAACAAATGATATCAACATTTTCGATGTCTGTTGTAGAACGTGACCACATGACTGCATTAATTCGCGACGACAGTCCCAGTAAACCATTTTCCAGACCAGATAACCTGTGTATAAATAATAAGAGACAGAAAGAAAAGAAATGTTTAAAGGAAATGTTAAAATTTCTGTTGTGTCACAAAAGAGCCATTGTTCTCGAAAGTAGCTCAGTTATAAAGTTGTTCCTTGTTTTACAATCCTGACCAACAGTTCCCACCCCACTTACGAAAACATTTCGATTATTGTATTGTATTGTATTTTTTTTTGTTTAAATGTGTGTAATTATAAGTTTTAATTATGCTATTGTTTAAAAATCAACAACAACCAGCAGCTATTTAACGTTTATTTGAGCTTGTGTATGTGTGCATGTCAGTGCGTTTGTATGAGTGTTTATATGTATGTATGTATATATGTATGTGTGTTACGTTGTTTTATCTTAATTTTATAACGAATTATTTGTTTTTATTGTTTGTTTGCTTTTAGCCTTGTTAACATGTGGCATTACAATACATTCATGTTTACAGTCATATAAACATTCAAACATGTATCTAGTAGTATAAGAAAGAGACTCGCTACTTGCAACACGATAACGCCTTGTTATAATGTGACAGTTAAAATGTGGAACGAGTGTATAATTGTGACAATTATTTGAATGAAAAACTGAATGTGAACAAAAGCTACGTTACGAAACGTGACATCCAATACCATAAAGTTTATTTACATGTAAACAAGGACGACATGTATAATAACATGGACGTATCCTTAAATTAGCTTTTAAACAATTTAATTTCAGTTAATTTTTTTGTATATAACTTAAAGCTTTAAACTTGAGTTAACTAAAAACGTCAGTAATAATACTTTGTTACCTTCAAATTGATACAATTAAATAAAAGCCAATTCATAAGGGGGAATATTTTCGGACTTATCTTAACTTTTAATACGTAATTTCTTGCTGGTCGTTAGCTATAGCTCTTTCCCATCTATATGGAAAAAGTTGGAGTTTGTGGCAAAATAACTTCAAGTTAATTTTTTAAATCTCTGTCTTGTGGTTTTGCATCGATTAAAAAAATTATCTTTAGTCAGTAGGAGCAATGCCTAATCTATGAAGACAAATTATATGTTTGAATCTGATAGTACATTTTTTTGTTCGGACCAGCACTCAGCGGACGACCCTACTAATGCATTGCGTTGGAACTAGGATAATAGATTATTGGAAGGAGGATAGAGAGAGTAGTGCTTGTGAACATTCGACTTGAACCTATTCATGTTGAAGGTGAGAGGGAAGACCTCAGCAGAAAGGCTATTCCACATAAGATCAGTCACGCTCAAAATACGGATTTTTCCTGTAATACGTTGTTCGATGCCACCGGCCAATCGACCACAAAGAGATGGGCTCTTGAGGAAAAATGTGTATTACGAGCAACTGTACGAGTTTCGCGTACCAGATCCCTAATTTCATAAGAACACATTTCATTGTAGTAACGATAAAACAGGCAAATACAGTCCTCATTGCGACGGTGCTCAATGGAGTGAATAGAATTAGATACCCTACTGTCACCAATGAGAACATTCGCCCTCCTCTGCAAGCGGTCGAAAAGCTCCAAAATAGCACCGGCCCACAAATGAGAATTGTATTCAATTCTCGGTCGTATATAGGCAGTATAAATAGTAAGGAGTTGAGATGGAGTGCAATATCTCTTACTCCGTTTTAAAAAACCGAGACACTGGAATGCTTCTTTCAACGCCTTGAATATTTGTCTTGTCCATCGGACTTCACATTGTATTCTCATGGCCAGAACATCAAGCGTTTCTGACTCGTCAATTATTCCACCCATATATTTAGATGAGGTACCTTGATTCTCCTTTCGGGCATTCCCTAATTCGCACGACCCCATTCCGAGATTATGTCAAAGTTTCGGCCAAGTGTATCATTTATGTTCTGCCTCATAGCACCAACATCTAATACGCTTGGTGTAATTGCAAAGGGTGCTGTCATCTGCAAAAAAAATAGTAGATAGGGA
The DNA here is from genome assembly GCA_943735925.1 of Pollenia amentaria. Classification (NCBI taxonomy): domain Eukaryota; kingdom Metazoa; phylum Arthropoda; class Insecta; order Diptera; family Polleniidae; genus Pollenia; species Pollenia amentaria. Next base: position 132,048,918 of record OX031007.1, on the reverse strand, counting down.
TTGAAGTTTGACATAGGAGGTCATTGAGAAAAATAAGAAATAGAGGAGGAGAAAGAACAGAGCCCTTCTGCAACCCTGACTGAATCTTGAACTCGGTTGGCAAAACCCCATATATAACAACTCGTATAGTTCAATCTCTGAGAGATTGAGAAATGATCGCCCACACCAAATGCAAATACTTTTGACAAGAGCTTACCATGCCAGATTCGTCAAACGCCTTGGATATATCTATAGCAATTACCTCACTTTCGCCAAAATGGCACAATAACAGGACCAGTAAGTCTCCAGTAGAGCGACTTCTACGAAAGCTATACTGGAGGTCACTTAGTAGGTAGTTTGACTCTAAAAATTTCAGAAGATAGTGATTAACCATATACTCTATAATTTTGGAAAGCGCCGAACAAATAGATTGCTCGTGTTTTTAACAGATCATAAAACGAAATGCCTTATGATCCTACGAAATATTTTAAGTCATTATCTAAGCGCTTTTTTTTTTATACTAAATTTTCTTGTATTTAAATTAATCGCAATTCTATTGTGGTATGAAAACTGTCGGTTGCGTTGAAGTTTCTTTAGGGCGAACTCATTTTTTCTAAAAAAAATTTTTGTCCGACAAAAATTTGTATATGTAGTATGACGACGAAATTTTGAAATTTGTTCGGAACAAATGAGTAAATCTGCCTTTACGCTAGCTTAAGTTGTATGGGTCTTCCAGTGATCAAATATTTCTTCTGCGGGAGCATTTGTAAAGCATTTGTATGGTAACATTGGCAATTAAATTAGTCATTTTTAAACAATAAACGAATCTATTGTTTAAAAATTATTTTGTCTAATTTCCTTCCCTCTAGATTTTCTTGAGACGCCTGCTTTTAACAAACAGAAGGACGGATTAATCGTTAAAGGGTTTTTTAGTTTCACTCATTCTAGTCTCGTTCCTTAGAAAGAGATCTTCCGGTATACTATTACATTCTTCTTTAAGCTTAAGGACCAAACCGCGATTTTAATGCGTTGTGGCAAAAAGATAATTTATTTCAATAACCTTTTTCGACATCTCACGTGTGAGTCGTGTCATGCTGTTATGTTATTTTTGTTTAGTATTGTTTGGATTTCATAATGGAAAGACTTACGCCTGAACAACGTTTACAAATCGTTCAACTTTATTACGAAAATTCACGTTCTGTGAGGAATGTGTTTCATGCACTTCGCTTAACTTATGGTCAACATTATCGGCCTACTATTCGCAACACCATCACCCATTTTGAGACCCAGCATTCATTATTGGATAATATACGACCGAATAGCCCACGTCCAGCACGATGTGAAGAAAATATAGCGGCCGTAGCTGAGAGTGTACACGAAGACCGTGGAGAGTCGATTCGGCGCCGTTCGCAGCAACTCGGACTGACGTATGGAACGACTTGGCGCATTTTACGTCGAGATCTTAAATTGAAAGCGTACAAAATACTGCTTGTGCAACAACTGAAGCCGCTCGAACTTTCCAAGCGACATCGCTTCGCTCTTTCGGCTCTTGAAAAGTTCCAAGAAGACCCGAAGTTTTCGAGGCAAATTTTTTTCAGCGATGAGGCCAATTTCTGGCTCAATGGGTATGTAAACAAACAAAATTGAAGAATTTGGGACGCAGAGCAATCTGAAGAGATTCAAGAATTACAACTTCATCTAGAAAAACCACGGTTTGGTGTGGTTTGTGGGCCGGTGTAATCATCGGTCCATATTTATTTAAAAATGATGCGAACGTAACCGTCAATGGCGACCGTTATCGTGCCATGATAACCGACTATTTGATGCCTGAAATTGTAGCTCGTGATCTCGGCGAGATTTGCTGGAAGACGGCGCCACTTCCCACAAATCGCATCAATCAATGGATTTATTGAGAGAACACTTCGGTGAGCACATAATTTCACGGTTTGGGACGGTCGATTGGCCACCAAGATCGAGTGATATCACACCGTTAGACTTTTTCCTGTGGGGATATGTAAAGTCCAAAGGTTATGCGGACAAACTAGCCCGCTTCGATTCAGGCCTTGGAGGAAAACATCACGTGTGTCATTCGCCAGTTACCAGTCGAAATGCTCGAACCAGTCATTCAAAATTGGACTCAACGGATGGACCATCTGCGACGTAGCAACGACCAATATTTGATAGACATAATCTTCAAAAAATAAATGCCAAAGAATGTTCTTTCAAATGATAATAAACATTCCCCATTAAATTTGAAGTTTCTGTGTTTTTTTCTTAAAAAAAGAAGGGAACCTCGAAATGGATCACGCTTTATAACTTTTATCAAGACGCATGCGATGCATTTAAAAGAAAAAAGTAGCCATAATTCATGCGTTTGATACGTATATGCATTCTACGCGTTTTGCTGTGTACCTTGTCACATACCATGGCACTGATTCTACTTCTAGGACAGATGTATTAAATGCAACAACGCATAGAACGCGTGGGGTGGCTCTCCTGCTGTAATGTTCTGATTCTAATACCTAATAAATTTTGTTTGTATTAGAATATATTGTAAGACTTTTGATAAAGTTTATAATCTCCTCTCAAAAAAAAGTTTATAATCTCAAAAATTTTTTTTTTGGATTTGTAAATAAATTATTTATATGCACAAACTTTTAAGACAACCCTCATACAAAGCAAACAATAGCATTTGAATTCTTTTGTCACGGATTCCAAATAAACATTTTTCTATAGAAATATTGTATTATTAGAGTATAAAAAAATGTTTTTCTTAATTTAATCTTTTAGAACTTATAACAATGTGATGATATGTAAAATCACATTGTTAATAATAAGATATTCCTATGAAACACAAATTTTCTACGCAAACAAAGTTTTAACGTAGTGTAAAACAATTTTTCCCCAAATTTCGTTTTATTTACAAATCACTGGAGACTATAAGAGAATGTAGTAAAACATGAGGGTGTTTCGACATTTTATAACTTTATTATAAAATAAAAATAAAATTATAGTGCCTACTTTTAGTCCATTAAGTATGCATTTAAATGGATAATTCATAGTTTATTTGTTATTTAAATTACCTGGCAGCACCATTTTGTAAAATCACATTTCCACTATGCAAATGACCGTGCAGCGGAAAACCACGTTCTTTGAGAAACAGCAGTGCCTCTAAGATTTGTCTGCCCAAACGTTGTACTTGCGTGACTGGTAAACCATTTGGCTTTCGTGTGTATTTACGTGACCAAGGTTCATTCCATTGGGCCTTTTAAGAAAAAAAGAAAAAAAATAATTAAAATTTATGTAGGTAATATTTATTAATTATTGCGGTTAACACAGAGAAAATGCCTTGTAATGGCTGCAAACATTGAAACTAATCTCCAAATTAACACATTTGCAATTAAATTTTCTTTTAATTAATTTTTGTACTTTTCTTAGTCGTTGTTTTATGAGGTTGTTTTAATTGCATAAAACTAACTATAAAGAAACTTTTTCAGACTTTGCGACATGTCGCACAAAAATATTTAATGAAACTGATGATTTGTGACGAAGGGTGTAGTGTTTTTGAGGGTCTCCAAAAGAAATACGAATAGTCTGAAACAAGTATTATGTGAACATGTTATGGGACACAATAGATTAAAATCAGGGACTGAAAATAACGATTATTTTTCAAATTTAAAATTAAAAAAAAAAAAACAAGTTAGAGTGCTATATTCAGCTGTGCCGAATCTCTGATACCCTCCACCGACAGAAGTGGGCTCTATATTGTAAATACATATATATTATTAACTAAACTTCACAAAAACGAACGCCAGAAGTAAAATTGGTTGCGGCTTAGACCTATCTATATTATATTATTGACCGACAATAAGAAAATTTTATGAGTTTCTTTTTAAAACTTTGAACTGGCTTGAGTAAAATATCATGATTCGTAACATTTTTAGCCGAACTGAAATAATTTTTAGGAGTATAATTTGTATTGGACCGTTGGTAAGTTATGGACCAATCATCCCAAAATTCTGAAGACTGATTTCTGGTATTACAAAAAATAAATTAGAAAAACTTTCAATACGTTAACAGTTAATTTCACAAAATTGCATGATATTTTTTTTCTGGCCATAAGAATCTAAGTTAGAAGAAATTTTTCCACAATATCCATATCGGTTACAGTTTTAGGCGAATTAAATTATTTTCCCAAAATGAGCTTTATATGGGGCCCATGGTAAGTAATGGACCGACCATCAGGAAATTTATTAGTGCGATTTCTAGTGCTATAAAACTTTGAAGTAGTAAATGTAATTATGATATCATTATTTAGGCGTACTAAACTGATTTCCGGGAGTAGGGTTTATATGGGGCCTAGTGTAAATGATTGACCGATCTTCAAAAAATTTTACAGTGTGATTTCTAATCCTATAAGACTGTGACGTACCAAATTTTAGTATGATAACGTTATTTATTACGGTTTTAGGCGTACTAAGGTGTTTTCCCCGAATAGGGCTTATATGGGGCCTATGGTCAATTATGGACCGATCTTCACAAAATTTAGCACTATGAGTTGAAGTCGTATAATTCCGTGCATTATACCACCATTTATGTTAGGTTTTGTATCAAAATTATCCATTTTTTTTAGGGTGGTGGTTCCACATTATGATTCATAGTTCTGATCCTACTAAACCGATGTTGCTGGATTTCAATCCCAAGCTGACTCGGATAACTACAAGCAATTTGAGACCAAGTTTGTTCTTTTCTTTTGCGTTTTTCGAAAATGACCGTGTTTTCAACAGACGGACAGATTGACAGACAGACGGACATGGCTAAATCGACTTAGAATTACTCAAGGAGCCAGAATATATAAACTTTATGGGATCTTAGATGTTTAATAAAAAAGCTTCAAACGGAATGACAAACTTAGTATACCCTCATTCATTACTAGTGGCGGTGGAGGGTATAAAATGTAATTTTCAAAATAAAACCTGTACATGTAATCTTGTGCGCAAAGTACAGGCCGCAATTTTAAAGATAATTTGATAAAATTTGGTATATAGATTTTAATTGCCACAAGGAGAATATTAAAAATGGGGCGAATCGGTCCATAATTTCATATAGCCTCCATATAAGCTGCTTTCCGGAATAGGGTCTTCATGCCCACTATAAAACCAATTTTTATGAAATTTAAAACATAAATAGATCCATATTTATATGGACACATAAGCTATGCATTTTTTAAAAATAGGACGACGAGGAGAACTAGGGGCCAATTTCTACCTCTCCTAAACTATGTAACAGATTTTAATGAAATTTAAAACATAGATAGATCCCTACTCATATAGTCACATTTCCTATGCCTTTATCACTTGACAACATTTTGTTCTTATATACTGTGGTGTAGGGTATCAAATGACTTGACCGAATAAATGTGCTTGTTGATAAAATACTTGTTTTAATTTAAAACTTCACATCCAGAGAAAAAACATGTTTAAATATGGTCACCTCCAACAAAACTATTGTAAAAGAAAAATTTCAACATATTATGTTCAATTTAATCATATCATTGTCACCGACAACCATATTATAGTTAAATAAGTTCTCCATCAAAAATTCAGAACCATATTATTTTGTTGTGTCCGAACGTGTTATAGTTAATAATAACTAAAATATGTTTGACATTTACAATAGCATGGTTGTTTTTCAATCCAAGCATGTTGCTCTTGGAAGAGAGGAAAATGCTATTGTTAATTTAAAAACAAATTATTGTCATATTTAAACATAACATGCTTCGAGGCAACCATAATATGGTTGTGGCTTCTTGTTGGAGGACTAATTTCAATCATAATATGGTTTCCGATGGCAAAAGTATGGTTAAATTAACCATAATATGTTTAAAATTTTTTGTTAAAAATAGTTTTGTTGATGGTGACCATATTGGAAACAAAATTTTCTCTGCGTGCACTTGCACTTAGCAGAGTTTTATTGAAGTTTAAATTTTTTGGCATTTGATTAATGGAATTTTTTTTAGAACGGAGGATTTCTGTTGATTTTTGCTTCACGAAGATTTAATTGGCCAATGTTGATTTGGGGAAAAAATCTAAATATTACAAAAATATTTCTGTACTTTAAAAAAGGGCTTAATTAAATTTAAAGCTTCACTCTCAAGTAGTTACGAACCAAGATCGATTAGACTTTTGAAATAATAAACAAACTTTTTGGAAATTTTTACCTCTAGAATACTGTTACAAATTTCAAAGGGTCCGCAGGCTTCTATTCGGAAACGTTACCCTAAAGTATCTTTATAATGTTGCAATGCCACGATCCTGATTACATATTTCTTTATTAATCTGGAATTTGTGGGAATCAAACATTTTCTCAATGTGTTTTATTATTATTACAAAAAATAACTTTATGATTTTATTCTTTACAAAAAAGAAAAAAAAAATTCACGAATATTCTGGTGGAAAAAGGAAAACTTTACACATTCCTGGGAATGAAAAAGTTCCAGAGATTCGAAATTCTTATCCCAACTTTAAATCGAATTATATTCAAACAGAACTTTTATATCAGTTAAATCTATGCTGGATGTAAAATGCAGCTCAATATAATCCTTTCACTTATTAAAATTTACCTTATATATTAAATCCTTAAGGCTACCTCGTGAGTTGAAAGGTGTCACCAAGCAGGCATAGTTACCCGAACTGGTGTGCAGAAAGCCCAGATCCAAAACGGGATAAATATAAGGATGATGCAGGGAACCTAAAAGTTCCATTAATATATTGCGAGGATTTTCATTTGGCGACAGATCTTCAAAAACAACACAGTCAGGAGGCAGGGTTAATAAAGTCATAAGGCGATCGGTGCGGACCTAAAGAGATTTTGGTATTTAAATCAAGAAAAAATATATATAAATACACAAATTTGTATCTTTAAAGTCTGCTTGTAGAGAAACCTTAAAGCACTTACCGAAGCATCGTTTACTAGAAACCAATTTTTGCCGTGTCTCGAACCGATTTCATCTAAATGAGCAATTACTTCGTATCTACCATTCGATTGTTGTATCCACTCTTGTGTAGCATTGAGCGCTTTCTCGCGGGCGGCTCGTTCACGCGGTGAACGTTCAACGATGCCATTGCCACTATCTAAAGCGGAATATTGATATTTGATATTGGGTCTGTAAAAGGAATCGTAAATGAATAATTAGTTGTGAACTTAGTTTTAAAGAAAAACTAAAAAAAGGAAACTAAATACTAAAAAAACTTTATTAAAAGAATTTAAAGTTTAGTAAGAACTACCAGGGCTGGTTATTTAAATACTTGTAAAAAAGTAACACTAACCTACTTTGTTAATTTCATTATAATTTACTACTTCAATGAATACATATGTATGCATGTATGTGTGAGTGAGAGGTTTTTCACTACAAATACAATTAAAAATATTACAATATATACATACAAACTTACATACGAATACAACCAAATGCAGAAAAATGTTTTTTCCAAATGTCTCTAATTTAATCATTGAGTGTTTATATGTTTGTTTGTTAGTATGTATGCATGTATGTAAGTGTGTGTGTGTTGGTATATGTGTATCATTTTATAAGAGCAAGACTAAAGTAGAATAGTGGAAAGGATAATGACTAAAGAAGGACACTTGTGTCATTTAACTAAACAACTGCATGTTCGAGTTTTCAAAACCTTATGAAAAAATTTTTTTATGACAAGAAAATGTTAATACTACGTTAAGAAAGTTAGTGAGTGCTACGACTAAAATGCAATATGATTTTTTTTTTAATTTTTGCTTTTGTTTCCATTTTGAGAGAGTTTTTTTTTTTTATTATTTGAAACTTTTTCCTGAACTGTCTTTTGCAATTCGCAAAAAATATTAAAAAAGGAGCAGAAAATTAGATTTACGAATGAGATTTATTGTATAAAATCTATTTTTACAATGAAACGCTGGCGAAAAATAAAAAAGAATTTTTTGCTGTGTAATTTTAATAAGAGTTTGATTGAATTTTCTAAACCATTAGTTTTATACAGATGTTGATGCCAACCGAGTAGAAAATTCTATTGTTAGCAGACAGGATGTATTTCGGATACAAATTGCATTACGTCACAATAAGCGCAAGGAAAGAGAAACTGCAGAATCTCTTTTGTGATATTTTCTCAACTTTAAGGTCATCGATTTAGCGTTAAAATATGTTTCTTTTGGTTATTTTCGAATAGCTAATTCCTTGACAGGCTTGTTTGTTAGTCAGTTCTAGTTACTGATATTTAAAAGACCATTAGCAAAACAATGTAGTATGTGGCAATTAATTTCTAATATTCTTTAAAGGGTGGTCCAACCATAATTCCCTCAACTTTTCTGCCCAACTTAATTTGATATTTCTTTGTTTCAGTGTTTGACAAATTCAACCATGGAGATTTTTGAAGCCTTTTACGAAAATGGTTATTTAAATCAAAGTGCATTTCGTGCACTTCGTGATTTTTCTGGGCAGCATAATTGACCTAATGTGTCCACAAGCGGGAGAATTGTGAGCAAATTTCAGCAAACCGGGTCTGTAGGAAATGTGAAAACACTTTTGAATGCTCGCCCAGTTCTGTTTTTTGCTGTTGTTAGCGAAAAGCAGTCAACCTCGACTCGTCGTCGGTATTCGCTATCGCGAGATGATATCGGACTTCTTGTGGACATAAATTGAGGATATTTGAACATGGACAATATGTGGTTCCAACAGGATGATGCCACTTGTCACACAGCCAACGAATCAATGGTGCCAGAAATTCTATGGCCCTGTTATCTCACGTAGTGGCGATGTTAATTGGCCGCCACGTTAATGGATTTGACACCGTTGGACATCTTTCTTTAGGGATATTTAAAAGAAAAAAATTCACGTCAATATCCCAAAAACAATCCAAGAGCTAAAGGATGAGATAATTCGACGTATTACCGACACTGAACCTCAATTATGTCTGAGGATCATTTAAAATATGAAACATTGGATAGAGGTATGGTACCGAAACCATGCCGAGCATTTGGCCGATATTTTGTTTTACACATAATTGTCATAGATCCTTCTATCATAATAAGAAATATTTATATAATTCTCTAAAAACTTTTTGTTTTATTGACAATTAACATCATGCGTTTTGGTTGGGCCACCCTTTAGTTAACTTAATACATAAATACTCGTGCAATGTCCTTAAATTTGAAATATGTGAGAAGAAGTACTGATTGAAATATCAAAGAGAGATCTGAAAATTTAAGCAAAACTAAATGTTCTTCATTCCTTTAATCCATATACAGTATCTTATAAAAGTGTGTGCTATTTATAATATCTTATACAAAATTAAATCTTATATCGATACTAGTATCGCATATTGTGGCCAAGCGTATTGATGGAAAATTCGAACCACTACTAAGAAGGGAGCAGGCGTAATTCCGACCACACAGATCATGCATTGATCATGTTAACAACTTGAATTTGATTGTAACATTGTAAAAAGATTAAAAGGGCTAGAGAGAAAACAAGCCTAATCTGTGATCACTAATACAACCCAGTGAAAATCGATACTAACGAGCTAAAAATCTAATTTTTTTCAATAACAAAGTAAAACTGGAATTTTATCCAAAACTAAAAGCGCATGCGAAAAAATCGTCATAATCTGTAATCACTTATATAACCAACCCAAAATTAGAAATAAGCGCAACATCGCTTTTGTTATTAAATTCAATTAGAATTAGTTACCTTCAATTAGATAAAAGACTAACTCTCGAAAACACTAAAATACTGACGAAATCGAAGAGTGTAATGATATTAGGCCCGTTATAGTACTTTTACAGTTAAATACAGTAAATGAGTAATTTAAAGGGTATTCATTTAATCGGGCTTTTGCTTTAATCGGTTAATCGCTCGATTAATTAAGCGAGGTGTTGGTTTAATCTGTTAATTTCGTAATTTAAATAAATAAAAGTGCATAAATCATTTATTTTTTCGAGTTTTTTAGTAAAAAAAAAACAATAACATAACAAAATAATATTTTAGAAAAAAAAATTTATTTTAAATGATTAGGATTTAAGCGATTCTTTTTTTTAGTTTTGATAAAACTTGACTTTGAATTCTTTCATTTATCCTTGATGTTGGAGAAATCGAAAGCAACCCATAATACAGAATATCTAATTTCTAAGTCCTTTTCCTGGATTTCTCTTAACGTATAAAATCTTCCATTATGCCATAAGATTCCTGTTTTAATTTTTTAAAATTTGTAGCATAGAAGCAACAAATAACTAAACCAATACATATAAAAAGAACGTTGAACAAAAAGCTGTTGACAGCAAACACTTTTAAAATGAAGATCACTGAACACCTTCTTAGTTTGCATGAAAAAATATTTTCTAAATACATTCCTTTTGTATACAAGTGTTTCGTCCCAATAATTAAAAACGCTGTTACATCGGTTAATCGACTGAAATTAACCGGTTTAATAGTTAATCGAAAATAGCAAATTTTAAATGAACAGATCAGTTTATCGGGTAGCAATTAATCGGCTAACCGATTAACAGTTAACCGAATGAATACCCTAGTAATTACTGAGTAAATTTAAAAATTTAATGAACTTAAACATCGAGCATCGGATCGAGAATATTGGAAGCAACTTGTTTTGGTCCTATGCTCCTTGTAGAAGTTTAAAGGAACTAATATATATATATATATAAATTTAGAAATTTACTCTAAAATAAGTATAAGACAAACTCTAAAAAAACACCTTTGACCAGTGTTTAAAAAACTCCAGTCAAAATAAAAATTGCCTTTTCTTCGACTTTTTAATTTTTCATTAGACAAAAACAAACTGTTGCTTTTACTTTTGATTTATTAAATGTAAACACTCGCAGTCAAATCAAAAGCAAAAAGTTGTGTACAATAAAGTACTTCGGCAGTCGACATGTTCGGAAGTTCTTGGTTTGACTGAATGCCCTAACTACGGAATTTATTAAAAGTTTTTGTCAGACAAAGCAAAATCCTCTGAACAAGTCGACTGCCAAAGTACTTTGTGTTGTATAACTTTTCGTTAACTGACAGTAACATTAACGTTGCAAATCAGCTGCTGCTTTTTGTTGTATGAAAAGCAATAAGAACGATTATAGTTAGCAGTAAGATGTTACTTAACCGTACCGCCTAAACCTATAGGAAATAGATTTTTCTTACTTTTTTACTGCACGGTTAAATTTTTGTTACTGCCAGCTAAATGGTGCTTAACCCGCCAATGGTGACCTACTGGTCTGTCAGACCGGGTGTGTTAAAAAATTCAAATAACTTTATTCTCTGTTAATGTTTTTGGTTGCAATTTCGAGTAGCTGCAGCATTGCACGTCCCCGTCATGAGTTCACGACGAAACTGCTTAGTGAATACACGTTGTATATTTTAAAGCTGACCCGGTGCGTGAGACCGTGTGTCACCGTGTATGTAAGTAAAATAATCAAGGATTAATTTTAAAGAATTAAAAATTTGATACCAATTTTTTTTTTCTAAAAGTTCCGGATGTCGAAACACTAAAAAACTTTATTTTCCTTTATGAATATGTGATTTTTTTATTTTTTTTCTTAATTTTAAAAAATATATTACAAAAAACATTGTTTTTTTAATGCTCTAATTAAAAACTTTTGTGAATTTTAATATCGAAATAAAAGAGCTTAAATTGATTAAATATCTTTGTTTAATTTTCAAAGTGCATAAATTTAAAAAAAAACATAAGCAATTAGTAACACGTTTCGAAAAATCTTTAGTTTAAAACCCCGGTGCGTGAGACCGGCGTCACCATTGATCAAAGTCAAATTTGCGTCACTATTAGCGGGTTAAGCTACGTTTTACGCTATCCACTATTTGTCATATATTCCATTAAAAGTCCCATTTGAAAAACACTTTACAAAGCCCTTAGCAGTAATAAATAATTATATTTTCATAAGATTTACAATAAATTAGTTTAATATAACTAGCAATAACAACGAAAACATTTGTGAAAGGTCTTGTATAACTTACAACAGCTGCCTTACAAGGCCCACTTCCTAAAGCCACTTTAATAATATCGGCTTTAAAAATCGGTGCTTAAACAACAATCGGTCCTACATATATAAAGATCACTGCCATCCATTTAAGGAGCACAGAATTTAAACAATGACTTTCTGTTTCTCAGACGTTTAATTGCACTCGGGTAAACTACTCGTAGCATCCCTAACCTTTTCTTATGACAAATGTTGGCGATGATCGACGGTACGTTGCTGATTCGAAGCTAAAATGCATAATTTCCCAAACTTTTTTTTTATTTAAGAGAGAACAATAATTCTTTTCTCCCATTTCCAGGAATTTTATACATTCGTAATTAAAAAATTCGGATTAAAAAAAATATTTTTCCCTTATCGAACACAACCATAATATGGTTGTGGCTTCTTGATGGAGGACTAATTTAACAATTATATGTTTGTCGGTGACAATAATATGGTTAAGTTTAAATATAATATGTTTTAAATTTTGTCTAAAAATAGTTTTGTTGGAGGTGACCATATCTAAACATATTTTTTCTCTACGTGCACGTGCTACTTGTGAATTGTAGAAAAAAGATGCAATGAGGATGGGCCTAGGTTATATTGACTACTGCAGAAGTTGTGGGGATGAGAAGGAGAAGGAGACGTTGTTTCAGTTTGTGAAGCCAGAATTGCTCATTTTTGGAGGCTTTAACTAATGCAAGACTAAGGTCGATCTCTCTTTTCTCCATGGAATAATTCGGTGAACACGGGCTTGACTCTGGTCACATGCTCAGTGTATCATAAAAGGACCGCTATAAAGACTCAAGTGAGCCGTCCTCGTGTTGGCTACCTATTAAACCTAACCCAACGTAACTCTAGCCTTGATAACTCGTTTTTAAAATTGACAACTAATTCCTTATGTTAATACAATTTTGAATTTATTTATTTAAATTATTGATTTATAAAGCTAATACAATTTAACTATAAATTGTGAAATCTTTAATGTATTACCGTTTATTTTACTCTTAGCCCCAATGTGTGAACACACATACATACATGGGGATTAATAGATGAACATCAAACAAAAATAACTCAAGAGTTATGCATTAGTTTTTAAGGCATTTACTTAATGTCTCACAAGTATTTACACATGTTTATGATCTATTTAAAAATCAATTTCGAATAGAAATCGTTCAATACTGCATTTATCAAAGGTGCATTCAAACATAAAATCTGCACGTGTTTAGTAGGCCTTCGCAAAATAATATTTTTCTATTTAAATTTCACAGATACATATTTATATATTTATTTATCCTTGTGTACTTAACAGATACGTTTGTGTAATAAGATTTTCTTTTATTTACTTAAATCTAAATTCTCGTAAGCATTAAATATTCATTTCAAAACTAATACTTCTTATGTGAATGTATCTCGTATGTGGTTTGTTTGCATTTGGATTTCAATATCCATATAAAACAGTTTTTCTATAGTTTTTTATATTTAATATTAGGAGAGCCCAAATGTGTTGAGCGGCGTTTCCGGTTTTGCTTATAAAACAGAAATTGAAACAGGCAAAGAAAATATAGTTTTACAAGAGGAGCCAGATTTAGGCGCATCTTCTAATGTCGTCATGAGGCTAGCTCGTATGATTCCAAGAAACCAAAACTTTAAAATCTATTTTGACAACTATTTCACGTCTCTTCGTCTAATGGAATATTTGGCCAAAGAAGGCATTCTCAGTCTCGGTACTATTAGAAGAAATAGAATACCGGATTGTAAGCTGTCAACAGAAAAAATAGTTATGAAAAAAGAACGCGGATATTCAGAAGAATACGTAGCTGACATCAACGGGATCGATGTTTTAACTGTTGCATGGAAGGACAACAGAATTGTAAATCTGGCTTCCACCTTTGTTGGGCAAAAACCTGAAACTGAAGTTCGAAGATGGGACAAAAAGAATTCAAAGTATGTGCTCATAAAGTGTCCTAATGTGGTCGGAGAGTACAATCGCCACATGGGTGGCGTTGATCTCCTTGACAGCATAATGGGTATATACAAAATACGTTTACGAAGCAAAAGGTGGCATATGCGTATATTTTATCATTATTTGGATATAACGATGACAAACGCATGGATACTTTACAAAAGGGTTGCTGAATACAAAGGGATTTCATCAAACCTATTATCATCAGCAGATTTTCGCCAGGAGGTTGCTGTGACTCTTTGCAAAATGGGTGCAAAATCAAGTGTTTCTGGTCGGAGATCATTGCAGACCGAAATTGATGCCAAAAAGCACAAAGGACCGGCACAGCATGTACCTCCAAAGGCAGTCCGACAAGACCAGATTGGGCACTGGCCGCAATGGTCTGATAACAAAATAAGATGCAAGCTCCCCAAGTGTGTTGGATTTACCCATAATCTATGTGAAAAGTGCGGGGTAGCCTTATGCTACACAAGCACAAAGAATTGTTTCAGAGACTTTCATCTTTCGTAACGGTCATATAAGTTTTGACCACAAACCTCAATGTTGCCTAAAAGCAACACACCCTTAATTTCAAATTTTTTCTTTAAATAATAAAAATAAATAAAAATCAAAAAATACGTGTATTTTATTTTGTTCTTTTCGTCCCTTATACAATAAATTAAATAAATCGGTGTTCTTGAGTGAAAGAGGGTTAACAAAAAAAAATAAAAAAAAATTCAGTTTTAATTAAAAGTTTAATCAAGTGAATTAAACGTTTACTTTTATGAATAATATTACCGCGGAAAACGTTGTTAATATCTAAAAAATATTTAATTGATACTATTAATTTGTTTACTGGTGCAAATTTTATTAATTATTTTTTAACTAATATCACAAATATTTTAATTCCAATCACATTTTTTTATATTTTTTCTTTGAATGCTATTTTAGTAAATTTTGTTATGTCAAAGTTTTATACGACTAGAAATCTTACTGCCAAGTTTCGTGAAGCAGTCCCAAAAAGCACTTTAGTACGCCTAAAATCGTAATAAAAATATGCTATGCGATAATTTACCGTTCCGTAATTTACCATACGCCTGATATAAAGCGTTTATTTGAAATATACATTTAACCGCCTTAAATCGCAACGAATTATAATAATGTCAGTTTTAATTAATCATCATCATCTTTTCGTGTTACAGCCCAGTGTGCGCCTTAACCTGTTTCGTTATTATCTACCATTTAGCTCAATATTGCGCTGTTTGCTTCCAGTCTGCGATGTTAATTCTTCTCAAGACTTCTTTTACACGGTTAAGCCATCAGGATCTGGGTTTCCCTCTTTTTCTTGTCATAAACGGCCTCGCGTTTAGTATCCTTTGCTGTGCTCTGTGTTGTGGGATTCTGGATACATGGCCTATCCAGCTTAATCTTTGGCCTTTTATAAACTTCAAAAAGTCTTTCTCCTCTATTATTCTGTCGAACTCCGTGTAGCTTCTCCTCATATAAAGCCGTCTTCATTCCTTTTGAGTCCGTATATCTTTCTTATAATTTTTCTCTGAAAGATTCTTAGGTTCTCCATATCTGCGAGTGTCATGGTCCATGCTTCACAGCTGCATGTTCGTGCTGCTAGTATCTTAATTTCATAAATCGATTTTAAAGTTTGTATTTAAATAGCTTAAGATGCGGATATAAGGCTTTTTGTGCGGCTTGAATGCGTTCATTTATTGACACGTGCAGATCGGTGTTGCTTGTGATAAGAGCACTCAGGTATTTGAAATTGTGTACCTTTTTAACAGTATACTCCTTGAGTTGTATGTGTTCTTCCAAGTTTGTGCGATGCTTTCGAATCATGTGAATGAACCAGAAACATTCCTACTCTGGGCGGAGGGTATCAAAGATGCGGCACAGCGAAATATATCGCTTCCATATTGCTATACTATGCTATTACTTTAGGTCCGGAAAATATTCTAAGCGAATTTTCTAAAAAATTTTTATATTATTATGATTTTAACGCTTTAATAAATACTATTTTCCAAATTTGGGGGTACTAAAGGAAGCAGTTATATATCAAAATCTCTTGGAACCCATATGACTATATCAAGTTCAGAAAAAACAGCTTTACCCTTTTATTCTTATATAAGAAATTTTTGTTTTGGAAACCTGCTAATCGTGATAAAAAACGGTTCTCTCATTTAATAAGTCATCGCCCAGCCTTGCAATTTTTACTGCTGCAATTTTTTTAGATTCTGCTTTGAAATTGTATTAGTGTCTAAATTATGAAATTCTAGTTTTCCAATTTGTAATTTTTATTTCGCCTTTCATCTACTCCTTTTTATATTTAATATAGATAAATACAAATACACCTACAACCAGGGATGTTAAAGTTGGTACAATGGTACATTTTTTTTTAGTACATTTTGACCTTCTAAAGTATCGTGGTATTACCGTGACTCATTTGGTACAATTTAAAAGTTTGTCATAGTTCCCCTTTTTGAATTTTTAGTATAGCAAACAAATTATCGAGTCCTTTTCATTGCATTTATTTTTTGGTCGGTAGTAGGTAATTTACAAAATAAGCTGGATGTCTATATGTTTCCTGACATTTCTAGAGTCGTTGCTGGAATTTTATCAATTCCACATTCGTCTGCGAATGTGGAAAGGGTTTTTTCTTTTCAATATATAATAAAGACTAAGGAAAGAAACAGACTACATGTGCCAACATTATCAAGGATTAAGTTAAGATCGCCAAATTCATGTTGCTATGATGTACAAATTCCAAATAGTTTATTAACTAAATAAATAAGTGCCTGATTTTTATCGCATATATTTATAATACTTTTATGTAACTTATTTTATTCAAACATATAATGTCATACATATAATGTATGTTATTGTTTTTTGCGTACAATGGAATTTTTATGTACTTTTTTAGTTGTTTTAACAAATTAAAAAAAAAAATGGTACCGTGAAGGTCCAAAAAGTACATTTTTTTTTTTGGAAGTTGGTACAAAATTTAAAACCCCATTTAACAACCCTGCCTACAACCAATTTAAAATGGTAAAGTAAAAATTACAAAACAAAACAGAATTGCAGAGAAAATAAGACTAGGTACCCCTCACCAATCGTCTCACCTCACTCAGCCATAAACTTAAGAATTTCTGCAAGAAAAATTGCAAGTCTGGACAGAGAATAAGAGATGATACTCCCGAGGAAAGTGTTTCTATTTTAAAACGAGATTACAATAGATAAAGACGGTGGTCGTAGATACAACGATTAGCCTTAGTACTTTTACATGTTTTGTGATTAAAGGGGTCTCTTTTAAAAGAAGCTGAAGTAATCGGTAATTCTTAAACAAAAAGCCTCCAATGTTAACGAAATCGTCGCCAATTTCGTTGAAATATTGATTTATCATTAAAGCCGATTTAAAATCTACTAATGAGCGTTAGGTTCGAAAGGTCTTAAATATTTAAAAAAGTTTTTTTTTAGAATTTGGGCCATCCTTTTAAGCATATGCATATAGAGAAGTGTATGTGTAACTGTAGTAAATGTTATTGCTTTTGTATTTATGTGTGTAATTGTTTGTTTAAAACTTCTGAATGTCTAGTAAATATAACTACAAATGTATGTATGTATATTAAATACAAAAGCATCTTCAAAAATACGAAGACAATCTGAGGTGTCTTTTGAAAAAAGTTGACCCCTCTCAAATGAGTAAAACAATTTCCAGGAAGCAACACTTCCACTTGATGGAAAACCAAAACTCTTTCATTAGGAAAAAACAAATCGATTTTAGATTATTTTTTTTGTCATTGACCGAAAAAGTATCGTTTTCAAAATATTTAGCACAAAATTGTTACTTAAAACTTAAAAATGTATTGATGCATTTTTTGGGAAAACGTTTCCTGATGATGTGGCCTAAGCAACAAGTGAGATGCGCATAGAAACAGCTTATCCTCCAACAATAAATTTCAGTATTTTTATCAAGAAAAAAAATAGGGAATTAAGCACAACAAACAAGATCTTTTAATGAAAAATTGTGTATTCCCAAAAAATCGCTTTGATAATAATGTATTGAAAGATTAAGACATATGAAGTAATTCAGAATTGAATTTTTTACAAACATCATTGTATTTGAGTTAAAATAATTTTATTTTTCAATATTTGGAATATAATTTTCGGAATGGCTTCGTATATGTAATGCAAAACCATAATTTATAATAAAATAATTACATATACACAGAACAAAAATACCACAATTTACACAATTCAGTGACAAAAAATCTAATAGCGTTTGTGCTAAATTTGACAACGGAAGGTGTCGAAATTTAAACAATACCTCTTTGTCAGTTTATACTTATTTGTTTACCTTTTAACAACGTAATGTTCTTATTTTAGCAACATACTGTTGTCATTAAGAAAATATATACATTTTTTTTCACTTTGACAACACTCAGTTGTTATTTTGACATCATGTTTTGTTATTTCGACAACATACTGCTATCATTCTCGAAAAAAAAAACAATACGAATCCAACTATTCTAAACAACTAGTTTTAAGAAATTTGTTTTTTATTTAATTATTTAACGGATCTTCAGAATTCTTATTTTAATATAATTTGTCTTTTAATGACTAAAATTAAAAGCAATTTATTATACAATAGTTGCATCACAATATAACTTTGGTTTGTTTTTTTTTTTAAACAAAAAAAAAAAAAGCTGGCCTAAGCAACCAGCGAAATGCGCATAGAAACTAGTTTTCCCACAACAATAAATTTCTGTGTTTTCATTCAAAAATTGGGATTATTAGCACATCATTAATTAAATGAATTAATTAATAAAATATTTCATTCCCGAAAATAATTTTTGATAATAAATTTGCATGTGCCCGGCAAATAAAAAAACTGAAATGGCAAGCTGCTTTATTTAAGAAACTTGTTTTTTTTTTAATTTTGTTTTTTTTCTTTCTATCCTCTTACAACTACAACTCGTGTTGGAAAAAACTAGCCAATTGTAGGGGAATGTAAGAAAGAAAAAATTGACGGTTTGTTGTTGTGTCTTTGTTGAAGCTTTGATATTGTTACATTTAAGACCTGAGTGTTTTTAAAATTCTTATTCACTTTATGGTCTTACTTGTATAATATTTTTAGCTTTTCTAAAGTATTTGGAAAAAGTTTCCTGACGAGCTGGCCTAAGCAACCAGCGAAATGCGCATAGGAACTAGCTTTCCCACAACAATAAATTTCAGTGTTTTCATTCAAAAATTGGGATTATTAGCACATCATTAATTAAATGAATTAATTAAAAAAAGTTTTTTTGAAATTAAAAATGTAAAGCCAAATTTTTTCTTTAAATAAAAAAAATTTTGAACAGGACATTGGCAGCTTTAAATAAAATTATTTAATGATTCGCAGTTATTAATATTTTTCTTTTGATATTATTTAATAATTTCACTTCTAAACCTATTAAAAAATAAATAATATATTGACATTTCCTGGGGTCACGAACGTACGTTCGTACGCTTTTGATGTACAAATAATATAGAAAACAAAACTTTTCCTAGCATTTTTTTTGCGATTCGATAGCATTTTGGTAGCTATATGTTTAGTGAAAAAGATGGATTTCATTGGATTAAGTTTTCATAATGATAGTTATAAGCATGTGGTCACGAACGTACGCAAAATATAAGTCAACTTTGGCCGACAGTAGTGAAATGTAAAAACCTGCGAAATGGAGTGGAATATTCAAACGTGATTAATTTATTTTAAAAGTGTATTAATGTAGGTCTCTATCCAGTATTTACACAATAAAATATCTCTATTGGTTTTTGTTTAATTGGCTTAAGTACCGGTCGCGAACAGTGTGACCAGAATTTAAAATTTTTTAGAGCTAAATCTAGCATTAGACATGGCCAAAATATGCTAAATATGATTTTAAAAAATGCTAAAAAACGAATTACCAGTATTAGATTTTATTAAATTTATTACATTTTATTGACTTGTTTTTTAATAATATCGAAATAAATGGTTATATTTAAACAAGTTATTTCTTATAGTTAAAAAAAAGTTTAAGTTGAACTATTATTTTTTCAGCAATTAAAAACAAAACTGTTTTTTTTAATTTAAAATTTTTCAAATTTTTATCTAAATACGAAGTGAAATCTCTACTTTGTACTTTAATTTCATCATTTTTACAATCAACAGAATGAATGCATTTGTTATATTCCCTTAATTAACATAAGAACTAGCCATTTTCATACGAAATTTCATGTTGGGTACAACTATTTTTGGTTAAAATTTATTAAATAAATATTGGGAATTATTTCGTTTTCATAATCAACTTTATTATATTCAACATTTTTTATTTTTCGAATTTATTCTATGAGTTAAATTTCAGTTATGTATTTTATAAAGCTTTTTGTAATAGTTCTTTTCCTTAAATTTTTTAGGAATGACATTTAAACACTACCAGACTATTATCTTGTAAAAATGTATTATAATTTATAAAAAAATTTGTAGGTAAAATCAATAAAACTTTTCGTAAAATTTTTTTAAAAACTGCTAAAAAGAGCTAAAAATATGTTATAAAAATGCTAATTAAAATGCCAAGTGCTAAATGAAAATTTTTAATGCAAAATTTAGCTGCAAAAATGCCAAAACGGCCACATGACAAATATTTTTGCATGTAAAATAATTAAATATAAAAATGTCTTTAGAAGTAGCTTAAAAAGAGCATATAAAATTTTCCACTTTCCAGCACGATTTCCTCAAGTTAAACAGCTGAGATATCATAGCATATCATATATAGGTAGCATTCTTCAATAAAAACATAAACTTTTTCTTATAATTATAAACAATAAAACACGATGATTATCAACATTATATTTTTCCATACTGGTTGACCATTCCGAGGAAATGCCCATATATATTATAATAATTAATGAGTTTATCTTGAATCCTCATGCACAAATTTTTAAAAAAAATTAAGCAACGGAGCAGGAACGTTCTGTTTTTTAATTTACAACATACTTGAATTTACAAATAAAATGAAAACAGGGCGTTATTGATTTGACAACGTATGTTTTTTTTTTACTTTTTTGCTTTAAATTTAATAACATGTTGTTCTTGTTTTGACAACATATGGTTTTTTTTTTTACTTTTTTAGGTTTATCATTCCGCGTGAAACTTTTTTACTATTCATCTAAGACCCCATAAAGAATATATATTCTGGTTCATTGAATAATTCTAAGTTATTATAGTTTGCCTGTTCGTCTGTTTAAATGACGCTCACTTTCGAACGACCGATAGGAAAAGAACAATATTGATATCAAGTTGCTTTTAGTTATTTTAAGCAGC
Source organism: Pollenia amentaria (assembly GCA_943735925.1). Classification (NCBI taxonomy): domain Eukaryota; kingdom Metazoa; phylum Arthropoda; class Insecta; order Diptera; family Polleniidae; genus Pollenia; species Pollenia amentaria. The sequence goes on along the minus strand of OX031007.1, from coordinate 132,027,616 downwards.
GTGGGATCTAAATCCAGCAGAAGTGTTTCAGTAGGAAAAGAGTTATGAGCCCAAACGTCTTAAACCAAATATGTTTTTAATAAAGGGTGGTCCAGCCAAAACGTACGATGTTAATTGTAAATAAAACAAAAAGTTTTCAAAGAATTATCTAAATATTTGCTTATTATGGTAGAAGGATCTATGACAATTATTGTGAAACAAAATGCTCGCAACGGCTTCGGTGGCATACCTTTATCCGATGGTCCATATTTTCAATGACTCTTAGACTTAATTTAGGTTCAATGTTGCTAATGTGCCGAATTATCTCATCCTTTAGCTATTTAATTGTTCTTCGCTTATTGACGTACCTTTTTTCTTTTAGATATTCCCAAAGAAAGAAGTCCAACGGTGTCAAATCACATGATTGATCGTTGCGGTCAATAAACATTGCCACCACGTAAGATAATACGACCATTGAATTTCTCACGCAAAAGAGCCGCCGTTTCGTTGGCTGTGCGGCAAGTGGCACCATCCTGTTGGACCCACATATCGTCCAGATCCATATCCTTAATTTCTAGTCACAAGATGTCCTTTGTCATCTCGCGATAGCGAACACCATTGACGGTTACTGCCGAATAAGTACGGCCCGATGACACCACCAGCTTAGAAACCGCACCAAACAGACACTCATTGTGGATGCATCGGCTTTTCCACAATCACTCGTGGATTCTCACTTGCCCAAATGCGACAATTCTGCTTGCTTTCAAATCCACTGAGGTCGATTATGCTGACCAAAAAAAAAATCACGAGGTGTACGAATTGCATTTTAATTTTAACGCCCATTTTTGTATAAGGCTTCAACAATCTTAACGCGTTGCTTAATTGTGTACCTCTCCATGGTTGAATTTGTCAAACTCTCAAACAAAGAAATGTCAAATTAAGTTGGACAAAAAACTTGACATTAAGGTGTGACTCGCAATTAATAATGCACGATTATGGTTGGACCACCCTTTACCTAGAAAAAAAAAAAATCATAACTGTTTGTGATGATCGGGCTATAATTTAATATGTTTATGTAGAGCGCACTACTGAAATATTCTTACTCTGGTTGGAGAGTATTCAAGATTCTGCAGAGCCGAATATAGTACTTTTACTTCTTTTTCTTTAAATTTTATAACATTTCGATCTTGTGGTGATACCATATAGTATATTTCTTTTGGGTCTTCATTCTAAATTTGACAATGTTTAGCTACAAATTTGACAACAGATGTGGTTAAAAATATAAACAAAAAATTGTTGTAATTTTTATAGCATCCACTTATCTTTTTATAAGGGGCCTTTTCGCTCTGTGTACATATTTATAGAATTAAGATAAATATGTAAATAAATGGAAATGTGCTTACCAAAATAGCATTGCTAAAGCAAAACCATTCAAAGCATTTTAATTCATAACAATTGCATTCTCGGCCAAAGATTTATTTTTGAAAAAACTTTACTATATAATTTTGAAATTTTTTTATTACAAAAAAAGCTTAAACATTGTAAAATATTCATTACTGATTTTTTTCTTCCACAATTGATTATTTGCAAGTTATGAGACATTTTATATACATTTTGTATACTTTCGAATCTATTTCGAATGTAAACATTTTTATGTACAGCACAAAATTGATAATATTCCCCAGATATTCGTTACTAAATAAACGATGTCTGTTGGCTCTGTTGGGACTCTGTACTCTTGTTAAATGGGGCATTATAAGATAAAAAAACTTACAGAAAAATTATTATTTATAAAAGAGCTTAAAAAAGCTATATAAATATATAAAAAGGGGGTTTTTTATTCTCTGTAAAAATAGGCAAGAGCAATACAATTTTCTTTACGTTTAAGAATTTTTAACCCGCAGACCGGTATAAACTCTTCTAAGAGTTTGAGTTGCGCTAAATATGAATCAGCATTTAGAAACACGTTTCTCACATCAGGTTTTTGAGATATCTTAGCTTATGGTCAAATACCCTGTTTTTCGCCATATTCGAGAGGTTATAACTGCGCGAATTCATCTTCTATATATGGCGGATTTTATGTCAAGTGACCCAACTTTTAAAATCGATGTCTTCCGATTTGGATGAAATTTGCACCAAAGGTTATCTTATTGGATAGTAGCTTAGACACAAATTTTCAACAAGATCGGTCAAAAAGTTTCTGAGTTAGAGGGGGTCAAAATTTGACATTTTGGCCAAACCGGTGTTCTTTCTCATCCATGTAACTTATTATCTATTGGTGTTAGCAAAATTTGTCCAAAGCAAATTAGATAGCTATTTCTTCAAGGTTTCGAAAAATATTTTTTTTTGTTTTTTTAAATTTTTTTTTTTTAATTTAAAACTTATTTATTATTTTTTTTGAAAAGATTTTTTTTTAATTTTTTTAAATTTTTTTTTTAATTTTCATTTAATTATTTTTTTGAAGACAGGAATTTTACAACATGAAATCAATTTAAATTTTTTTTGATAATTTTTCATTCTTGACTGCCTAATTAAAATATCTAAATTTGGATTAAAAACCATTATCAGTTCAATAAAATAACCACAATACTAATTATTTTTTTTTAAATTTAAAACTAATTTTTTATTTTTTTTGAAAAGGTTTTTTTTTTTTTTTTTAATTTAAAAGAAAGCTTAGGTCTTTTCTTTTAAGTTAGTTATGGTCGCTATGCGAGTGGGTTATGTATAAATAAAAATAATTTCTAAGTCAATTTTTCAATTTGTAGCATATGCACTATTTTGAATTTTTTCCTATTTGTGTGTAAGTATTTCTAAAATATGCTGAGAAACTAGACAAATTAACCTTTCCGACGGTATATAACATACCTAACTATCATTTTATACCCTCGATACTTAATACCCACAATATGTTAATCCCAGGAATAAAATTCCTTTTTTTCTATAGAGATGTTGACAAATTAAATTTTTTTATTATTTGTAATAATAATTAAATTAATATAAAATAATAATAATAAAAACAAAAAGATAAATAATCCTTTAATAATTTTTTTTTGTTTATTTAAAATTTTAAAAATTTTTTTTTTTTTAATTTAAAACTATTTTTGTATTTTTTTTTGCTCAAAAGAAAGCTAAGGTCTTTTCCTTTAAGTTAGTTATGGTCGCTATTTGGGATGCGAGTGGGTTATATATAAAAAAAATAATTTTAAGTCAAGACGAGGATTTTTAAATTTTTTAGCATATGACGTCTTGACTGACAAATTATTTTTTTTTATACATAACTCACTCGCATCCCAAATAGCAAAAAAAAAAAAAAAAAAAAAAAAAAAAAAAAATTTCAAAAAAAAATTAAAATTTAGTTTTAAATTTAAAAAAAATTAAAAAAAAAAAAAAAAAAAAATTTTTTTAGAAAGCTTGAAGAAATAGCTATCTAATTTGTTTTGGACAAATTTTGCTAACACCAATAGATTATAAGTTACATGGATGAGAAAGAACACCGGTTTGGTCAAAATGTCAAATTTTGACCCCCTTTAACTCAGAAAGTTTTTGACCGATATTGTTGAAAATTTGTGTCTAAACTACTATCCAATAAGAATAACCTTGGTGAAAATTTCATCCAAATCGGTAGACATCAATTTCAAAAGTTGGGTCTTTTGACATGAAATCCCCCATATATAAAATAGAAATATGTTTGTCGGCTTGTTGGCTTATATACTCCTAAACGACTGAACCGATTTTCCTGATTTTTACACTAACATCACATGAGCTCGAAAATAAAATATTTTTTCGATAGGCGCAGGGGAAGTGGTACCCCCCCCCCCCATAGGATACCAATATTAAATATCGGATTTATTTATTTGGTACACAGTGCAATAAGAACACGTCTATTTATAGCACTGTACATATAATGTTAAATACAAATGTATCATATAAAAGTTTGACTAATATAATTGATTATTATACAATAAGGCAAAGAACAGTTAATTTTATACAACAATTCTTACAATTCTTAGTGATTACATGAATATATTAAATACATATAAATAAAAAATAATAATATTTATTTAATTTAAAAAAATTTAACAAAAATGCTTAAATACTTCGCGTTTGAAGTGCTTAGCATTGCTTGTTGTTTGAATATAGTGGGGTAATCGGTTCCAAAGCTGGATGGAGTTTATAAAAAAATGCCTTTCAGATATCTGACTACGATATCGAAAACTGTTTATCTTTTTTCCTCTGTTTGATCTAGAGAAGATAAGTCGATTATATAAATAGCCTGGTTGTTTTGTATAAATAATTTTATGTTTTAACAGGTTATCAAAAGATATGTTGTATAACTTCTTTGCAAAACGGGAAATTCTTGAGTATCGTGTAAGACCAAAAACGTATCTGGTTTTATTATTGAAAGTTATATTGAGTTTTTTCTTACTTGCCGAATCACAGCTTGCGAATAGTTCACAATAGAGATGAGCGATCCCGTGATTTTTAAATATCATCATGATTAGTGAATGTGATTTAAAAATCACTGCTCCTTTAAACTGTGATTGTGATCACGGTTTATCAGTTTTCTGTTCTTTTAAAGCAATTGCGGCCAAGCTATATGTACAATGCGCGAGCTTTTGCAAGAACTTTTGTAGGCACTTTACAAAGAAACAACAACAAATTGTAAGAGCTTTCAAATCTGTTTACTTATACATACATACTTGAACAAATAAACTTTGGCATAAAATAATTCTAATAAGAGAGAATGAAAGGAACAGCAATAGCATTCGACATTTCATTCAAAAAACGCTATTACCCACACAAACAGTGAAATATCATAAATATGTATATGTAACAAAATACAAAAAGAACGACTTAGAAAGTACCTGTTACTTGACAAATTTGGTCACAACTGTGATTCGTGATTTTTCAGTAACAGTGATTAAATCACAGGTACAGAAATATCGCTCATCTCTAGTTCACAACCATACATTAGGGTTGGCATTAGGTATTTCTTTCAAGGTGAGTGTAATATTGAGTCATCCACAGATTGCGCAATATAGAAAACGTTCTACCACAAATTGCATTTATGTGGTTAGACCAGTCAAGCTTAGAATTAAATATAACACCAAGATTTTTAGTTGATTCCACTATTTCTATATTTGAATTGTTAATTTGAATTGGCGGCATAGATGTGGGGACTAGTTTGCTCTTACCAATTACCATAGCCTTAGTTTTCCCAGCGTTAAGGCAAAGACCGTTCCTTGAAGCCCATGTGTTAATCCTGTCTATATCCTGGTTTAGCTTACTTATGCATTTTGTGGTCTCGGATGGTTGACAACTGATATAAAGGTGTACATCATCCGCATACATTTGTATACCACAATGCTTTAGTTGAAAATGTTAATCATTAGAGTATATGGATTATAAAAGTGGACCAAGTATAGAACCCTGTGGTACACCTCCCGATACTGAACAACTATTTGATTTGGCATTACCATAGTAGACTGCCTGGGAACTATCGTGTAAGTATGATGATATTAATTTGACCGCAGTTGGTGAAAAATTGCACATATGTTTAAGTTTAAGGCAAAGAATAGAGTGTTCCACGGTGTCAAACACCTTTGAGTGATCCAGTAAAACTAGAAAAGATATTCTATTATCATCGACTTTAGTTCTTAATTCCTCAGAGACCTCTAATAAAGCAGAAACACAACTATGTTTTTATCTAAAACCAGATTGTTTATCAGTAAGCAAGGAGTTATCTTGTAGGTATTTACTTATCTGTGAATGAATTATGCGTTCAAAAACTTTTAAGAAGTATGGCAAGATTGCAATTGGCCGATATTCATGATTAGATTTGGGTATGGGAATAATTTTCGCATGTTTCCATATATAATGATATGTGGATGTTGTGATAATTGTGTTAAACAAATGACTCAGAGCGGACATTACTCGTATATGGGGAATATGGTAAATTTTGGACCGATCTTTACGATATTTTTTACTGTGATTTGAAGCGGTTGAGAAACTATGAATACCCAAATTCTGCTACAAAAACATTATTCGTTACGGTTTTATGCGTACTTATTTCTTTGCTGCGTGTAGGCTTTACATGGAACCTATGGTAAATTGTGGACCGATCGTCACGAAATTTTACAATATGATGTTTAGTCTTATGAAACTGTGACTTACCAAATCTTGTTGCAGTAGCATTATTTGTAACGTCTAGTTATATAACACGATTTTGTGCCAAATCTCATATTAATCCGTGTATTATACCACCATTTATGCTAGTTTTTGTAACAAACCTATCAATATTTAAGGGAGGTGATTCCACACTTAGACTCATAACTCTCATCCTACTGAACCGAATTTACTAAATGCCAATCCAAACTGCTTTAGATAGCCAGAAGCAATTTGACACCAACATTGACAGATGGACGGACAGGCAGACGGACATGGCTAAATCGACTTTGAATTACTTAATGACCCAGAATATACATATATATTTTATTGGGTCTGAGAGGGGTAATAAAAAAGTTTCACATAGAATGACAAACTTAGTTTACCCTCATTCACCACTACTGGTGGTGGAAGGTATAAACATTTTATGTTTTAAACAAACAGGAAACATTTTTATATATACTTTTTTACTATAGAAAATCTTATTATCATAATCACCCCTATCGTGAAAAACAAGTGGAATTTTTGTTCCCATGAAATTTTTATTCCCCTCGAAGGGAAAAATGCTATCGTGAAACTCCCGTGAAAAATTTTTCGCGCTATTAGTTCTCAGTGAATATAAAAAAGAAGAAATATTAAATAACATTAAAAAAATATTTTGTTAAAAAATATACACGTATATTTTAAAGAAAAGTTAAAAAAAAAAAAAAAAACAAAATAAAATATATTGTATTGGAGTGATAGTTTGATTGCAACATTAGCTTATTGCGCTTTTATGTAGTAAAAAAATTTCTAAAATTCTGCCACCACGTCTTTGAAAAGCTTCATAACTCCTCAGGCAATCGACCTGTTTTTTGCATTTTGTTGAACAATATATGTACATATAAATTTGTAACTCGTTTAACGGAAATTTACCTTAAAATTAATTTTATAAGCTTCAATATTCGAATTATGAGAAGAATTACTTACATAAATGTTTTGTTCCCCAGTAAAAATAAAGTGAAAAATTTAAAGGGAAAAGTGAACAAATTACGAGGGAAAAAATTGTTCACGATAAGGGGAATTTTTTCCCGCGAACATTTTTTTCACGTTATTATTCTAATGTGAATTAATCTTTTTCATGGGAGTTTTTCATGATCGCAAATACGTGAAAAGGGGACAAATTACGAGGGAAAAATTATTCACGATAGGGGTGAATATCTTTAATGTGTTTTAGTGGTTGATTTTCACTGAATTATTATCAGGTTAAAAAATAGTGTTTAAATTTTCATAAAATTTATATAACAAAAATTAATAATTCAACATGTTTTATTTTTCGAATTTATTCTATGAGTTAAATTTCAGCTATGTATTTTATAAAGCTTTTTTGTAATAGCTCTATTCCTTAAATTTTTTAGGAATGACTTTATACACTACCAGACTATTATATTGTATTTTCTTGTTACATTTTACCTTAGCTTTCCGTTGGATAGCAATGAAGTATATTTATGTACAGAAAAATTTACAATTATTAGACACGAGCAGAAAAAATGTTGAACATAATAAAGTTGCTTATGAAAAAGAAATAATTCCCAATATCTAAAAATTAATAATTTTAAATAAAAAGTATGTATTGTAAATGGCATTCCAAACATTACAAATTATTTGTTTCATTCTATAAATAATTGTTTTTATCTTTTCTTTTATTTTATTTAAACAACAAAACAAATGTATTTTCAACTTAACAGTACTCAATTCATTCCACCAACCAGTTTGTGTTTACGTTACTGTATAGTCGAACTGCCAGTTTCTAGCTACGTTGTTTAGTAAACTAAAAAAAAGAGTTAACGTCAACTGTAAACACAGCAGCTTCTGGTTTTCAGTCACAAGTTCAGCAGTCTGTGTGTTTAAAATGGAGGGAGTCTGCTGCTGAAAAAAAATGAATTGTGTTACTATTTTTTCAGTAACTGTGCGCGCACAGTTCAACTATTTTAAATATGAATGGGGATAAAAATTGATGGTTCGAACTATTTTCAGTTTAGTTGCATGTGTAAAAATACAAACTGGCGACTGAATTTTAAACACTGCTTACGACTAAGTGGGTTAGTGAATACCAGCCTTAAGATCGAAAAAAACGCAGTGACATAAAAAGAACTTTTTATAAATGAAAATTTTTGAAAACAAATTTGAGTCCTAAATGGTTATACGTAAATCTGGATTTTAAGTAGTTGCGATTGCTTTTGGGACTCTTTTTAATCGTTATAATTTTAGAAATTAGGCATAGCTAAACCGTATTTAGTAAAGGCTCAGAGGTGTGCTTCGATCGGCTTGGCAGCGGCCATAAGAAGTACTCAACAGACCGCCCTGGATGCTGAGTAGTATGTAATGGGAGTTTCAACTAGTAGCACTTTTAGACTGAGGGAGTTAGGACAGTTAGGATATTTCACGAAGGATTACTCGCGGATCTTTGGTAAAATTAGCGCTATTGCCTGGGCTCGCCCAGCTCCACACATTATGTGGACATTAGGGTCGATTTTGGGTGTTTGCCAAGGGTAATATTGCCGACTAGAGAGAGCTGGTCAGGTCATGGCTCGTAGATGAAGGGCACGGGTGCAGGGGTCTACATTGATGATTTGGATATCAGACGGTCATATAGATTTCCAAACGGCTGCAGTATATTTCTGGCGAAGGTTCTAGGGATCTTGAGGTAAGAGGCAACATTTCCAGGGGATTGGAGGTCACTATATACGTTGACAGCTAGGCGACTCTTAGGGCTGTTATATAAACTCCAAGCTAGTGGATGATTGTAGGAGGGCTTTAGGAGAAAACTTAGGGGAATATATGGTGAGGCTGGGCTGGATACCAGGTCACTGTAATATCACCAGCAATGAGATGAGATGGCGGATGAGTTGGCGAAGCTGGGTTTAGAAATACGGGATCCTGACTGTTTGGAGTCGGTCAGGCCTCCAATGGGCTTTTATTTTGGAAGAAGCTGGTAATTTTTTTTGAGCTGGAATCGAGTTTGGGACAGTCGCTTTCTCTATTCTTGTGATTTCACTTTTTATTTCCCCTAATTTTTTTTTCTTATTGGTATTCCATCACTTACTAATGGACTAATGGACACAATGGACCATATTGGTCTCTGGGTGAGGGTGTGGAGTTGACTTCGTAGCAGCCTTTCTACCTAACCTAACCTTGTCAGGTCTTGGAATCTGTTTTTTGTAATCTCGATTTTCCATTTCCCTATAAACAAGATTCTCTTTAAAACATTGGCTTTCGTGAGCTGTGATTAATAATGAATCCTCCTAATTTTTTTCTTAAATTATTTGGATTTTTGAAAGTCGGCTTTTAACCATTAAGATTCCATATGCTTTTTATGTCAAACACAAACGCTACTCGAAAGCAATTAGAAATGGGGTTTTAATGAAAGTTATTGACCGATTCTAATGCAATGATAACTTTAAGTTTTTAGTTTATTATTCAATGGCAACATTGGTATTCGCTACGATGGCCTTTAAAAGAAAGTTTTTTTTTTATTTCAATAAACTCTATATGGGGGTTAGGCGAAATTATATACTGACTTACTCAAGTTTTAACCTTGGTCCGAAACATTAACTTGGTTTTTTTTGTAGTTTATTGCACGAATATGTATTATAACTTTCTTCCAAAGTTGATTATATAAATGTTTACCGATCCTGAAACTATGGGCTTCCGGAAGTCAATTAGAAGTGAAGCACGGACCGTTTATAATTAAATTGCAGATGGTTATTTTAACTTGATAGTATTTTTTAAACAATATCGGTAGGCGTTACGATTTTGTATACCATAAAAAGTTTTTTGAAAGTTTTTTTTATGAAACTTGGGAAAACCAAGTACTTTTTTATAATTTACGCTTAACTTTAGTTTGTGTTTCACGCAAGGCTTTATTAAATTATTACAAAAATGAATAAAAATAAGAGGTTGTTAAAGTCGTACGCCCACCTCAATGGGTGTGGTTAAACAAAATTGCAACGTAAACAAAATTTTTTTTTAAAGTTGGTTGATATTTTTTTAAAGCAATTTAATTAAACTGCTAAGACGAATTAAAAAAGAATTTAACTTATAATTATCAATTTCTCTTACTTTTTTGGAAGGCAAGGGAAACAGCAAATGTCTAAATCGAGTCAGAATATTCTAATTCTCTGGATATTGTCAAAAAATATGTCTTCAGTTTCTCTTTACAGTTTCATTAAATACACAACTTACAATTTCTGTTTATTGAATTTTACTTATTATTGAATAAGCTCCATTCATGTTGATCTAAAACCACCAATTTTAAGAATAAAGAATCCCATGAAAACGGAAAAACGGCAAAGAATTTCAATGCAAACAACTTTAATGGAAAGCCATTATGGTTTATATAAATTTCCGCTTAATGTGCACAAAAAAAAAAAAAAAAAAAAAATACATACAGTCCCAGATATACCCAGTAAACATTTTTTTTGTCGACATGTCCGATATCAGACAAAGTTTGAAATTTTATTAGAATGTCAACCGAAGTATCTTAATTTTCTTAGTCATTTTTAAACATTTATGGCCTAATTAACCAGTAGTGCGATTCACTAACTTTTTTTAAGATAATCGAATCGTTACAATAAATATAACGAAAATTGATCGAATTTGCTATTCAGTAACCTTTTATACGTCTATTAAAGTCAGCTGTTACTTTAAGCAGTTTTTTTTACGTTTTTTTAACGACAATAATTTACGTTGTGTTTATTTAATCGATAAAGTGTATTTTATGTTTAAATTGGCTGAGGCCCAACTTCTTACATGCATACATACTAGATACATATGTATGAACAAAAACAAAATTAAAAACGTAAAATTCACAAAATAAAATATGTATAAAAATAGTAAATTAAGCACAATTTCGTTAAAAATAAATTACAGAATTACACTATCGTTACTGCAAGCGAATATTTATGTCGGGAAAAATTACGATTGTCGGATCGTTAAAAGTTAGTGGATCGCCCCACAGTTCTATTTAAATATTAATTGATATTTATATGTAGCGTTTCATTTAATTTAATTTTTATTAGACATGAAAAACATAAATATACAGCCATGTCACAGAGTACAATTCCGTTCGGAAACGGAATGAAACCATTTTTATTTTCATAAACGAAATGGGAGTTTTCTGTATTTTAAAGACCAAAAAACTATCTAAATATACTTCCTATCAATAAACAAATATGTTTTCCTCGATTCCGAACGGAATCATTCCGAACGGAATCATTCCGAACGGAATTGTACTCTGTGACATGGCTGATATATTTAAAAAAAATTGGTAAAATTGTCCATTGTCCTAACATTTTAATGTTTAAAGTTCCTGCACATTTCCCTACAGTAAAGTGAAAATAGCTTCGGACCAGTGCTGCCAAAATTAATTTATGAAATTATGCCAAAACTTAAAGAAGTACTCTGCTCAAATCTTCTAAATTTAAAAATTAAGAAAATATGCTATCAATCTGGCTTTAAAGCCTAAAATTCTTTAAAAAAAATATTAAAAAAATATATATATATAACTTTTATAAGAAAAATATGCTAAAAGTTTGCTAATACAAATGGCACAATAAACAAAATCTTTTAACGAAAAATTATGTATTCCCAAAAACAACTTTGATAATAAATTTGTAAGTGCACGTGCATAAAGAACAGAACGGGCAAATTGCTTTATGTTGATTTCCTTGCGAAAATAAAAAAGTAATTTGTTTTTGTTTTTAATTTTGTTTCTTCTTAACCCTCTTACAACTACAATTAATGGTGGGAGAATTTCAACTTATTGTAGTGGGGAATGTAAGAATAGATAAACGCAATGTTTTATTGTGGACTTTTTTTAAGCTTTGCAGCGATATGCAAATAAGGCTTTTTGAGTGTTTTTAATTCTCATTCCCTCGATAGTCTTATTAACTGATATCTTTGGCTTTTCCAAAACTTTTTGGGAAAATGTTTCCTAAGCAATTAATGACATGCGCATAGAAAGAGCTTATCCTCCAACAATAAATTTCAGTGTATTTATCAAGAATAAAAATTGGAAATTAAGCACAACAAACAAAATCTTTTAATGATTTCATAAAAACTTTTATTTCTTAAACAAAATATGATAAAAAATTCCGCGTGGAGAAGAGTGAATTTCTTCAGAAATTTCTCTAAGTGACGACAAGGATTGGGCTTCGGAGTACACTCAAGGAATCTCAACCTCAATTTATCGCGAAGGGAAAATACAGCGATACGGAGATACGTGCGATCAAGGAAGTTGTGTACTGGCTCAGACTATCTGCAATGTCGACGACTGCTGTGAATTTTTACATTGATAGTCTTGCAGCCGTTATGGCTTAGGATTCCCTCTCAATGAGAACAAGAATCGCCCCTCGCTGCTGGTCATCTCTAATCGAGATTGTTGAGCTTTTTGATATCAGGATAATATGGGTCCTAGGGCACAGGTAAACACTGGGGAACATTAGGTCGGATGATCTTGTAAGACTTGGCACTTCCTAATGGATTCCACTGGACTTGGATGTCGTTGGTGTGCCTCTGCTCTCCTGCAAACTCATAAAACTCACTTCAGCGATCGACTATCGATTTTGCTCAAAACAAATATGCCGCTAACACTGAATGCAGGATTACTAGCCAATTGTGGCGCCGCATGGATGACGGACGAACATATTCTCTACTATCGATGATCGAAAGGGATGTATCACATTTGGTATCTGTTGTCACGGGTCCCCGTCTTATTGGTGGGCATGCATCTGGGAGCCAGACACTATGATTCCTTTTTTTTATTCCTACGCTAATCCCGCGAAGCTCTTTGCTTGTCTGCAGGAGATCAGAGTTTCTGGCGGGAATCGAACCCGCAACCCCGGTACTGCCAGACTAGCTCCCTACCAGCTAGCCTACCGAGGCCTCAGCTGTGATGACGAAAATTAGAAGTAAAACATAGAACACCTTCTCTGGCCAAAATGTGATCCGCCACACGGATCATATATCGTTAGAAGTTCGGGTGGGTTCTATGTTGGGGTTATTGTTAAGTGGAACTCCATTTTATTACAATGGATCTTTGGGTCTAATATAATCAGTTGGGTACTGACTGCCATTTCTACCTGACCTGACCTTCTGCACATTTTCTTGTCTTTTAAAACGTAACTTAAATTACTATTATTGCCTTACATTTAGAGAAAATCCTTGTAATTTTTGTCAGACATTTAACGGGTTGTCTAGAATTAAATAAAAAATATTTAATACTATTTCAGATTTGTAACAGAACGGTCTGCAAACTTTATTCGCTTTTGTTGAAATCTTATAAAATTTCTATTTCACTCTTTCACTTAGCGGAATTTTTGGCATATTATAGAAATAAATTCTGGAATAGACTACTGGTAAAATGTATCAGATAGTCTGACAATTTATGCATTTAAGGATTTATAAGATTTCTACCTAAAGGGCCTTGAAGACTATCTAATAAACCCATCCCAGCAATAAGTGCAAATGTCATTTATTTCAGGCTTTTTCGGAGAAGTACAAATAAACTCGTCAACCAACATTTTTATTTAAATTAAAAAAAAAAACAGAATTGTGTATTTTTTTCATCCATGACAAAAGAAAATAAAATTTTCTTGTCAATCACAACAGGAGACTATCAAATAATCAGCCATAAAATAAAAACTTTTTGATTACCATCAAGTATTGCCGAACAACGCATATGTGTAGACGAAAAAGAACGACTGCATGCACACAACCATGTGATTGATGTGTTGGACGCTTAATAAAAACCTGACTTATCAAAAATTACTTGAAAATATTTTCGTAGGAACGTTTCGCAATTCAGAAAAGTTTATTAAACTTCCATTACCATAACCGCAACGTTTTCGTGAAGACATCAAATTCGATGTCGATACGAAGTTAAAGCAAAAGTTGTCAAAAAATGTTCACGGGGTATTTTACTGCACACATAAAGCACACGTACTTCTTCGCTACACTCTCTCTAATGCATTTTATGACAGTGTTGGTGTTTAAAAACAACAACTAAGACATCTTTAAAAAAAAAAAATAATATAAAACTGCTCCCAGAATGGGTTTTAAGTGTATTTTTCTTTTTTAAATTAAATTGTTGCTACTTAAGATTTTTTGTTTTGTATGCAAATATTCTTGCTAAAAATACGAGATAAGTTGTTGTGTTGGCTTTTGCCGATGTGTTTATGGGGGTTTTTTTTTCTAAAATAAACTTAAACAAAGTGAACAAATAACGAAAATGTTACATGCTGAACTTCTAATGCATGGGCGCAGCGGAAACGGAAGAAGTCTTTATTAGTCGATGGTTAGAGACATAATTTAAAACTGTTGCCTTTTGTTTTTGCTTTAATTTTTCTTCTCGTTCTCGTTCCAGCCAATGTTGTACTTTGCTGCTGTTTTTTCTTAGTTTTTTTTAGTGTTTTCTTATTGTGTGTCTCGGTTAAATTTGTTACGTTTAAATAACTTTATACAAATTTTTATTGTTTGAAATAAAAAAATAAAAAATAAGAAAAAAGATTTTGAACAAAAGAGAAATTTGTTTATTTTAAGATAAATAACAAAATTAAAAATTCCCACAAATTCTGTTTCTAGTGGAAAAAAGAAACAGACATTCGTTTGTTTAGTTGTTGGCTTATTTTTTTTAAGGTATGCAAAGGTGTGTGTTAACGTTTTAGTGCTTTTTAAAAAGGCAGAAAATCCAGTTAACTTTGATGGGTGGTTACGGTTGTTGTGTATGTGTGTGTTGGTGAGAGTGCCTTAAAGTATTGAAGTAAATGTGCTTTAGTATTTGTTGATTTTTAAAAATAAATATTCGCTAGTGTTGTTGATTTTATAAATTGAATATACAAAATATGATATTATCATTTAAAGGAAGTATTTTTTCTTTAAAGAGATTTATGTCCAATTAAAAGATTTATGGGTTTTCTATGTTTCTATATACTTTTTGTTCTAACATTTATTATATGTTGTTTCTACACATTTATATATACATCTAGAAAAAAAATGTATGTACACAGAGAAAAAAAAAGTATATATTTCTTATGGTCAATGATAACTATACTGCTTTTAGAGAAAAACTTTTTAACCCTATTGTGGCTTAATACTTACTGCATTCATCCTATAAGTGTATCATTTACATACATGTCAACCACAAATATAGTTCGATTGATCACGATAATTTTTTTATTACTGAAATCGTTAAAATATATCGCACTTGTTCCTCTAAAGAGTGACTCTCTTCAAAATTTTTCAATTTGCACTTTATGCCAGAAATCGATCTACAGTGCTCATATCTACCCACTGTAAAAATCTAACATACTTTTTTCTAGTATTTTGTCAAAAAAAAATGCAATTGTATCTTCCTTTGTGATATAAGAGTCCATATAAAAAGAAAACCGTTTTTTGTCTCTACAGAAAATTTATAAATTTTGAGTAACCCCCTTTAGAGGAACTAGTGCGATATATTTATTACAAACTAAAGGGTGTTTTTTTTAGACGTATAAAGCTTCCGATAGGGACAACTGTAAAACTAGCTGTAATACTAACAGAGTGTGTTTGACTCTTTTTTTATTAAAGTATACTTTGGCAAATCACCATGCAAAGACTTGCACCAAAACAACGTTTACAAATTGTGGAAATTTATTTCCAAAATTCGCACTCTATTCGCCCAATTTTGAAAAGATTTCGTCGAGTTTTTGGTGTTTATAATCGTCTATCTGATAAGCAGGGAATATGCCCTAAAACACGTTTTATGCGCATAAAATATGCAGTAAAAACTCGAAAACATGCCCTGAAAAATGTTAAAAATATTCCCAAAAAAAAAAACAACAAATTGCTCATTTGAAAACAAAATATTCAACAATCTTAAAACATTTTAATTTAAAAAAATAACTATAATTAAAATCGGTAAAGCCGAAACACCATAGAATTAACAGATGAATTTTCGAGATTTTTCCCTATTTGAAAACGATGGGCAGTCATGGGCTCACAAGAATAAAGTTGAAGTTAAAATTTATATAAGAGTTATTTGTGGCGAATATTATCTAGATAAGCATCCATAAGAGATTTTTTTTTTCTAAAAGGGACTTGAGGACGGTCGCTAAATTGTTTATTGATGTTAACATTTAAATGGAAGTTTAAGCTCTTTATAGATGGGAGCTTTGGGCAAATGTGAGCCGATTCGAAAAGAATTTAATTTGCAGTAAAATTATATTGCGGCTAATTTAATCCTAATACCAACATTATTAGATGGTTTACAGATACAAAAAGTCTAATTTGGAAAAAAGTTTTTATGGTTAATATGTGAAATTATAGACCGATTCTCAACATTTACATACACTTCGTCCTTTGATAAAATTTTCTGTGAAATTTCAACTTGTACTTTTTGCGCACAAAGTCACCATGGACAGACAACCAGCCAGATGGACGGATGGACCTCGTTAGATCACTTTAAACAGTGATTCTAAGTCGGTTGGTATACTGAAAGATTGGTCCAGATTTCTATGTATAACATCGCCAAAAACGTATATAATTGGTTTTACCTTAATTTTTGCTTATCTATATATAGGGGATTCATGGCAAGTGACCCAACTTTTGAAACCGATGGCTTCCGATTCGGATGAAATTTGCAGCAAGGTGAGTCCTATTGCATAGTAGCATAGACACAACTTTTCAACAAGATCGATCAAACAGTTTCTGAGTTAGAGGGGGTAAAAATTTGACATTTTGGCCAAACAGGTGTTTTTTTCTCATCCATGTAACTTATTATCTATTGGTGTTAGCAAAATTTGTCCCAAACAAATTAGATAGCTATTTCTTCAGTCTTTCGAAAAACATTTTTTTTGTTTTTTTTTATATATTTTTTAAAAATTTTTTTTTAAATTTGAAACTTTTTTTACATTTTTTAAGGGAGTACTTTTTTTTTGCTCAAAAGAAAGCTTAGATCTTTTCCTTTAAGGTAGTTCTATTCGCTTTTTGAGCCGCGAGTGGGTCGTGTATAAAAAAAAAAAAATTTCTAAGTCAAGACGAGGATTTTTCAAATTTCATACAAATTGGAAGAAATCGATTTCAAGAGTTGGGTTACTTGACATGAAATCCCCCATATATAAAAATTAAATATGTTTTTCTGTTTGTTGGCTTATAGACTCCTAAACGACTGAACCGATTTTCCTGAAAATTTTAGAGTAACATCACATGAGCCCCGAAAAAATAGGCTATTATTTTTTCGATAGGCGCAAGGGAAGTGGTATCCCCCATAGGATACCAATATTAAGTATCGAATATCTTAAGAGCCGCTGCACCAATTTTCTTTAATTTTTTGTAGAAGGATCTCTTGAGCACCGAAATTGAAGTAAGATAGCTGCAGGGGAAGTGTTACCCCCCATAGGACGCCAATGTTAAATATCGCATATCTTAAGAACTGTTATAGTGAGAATGTTCAAACTTGGTAGGAGTCACCCTTATTGACCTTTAAAAATCTAAATAAAGGGGGTAGGCGTATGGGTAGTATTACCCCCCATAGGAAGCATATATTTAACATCGCGTAACTGAAGAACTATTACAGCGAGAGTCTTCAAATGTGGTTAAAGCCACTTTTATGGAAAACTATAAATTCCAAAGTAAAAATGGGCGGGGTAGACGAAGGAGGTGCAATACCCTCCATTGGACGAAAATATTAAATACTTCATATCTGAAGACAAAAGTCTTCAAGCTTTGTAGGACCCACTCTTATGGTAAACTACACCTTTCAAAATAAAAATTTGCTAACATTTTCTTGAATGGCTAACGCTACAGCAAAATGATTCCTTAATTTTATTTATTCTTCATGTCAATGCAAATCATTTGATATAGAAATAGTAACATTAACCCTTAGTGTATACCTGGGATTGGCCAGGCATTTTTTTTTACTTTTTTCCAGTTTTTTTCATTATTAAATACATTGGAACGAGACTTTATGTATTCCTCAATCAAAGTGTTTTTTTTTTACAAGAAAAAAAGAAAAAGTGTAAATTTAAATACCGTGGTCGGGGCAATGAAAATTTTGTGCATATTGTAACCACCTGGGCCTGGCCAGGCCATG
This sequence comes from Pollenia amentaria, assembly GCA_943735925.1. Lineage (NCBI taxonomy): Eukaryota > Metazoa > Arthropoda > Insecta > Diptera > Polleniidae > Pollenia > Pollenia amentaria. The sequence goes on along the minus strand of OX031007.1, from coordinate 132,009,363 downwards.
TCCTATTAAATATGTCCTGTAGTAAATAAAATCAAAACAAAACGTATCAAAAAACATACGCAATACATTAAAATTCTTTCTTAACTTTAATTTCGAAGAATAATTCCAGGGGTTCGTTAGTGTGAGTTTTTTTCGATAGCCACAAAAATCTCCACACAAAATACAAATGATGCCAGCCAGGCCTAGGTGGAAGCTTGTGACACACAAATTAAGTGTCTACGTAAGAGTTAAGTAGACGCAACGTGCCATACAGCAAGTGAAACCATTACTTTGTTTAGCTAAACTTTTGGTAAACATCAACGCAAGAGAAGGACCTGTGAATTGATTTAACACCTTTGGATTACTTTTTGTGGGGATGGGTTAAATCTCTGATCTATGCTGATAATCGGCCACTATCGACATTCGACACACTTTTGACGAAATACGAATGAGTATGTTTGAAAAAGTGGTGTAAACGTGGACCGAGAGGATGGCATTTAAGCATTATATGCCATGAAATTTGTGAACTAATTAATACAAAATTTTGGTCATGCCATGAAATTGTTGTGTTTTATTTTAAAAAAAACTGCAATACCTCTAAAAAACCACCCCTTATATTATGTTTGTCGAGAAATCTTAGATAGTTGTTTTTGCCACTTTAAAATATGGCAAATGAGTTAATATGTTAATGCATAAATGATTTTGGTATAATTTTTTTGAAATTTATGTTTATTGGCAAGCATAATATGCTTGTGGTAAAAATCTTGACTGCTGATTAGTATGATAAACGTGATTACGAAAACTTTAAGTTTCCTTTTAATATAACGTTTGAGTAGACCCTGACCACATTGAAACATATAGAGAAATATTTAATATCATTTAAATAATTTAATTTTGTTTTCGTGTGGTAGCCCAAATTGGTTTAATTTATATTTGAAAATATTTATAATTTTTTTCAATAGAATATATATACAGGGTGGGCAGATTTCGACTGACTGATTGCCATATTGTGATGCCGCTGACAATCTGTGACGAAATCGTGCTAACTTGGAACAATTAAAAGCAACTCTGATATACGTATAATGTGAATACTAGGGAGATCGAACGGTTACTATTCGACCGGTTTTAACCGGTTATTTTAGCTTTGCTCAAGTCGGATATTTAAAAATGCCCATTTTTCGAATATCGAATAAACCGGTTATTTTGGTATAATAAACCGGTTATTTTAGTAATGTGTAATTTATATACATTTTTCTTACTCTTGTTGTAGATGTACCCGTAATTAAAGTATTTTCTAATTGAATATTGGCCAAACTTAAACTTTTTATGAAGAATGTCAAAACATAATGTAACAAAGGTCGAAGAACATTATGAACACTTAGATACAAATCGCCTTTAAAAGCGTATGTTCTTGTAGAAATAAAAACGTGTGCAGTTAAAAAGTTAATAGTAATTTGTGCAAGGTATTCTAAATATTAAATATATTTTTATATAAAGGTTTTCTCTAGATATTTTTCGAACGCGATTAAAAAGACAACAATAGTTGCCTGAAGTGCCCTAAAATGATAAGTTACAAAGGTTCTTCCATGTCACGACTTATTAATCACCTTTAATTAGTATACATGCTTGACATTAATGTGCTCCAAATGAAACTTAACTCCGTTCGAAGTAGTTCTAAGGAGAAGACAAATAATACTTTACTAAAATACACTGCAACAAATTAATCATTGGGTAAAATATTAGCCCGTTGTGTTGCCGAGGAAATGCCCGTTAAGGCACTAAAAATTCTTAAGTAGTTCTAGCACCTCTTCATGCTGAAAACTACAACATTACGGCGGAATCAGTTTTATTTATTAAAACAGCAAGAACTAAAAAACAAAATTGAAGAAATCAAACAATATCATTGAATGTTTTAAATTGTAGTCGACGAATTGACAAATATTTTACACAAAAATAATGTTCAGTTCACTATTCGTTTCTATAATGCTGAAACAAAATAATTTGAAATATATTATCCTGGCTAAGAGGTTTTGTTTGCATCTTTTGAAAAATATGGTTAATATATATAGATAGCCTAACCATTAGCAAATTAAAGCTCATTCAAAATAAATTTGAGAGAATATTTCAAATAATAACTTTATAAAATTCCTATAATTTATTTACTTTTGCAAAAAGTTTCTCTAGATCAAATATCATTCAAAAGTTGCTAAATTACATTATACAAATATCTTCTTACAAATAAAGTTTAGTAAATCAATAAAAATTTGTTGAAAATTTAGCTAAAGTTCGATCAGTTTACTGGTCCCACTTTTCTTCGATTTTATCGTAAAATATTTGTTAGGTCTGATCTAAGTCATATCTATGTATTTTGTTGGTTCCTTACCTTTGCAAATTGTTTTGTTTTTATTCAAATTAACGTTTTAATTAAAAACTTATTTGATTTTGTGTTTTTAAGTATTCGATTTAAAACCGGTTAACCGGTTATTTAAAAATTGCTTAACCGAAAACCGGGTTTTTTAAAATAGCAGCTATTCGTAATATTCGAAAACCGGTTATTGAAAAAAGTCGAATAATCGATCTCCCTAGTGAATACTCATTAGCACAATGTTAAGCAATCCAAATTTTACAAATGCGTCAATTGTTATCGACCACTTGTGCGCCGATCTAAGTGGACAATCAGCGGCGATGCAAGCGAACATCTGTTTACTAAATAAATAAAAACATCAACGTGAAAATTATTTATAGGAAATATTGCTCAAATTAACTTTTTATAGGAAATTTTGTAAAAATTTACTATATAGAGGAGATTTTACTAAAATTTACTATTTAGAGGAAATTTTGCTAAAATTTACTATGTAGAGGAAGTTTAGCTACTTAGAGGAAATTTTGTTTACATTAACTTTTTATAGGAAATATTGTTTAAATTTACTATTTATAGGAAATTTTGCTAATATTTTCTTTTATAGAAAATTTCACTGACATTTATTTTTATAGGATATTTTGCTAAAATTTACTTGTTATAGGAAATATTTATAAAATTTAATTTTTAAGAAATGTGGCTAAAATTGGCTTTTTATAGGAAATTTTGTTAAAATTTACTTATTGTTAAAATTATGCTTAAATTAACTTTTTGCAAGAAATTTCGTTAAAATTTACTATTTAGATAAAATTTTGCCGAAATTTTCTTTTTATAAAAAAATTTTGTTAATTTTGTTATACACTTTGTATAAGAAATTTTGTTAAAGAAAATTTTGCTTAAATTTACTATTTATGGAATTTCTTGCTAAAATTAACTTTTTTATAGGAAATACTGTTTACTATTTAGAGGAAATTTTTCTAAAATTAATTTTTATAGGGAATTTCGCTATAATCTAATTTTTATATAAAATTTTGCTGAAAGTACTTTTTATAAACAAATATTGTTACAATTTTTTATTTAAAGGAAATTTTGATAAAAAAAATTTTTTAAAGCGAAATGTTGCTAAAACTTACTTTTTGTATGAAATTTGGTTAAAATTTACTTATATGAAAATTATGCTTAAATTAACTTTTTACAAGAAATTTCGTTTAAATTTACTATATATATGAAATATTGTCCATATTCACTTTTTATAGGAAATTTTGTTGAAATTCACTTTTTATGGGAAATTTTTCTAAAATTATTTTGTTAAAACTTAATTTTTATAGGAAATTTTGCTACAATCTAATTTTTATAGAACATTTCGTGAAAACTAACTTTTTAAAGGAAATTGTGTGAAAATTTAATAGTTATAGAAAATTTTGCTAAAAGTACTATTTAAAAACAAATATTGTTACAATTTTCTATTTATAGGAAATTTTGATAAAATAAATTATTTAAAGCGAAATGTTGCTAAAATATACTTTTTGTATGACATTTGGTAAAAGTTTACTATTAATAGAAATGTGTGCCGATGAAGCACCATAAAAATCTTCATAGATTGTTATATGCGCCGATAGTGTGATCGTAGCTTAAGACTAACGAAACATCCCTGAGAATTTATTACTGGACAATGATGATACCTTTTATATATCTGAGGCTTTTGGTATTTATACCTTGGAAATTTAGCAAGAATTTATATTAAAATTACTAGCAAGTATCGCTTCGATAGATACTTATATTGCTGTAGGTCCACTACTCTTACATAGTGTAAGATCAATTTGGTAATGTATCGCATAGTCGGGCTTTTACAAATTTTTCCTGACATGTATGTTTTCAGAAATTTTCCGTTCTGGGTTAAGAGTTCGAAAGTACACCATATTCGTATTTATTATTTAAACGTGTAAAGGTTTTTCAGCAATTAAAAAAAAAATATTTTTAAAAATATATTTAAAGACTAAAATTTTGTATTGCTCAAATACAAATATGTACTTAACAAAAATATTATTTCCCATTGTAACAATAAAACTAAAAACAAACTTAAGTATTCTTACACTGTGCAAAAAACTTTGTGTTTAAACATTGTTTTTATTTTTTTCAAATGATAAAAGTTATTAAAACTAAAGGTTATGTCTAGTCCCATAAGAATAATTCATTTAGTATTAACTTGACTTTAGAAATTGTTAGATATGAAAACGAAACAATTTAGTGGAATGACAATAAAACAATTTAATGAAGATAACTTAAATAGATTTTAAATGATAATTTTTTTAAATTAAAAACGTCAATTTAATAAAGGCTTACAAAACAAATTTTCTATAAAAATTTTACATAATAAACGTTTGCTTGGTAAAATAATCGTTTATATATATGAGGGTTAGATTTCAAGCCTCAATTTCCTTGAATAACTTTAAATTTATATATTTCTTTTAATCTGAAATGAATTATTGAAAAAGAAAAAAAAAAACTTTTGACCTAAGAAACTAAAAAAAACTTTTATCTTTTGCTTGAACGATGAAAGGCAAAGATTTAGATAAAAACTTTTTCAAAAGGCTTAAGTTAAAAAAGAAAAATGAAAGAACAGTGAAAAAGTAGGTAAATGAGTTTATTTCGCTTTTGTGAAGGTAAATTGTGATTTAATATTAAATCGAGATAAGAGTATGCAGGCGTATGATTGATATTTATTTATACAACAAAGAAATATGAATATTACTCATACGTACTGATGGGCAAAATTTAAAGAAAATATGAAATTTTCCGACTGTATTTTCGCCGTTTTACTTGTGAATTTTTTTCCATCGAAAAGTTATGACATTTATTTGCTAATATTTAAGATAAAAGCTCTTTACTATGCCGCAGTTCACATATAAAGACTACTCTCCAATACCATTTCACTGCAAAAGTCTTTGGTTTTCGAATACAAATTACAAAATTCATAAATGATTTTTAAATGTAACAAACGTTTATTAAGAATTTTTTTAATCTGTTTTGTAAGCCTTTATTAAATACAAGATATTTTTATGAATAAGGCAGCTTATATTTATTGTATTGAAAATTGTTTGATGGTAGACAGCAGAATTGAGTCCCATTAGTTTTTATAGACCAACATTCTTAAAAACTTTCGATATAAAACATTGTTATTAAGGCTCATTATTATTAAGGCAAAACTTGAAATAAAAAACTTAACTTTGCAATACATAATAACCTAAAGGTCATATGAAGAGTCCACTTACAAACACTGCAAAGGTCAAAAACAAAATTCTGAAAAAATCGATTAAAATGGTTTCTTAAAATTGCTAATGGCTTAGGGAGGCATTAAAAAAAAAAACAAATAAAATGGCGGCTTTTACTGAATTTTTATTTTTATTGAACCAGATTTTTATCGTCAAATCAAAGTCAGCGATGGGTCTCGTTATTGGCTTTATGGGTATTTAAAGAAGCAGAATTGTCGTTTTTGAAGAGAGCACAATTCTCATGAGACTCTTTAGACTCCAACATTGTTCGATGCGGCTTACATGCCGAAGGCGTTATCGGACTATTTGCCCTTAAATCCGAAATCGTACCCATCATTAGCGTGAATTGCGAACGCTACAGAAAAATGATTCATTATTTTTTTTATTCCTTTTTTCATTGAAAATTATTTGGAGGAGAAATGGTTTCAACAAGACGGCGAAGCATGCCATGTAGCGCATGAAACCATGAAACGTTTAGTGACAGAATTATCTTAAGAAATGGACATGTAAATGGGCTACTTCGTTCGTGTAATTTTACACCTTTGGTTTTTTCTGGACTATGCTGATAGACCAGCAATGATTGATCACTGTGCAGCCAATATTTGACAAACTATTGACAAAATTTAGCCGAGCGTGCTCGAAAAATGGTATAAAATTGGGCCGACATTATGGCTTTCATAACACGCTGTCACGGAGTCCAGATTTTTTTTAAACGTTCAATGTTATGAAATTTGTGAGCTAATAAAGCTTATCTAAGCTTCTAAAAAACATCCCTTATTTACGATTTACGATTGTTTACCAATCTTTCTGGCAACTATGCTCGAAAGAGCTATAGGGTATCGAATAGTAGGACTTATATATCGCTACCTAAAACTCAAAGCGCCCTAAATAACAAAAAAAAAAATCCAAGCCATTTTACAAATTTGGAAAAAAGTTGGTTTCGAATTTTTTGTTAGTTAGGACGTTTTGCGTTTTATGTAACGATATATATATCTTCTTATTTTTCCTAAAAGGAGCAGAGAACTGCAAAAATAGTAGCACTTGCCCCGACTATTTTTTTACTGATTGTTTTCGCAATAACAACTTTCCTATTGGACTAAACGTGTTACCGTAAGTCATCTTTTTGTGGTTATTTGCTTGGTCTTAATCCATTTATAAGAAAAGGGGATTTTGATGTTAAAGACAGTCAACACTCGGGAGATACTAGACACTGCTCGATAAAAAAGGGCTTAAATCATTCGAATTTATGTATTATAAAACATTAAAATGGGGTGTCACATAACCAAAAACCGAGAAACATCGAAAGGCGATTTTGCATATTCGAAATGCGTTTTAAACGCCACATAAAGGAGGGGCTTTCCTCGGATTTTGGCTGAATTCTTTCTACTTAATACCACTAAAACGGAAGTTTACTAATTGGGTGATTCACAAGGTAGTCATAAAGTTAGAGAGTGATATAAAAATAATTAAAAGAAATAAATATGGCACTGTTTCCTCTAAAGAGGGTCAACTCAAAAATGTTTCAGTTTTCACTTTTTGCAAGAAATCGATGTACCATGGCCATATCTACCCACTGTAAAAATCTTACATCATTTTCTCTAGTATTTTGTCAAAAAACAATGCAATTGTATGCCCCTTTGTGATAAAAGAGTACATATAAAAAGAAAACAGTTTTTTGTCTCTACTGAAAATTTGTAAATTTTGGGTTGACGTTTTTTAGAGGAACCAGTGCGATATGGCTACTGTGGGCAATCGCTTATAATTTAGATTTATACTGTACAGTTTTTATTTTGTTTAAAACACAACAATATTTTTTTTAAACAATTGTAAAATATTAATTAGGACATTATGACGATATGACCTGATATCACACCTTGTAAATCACTGAAATTACATATATGTACATTCATCATGTTTCTGTTATCAGTGAAATACTAAAAGTTTTAACGCCTTTAATCAGCCCTAAATCTCAGTGAACTCCATTTGTTTCGCTTAATTCAGTAAAAGTTTAATAAATGGACTCGAATCTCTGCACCCCAAAAGTAAAAAAAGTTTGGTTTTTAATGAAGTCCACCAGGAAAGGAAAAAATTTCATGTTGTCGATTGTCACTATCTTGATCTGACATCGTGATCTTTTTTTGCTTTTTTAATAAGACCAGCATAAACTTATTTTTACTACCAACATTGAGTTATTGATTTAAAACTTACTTTTTCTCGATCATTTGAAACAAATTGCAAAAATTATTTTTATTCATTTTAAAAAGAGAAAAAAAAAACATACTCAATATGTCATTGCTGTTATAAATTAATTTATTTCCCTTTGAAATCAGATTTCAAGCACTTTTACATGTCTCAAAGGCCTTTTTTAGATGAGAATGTATGAACTTTTTGTTTTAAGTTTTAAATAAACTTTTAATATCCAGTTTGTATTTTTTTGTATGTTTTTAAAATTTATTGCCATTCTTTTTGAGGCTCTTGTTCATAAAATTGCAAAAAAAAAGTAGAATGAGAAAAGTGCCCTTTAGGCCTAATTTACAATAAAAATACACAAAAGAAATGCAGTTACAACAACTACAAACATACCAACATTCATATACACATCTGTATATGTTTATTTAGTATAAAATTATATGAATAAATACATACACAAACAAGTTACATACATTCTCAAAAGTCACTGATGTTTTTTGCTTCTCGAATATAAAATTTTGGTCAACAGGGTAGAAAAATGTAATGAAACTGAAGCGTTAACAGCAACAACAAAAACAGCAGCCTTGGTTTTACACAAGAGCGACATTTCCACACACACACACATATATTCCCTTTTTGCACCCGCCCCCAGTCACGCATATTCACACTTACATGAGTCATTGCACAAACACAAATAAAGTAAATAAAAATAGTTTGTGTGCTTAATAAAATAACTGACAGAAACCCGATTTAAAACTTAATTTGATGTCCACTGTAGCAAATAAAGTCGGGGCTCTTACACCTTTGCCGCAATAGTGCATAGTGGAGTAAACTGAAAAAAATTGTCAAATCATTTTATTAATCCTAAACGGTTGCATTGATCGCATTAGCACTTATCATATGGGGAAGTGCGTTGGTTTTAAACGACTCATTAGCGTTAAAAAAACTGAAATCAAAGTTGAAAAACTGACACTCCTTCCACTTTTTTATTTGTCATTGACAAAAACAAAAACGGTTGCTTTACTTCTGATTCATTAAATGCAAACAGCCGCTGTCAAACCAACTCAAAAACCGAAAAGGTGTACAAAAATTTTTCGACAGTTTCTGGTTTCGAATGCAGTTTTTTAAACCAGAGTTAAACCTTAAGAATGCCACTGTATTTTTACATCGGAAAAGATCTAGGAGAAGTAAAATAGAATACTGATTTAGTTTCCTTTCTTCCTATTCAGCACCTCTTGTTCACAAATACCCAGCTAGCATTTTGTTTCATTATCGAATCATTAAGGGATCAGATTCACGAGTTAAATAGCAGCAGATGAGCTCATATTTTGATAATAAATTAAACTCTCGTTGTGTGAAAATGTTACCCGTTCAGGGTCGGTTCCTTAAGGCTCAGAACTCTACGTCTTCTGAATGGTACCAGAATAGTTTTTGCGGGGTTAAAATTAAGCCCCCTCTCTCTGCACCAACCAAGTGTCAACTCCAGAGCCTGCTGCATCGCCCCCGAAATCGTCGCGTCATCACAGCGAGTCACAGATATAACTAGATCGTCAACATATCCATAAGTTCGGAAGCCCATGTCATTAAGGAGCCCCAATAGCTCATCGATTACCAAGGTCCATAAAAGAGGCGATAGAACGCCAACCTGTGGTTGCTTCAATGGTCCTCGATGAGCCACATAGATCCAACTTAATCACCCTGGATGCTAGCATCTCCCTAATCCAGTTTCTTATAAGAACTGGAACACTTTTCCTTGTTAAAACAAAGCTAATCGCCTCGTAGGAAGTGTGGTCAAAGGCTCCCTGAATGTCGATAAACGCACACAGAGCTATTTGTCTTGCGTCCAGTGCCTTCTCAATCATGCGTGATGAATGGCGGCCACCGTAGACCTGTTACTTGTAAAACATTTTTAACACACTTTTTCAAAGAGATTGTGTTTCTTCAACATTAATAAATTTTCTGTATCTGTTTTGGAGAATGGTTGGATGTTTGTGTATAAATCGCCTTTAAAAAATAAAGAAAGTATAGCTTGATTAAGTTTGCAATAAAATATTTTTGGGCTAAAATTTATTAAATATCAGCCTTACACAGTACAACATTTTTCAGTTAATTGATTGCCAACTCAATTCTGTGAACTGTATGTGAAATTAGACCCAAAAAGAAGAATTTCTGCATCATTCGTTTTGTCTTCTTACCTGCGATTTGAAGTTAGTATCGATTTGAAGTTAGTACTATCGTATAGGGGAATTTATCACGTTTTAGGCCCTGTTGTTTGACATAGCTCGACAACCACTAGCCCAATTTAGTTGAAATAAATTTTAAAAAATTAAGAATTACAATTCCCTTAATCTGTTCATATATTGTTTTCCTATACAAGTAACACTTTCGAAGTTAAAAATGAATGTATGAAGGGAAAAAATTATTTTTTGCCTATAAATTTAAATTTTTTTTTTTTTAAAATACATAAAAAATGGAAAAAAGTTTCAAGTCTAGTTATTTTTTTCGCAAAGTCACATAACCTATGAGCAAAATGAGACAAAGATCATAAAAATCGATGCACGCGTTTCGCTTTTATTCGCAATTGAGTAAATGTATGAATTTCAAAAATTTGCTCGAGATATGCACAACATTATTTGGAGAAAACATTGACACCTTTTTCATGATTCTGAGAATTAAAAAAAAAGGAATAAACAAAAGGTTATTTGATTTTTATGATTGCGGTAATAAATGTACGTGGACAATTAAACGGAAAGTGGACCTTTTTATTATTTGGGTTTTCCGGTGGCTACCTATATGATTTTTTTACAGAAATTGCACCCACATTTAAGGGTGGTCATTATTTGGAAAGTTTTGCACAGTTTGAAACGTACAAGTGCTGAATCAGGTATATAGCCAGCCGCCCTTAAAATATGCGCCCATTTATAAGTACCTGGCAGTAAAATATTCAAAAATACGTAGTATTTATAGGTGTGCATTGATCGGTTTTTGGCATTCAGCCAGTGCCGACGAACGCGAACAGTAAAAGTGATTTTTCTCCAGTTTTTTAAAAGTGAATAACAACAAAACATAAAATATATCAATATGGAAAACAACAAGTGCCCATATTTGGATGAATATTGTTACGTTTGTGGTCATATCGTCCGAAAAATACAGAAAAAAGATCGAAAAAATTTGTTTACTGAGCAATTCAAAACCGCGTATTGTAATTATTTCGATGAAGCAGATTTAAGTGGTGCAAATTTTACGCCGAACACAGTGTGCAACAGTTGTTATACTACCCTTCTAAAATGGATTCACGGAAAAAGTAGAAAGTTATCTTTTATGAAGCCAGTAATTTGGGTGGAAGACACAACTGGACATGATGAATCCAGGTGCTATGCATGCATAAATTTTCGTCCTGGATTAAACAGACAACAATTGAAAACAAAAGTATACACTGCTGCATTTACTGCCACACTTCCAGTGCAACGCCCTGCTGATACCGATGCACCTAAACCTCCGAGTGCGGATACTGTGTCCCTGCTAGCCGAAACCGTTTTCACCAATCCGACCGATTTGGATGATGCTGATTGGATACCCGATATTGAAAATAGTGCACCACAACCGCTACCACAAATCGAAATGGATTACATTGTGGCCAAGCTGGGACTATCACAACACGACTCCGAATGGCTGACATCATTTTTGAAGAGAAGAAAACTCACACAGCAAAATGTCAGCGCAACATCATACCGACAACGCCAAGCTGACTCAGACCATGAATATGAACAACCTACGAAGAAAACAAGATCATCAGAACCACAAGCGTCAACTTCTACAAGGATGGATATTGCCAATAATTGAAAAAATGTTCTAAATTTTGTTTTTATGCATATTATAATTGCGTATTAATTGCATATTATTTTATTTTCATTAAGTTTTTATAAATAAAGTTTTTTTTTGCATGATAATTTTTTAATTTATATTTTTATTTTTATTTTAAGGGTGGTGGCTATAACTGATTTTTGAAATTCATACCTTTACTCAATTGCGAATAAAAGCGAAACGCGTGCATCGATTTTTATGATCTTTGTCTCATTTTGCTCATAGGTTATGTGACTTTGCGAAAAAATAACTAGACTTGAAACTTTTTTCCATTTTGGATTTTTTATGTATTTTTAAAAAAAAAAATTTAAATTTATAGGCAAAAAATAATTTTTTCCCTTCATACATTCATTTTTAACTTCGAAAGTGTTACTTGTATAGGAAAACAATATATATGAACAGATTAAGGGAATTGTAATTCTTAATTTTTTAAAATATATTTCAACTAAATTGGGCTAGTGGTTGTCGAGCTATGTCAAACAACAGGGCCTAAAACGTGATAAATTCCCCTATACGATAGTACTAACTTCAAATCGATACTAACTTCAAATCGCAGGTAAGAAGACAAAACGAATGATGCAGAAATTCTTCTTTTTGGGTCTAATTTCACATACAGTTCACAGAATTGAGTTGGCAAATCATGTGTTGTACTGTGTTATTAAAGGATAACTGATACAAAAAATTTGTTCGCAAGAAAATTTGTTAGGGAACTTTGTGAAATCTTGGACTGTTTTTCACCATTTGGAATATTTGTCTTGTATGTTCTAAATTTTATCAAATTACACAAGGGAATGCAAAAAAAAAAAAAATTTTAATAATTTTTTTTTTACTAATTTGAGTTCGCTGATTTCAAATCTAATCTCCGCTTTTCTTCATCAGCTCGCATTTTTAAGTTACAGGTTCTAATCGTATGTTGGACTTTTTTTTCCAAAAATTAAAAGTTAAAAAGTCATAACTTTACTCTTAATTAAACGATTTTAAAAATATTTATTTTTTTTAGATCGCCAAATAAATGGCTAAGAAATGTTTGTTTACGTAAAAAAAAAAAATAATAATTACAAATTTTGTACTTTAAAAATTCATGAAAAATCCAAAGTCTTATTACTTTTATGTAAAGTCACATAACCTATGATCAAAATGAGACGTGGATCATACAAATCGATGAACGCGTTTCGCTTTTATCCACAATTAAGTGAAGGTGCCTCATTTATAAGTGAATGAAAAAACGTCCATAAATAGAACAGCAGCAACACACAAACACATTAAAAAATATTATTTTTGTATGGAAATCGCGATTTTTATCAATTCAGTTTTCTTAGTAAATTGTGAATAAAATCAAAAGCGGTGCACCGATTACAATGAAATAAAACTCATTTAAGGCGATATTTACACGGAGTCTTCTCAGACATGTCTGTTTAATTCAATCTCTTCTGAACATGCTTCCAAAAACTTATTGTCTTTTCACGATGTCCTTCCAAACATGTCTGTTTTCATGTCTAAAGGGCATAATCAGAGAAGACTAAAATGCTTTTTTTGCTGTTTTGCTTTTATTTAGCTGTTTTTTAGGAACCCTGCTGTTTTTTGCTTATTTTTCAATGGTGGAGCTTTTTTTTTTGCTAATTTAGGGATTTTTTGCTTAAAATTACCATTTTTGCATTAAAAAATCTTATGTGCACACACTTGTTGCAATTTTTTTTTGCAATTCTGTTTTAAAATTAAAAAAAAAATCTACAGAATTGATAGTAGGCTGGTAAAAATTTGAATAAAAAATGCCGAAAGAAAAAAGTAATAGAAATTTATTATTAAAAATTATAAAAATCTATGAAGGAGTCTTTAGGATTGAAGAAAACTGGCTCTTTTGCAATATATGCTGCTGCAAAATCAATAGTTCGAAAAAGTGTAACGTGGAACAACATATAAGATGTGGGAAACACCAATTGGCGTCTTCTAAGCAAGAGAACCGCTCACAAAAACTAATCACTGAATATCCAGTGGCTTCAACTGCCACAACATTTCAGAAGGATCTTTGTAAAGCATTGTTAGAATCCAATATACCCATAAAAAAAGTCCCAGTTTCAAAAATTTCATTGAGAAGTATTCTCAAATGTCGGTTCGGTCTGAAACTTGCATTCGACAGAAATACATACCAGAATTGTATAGGGAATCTATAGAAAAAATGCGTGAAGCAGCCAAAGACAAATATATAAGGATTTCTGTAGATGAAACCATGGACAGCGAACAGAGATATGTGGCAAATTTTATTTTTGGAGTGTTAGAAGATTTGAAATTCAATAAATCTTATTTATTGCACATGCAAGTACTTGTAACAGCAAATGGCGCATCTATTGCAGCATTTTGTAATGATTCGTTACAAATATTGTGGCCTGATGGTAAAGTAGAAAGGAAATTGAGTTAAGATTGATATTAATTTTCTGTATTTAAATATAACAGTGTTACTCGTAGTAACAGATGCAGCAGCATACATGTTAAGTGGAATATCGTCTCTAAAGGCAATGTATACGAAAATGCTTCATTTGACATGTTTTGCACATGGCATCCATCGACTAGCTGAATTCATTCGAACAAACTTTCAAATAGTCAATAAATTGATTTCCAGTGTTAAAAATATTTTCTTAAAGGTAAATAGAGCTATTCATATGTTTTTAAAAATATAAGTATATGTTAAAAATGTTTACAGGCACAGCGAAGAAAACAACTGTTTCTAAAAATGTTTCCTAATGTGGAACTTCCACCGTCTCCTAGCCCAACTCGTTGGGGTACTTGGTAAGAAGCGGCAGTGTACTACGCTGAACATCTTGCAGAAGTTAAAGCCGTTGTTTTAGAACTTGACAGTCAAGATGCCGACTCAATTATGCAAACCAAAAAATTATTTGAAAGCTCCGAACTAAGTTCTCAACTTGCATTTATAAAATACAATTTTACAAACATTTCGGTTGCTATAAAAAAATTGCCAACTGCGGGATTATTAATTTCAGAGAGCACTAACGCTATATCAACAGTTTTTGATGGACTATGCAAGATCGAGGACCAACAATATAAAAAGAAATTTGAGGCAATATTAAAAAAAAATCCATGATATCAGCAGTTTTTGGAAATAAAATATATTCTAGAGTCTGGTACTGTTCAAAAAGATGAATATGTAAAAAGTTAAATTAGCACCGTCAACATCTGTTGATGTAGAACGAAGCTTCTCTTTATACAAAACGCTTTTATCAGATCGACGTAAAAAATTAAAATTTGAAAACATAAAAGCCCACATGATAGTATATTGTAATAATTTTGATGATATGGAAGAATTAGAATAAAACATTTTTTAAGTGCTTGTTTTTGCTGTTTAATAAATTTTTTTTTGCTTTTTTTATAATTTCTTTTTGCTGTAAAAGTATTGAATATTGCTTTTTTTTGTCTTCTCTGGTCATAATAAACAACACAAATAGCTTGGCAAACATGTCACTATTTTACGTTAGTAAAAATATTTTGTGTTGTTAATTTAGGTGTTTGCTGTTTGGACAAACATTTGATGCAATGTTTGTAGAAATATTAAACATTAAACATTAAACATAAAAGTAATCATTTCAGCGAAATTTTGCAGGGTAAAGACGTAGAAGAAAAAGCAATAAAATAATTTTTAGCTGTAAATTCTAATTTTTTAGCAGCATTGTTTCCCCAGCTTTTTGTTTGAGCACTCCTTCAAGTTGTGCTGAAAAATGTCAACAAGAAAAAAGAAAGACAAAAACATGATAAACAAAAAATGTACTTTGGACTTCAAGAAGAATTCTTGACAAAAGTACGAAAAAACAGAAGTAAGGAAAACATGTGAGATTAATTAAAAATGGATAATCATTCAAAAAGCAAATTTCGATCTACCAAAGGTTAAGATACAATTTGGTTTAAGGATTGATGTTTGACTACTGACGTCAGCAGTCATCGATGGCTGCGAGTGTAAGACGGCAAATCCCTCTGAGGAGACCTAGTGGTTGAGGTCGAAACATGTCAGGTTAACCAGCCGCCTGGGTTCGAATCACACGCCAGCCAGCCTGGCTTCGAATCCCAGGTCAGTCAAGAATGAAAATTATCAATAACAATTTTAATTAATTCTCCATGTTGTAAAATTCCTTTCTTCATAAAAATAATTTAATGAAAATTAAATTTAATGAACTTAAGCCTAATTAAAATAGTAAAAATTTGGATTAAAAACCATTAATAGTTCAACAAAATAACCACAATACTAATTATTTCTTCTTCGTTTTAAACAAATAGCGACCAAAATTGGCGCAGCACAATTGTCGCCTGCATTCATTGAAAACGAAACAAAAATGAAAAATTGATGTTTGTACGAAATATGATATCGTTGTTTATTGGCAACCAGAAGCAAAAACAAAGTGCATGTTTGCCAAGCAATTTGTGTGGTTTATTATGCCCTTAATTGTCCATATACATACAAATTAAAAAATATGAAAATTCATAAAAACAAATATGAAAACTCGTTTCGTGTCTGTTGGACAACCCCTCTTTCTTCTCTAACCCGGTCGCCTACAAACAAATAAACGTGTTTGTTAGACATATCTGAAAAGACACCGTGTAAACTCCCTCTGATTCGAAATATATTTAACTTAGAGGGAGTTTACACGGTGTCTATTCAGACATGTCTGACAAACACGTCTGTTTCGTTTGTAGGCGATCGGGGTAGAGAAGAAAGAGGGGTTGCCAAACAAACACGAAATGAGTTTTCATGTTTGTTTTTATGAATTTTCATGTATTTTGATTTGTATGTGTATGTATATTAGACAATTAGACATGAAAACAGAAATGTTTGGATAGACATCGTGAAAAGACAAAAGGTTTTTGGTAGCATGTTCAAAAGAAAATGTCAAAAAAAGTCATGTCTGAAAAGACTCCGTGTAAACTATGCCTTATTGGTTTTAGACCAAAACTGTGATTTTTGTCTAATATTTTTTTTATGAATTTTTAAAGAACAAAAATTCAATTTTTTTAAAAATTCTTCTTATTTTTTTTTTTAACTTCAACGATATCTCTGAAACTACTGGGCAAATTTAAAAGCAACGTAAGCACGGCATGAAGATAATATTGTTGAGGAATTTTGAATCGTTTTTAAGATTTTCCAATGTTTGTAGCGCAAGTACCTTAATTTTGGACATAACTGTATATCTTGAAAAGTTGAGCTAATAGAAAAAAAAACGAAGAACAGATTTGTATTCAGCGTCCCAAATAACTATAAAAACAACATTTCGTTGCTATTATACAAAAACCTTGTTCCCTTGTGTTATCTTTAAAATTGTGACGTTTTCTTGGCATACAAGGTTAACATCATAGTATACAACTAGTATGCCGACTCTTTGACAGGTACATAACTCAACTGTCAGTGGTACATATTTTATGTTTGTATTAGTAAGATTTTTTTCAAATGTATTGATTTCCACCACTAAACATAGTAGCATAAAATCGTATAGAATGTGGCAACAATTTTTTTTCCAAAATAAAATTTTCTTAGTTCAATAAATTTTCAATTTATTGAATGCTGGCTGCATTTATAAACTTTTAAAAGCCATGTTTGCTAAATTTTTATTCTGCAATATCGGATAATATATAAATAATTAATGATTTCAAATATTATTTTTATACCACAAAATGCTACTCTGCTGGATTTAATAATATAAACAACAGAAAAAATTTAGTGTCAAAAAAATTTATTTAAAAATTTTTAGTTTGTGAAAAATAAAAACATTTTGCAAAAGCAAATTAGCAAAATGTATTGAAAAAAATTATTAATTATGTGTTTAAGTCATAAAATTAAACATGAAGTGTTATATTGTGAAAAATTTCAAATTTTGTTTTATTTTTGTTGTTTTTATGTGTGTTGAATTCACACAGAACCTATATGTGTGATGAGAGTTATAAAAAAAAGAGAACGTTCTCACCAGTCGGCATACTAGTTCTATACTATGGTTAACATGGATACACTCACAGCCCGTCTGTTATTCAGACAGATGGACGGACATAGTTAGATCGACCCAGAAAATGATCTTGAGTTGATTCGTATACTAAAATGTTGGTCTAGTACTAATATTTTCTTGCTCGTCTTATGGTGAATAAAAAGTAACTTGTTTTTTCACTCAATACTCCTCGTTCAAAATATTTTCTGTTTTACACTATGCGACATGTTGCACAGAAATTTTTTATGAAACAGACGATTGTAACGAAGGATGTAAATATGCTTCCGTCGTAAACAATGTCTTACAAAATGTAAAATCAAGCAACAATTTGATATTGCTTATTAATATGTTTTGTAAAAATTTTAGAAATTAAAAAGTTAAATTTGAATTTAAGAATTAAGGCCTCGTTACTCTTACGTTAAGGTAGACGTAGCGGTAAAGCTGTTCCGTTTTCTTACCAAGCTTATGTATATATAGGTTCTCTTACGTAAATATGACATTACGTTGTGGATGAAACTAATAAAATTAAAATTTTATTTTCTTTCTTACGTATCAGCTGTTAGAGAATTTTGTGATTGTTTACGTTTATTGTTAAAGCGAAAATTTCATCGACGTGCATCACGTGTTTTGATATTTTTATACAAAACGCGTTAGTACATAAATAGCAGAAGTCAAAATTTATAAATTACCGTAGGAACACAATTGTACCGCACCATATAAACGTAGTAGCGTATGACGTTTATGCGTTGTGAAATAAAAAACTTATAATATTTATTACAAAAGCACACAATAGTTGGCGCAAACGCAAAAGCGTATCTCCGTCTTACGTTGAAATAGATCTAATTCTATTTTATACGCCGGTTAAGGCAGTATTGTCATAAAAAAAGAAAACTTAAATATTAAATGAATCAATTGTTGTGTATTCAAATTGAATATATAAAAACAACACAGAAAAAGGGTTTTATCAATTAAAAAAATGGTTTAAAAAGTATTTAAATTTAATTATTGTGATAATTGAATCAATAATTTTTTTTTGTTGAAAGAAAATTAAAAATTTAACTTTTGATTTTAGTTGTTTTGAAATAAATTTTCAATTAAAATTTTAATTAAATAACAAAAAATCTTAATTGACTTTTTTCGTTTAAAATAAAATAATTTAAACATGTAGAATTGTTGTTTGGAATTGTCAATATTTATTTAAATAAATTAACACATTGTTTGAAATGGCAAAGTTTTTTGATCACTTTTTTAATTAAAATTAAAAATACCATTTATTGAAAATATTTTTTTAAAATTTTAAAATTTTTAGTTATCAATATAATCATTTTGGTAATAGGTAGGTGCAAAATCAAGAACTTGTTTGCTTGATATTATGAATTTGGAATAAATTTGGTGATTGGGGAATTTAATAATTTTTTCTGAAACAACAATTATAATTATAATAAATTTGGAAATTTCTATTTTCAAAGAAAAACAAAATACATACGTCTACGATGGATTTGTGGGTAAATATAGCGTGTTTTTAGAAATTTACGGCGTTACGTCCTACGGTCTTACGAAGTCCGACCCAGTTGTGCTCCTAGCATTAAATAAGTTTTGACAAATTTTCTAGCTTCTTTTTAACACGTATTTTTTGAAGTCGACCGCAATGTTTACGTGTCCCAAAATGAGTAGCGAGGCCTTTAAACTAGGGATGTAACGAATACCGATACCGATATATAGGCGATACTTAACGTTTGCCGATATGTTGGTATCGGCGATATTTTACTGTCGACACGCCGATACTTTTTTGTATAGTTTTTTCTTTAATTTAATTTTATTTTCATGCTTATTTTTTGCATAAAAACTAGTCGCAAAAAATCAAACAGCCCCATAAAAAATTTTCTTATTTTGCGAAGCACTAATGCTACATTTTAAAAAGTAAGCACACATTTATGCGCTAAGCAATAATGAACGAATTCTTAATAAATTTAAAAAAAATATATAAAATTGGAATTTCCACGACATTCCCTTACTACGAAGCAGGTTTGTAAGGGAGCATATAAAAGAATAACGGTAACAACAAATTCAGTGTGCAAAGCTGATCGTTACATTCACCAATTTTTATATGCGCTGAATAACGCGCTTTCTCTGTCAAAGTGGTATTACTTCAAAGTGGGAACTCGCCATATAAAATTCATGTCTTCCGTAAGCGGAATGGAACGCGAAACTTTTACGTTTCTCCCTTATAAACCTGCTTCGGTGGAAGCTCCATTTTTTGTTGGAAGAATAACAAATTGTTTCGTTTTCTTTTTTCGAGACGCATACTAAAGTAGAAATTGATCCTAACTCATGCTTTCGAACGTATATGCATTTTACACGTTTGCTGTGTAACTTGTCAATAAAATTTTACACTACGAATTCCATTTTTTATTGGAAGAATAACAAATTGATGTGGACCTGCAGCATCAGCCGTTTTGCTTTGCACCATAATAGTAAAACGTTCTCCCATTGATAAATCTTGTATGTTATTGTACATTGTAAGATGTACAATGATTTTTGTGAAAATAAAAATTATTTCGCAACAAATTTTGGGTTGCTTAAAAGACACCATAAACAAAGCCACTGCTACATTTTTTGACGCTATTTCGATAGTTTACAGTCTTCGAACATTATAAGAAATTACTATAAAGGAATAAGCTGAGATGCAGATTCCCAAAAATTTGGAGTGTTTAGAGAATAATGAAATCTATAGTTTATCTACAATTCTCTACCTTCGATACAAAGCTAGAAATTTCAAAGATCATAGATCAATTGAGCCACTCAAAATGACTCCACATTCCGAAAGTGTTGAAGACACGGCCACCCCTACACCAAGTAAAAGTTCTGATAAGTCTGAGCTGACCTTTGGAGAAGAATGATCCTCTGTCCATCTTACGTTGGGGTGCAGCTAAGAAAAAAGTCTAAATATAAGGGCGGTATCCGTGACATTTTGAATGAAACACAGTTTTGTACCAAAAAAAATAAATTTTTCAACATAATCTTTAAATCTCTTTCCACCGAGCCATTTCTTTAGGTTCGGAAATAGGAAATAGTCACTGGGGGCTAAATCCGGAGAATATGGCGGATGAAGCACCAATTTGTAGCCCAATTCATGTTATTTTGCCACGGAGACTGCACACGTGAGCACCCGTGCATTATCTTGATGAAAAAGAACTTTTTTCTTGGCCATATGGGGCATTATATTCGCCGTTTATTGTTATTGTAATTGATGTGGATTATCCTGCGTGCATCTCAAAAAACTGTTGCCATCACCCTGTTGGCCGACGAACTTACCTTGGCCTTCTTCGGAGCCGGTTCAACCAGAGAAACCCATTGTTTAGACTGCTGCTTGGTCTCCGGCGTGTTGTAATGGATCCATGTTTCATACACAGTTACATCTTGCAGACAGCTTTCTTAAACCCAGCTTATCATTTAAAATCGAAACCACACTGCCATATGAAATGCCTGTGGCATCAACAATCTCACGCACTTTTACTCTTCGATCGGCCAACACCATATCGTGAATTTTTTTGACATTTTCGTTTGCATTGACTTCAATTGGCCGTCCAGAACGTTCAGCGTCATTTGAACTTGTGCGACCACAACGAAAGTCAGTAAACCACTTCTTTGCCATTGAAATCGATAGTGCAGAGTCCTCATAGTATTTATGACGCTTTTCCTTGGTTTGATTGACGGTTTTTTTCGCAAAAAATAATGTTTAATGAGCACTCGAAATTCACTTTTTTCCATTTTTAAAAAAATCCACGAGGTTGTATGTTTTGAACAGCTGTTAAGCGCAAAATAAATGACGGAACTTGCTCAAAACTTGACAGTAGTCTATTAACAGGTGGTGCTTGATGGGAGCAATGTTGCATTTCATATAACTACGAGAGAAGTTCGAAAAGTCACGGACTTATTGATCCGCCCTCGTACCTTAGATATCGTAATTTTTCTAGAGACGCAGATCTGCTTTGTTTTCTGGCGCAATTAAATGTTAAACTCAAAATTTACCACCATGGCGCAGAAATGCTTAAGTTGTCAAATGAGTTCAGTCATATCTGTGAGACGATTTTTTACGCCAGGTCTGTTTCAAACGGAGTTGCAAAATGATCTTCCCAAAAGTTGAGAATACTTTATTTTTTAAACAAAAATTTATTTAATATTAATTTTGAATTTAATCCAAATTTTTAATATTTTATTCAGGTTAAAGTTCATTAAATTTAATTTTCATTAAATTTATTTCATGAAAAATGGAATTTTTACAACATGAAATGAATTAAAATTTCTTGATAATTTTTCATTCTTGACTGAGCTGGGAATTGAACCCAGGGTTTCACGGACAGGTTGCCCTGAAAGGGGGTTTGCCGTCTTAACATTCACCATAATCGAAGGCAGCTGCAGTCAATAGCCAAACATCAATCTTTAAACCAAATTGGTAGATCGAAATTGGTTTTTTGAATGATTATCTATTTAATTAATTTACATTTACATAAAACGGTCAACGTGAAAAAGAAAGACAAAACATGAAAAACAGAAAACTGTACTTTAGACTTCAAGACGAATTCTTGATAAAAAGTATGAAAAACGGAAGTAAAGATGAACATGTAAATTATGCAACCTGTCGTGAAAACCTGGGTTCAATTCCCAGCTCAGTCAAGAATGAAAAATTATCAACACATTTTTAATTCATTTCATGTTGTAAAAATTCCTTTCTTCATAAAAATAATTTAATAAAAATAATTGAATAAAATATTAAAAAGTCTTGTTCGTTTCATGTAAATGCAGTTTTTGTGAGTTTATTATTTAATGGCAGAAAAAGAAAAAAAAGAAAGGGCATACAAAATACGGAAAATAAAAAGTTTCATTGTATGTACACGAATGCAGTTTACAAAGAGAATGTTTACAAGAAACGTCTGATTCAGACATAGTTGAAGTATTTTGCTGCCTGCATAGCAACCAAAGAGCGCATTCATTGATATACTTTATAAATCTTTTAACCAAAATTAGCGATTTTATTCACAAAAAACATGCAAAAGATTGTATAATAAAAGACCTAATTAATTTTTTGCATAATATACAACATTGTCAAAACAACTGGCACGTTTTACAAAGTAAATACATAGAAGAAAAATAAAGTATAAACATTTTAGGGTAATTAATCAATTTATCATATTAAATAGTTTGTAGCTTCTCTTGTACAATTTTAAAAATATTAGGTAGCGATATGTGTGTGTGCATTTCTTTCAAACTATTTCCAGAAGTTTGCGGACGTTACGTTACGAAGAAAAATAAAGTATAAACATTTTAGGGTAATAAATCAATTTATCATATTAAATAGTTTGTAGCTTCTCTTGTACAATTTTAAAAATATTAGGTAGCGATATGTGTGTGTGCATTTCTTTCAAACTATTTCCAGAAGTTTGCGGACGTTACGTTGTTTGTTTAAATAGTATTCACAGATTTGTCTTCACTAGTGCTAAAATACAGCGTTTAAAAAACTGCAGTTAACTGTCATTTCTTCTACTTCTTCATTTGTTATTGGCAAAAAAAAAAAAAAAAAACTGTTGCCTTTACTTCTTTCTGATTCAGAGGCGTTGTCAAACCAAATCAAAAACCGAAAAGTTGTGTCCAAATTTTCGTTTTTTGTTCGACAGTTTTTGCCCCATAAAAATGGAGCCTCCAACGAAGCTGGTTTTTAAGGGAGAAAGGTAAATGTTTCGCTTACCATATCGCTTACGAAAGACATGAATTTTATATGGCGAGTTCCCACTTTGAAGCAATACATTTTTGACACAGAAAGCGCTTTATTCAGCGCATATAAAAATTGGTGAATGTAACGATCAGTTTTCCACACTGATTTTTTTTTACCGTTATTCTTTTATATGCTCCCTTACAAACCTTCTTCGTAGTAAGGGAATGTCGTGGCTCTTCAAATTTTATATATTTATTGAGAAGGTGTTCATTTACGATACTGCATCTCTGTATGCCTTATTTCGTAGCGCACAAATTACCCAAATATTTTAGGATTTTTTTTATATGTGCATACAAAATTGTTGTATTCTCGTTGAAATCCCCTTTACTAAGAATACAAGAAACGAACTAAAGTTTTTTTTATGCAATACAATTTTAGTTTGCGAAAAATGCAGTTTCTTTATTAAAAAAAAAAAAAAAAAAAAATAAGAAAGATAAATATTTGTTTTATAGGCATTAAAAATGCAAACTTGATGTTTTTATTTATTTATACAGTTGTTATTGCTTTTATGGCATTCAATTCCATGGATTTGTATATGTAAGTAAACACAAAAAATGTTATAGGGTCAAACTTAAAAGTGTTTTGAAAATAAAATCTAATCAATTCCTTCTGCCTCTTTAAGGGCTTAATGTACAAAATATTAACCAAAGAGATTCATGTTTTGACCATAATTGAATGATTATTTATGCAGTCCTTTTGTCACAAAAAGGACGCTTTCGGAAAGTAAAGAAAAATTTTTTATTTTCCTTATGAACTTTTTTATCACTTCAACTTTTGTGACCATGTTTAGGCAGCTGTTGCTAACAATACTGAAAACATGGGTCCTTTCATAATCAAGTGTCGTATTACACTGTGGAATAAATTCGGGTTAGCAAAAGTTAGGTCTATTCTGAGAGTGAGGGGTGAAAATAGAGGCTAAATTAGAAGACCCGTATCGCGGCGTTTGTTTATGTTAGTTCGAATTTTTTTTTTAATCGACCTTCAATCTTTGCAGTCAAATGCCGATTTTCAGCATATTGTTTATATGGTTTTTTGCCTATAACTCGTCGACTAATTGATATTTTTTTAGTAATCTGTAAAGGCCAAATTATTGCTAGAGACCTGTGAAACAATTAAAATTTTGATTTAGAAAATTTTTGTGGTGCTTGTGAAGCAAAATGTTGGCAAAATTATTTGCTTTTTATGCTTTTTGAAAATATTTTCCACAAAACTAAGTCTTTTTTGCTTTCTGTTTAATCTATAATATGCTTCTCAGTTTCTTCAATAAATTTTATTTGAAAAGAAATCAATCATACAACAAAACTTGAGTTTTCCAGCTTAATATTAATTCACTTCTCATTTTTTATGTACCAATTTTGTTCAGTGTTGGTTTTGAAGAAACATTGATAAAGAAATTATAAAAATATGGAAAAAAATATAATTTTGAAATGTTAGTTAGGAAAAGTTTTAAGTAAAAAAATCATCATCAGCGATGAGGATGGATAGAAGGATGTTAATCCACATGAGATCCAAAAGCGTATAATGCATTTCAAAATAGTGTGGATTTTGGGCTGGTGGCGTCATCAGCCCATATTTCTTTCAGAACGACGTTGGTCAGACCATCACCCTCAACGGCGAGCTTTAAAGATCAATGATCACCAGCTTCTATAAGTCTGAAGTGCAACTTATCAACATTATTGGAAAATGTTTTGAACATAAAGCCGCTACGTGCCACATACCACATTATACCGAGAGATTTGGGGCATAGTCATATAACGTGTAGGTGATGGGAATTGGCCGTAGAGATAGTGCGATTTTTTCCGTATGCTAATCCCGCAAAGCTCTACGTTGTCTGCAGGAGACCAGAGTCTCTGGTGGAAATCGAACCCGCAACCCCCGCGCTGAGAGACTAGCTCACTACCAACTAGCCTACCGGTGCACCCCGGTAGCCTTTTTGTTGTGACATTTTCTTAAGTTGCAGGTCTCTGCTAAAAAATCACAAATCACAGCTGCCCTCAAATCCATTATAATCCATGCCATCAGTCAAATTTAGCCTGATTATGCGTCGAAGTCATGGAAAATTAGAGTTTTCAAATGTGTGTCACCCAGAAAATTCGCACGGACATTTGTGAAAATTTTATGTTTCATAAATAATGGCCACGATAGGCCTTTCCAACGAATACAAATTTGGATGATATCTCAGACATACTTTGTTAAATTTAAATTTAAAGATTGGCCCCCTTATGCAAAAAAAGCTAAAGTTCACATTAGTTAACCAACACATTAAGCCCAGGGAATGGGTTTTTATGTTTTGGTTAACTAATGTGAACCTTATCTTTTTTGCATAATCGAATATTTCGATCACCACTACTTTGGAAAACACTTTTTAGAATGCCCTCGTGTGTTTTCATATATTCCTTTTACATATTTGTATGTATGAGTTAAGAATACATGTAACTGCGTATGCATGTTATTCATATATTCTTTTTATTGTAAGGATACGAAAAGAGATGGTCATTGCGATTTTTAGATTATCCTTTTTAAAAGAAAATTGGCAAGCCGCCTACAGAAAAGAGAGGAGCAGGAAAACAGCAACAAACAAAAAATATATATAAAAAAAAACAAAACTATTTCATACAACAACCTTGAAATACTTAAAAAACGTATATTTGCTTTTTTGTTTGTATTTAATGTATAAATGTTATGCATTTGTATGTCTGCATACAATAAAACATACATAAGTGAGAAATATAAGTAAAGTTTTTCTTTCCTTCTGCTGGTTGTTTTGCAAGAAAAACCCAGCTGTTCTGGGTGTTGTCCTTGAACTAGTGACTTCGCTGGCTTTTTAAAAAAAGTCACTGGTAACCATTTTCAAATAATGCTGCTAGAGGGCTATTAAGTTTATAAATGCTCAACCCTTAGTATTCCTTTGATTACCTTTACGTATGAACTGAAACGTCTTGTTAACTTTGCTTGACTTCTCTTTAAACTAAACAGGATACATAAGACTATATTAAAGTTTCAGCCTGATAACAAGAGATTAATGACGAGTGCTTTGAAAACTGCTGGGCAATAAAATTATCTATGAACACGGGAAATTGAAAATGCGTTGAAGGAAGTTTAAGGCTGGACTTTTTCACTCTCATTTAAAGCATGAAAATAATATTTGATAACTTTTGTAAAAAAAAGTTTGAAAATTATTTGGGTTCGACTAACTCTATTCTATACGCACATTCGTTTTAATGATAACTCGAAAGAAAACATAAGTACTTTTATACAAAAGCGGTTTATCAATATCGAAGGTATCGTCAACATTGCGAAACCAAATTTTAAAACCACTCACTTGTTTTTTTGTTATCGAATAGTTGAATTTATAAAAAACTTTAACGAAACTAGAAATATTAAAGATTAATTTATAAACAAATAAAAATAGAGAACAAACGGTAAATATTAGGGAGATCGATTATTTGACTTTTTTCAAAAACCGGTTTTCGAATATTCCGAATAGTTGCTATTTTAAAAAACCCGTTTTACGGTTAGTCATTTTTAAAATAACCGGTTAACCGGTTTTAATTCGAATTCATAAAAACACAAAAACCAAATAAGTTTTTGTAATAAGCCGTTAATTTGAATAAAAACCATACAATTAAAAAAGGTAAAGCAGCAACACAATACATGGATATGGCTTCAGGTATGTTCAGACCTAACAAATGTTTGATGATAAAATCCAAGAAAAGTGTGGCCAGTAAATTGATCAAACTTTTCCTTAATTTTTAATAATATCTTTTAATTTACTAAAGTTTTTTTTTAAGAAGATATTTGTGTAATTTAATTTAAAAACTGTTAAATGATGATTGATCTAGGCAAACGTTTTGCAAAAGCAAATAAAAAATTATGTATAGAAATTTAATAAATTTATTATTTAAAATTTTCTCCCAAATTTATTTTAAATGAGTTTTAATTTTTTGGTGGTTAAGCGTGTCAGCAGACTTCAACCATAATTTTGAGAAGGTGCAAACAAAACCTCATTGCAATGATTATACGAGTATACACATTTAAAATTATTTTGCTTAAGCATTGCAGAAACGAAAGGTAATATGAACATGCTTTTTGTATGAAACATTTGTCAATTCGTTGACTACAATTTAAAACCTTCCATGACATTGTTTGTTGTCTTCAGTTTTGTTTTTTAGTTCTTGGTGTTTTAATAAATAAAACTGATGAATTTTTTTCCAGATCGTTGATTCCGCCGGAATGTTGTAGTATTAAGCATGAAGATATGCTAGAACTACTTAAGAGTATCAAGTGCCTTAATGGGCCTTACGTCCTCGGCAACACAACTGGCTAATATTTCACCCAATGATTCATTTTTGGCAGCGTATTTTAGTAAAAAATTATTTGTCGTCTCTTTAGAACTACTTCGAACGGAGTTAAGTACAAAAATGTCAAGCATGCGAACTAATTAGAGGTGATTAATAAGTCGTGACGGGGAAGAACCTTTGCAAATTATCATTTTAGGACAGTTTCAGGCACCTAACTTTATCTTTTTAATCCCGTTCGAAATATATCCCGAAATAAAACCATATAAAAATATATTTAATATTTAGAATACTCTCTCGCACAAATTACTATTTACATTTTAACTGAACACTTTTGTGTTGTATTTTGAATTGTTTTTTTTTACAGGAACACACGCTTTAATAAGCGATTATTAACATGTTTTTTTTTACTTTTGTTACATTTTGTGTTGACATTCTTCACAAAATTTGAAGTTTGCCCCAAATTCAATCAGAAAAATACTTAAATTACGGTTACATTTACAACAAGACTAAGGAAAATGTATATAAATTACACATTATTAAAATAAGCGGCTTATTATACCAAATTAGCCGGCTTATGCGATATTCGAAAAACGGACATTTTAAAATAACCGACTTGGACAAAGCTAAAATAACCGGTTAAATCCGGTCGAATAATAACCGTTCGATCTCTCTAGTAAATATGAAAAAAAAAAAAATATTTTATTGATTATTTAAACTTACAATTATAGTTATAAAAAGTCGACAATGCAGCGAATACATGGAGGAAAATCCTGAGTTGGTGAGAGGTGCACCAGTATTTGGAGCAAACAAATATTCGATGGACGAGCAATGGAAAAGTATAAGCCAAAAACTAATGCTTGAATTTATTTCGAAAAAATTATTTATATTTACAGACATGGGCAGATTTAAAGAAATATCACAGAATGCAGAAGCCTGCAAAAATATGATGGTGGTATTTATAAACAAAACTATTTAACTTCCCTAGGGCAGATAATTAATCGGGCGCTGCTTTTGTCTTCGGCTGAAGCACATAGTGGTGGAGTGTTTGGAGGTCAAGTTGAAAATGCTGAAACTCATTTAACAGATACCAGTGGAGTAACCACCAAGAGCTTCTAAAGCTGCGACTGTGGTTACGGAAGAAAACGAAATTGAAGTAACGGGTCCCTTAATATTAATTGAAACGCCACAAATTTTGGAGGAAAACAGCAAAAAATTTAAAACCCCATCAAAACTAAGACGGATAGAGGTCTATAGTGAGGAAGATAATCCAACATGCACTTCCGGTAAAAAGAGAAAGACTGCTGTTGAGGAAAAACTGACTTTAATTCGTCGTCAACTGCGAGTGGCAGTAAGAAATGCTACTACAGCCAAGAACAAGCTGATGCCATAAACATATTATGTCCACCTCTAACAAAACTTTAAGATTATTATTATTACCTACAAGCATATTATTAACTTTATTTGTTTGATTAGCTTATTTATTTGTTTTATAATTTATTTATTTTTTTGTCTGCATATTTTCCCCCTTATGCAAAAAAAAGTTAAAGTTCACATTGTAACCAACACATTAAGCCCATCAAAAGTGAATGGGTCTTTATGTGTTGTTTAACTAATGTGAACTTTAAATTTTTTTGCAAAAGGGGGGTTGTCTTTAATTAAACGTAACTTTTGTCTACATTTTTTATTTTAATTTTTGGTATCAGGAAAATATGTTTTTTTTTATTTTTTAATTTGATTTACAGAGTACACAAAAAAGTGTTTTATGAATTAAAAAAATGATTTAAAAAGTATTTCAATTTAATTAATGTGATTATTGAATCAATTATTTTTTTGGTTGAAAGAAAATTAAAAATTTAATTTTGATTTAATTAATATTTTAGTTGTTTTGAAATAAATTTTCAATTAAAATTTTAATTAAATAACAAAAAATCTTAATTGATTTTTTTTGTTTAAAATAAAATAATTTAAACATATAGAATTGATGTTGGAAATTGTCAATATTTATTTAAATAAATTAACACATTGTTTGAAATGGCAAAGTTTTTTGATCACTTTTTTAATTAAAAGTAAAAATATCATTTATTGAAAATATTTTTTCAAAATTTTAAAATTTTTAGTAATCAATATAATCATTTTGGTAATAGGTGCAAAATCAAGAACTTGTTTGCTTGATATTATGAATTTGGAATAAATTTGGTGATTGGAGAATTTTAATAATTTTTTCTGTGTAAGTTTGTCATTCCGTGTGAAACTTTTTTATTATACATCTAAGACCCCATAAAGCATACATATTCTGGCTCCTTGAGTAATTCTAAGTCGATTTAGCCATGGCCGTCCGTCTGTCCGTCTGTTGGAAACTCGCTCACTTTCGAAAAACGCAAAAGAAAAGAACAAACTTGGTCTCAAATTGCTTGTAGGTATTCTAAGCCTTTAATTATACAATGACTTGAGGTGTCTCTCTAGAGAGATTCACAAAACGTTGTCCAGTCACATGTTTGATCCGTATATTTAAGTCTTCAGATATAACTTTTTTGCCCTGACCTAATTGTTTTTTTATTTTTTTTTATTTCAATAGGAAGAAAATCATACTTCATTTTAAATGTAAATTAATTAAAATTTTGTGTGCCTGTCAAAATCAGAGCATTTAAAAAAAATAAACAAGTTTTTTGAATTCAATTTATATTTTTAAATAACAGATTTAGCATTGCAAAAACTTTTTAAGTCTTTTAAGAATAAAAAACTTTTTTTGCACATTTATGTATATTTTAAACAAATACAAGTTTTTCTGCAATCCTGTGTGCATGAATACCAACTACAACATTTAAATAACATAAAAGACTTTTTTTTTAAATAAATATTTTTTGCGCTTGGTAATTATTTTTTTCACATGAAAAAGAAAAATCCCCTTTTGATGTTGTCAGTAACCCTGAACTCTATCGCTTAAAGCACTTCGTCGCATAGTTTTGTTTAAAATCGAAAGAGAGAGAGAAAAAAAAACTTAAGCAAAATTCCAAACTTAAGCCATAAAAAACATGCAGTTTATTTTTTTTAATCTCGCTAGACACCTGTTGCTTGAAGAAGAAGAAAATAAACTAGAAAGAGAAACTACAATAGAGAGTTTTTGCTTTTCATCGTTGTTATAATTATTATCATCGTTATCGTTAACAACATCATTCACCCGTTTGGGAAACTTTGACTTTGTAATAAATAGTTTATTCAAATGGAGTCATTTGTGCGTGTGAAAGCGTTTTTATGGAAATTAAGGCTCGCAAAGAAAAAATTTATTGAAAATTATTTAAGCTTCTTATAACATTTATTAAACATAATCTAAATTTTCTATTTTTGTCCGAAGGAAAGTGCACATTTTGCTAATTTTTAAACGGTTTGAAAGAACACCCAGAGAATAAACATTTCCCAATATGTCCACCTCTAACAAAACTTTAAGATTATTATTATTACCTACAAGCATATTATGGTTAAATACTCGTAAGTCCCCTTTTAGACAGGCAAAGTTTACTTTGACAAAGTCTGTTGAATTCTCTTTTAAACTTTGTTTCGTGCTCAGACACACAAAGTTTAATTTGACAAATTTTTGTTTTCTCTTGTTTGAATATAATATATGAACAGCGTTGCCAGAATGATGATTTTATCATATTTTGGATTATTTTTTTAAACAAAAATATGATTAAAGATTTTTTTCTCAAATGATGATTTTTTATTTTAAGAAATTCTGATTTTTACTTTAATTTTGCTTATACAAAATGCACGATGACTTAAACAGTCATCCAATACACATCAGCTTGATGTGTATTGGTGCTGCACACTTTTGTACTCAGTATCTAGAATAAACAAAATTGCATCATTATTTCTGGGCATAAAAAATATTAAAAAAGGCATATTATAACCAATTTCCAATGTGCGAAAGAATTCCTTCTTTTAGAATTTGTTTTTGTTTTAAATGTATTTGTACGAGTAAATAATTCTTTCGCACATCGGAAATAGGCAGTTAGAATATTGATAAAAAAAATATTTGTGAAAAGAAAAAATGTATTTTTTTAAAGTTTCATATACTGACGAATTATGTTTTTATGTATTTCAATTTAAATAATAAGAAGTATGATTTTATAAAAAATTTAAGATTTTCCTCTTCAAAATATGATTTCTTTCGCCATATGACAATTTTCATTCCAAAGATTCTGGTAACGCTGTATATAAATATAAAGTTGCAGCCAACTTCAGGTATAATTTACGAACGAAAAACCAAACGAATTTGGGAGTACAGAAAGTATGTACTCCCCCGCTATTCTCTTTTCCCTTCTCTTCTATAAACTCAAGACTTTGCAAAGTAAACTTTGCTTGTCTGAAAGGGGTCTAAGTACTCCATCCGCTTAAAATTTTTCTTTGTACAGTTTAAAAAAATTAAAAAAAAAATCGAAATTAAAACAATCGGCCTTATTGTGTAAGTCGTTTTTTGTGAGACGTTTATTGTAATAGATTAAAGAACACAGGTTGTGTGTTACTCACTTATTAACGCCAACGCCTTACACAATAAGACCGAATATTTTAAAGTCTTCAAAACTCCGCTTTTAACCCTTCTCTGCTCTATCTTCCTTTTATAGTCTCTCCAGAAGTCTTTTTTTTTGTATTATCGTTTTTCTTATCCTCCCCTTCTTCATATTCTCTGTGGCAAAATATATAATATACGAGTCCCTGTCTTTGGTTAATCTTCTATTTCTAGGAGATCCGTAGGAGACCCGTACGATTGATCATTTTTGACATGTCTGAGGCTATGAAAGGGTGTCTAGACTCCAAAGGGAATCTGGATGATTTACGCTTGGATCTAGTTTTTTGTTAGGACGTTCAACTTTCGGGGAATTCTATTTCGTTGGATAACTCCAAATTATAGTGGAAGCTAAATACCCAATGCAAAGTTAGAAAGACAGCGGTGTTCTACTACACCTGTCGTAAGATGTTCGATATAAAATGGTCACTTAGTCCTAATATTGTTAAGTACATATACATACATAGTTATAGGTCGTCCATCTTTATATAGTAGTGGACTGTATTGGTATGTTAGCTGCACTAAGAACTGGTCTTTTAAAGGCACTGAACACAATATTCCACCATGTTACCATTAACCTTCATTAAAGCGCCATTACAACCTGCAGCGCAGCAATCTTATAGCCAATCCCACGATGTCACACGTTAACGTTCAATTTTTAGAATTTGTTTTTGTTTTAAATCTTATTTTCTTTGCGAACGTTAGCGTGTGTCATCTTGGGACTGGCTATTAATGAATGTGGTCGTTGGAGAGCAACATATGGAAACACGAGGATCTTGAGGCTACTGCCCCAAATCTTAAGCCAACTATCAGACTATATTACTCCATAAATGGTTTTGATAGAATGTTTGGAGTCATAACTTCCTTCAAGTGCGAAGTTGAGGTGGAATCTAGTAAACCAATATGACTCCAGGATGGACACTAAAGATTCAATAGAAATCCACGGTATGGGATCTGGTTTTTTCTTCGACGAGCTTGGGGTAGGTACATATCTCTTACCGTCTTTCAAATGACTGCAGCGTTTTAAGGCCAAAATATACGCGATTATGACTGCCCGTAAAGCATTATAGGTTTAACATATTCGTGGCAATATTGAAATTTCTGTCGGTAGTCAAGCGGCGCTCTTTTCACTTAATTATTTTACTCAAACAGTGTTTGCATGACCTGTCATGGCTGGGTCGTCTGTGTCATTTATCCGCACGTATCAACTAAACAACTATGGCAATGAGCAGGCACAATGAGTAAGATAGCGTCGGATCTGCTTTGGTGATCTCCGACGTGATTTCAATCGCAATTCCGTTGGGATATATTAAAAGTAGCATCTTCAGGGCCTTTCTTCAAAGAAAGAAAATATATGGTTAAGCAGGCCATATATATTTTGTATAGTGACCAAAAATGCACTAAACAACTTCTAATTCGCAATAGTAGGCATATATCAAAGTTTCTGGCAGCATAAAAGGGATATTTGGTGCTAGGTCGGCATGCAAGCAAACGTGGAGTTCATTTCGACGGGCACTGTCGCAGTGGGACTTGGTCTAAACTTAATGGCTTTAGGCTAGATTTAAACCACTCTTGCATACACTACGATGTATATGACAACATATATGACGAGTGGTGTGATCGGATTATAACGGAGTTTAAATGAGGTACACACTATCGATCATTAGTGAAAGTTTTGCTTCAATTTTCGCTTACTCGATAGTGTGACCGCTAATTTGAGTCAACTCACCGTCAACCAGAAATTATTTTTTGTTTGGCTGTTAACTGATGAGCTTTTTTACTATTACTCACGTTCGATAGTGTGTACAGCTCAAGACTATAGTTGACTTTTTGCGAGCAGTGACTTACTATGACAACCAATCAATAAGAGTTAAAGATTCGATTCCCGAAAACCACCTTGGTTCGAATAATAATATTGTCATTTTAATAAAGTACACCAATGGAATGAAAACTTTGTCAGGCAAGTAAATTTAGTAAATAATTCTTGATTCGCAAAAAAATTACGTAACTAGAAGATATCATAAGCAATGAAATTGAAATAAATCGAATATCGTCAACGAAATATTGTTATAAAAAACAAGTTAGAGTGTTATATTCGGCAGTGCCGAATCTTTGATACCCTCCATCGGCAGAAGGAGGCTCTATATTGTAAATACATATTTACTATTAACTAAGCTTCACATAAACGAACGTCAGCAGTAAAATTTGTTGCGGTTTAGATCTATATTAAATTATTGACCGACAATAAGAAAGTTTTATGCGTTTCGTGTTAGAACTTTGAACTGGCTTGAGTAAAATATCATGATTCGTAACAGTTTTAGCCAAGCTAAAATGATTTTTAGGAGGGTAATTTGTATTGGACCTATGGTAAATTATTGACCAATCCTCCCAAAATTCTGAAGACTGATTTCTGGTATTACAAAGAATTTATTAGAATAAATTTCAATAAAGAAGTGTAATTAGTTTTAACGTTAACAGTGAATTTCACAAAATTGCATGAATTTTTTTCTGGCTGTATGAGTCTTAGTTGGATGAAATTTTACCGCAATATCTATATATGTTATGGTCTTAGGAGTATTTAATTATTTTCGCAAAATGGGCTTTACTTGGTTTTAGGCGTACTAAACGGTTTTGCGGGAGTTGGGTTTATATGGGGCATAGGGAAAATTATGGACCGATCTTCACTAAATTTGACACTGCGATTTTATTCATATACAACTGTGATATACCAAATTTTATTTTGATAGCGTTATTAATTACGGTTTTAGGCGTACTAAACGGTTTTCCGGGAGTGGGGTTAATATGGGGTCTAGGGTTATTTATAGACCGCTCTTCAAAAATTTTACAGTGTGATTTCTGGTCCAATAAAACTGTGACGTACCAAATTTTAGTATGATATCGTTATTTATTACGGTTTTAGGCGTACTAAACTTTTTTCCGTAGGGTTTATTACGGGCCTATGGTCAATTATGGACCGATCTTCACGAAATTTAACAGTATGATTTGCAGCGAATTTGTACAAAATTTTATAGCATTCCCTGTATTATTCCACCATTTATGTTAGTTTTTGTATTAAAATTATCAATTTTGTTAGGGTGGTGGTTTCACATTTTGGTTCATAGTTCTGATCCTACTGAATCGATGTTGCTGGATTTCAAGTATGCTCAGGATAACTACAAGCCATTTTAGACCAAGTTTGTTCTTTTCTTTTGGGTTTTTCGAAAGTGAATGTGTTTTCAACAGACGAACAGACGGACATGGTTAAATCAACTTAGAATTACCCAATGAACCAGAATATACATATATACTTTATGGGGTCTTAGATGTATAATAAAAAAAGTTTCATACGGAATGACAAACTTCACCACTAGTGGTGTGTAGGATATAAAAAGAAATAAAATTTTTCGTTAAGAAACCAGTTTGATTGATACAAAAAAATAAACTGGTGTCTCGAAATTGCTAAAATGTCGACAAAATGTTATTTTTTATATTTTTTTTGTTTCTCAAAATGATCGGTTTTCAGAATATTGATGCTGCGGTATAGGGCTAAAAGAAGGTCCCAATTTTGTTTCCTTATTTTTCCCATCTATCTGAGAATAAAGTGCAACGTTTAAGTGCTGTTCTAAATCAAAATTCTCAAAACATAAGTATGTATGTTATTGTGCATGAGATTTCTCCCGATTTTTTCCAAAAATGTATTTAATAAGATGATTTCTTTAATCAATATTTAAATAAAATATTGCTTAAGGAAATTGACAATTTGATTTGTTTATCAATTGAAATTCTTTAAATCCTGCAACTTTTTTTCCATCTTTAAATCGCTGCTAACTGGTTTTCATGTTTTCCTTTATTAATAAAAACTGATTTCTTAAAATTTTTCATGAAAAAACATTTTTATGTCAAGGCAGTAAAAATTTAATTTACATACACACTTTATTTCTTTTCACTCTACACTTTTCCAACAATCCACTTTTTTTTTATTGCTTTTCTTATCAGATTTAGTGTTTTTCATTTATGAGGCGGAAAATGTGGCGTTCGGTGGGTGTTGCCGTTTATTGCTTTCTGTGTGTGTGTGTGGGTTCGAGAGACTGTGAGTTGTGGCAAAAGCCAACATCAAAGTAATTTTATTTGATTTATGACTTTATTCATTTAAGTTTATTATACGTATTCATTTTCTATTTTACGCTTTTGTTTTGTCTGATGCTGGTAAATTTTGTACGATGAGGTGCTTCATTTATATGATGTGGTAATTTATTATAGCCTGGCTTATTGAACTTGTCTCAACTCTTTAATATCTGTCAGCACACCAAATTTTTTGTCTATGACTTAAGTACAAAAACTTTGTTTATGACCTAGTTATAAAAATGGCTTATTTTAAAGAAGTATCTAGACAGTTTTATGGCAATTTTGTTCCCAACTAAATATAGAGGAGAAGAGAAATATAAATTGTAGTTAATTTTGAAGCAGTAATATCCCTGCATAAAAAAAAAATATCTATAAAAATTTATATCAATTAAAAAATTTGTGATTTTAATTAAAAAATTAATTAAATTTGCAGCAGTTAACAAATTAATGTTATCAATTAACGTTTAATTGACTTGATTAAATATTTAATTAAAACTGATTTTATTTTTGATCAATGCTTTAATTGGTGACAAATTATGGAGAATTTTTTCTGCGCGGTTAGTAAAATATTAGATGGGAGTTTTGGGAAACTGTTTTTTTTTTGTTTTTTTCTTTTTTTTTATCCACTTACAACTACAATTCGTGTTGGGGAAAAAACCAGCCAATTGTAGGGGAATGTAAGAAAGATAAATTCAATGTCTATTGTTGTGGCTTTGTTGACGATTTGATATTGTTACAAGTAAAAGCTGAGTGTTTAAAATTCTTATTCGCTTTATGGTTTTATTTGTATAATATTTTTAGCTTTTCTAAAGTCTTTGGAAAAAGTTCCTGACGAGCTGGCCTAAGAAACCAGCGAAATGCGCATAGAAACCAGCTTTTCCACAACAATAAAATTCAGTGCTTTTATCAAAAATAAAAATTGGGCGCGTCATTAATAAATGAATTAATTAATAATAAATTTTGTATTCCCGAAAATAATCTTAACAGTTAATCGTTCCGAGCCCTTCATACCAAACCGATAATTCGACCAAATAATTTACCGTTCACATGCATCTTATTTTACAGAAAATGTAAACCAACACCAGTATAGGTGAATCAAAGACTGGACCTTCTGACCCAGGATAATGCTCACAGCAGTGAATAATGTATACAAATGTAAACCCTGGATAATAACACCACCGAACTGCAGCCAACTTCAAGCCGTAAAGGAAGAGGACAAAAAATTGTTGGCGACTAAGTCCAAAAAAGAAGCTAAGCTTGGAGCAATAAGCCCGTGCTGTTTAAAACGTTTTTGTTAAAATAAATAAATTTTAGCCCAAAAATATTAGTCCTTTCTACAAGCTCTGTCGTATGGCTTATCGTTTAAATACGATTTTTGTTAATACATTTGTTAATAAACAAATGTCAAAAATGGAAAATACCAAATTTATAGATTCAAGCAAACATTTTGTTGATTTTGCACCTTTTACCAAAATGATTATATTGATTACTAAAAATTTTAAAAATTTTTTCAATAGCTGATATTTTTAATTTTAATTAAAAAAAAGATCAAAAACTTTGCCTTTTCAAACAATGTGTTAATTGATTTAATTAAATATAGCTCAGGTCTTGAAAACTCCCAACAACAATACTACCAGTATTGTTGATTTCTTTTGAACGAAGAAATCAAATAAAATTTTTTATTATTTAATTAATATTTTAATTAAAATTTTATTTCAAAACAACTAAAATGTTAATCAAATGAAAAATTTATTTTTAATTTCAATTAAAAAAAAAATAATTGATTGATTTATCACATTAATTAAATTTAAATACTTTTTAAACAATTTTGTTAATTGATAAAATACTACTGATAATTTTTTCAGTGTATTAATTTAAAATTTACTGCAAGGCCCACAATGTCGACAAGAACATTTCTTTCGCATATTTATATTAAAAACAATAATAAAAAACTAAAATTTGTTTTTGTTTTAAATATAGATATGTATACGAAAGAAATGTTCTTGTCGATATTGTGGTCCCGACAGTTAATCAAGTAAATTAAACGTTTACTTATATTAACAACATTATTGCAGAAAATGTTATTTGTATCAAAATTTTTTTAACTGATAGTATTAATTTGTTTACTGGTGCAAATTTAATTAATTTTTTAATTAATATCACAAATTGTTTAATTGAAATCAATTTTTATATTTTTCTATATATGTCTTAATAAATAATAAATATTTTGTTACATTATACATTTGCTTGGCCTAACGAAATTCCAATACAGCAATAAAATATCGTAATTGAAAGTTAAAAAAATGTGTAATACTATTAAAATTTTTATTATTGCATTGAAATCTTCCGCTACGTTAAGCATTTCGGTAATGTCGATTGCCTACGTCATATCGTGAAGTCAATGAGTAACAAATAGAGGCGATATGATTCTAACGGCCAATATCACCAAGTTCAGTTAAAACTTACTATTACTTTAACTTCCAGTTAACAATATGTTTTTGACAGTTTTGACTGATAGTTAATTATAACTGAATTTGGTCAAATTGGCCGTAAGAAATTAACATTTTATTCAATATTATGAAATACTTTATTATGCAATATATTTTGTTGAAACAAACTATTTGCTCGCTCGGTATATCTATTTATTTATATGTATTGTATGTAAAAATTGCATACAGTTTTTTAACTGAGTTAATAAATATTTAATTTTTGCATCATTTCACACAATATTTTAATAACATATTAATCATTTAAAAATTATGTAACTGTAAATTTTGCTCATTTATCATCGAATTTATGTGAATTGTGTGTTAAAAAATGTGTAAAATGATTTAACATTCTATTATAACTACAATTTAAATATAAGTTATTATAAATAATTGCAATAAAAAAAAACATTATTAAACAAATATATACAATAGTAAAAGCCACAATTAAAGCATTTAAATAATTTAAGTAAAAATGTAATTGAAAGGAAACAAAACACGTTAAAAAAGCCACAAAATACTACTACATAAACAATTAGTTACACAGAAATAACATAACGGTATACAGATGCATTTGTACATATGTATGCATGCATTTAGTCAACTTGTACATTACATTTTACAAGTATTATTTGATTTATTACAAAAAAAATGTCACAAAAGTTGTTGTGGGGGTATGAAAACATTTAAAAAATTAAATACAAATAGTGATCACAAAATAAAAAAAAGAAAAGATATATATTTTTTTTTACCAGAGAACACATACAAACAAGCTCGTACACAAATGCAAAGATAGAGATACAAAAAACATTCTCAGAATACGAACACATATTCGAATGTGTAAAAGTCCTTGGTGTCATTTGTGGTTTGATAAAATACAGGCCAACAAAATACAAAATTAAAATATTTTTTTCTATAACCTCACTGATAACCCAGCAAACATTCATACAATTGAAATGAAAAGTATTGTTCCGTAAATATTTAGGCTATAATCAATTCTTAGTGATGAAACCGAATAATACCGGCAGCAATTTTATACACAGCAGAGCAGCAATATCGATTAAAAAAGCTGCAACTTTAATAAACAGGGACCGAAAACAACAGTTATTTTGAAAATTTAAAACAAAAAAAAGCATATAGAAGTAAATGCCGGCCAAGTGAATCAAGTATACCATATTGATGATGATAAAATATAATAATTTTTAATGTTTTGATTTTTATTTTTTCGATCAAAAATTACAGTTATTTTTTACTTTTTATTTTTGGTTTGTTTTTTACTTTTTATTTTTTTGAACAAAAATAGCAGTTATTTTTTTATTTTTTTTGAACAATAATAACATTTTTTTTTTGATTTTTATTTTTTTGAACGATAATAACAGTTAATTTCTGATTTTTATTTTTTTTGAACAAAAATGACAGTTATTTTCTGATTTTTATTATTTTCGATCAAAAATAACAGTTATTTTTTATTTTATTTTAACAATAATAACAGTTAGTTTTTGGTTTTTATTTCTTTAGACAAATATAACAATTATTTTTTTATTTTTATTTTTTCGAGAAAAAATAAAAGTTATTCTCTAACGAAATGTACGTGTTATAATTATTGAGTTGACTTTAAAAATTTATTTAAATGTGTGATCATCATTGGGATTTCTGATGCGCATTAAAATAAATAATTGAAGTCAACTAAATAATTATAACACGTACATTTCTTTAAAGAAAACCTTTTATTTTTGCTCGAAAAAATAAAAATCAAAGAATAATTGTTATTTTTGTTCAAATAAATAAAAATCAAAAAATAACTGTTATTATTGTTCAAAAAAATAAAAAAACATAAAATAACTGTTATTTTTGATCGAAAAAAATAAATATCAGAAAATAACTGTTATTTTTGTTCAAAAAAAATAACTGTTATCCTCTGACTTTTATGAAAAAAGGTATAACTGTTACGGTCCCTGGTAATAACACATGCCTGAAGGGGCGAAAAATTTCAAAACGAGAGAATTGACTCGAATTGTGCTCGCGAGTAGAATTTGTTCTATCCTGCACAAAGCTATTAAAATCTAAATGTGACTTTCTTTCTTAGGAAGTCGGTATATTAACCACTGAAAATTTGGATCAAAGAGTAATTTTACTTAAGTCAAAAGGTAATGGAAATCAATATTTCCATTCAGTAAAAACCAGACGGAAGGTAACTATTTAGTAATTATAAGAATATAAAAAATGGCGATTCTAATTCGTTGGGCTTAGCAAAGTACCACAAACCTGCGTGTCGGTCTTTTGAGCTTGAGTAGTGTATAGGGATAAAAAGGGTGGTCCAACCATAATGCACGATGTTAATTGTGTGTCACACCTTACATGAAATTTTAGGCCATTTTTGTTTCAGTGTTTGAAAAATTCGACCATTGAGAGGTTCACAATTGAGCAGCGCGTTAAGATTGTTGAAGCCTTTTACGAAAATTGACATTTAAATCAAAATGCACTTCGTGATATTTTTGTTCAGCATAATCGACCTAAGTGGATTTGTTAATAAGCAGAATTGCCGCATTTGGGCAAATGAGAATACACGAGTGATTGTTAAAAAGCCGATGCATCCACAAAGAGTGAGTTTTTGGTGCGGCTTATAGGCTGGTGGCGTCATCGGGCCGTATTTCTTTGAAAATGAGTTCGGCCAAGCAGTTACCATCAATGGTGTTTCCTATTGCGAGATGATAAGAGTCTTCTTGTGCCCAGAATGAACCTGGACGATATGTGGTTCCAACAGGGTGGTGTCACTTGCCACACAGCCAACGAAACAATGGCCCTTTCGTGCGAGAATTTCAATGGCCGTGTTATCTCACGTCGTGGCGATGCTAATTTACCTCCACGATCAAAAGAAAAGGTGTACGTCAATAACCTAAGAACAATTTAAGAGCTAAAGGATGGAAAAAGTTGGCACATTAACTACATTGCATCTCAATTATACCGCAAAGTCATCGAAAATCTGGATATCGGATACAGGTCTGACACAGAGGCCGTGGCGAGCATTTGTCACATAATTGTCAAAGATCCTTCTGCCATATTAAAAAAGTATTAAAATATTAAGATAATTCTTTCAAAACTTTTGGTTTTATTTACAATTAACATCGTGCGTTTTGGTTGGACCATTCATCAAAAACCCCACTTAATATATATGTATATTCTGGGTCTTTGAGTCATTTGAAGTGAATTAAGCGGGCCAACTATTTGCCCAGGATTTTCTAGGTAGAACCAACATTACCTTGTTCAACATATCATATCGTAATAAATATTGTTATTCCAGGTGGGCGCTACGGATGTGGAAACGATTTACATAGGAACCTGTCATATGGCCTTATCCAATGATGGATCTTAACCACTCCATGACACACAATGCATTTACCAACCACCTCCAAATAGCAATTTTAGTGCATAAAACGGTAACATTATACACTCGCTCAGATGCTGGAGCCATCAAACCTTCGCTGCTTTTGGAAATATGCTAGCACCAACATCACCTAGGGATGATCCCCCCCTCTGGCCGAACTCTCCCACAAGTGGTGAGTGAGTGAGAATGTTGAGGACATCCCTTCACGCAAATTTATGTAGTAAAACACAACCACCACGAGAAAAGCGAAACTACCGCAAAGACTGAAGGAGTTTCCCGCAAGAGGCATACTAACAAACGGCTCATACAAAAGTCAGTCTGAAGCTAAGTCACTAAAGGCTACTGACTCCCATTGTACCAACTAGGATCTCTGGTCAGCCGCGATCTTAAGAGATCGTAAAGATCTTTAATGATCTGTCAATTTTGCCGAACCCCAGATATTGACATTTTCGATATTTTTAGGATCGTAAATTAAATTTATGCGGATTTTTTTTGGCGAGGATTCTGTGTTCATATATTTTCTAAATTGAATAAAACGGTTCCCATTTTTTTGACATTGGTTTTTTCCAGGGTAAATAACAGAGAAAGATATGAGTTGTGATTAAGTCCAAGCGCGGCTTTATTATTCATCAAGACATCACACAGTTTAAGAAAAGATTTTCCGGAAGTTGGAAGAATACTGCTGGACTATAGAACGAGAAACTTCAGGGTACAAGAGCGAAGCAAGCACCAAATGAAGGAGAAGATGAAGATTTTCAAAAATAAACAAGAATTTGTAAAAAATGTAAAAAAGTAGTTTTAAATAAATTTAGAAAATGATAAAAAAAGGAACCTCCCACCCATTTTCTT
The DNA here is from genome assembly GCA_943735925.1 of Pollenia amentaria. Taxonomy (NCBI): domain Eukaryota; kingdom Metazoa; phylum Arthropoda; class Insecta; order Diptera; family Polleniidae; genus Pollenia; species Pollenia amentaria. The sequence goes on along the minus strand of OX031007.1, from coordinate 131,966,244 downwards.
TATCTACCGAAAATGGTGAGTGATGAGGCGAAACGGAATCAGGAAGTCATTTTTAATAAGAATCAGCAGCTGAACTGGTATCAGGGATCGATACTTTGTGAAATTCGCGGAAAAGGTTCTGCAACTTTAGAGCAGTTTTTTGACCTCTGTCCAGGTAGCTCTGTATATTATTGCTATTCAATGTTAACTACTATTGACATAAATGTTAGGTAGCTTCTTACTTACAGGTTCATATTGAGCGATTGGAATCAGGGTTGCCAGTTTTCTTAATTTTTTTTCGCGCCAAAAGATTTCCGCTGCATTAATTTTGCTCAATATATACAAAAAAATTAAAGTAAGATTTTATTAATTCAAAATAGGTACAAATTGGTTTTTAAGTGTTCAAAAAACAAACTTATTAACAATTTTGCCAAAATTGGGTTTATCAAGAACATTTAAGTTCCGGGTGCCAAACTAATTTTTTTTTTTTTTGAGAATAGAACCATATATTTAATTTAATTTATTTAATGAAGAAAAGAATCTTACAACGTGAAATGAGTTAACATTCATTGTTAATTTTTCATTCTTGACAGACCATGGGGATTGAACCCCCGTTCACGGACATATTGATTTGACAGGCTTCCGGTAGACACCACACTATCTCGTCAGAAATCTTTGCTTAAAGAACATAAATTTGGAATAAACCCCTTAAACAGTTCAATAAAATAACCACAATACTAATTATTATTAAACGAGAATGATGTTTTTTTTTTATAAAATTTTGTTTCATTAAAAGTGGGATTTCAATAATTAAAGCAATATGCCCTATTTCCCTGATCTACTATTTTAACACGTTCACCACTCAGCGTCACATATATCTGACACGTCAGCTTTCATAGAAACTCATGTCACATATAAATGTTAGATTTTTATTAAAATTTATATACCCATAACTTCGAGAAGGTTTGTTGGAAGCAATTTTCTTGTGGGTTTGGGTCTCCGTTACAATGTGATATATTTGCAGCGGTTTGAGTATAGGCTAAGTAGTTAATAAAAATATTGGCTTTTATTTGGGTACTTCTTGTAATGTGTTTTTTTTATAAGAACTTAAATTTAAAGCGTTTTTATTTTTATGACTATTCGGCACTTTCCATTGGCTAAAAATATTTGTAAAATTTCAAGTGGGCGTGGCACCAACCACATAAAAATAATATTGATTTCTGCATATTTGGAGAGCGGTTGCAGTAAAAGTATACAAATTAAGTACAAATAGCTTGGATATCAATACAGAACATCTGTAAAAAAGGGATTTGGATTGGAGAAATCAGCTTGGCACCTTCAATATAAGGCAATATGGATTTTTTATATCTGGAAAACGGTAACAGAAAAAATATCAAAAATTGGTAGAAAAAACAGTACCTGAAAACGTGATTTGGATTTATCCCAGGTACTTAGAGCGAAGAGAACAAGAAAGAAATTTTTTTGGAAAATAAATAATTGAATTGATGTGGAGCCCTAACAAGATAATATTATATGCAAATATTTGATGAGGAATTAGTAAATTTGTGTAGTCTGCAGATACTAGGTAATTAATCGGATTATGTCCATATCATGTTTAAAAATTTGGCATAGTCAATAAAATGTCTACATATTAAAATAAATGGCAATCAATTTTAATACATTTTTAAGATTTCTGTTTTATTTATTAAAATCCAAACATACCAAATCCAACTCATACATGTGACACCAATGATACTTAAAACTCGTGTCACTTATAAGTGACTTAGAAGTATGCCACAAATATGGCCACACAGTTTATTTTAAGAAAATGTTTTGAAATATTCATGTCACATATGTGTGACATATTTCTTTTGTTTCTGAGTTTGAACAGAAAACTCAAAAAATTTCCGACTGGCGAAAGTGTTAAAGAACAAAAAATATTAGCATGTAGAGGCTTTCCCGACTTTTGGCGACATTTGTATTCAATCAGGTAACCTGGCTTCTTTGTGTATTGTGCGCCTTACTTGTGACATTTCCGCTTTGGACGATATAGGTTCAGCTTAACTGGTGCTTAAAATTGTCACTTAGAAATGTTTCTATATTCAATTGACTACAAGTGAATTCAGTACCGTGAAAACCATTAGATTTCATGATTTTGTAGATCCCAGTGTGGTTTTTGGTGGACCCTCAAGGAATCATGTATTCGATGTGGAAAGGAAAATCTAATAATGTTAGTTTTAAGGTCAATTTTTGTCTTAAATCAAGTAACAAAGTTTGGTCTGATCTCAGGCCCATCTGGGTTCCATTGATTCTTTAGGACTTTAAAAATTTTCAACTGTTTTTGGTGAACCCTCGCGGAATCCCGTCTTCGCTGTGAAATGGGAGATCTTTAAAAATAGGTTTAAAGCTAATTTTTGTCTTAAATAAAGTGACAAGAATCGGTTTCCCCGTCGAGTCTATCTAGGTTATATAAATTCTTTAAGGATTTAAGACTGGTTTTTGGTGTGCGCATTCAGAATCACTTTTTTTATGGAAAGGAAGGTATTAAGAAGTTAATTTAGAGCCTAATAAAGGATCTTTCTACAATTAACAACTTTGGTAAATGAAGGATTTACTATTGGTCAACCAGCTGATGGCATTTATACTGACTTGAGTAAAGCCCTTGATGAAGTTTTGTGATTAACTTTTGTTAAAAATAATTGGAAAAAATGGGTTTCGAAAACACATATTTAAGCTGCGGCCTAATTCTGGAAGTCGTTATCGAATATTTTTTTGATTCGAAAGCAATTTTATTTCCAATTTTTTCAGTCGATACAGAACGAATCGAAATTATTTTTTCAGTGTTGTAAAGCATTTATTTGAGTTTTCAAAAAACTGAAAAACATAATTTTGAATCGTTCAGTATCGAGTGAAAGAATTAGAAATAAAATTGCTTTCGAATCGACTGCCAAAATTAGCTCCCTGGCTTAAGTCATATCTGTTATGCAGAATACAGTCCGTAAAATTTAATTTTGAAAATTCAAGAAATATTTTGGTAAAATCCGCGGTTTCGCAGGGAAGTCGCATTGGCCCAATTTTTATTTTTTCCTTTTCATCAACGATTTGTCTGAGGCAATAAACTATTCTAATATACTGATGTTCGCCTATGATGTTAAAATATTTTTAAGCTTCAAACATTCACCAGCTCATAGTTATCTCTAAAAGGACTTTGATAATTTTTATAATTAGGGTAACATTAATTTAATGGAACTTAGACGGAAAAAATGCGCGCACATGCCATTTTCAAGAAGGTTTGACGCTCTTGGTCACTATTATATCAGTGGTCATAAACTGGAGTCAGTAAACGTTATCATGGATCTGGGTATTTTGTTAGATGGAAAATTAAACTTTATATAACATATCGAATCCTTTTTGCGTTTTTGCGATTATATCCTAATCGACATCATGAAAACTATCGTAAACGACAGGTACTATGATCCATTAAATCTCAGCATGCACTTGAAAACTATTGAATATGCGATTTTAATTTTACAAATAAATAAATGCATAACATGAAACCAAACAAAGTACTGCAGTTCTAAGGTAACCATAATAAAATCCCTCTCCTGTAAAATTTGCCTTTTGTCGCTTGCGATATAATCGCAAATAGGGCTCGATATAACGATGGCTGTTAATAAAGCTCGAACCATCTTATCTTTCATCAAGCAATGGCTAAAAAAATGAAAGGTCCCCTTTATTACCAAGAGATTATTCACTTCCCTTGTAAGACCGATTTTAGAGTATGGCTCAATTGTATGGGACCCCTACTATAAAATGTTCACCTTAATCTTATCGAATCTGTTCAGAAATAGTCTGTACTTTTTTTTGTTTAAAAGATGGCTATCGTGGATATTCTGCACTTCCATCATATCTATTCATCAAGACTTGCTTTGATTCGGCTGCCAACATTAAAAAGACGAAGAATTATGCTTAACCTTTCATTTCTTGTAAATTTTTTAAATGAGAACATTTTATCTGATTTACTTTTAAGTAAGATATTATTAAATGCTCCCTAAAGCAACGGTCACACTTGTCAAATATTTGACAAAAAAAAAAAAAAAAAAAAAAAAAAAAAAAAAACGGAACCAACTAAAATATATTTTACCTTAATTCCAATATTTATTTTGTTTTTATTACCACATCTTACGTAAAACATTTTTTTGCTATGTTTAGCAGTATAATTAGTTTTATTTTGTGAGATTAAGACCATGTTTAATCTCAGTAACTATTAACAAAAGTAGGGGTTATGCTTATTTGGTCAAATAATTAATAAGTGTGGCTGTAACTTTACGTACATTACCATTCAATAGCCCACTGCATGTTAAAACTTTTCGAACAAACTACGAAATGGAAGATCCGTTTAGGAAATTATGATGTAGTTTTAATGATATGTTTAACTTAATCTTAATCTCTTAATCTCTTTAAATGTTGATATTAGAAACGTAATATTATTTTAAGTTTAAAAACGTAGCTGTCTTTTAAGAAAAAATCGTTAATTTAAAATTTCGTCATCTTAAATGTCAAATAACGTAATATCACTTGTTTCATAAGTTTGCAGGAGAAGCAAAAAACGTTGTAAAATTAAAAAACTTTGAGATATAAATTATGCTTAAAATACCATGAAAAAATTTTATGTTTATTTTTATTTTTTAGTTATGTATATTGATTTGTAGTTTTCTGAAACAAAACAACGTATCATCAATGAAAGTATGTTTGTATTTAATTAAACAAATATTTAAAATATGAAGCAAATAAGCAATTTTACCAAATTAGAACTTATTATTAGGGTAATTCTAACATATTGTGTATAATTTTTTTTTATTATTAATAAGTAGGGGTTTAAATTAAAAAAAGTTACTGCATTAAATTTTCATTAAAACAGCAAAGAAAGATGTACAGTCGAACTTCCTTGTAAGGAATCTGGATGGGACCAAAGAAACACTTCATTACATAGAACTTCATTATAAAGAAATAATATTTTTTCCACTTTTATCAGATTCTGGGAAGAGTCCCAAGCTGCGTGGCTACATTTTGGTTTTGCTATTTCTTCTTCAACATTATTATATACTTATAATTAAATTTGCGATCGGAAAAATCAGGGTGCCGCGTCTTCTCTTTTCTCTATTATTACGGACGTGTGCTTACACATTGTATAGAATTAAACAATAATATCAACAACATATCGATGCCTTACTTTCTCAACCTCGTATCTTAAAAAAATACGGTTTCGACTTTTTCATGTCAAACGATTGCTATTTTTGTGTTCTATTAGTGCAACAACTTATTATTTCAATAATTTATTAATATATACAGAATTGAGACAAAGTATTGATATAATAAGTTCTTGCAGTAATAGAACACAAAAATAGCAATCGTTTGACATGAAAAAGTCAAAACCGTATTTTTTTAAGATACGAGGTGGAGAAAGTAAGGCATCGATATGTAAAATGCATACAGCGCATACAATAGAAAAATGTAATAGTATAGGTTTCCTATCGCAAAATAAAATATTTTATTTTAGTATTTACCAGGGTTGCAGATTTTTTTCACCTTCATCGCCAAATAGTATAACGAAAATTGTCGCCAAAAATCGCCAATTAGGAGTACAAGTGTATTTTACCTTTATTGAAATTTTCAATATTTAGCATTATTCTAGTAGTGTGCTCATATTTTAGTATTTTGAAGGTCTTAAAATAAATTGGGCATGTTTTGACAATCGCAAAACACTTAACATTTGCGATTCTGACTTGAAAGCGCATATTAGGTGTTCTGTAAATTGTAATTGCAAAAAGTTTGGCGACTTCAAATTGCAAAAGTATGCTGAAGGAAAGTAGAATATTTGTAGGAAACTATCGCAGATCGCAAGCAGAGCGCATGTGTTTCAGAACAACGAAAAATAAATCTGGTGTTTTGCGATATTAAATCGTGCGATTGTCATAACAAGGCTGATTATCTTAAAACCTAGAAATTGTGAGATCAGTTAATTAGATTTTTCAAAAAAATTAATATAATGAAGTATGCAGAACTAAGAGTTTGATGCAAAGAAAAATCAGTTTATATAAGCGTGATTATCAGCCAGAATATGTTAACATTTTGTATTCGATTTTGATTGAAACATAATGTTACTTTAACAAGAAATGAAGCGAACGATAAATGTCTTAAAAGTTGTATTCAAGTCGAATATTTGGAATTGGATTAGAATACTTAAATTCAACTCAGTCTTTTCAACAATTTCACTACATGAATTAGTTTTAAAACTTCTGACCTAGATTCGTTTTCGATTATATATAAACTCAAAGGTTTTTAATCCAAATTTAGATATTTTAATCAGGCTTAAGTTCATTGAATTTAATTTTCATTAAATTATTTTTATGAAGAAAGGAATTTTACAACATGAAATGAATTAAAATTTATTGATAATATTTCATTCTTGACTGAGCTGGGAATTGATCCCAGGTTTTCACGGACAGGTTGCCCAGACTAGTTTCGATTGTAAACACACAATCTCTTCAGTAGGGTTTGCCGTTTAGCTCTCACCGCAATTTAAGGACATGTTTACATTTGTTCTTCAAGTTGTGCTGAAAAATGTTTTCTTGTTGACTAAAACATGAAAAACAAAAAAATGTACTTTGGATTTCAAGAAGATTTCTTGACAAAAAGTACGAAAAACAAGAAGTAATAAAGAGCATGTAAATCATAAAAAATTGGTAATCATTTATTCAAAAGCAAATTTCGATCTACCAAGGTAAAATACCATTTGGTTTAAAGATTGATGTTTGACTAATGACGTCACCCGTTGTCAATGGCGGTGAGAGCTAAAAGGCTCTGCACACCACATTGAAAAATACGCTTGACACTATTATATAGAATCTAATATCAATGAAAAATTTATCGCTTTTATTTCCACTATTTTTGCATTCTATATAATTTTAAAAATTAAATCAAAACCGTCAGTTTTTAGAATTTATTAAAAAAAAATTTGAAAATTGACGTGTTTTTCGGTGGAGATCCGGTGATTGATAACTTTTAGTAAGGAAAATGGACTTAAAATCTAATAAAGCTTAAACTTTATTCCAAATTTCTATAGCAACAATTTTTAAAAGTTTGCAATGTAATTATCTTTCTATATTATAAATTTATCGTCTAAAACAATCGAATTCGTATTGAGGTTTTATAATTTGTTAGAGATTCAAAGAAAACACTATACCCATACTCATAATTTTTTTTGATAAAAGTAAAAAAAAATGTAAAATTCGTTTTATAAAACGCCAAAATTACCGCCAATATTTTTTAATTTCTCCAAAAAATCGGCACGTCGCCAAATAGATTTATAAATTGCCACGGTTGGCCACATCTGACAGCCCTGGTATATACTACTAATGCCGAAAACGGCCGATCGTTGTTATTACAGATAATATTTTCTTTTGTTTTGAATACCCTAAAATAATGTTTTTGGAATAATTCCTTATGTAGAGACAAAAATGCATGCGAGTCAAATTTATGTTTGCAAAATTTGTTTATTGTAAAGAAAGCAGTGTTTTTAAAATCAATTTATAATAGGGAGGAGCATTATTGTATAGAAGTTCACTTAAGTGAAGTTCCACTGTATTTAAATTTATTAAACAATTATATTTTTTTTTTTTTGAGTATAGAATTCACTTTTTTATTTTTACTTCTTTATTTTTTACTTCTGCAATAATTTTCAGTTTGATCACTAACAGAACAACTTAAATTAAATTAACTTAACATAACTTAAATTTATTGCAGGTAAAAATTCTCATGATCATACAAAATCTATAAGTTAACCCAAATAGCGTGGCTTCAAAGCTTTGCAATTGGAAAATCCGATTTTGACCGGGCGTTGAGTAGTGAAGTCGGCTGCTATTGTTAAAAAGTAATGGCGATTTAGATATTTTTTTTTTGCCAATCTAGATATTTTATCTCCATTTTGACATCTATTTTGTGGGTCTTATTAAAAAGATAAGTTAACATTAATTATCAAGACAGCGTAGATGATATTATTTAAGTTTGTAGCGTTAAAGCTAAACTCTTACGGCTTCAGCGCTGATTTAGGTTTGCCAATAACAGTTAACTTCAGAATAAAAAACAGAATACCCAATTTTAGCTTTTTGTTCCTAAAAAAAAATACTCTGCTATTTTTTTCTTTGGCAAATATGATCATACCTTATTTTGTTTTTATTATTATGCACTTGATGATAGGTCATTTTGAATTTTGTTAATAACTTGGTTATTTTTTTGAGGTAGAAATGAAGCGTAATCTATAAAAAGTCAATTTCGAATTCTTAGATGATACGTTGTTTTGCATTTTACGTGACGATTTAGTCTGTAGTGATTGTATCCGTATACTTAATTAAATAAATAAATAAATTAATTAATTACGAGTATTAAAAGCCGTTAAAACTTTATAAGTCTATGATTTGCCATCATAAAGGATTACGAGGTTACAATGACCTTTTGCTAACGGAACTTATATTTATTGCAATTTGTAGTTAATTCGTTTTGAAATATTATTTTTTCTAATACTTTAGCCTTTAGACCCTTGATCAGGTTTAATAACTTAAAGATAAAAGAATTTCAACAATAAAGCTTGTAAAGACATTTTAAAACAATATTAATGAAAATTATTTCATTTCATATAAAAATAGCTGCTGGGTTATTTTTGCCAACTAAAAACCAAAGAGACCAAGAACAAAAATAAAACAAATACGAAAAAAAATAATGTTTCAAGCATAAAAATCGTTAATCTCTTTTTGTTGTTGTCTACCAAAACTAAAAGCATTTGTATGTTATTTGAGTAATTTAATTGTTAGTTCTTCAAATAATACAAAAACAAAAAGAAGCTGAGGAACTTGCAACGTCAAATTTTTCGAATTTTATTTGGGTGGGAAAAACAAGAAAAATTTTGAAAACTTTTTTTTTTAATGAAAAAGTAAAAAACAAAAATCATAAAAAACAAAATCGTGACAACCTTGTTGTTAGCACTGAATCTAGGGTATCTCTACTTCCGCTTTCCGCTGGCATCGATTTGCTAAAAAATATCCTAGCCAAACTGTCTAACCTGGCGCTAACCAACGGTGATTTCTCCGAGTGTTCAGATTGATCTGAATTATCTTGTTCTGAGCTTGCGGAACGGTTGCTGTAAATGAAAATTAGTTTTTTTTGTTTGTGTTTTTTGTGTGTTAAAATTATTAAAAAAAAAAATAGAAAAAAGTTTGTTTTTAAAAATTTAAGCAAATAAAAGCAAATTATAAATAAACTTATAATTTTAACCACCATTAATGTGCTTTTTTTTAAAGGTTAAGGTATTTTTTTTTTTATAAAAAAAAGAAACTGCCAATTTTTTTTTTATTTTAATAAAAATATTTGAAAATGTTTTTGTTTGTTATAAATTTTACAAAATTTGCAAATGTTTAATATTTTTTGTAAATTTTTCTTAAACTTTTTTTTTTGTTGTATGTATATATTTTTTTTTTAAATTTATGACTATTTTATTTTTGTTATTTGGCAGTTGACTTACCTACTGTAGATATGTCTCCGATTTGCTGCTGTTAATGCCGATGCATCAAATTCTATTGCTGAATTGGAACGTTTTAATCCATTTTGTTTTTGTAATTTTTTCATTAAATGTTTGGCTTTTCTTTAAGTTGCGGTTGGTTTGATTTCGATTTAGTTTTTGATTTAGTTAATAAATAATTTTTTGTTAAAAATATGAAAAAAGAAGAAAATTTTAAATATTTTGGAATATTTCCTTAATTTTAAAGAAACAGTGGTGCTCTCTCTTATTTCCTACTTCTTTAATATTCACAGTCATAGAGAAACGACTAGAGCTGAAACTCCGTTTTAAAAGAATGGGAATTACTATCTAACAAAAAAAAAAAAAAAAAAAAAAAAAAAACAGTTCTTACTATCAACCCGTTTTCACCAGCCATGAAATTAATGTTAAGAAATAGTTAGTGTCCGTCCGAATTCACTCATTCAGATCGAAACCTAACCCGAACTTCGTCATTAAATTTGAACAATTGTACTTTTTTTTTAAATTTATTTATTTAAAACAAAATAAGATTTCAGTAATCATATGCAAAATGGAAAGATAAATTTCACTTTAAAGTAGTAAAACTGTTTTATAGTTAAAAAATAAAAAAAAGTGTAATACACACGTAGAAGAAAAATATGGTACCATGCTGCCGTGCTTAGGAAAAACCTGTTATTTTAAATTCCTTTCAAATAAGTAAATAATAACAGTTTGGTAAAAATTTTGCCGAACACCGAACTTTGGCAGAACATAATTTTTTGCCGAGCTCCGTAACCGAACCCAAACTTTAGGTCAGACACTATAAATAATGTTATTAAAGGCCGTTCCAGGCAGACTGCTTAACAACGCTGTTAGAACACTAACACAACACTAACATAAGCTGCTCACACCCAACATACTTTTACGATTTTAGTGTTAATGTTTGAACATTTATGGCTCGTAAAGACAGAGTGTTACAAATATAACGAAATAAGAGAATTGAGTTTTTGACAGCTTAGTAAGGCTTTTACTCTTTCGACTCTAGCCAATCTTCTATAGCCAACCTAAATAAGCGCGTCAAGCGTAACATTTTCTAGCGAACAGCTTTAGCGCTGAAATTGCATATTAACTTGTCTCGTTTAGTGAAACATACAATATAGAAATAAAAATGGGGATAAAACCGCTGGATCGACATAAAATATCAAAATTGCCATTACTTTTCACCAATAGCAGCCAACTTTACTACTTATAAAGAATTGACGCCGTGCTATTTGGGTTTGCTTCACACATTTTATATGAGCATGAGAATTTTTGATAGCTAGAAACGGCTTGATATGCTGACTTACTACCCGACCACACGCGCAATATGTTTGGCAATTATTGCGTCTAACTTCATATATAAAAAACGCTGGCACAAATATTAGAGTTTGCCAGTTGCAACGGCAATAATTGCCAAATATATGGGCGTGTGGTCGGGTAGTTAGGTTAGTCTGTGGCACAAGCAATAAGTTCAGTTTTTTCTGACAGTTAGGGTTTTTTCTCTCTCTACTCTTCAGGCTTTTTATCTCTCTATTCCAGTGGTCTTTGAAAGGTCTAGTAAAATAAGAACTAATAAATATACTCGTATGTGCCTGGTTCTCAGATAAAAACAAATGCATGACCTATCTAATGATTCAAAATCTTTAATTACTAGAAATCATAACAATTCTTAAGTCTGGGTTCACACTATGAAAGTTTTCTTTCAGAAAGTCTTAGTTTATTCGTGAGAGGGGAGAAACTAAAAGAATGTTCTCTTTCCCTCTCACCAATAAACTTTGACTTTCTGAAGGAAAACTTTTAAGGCCCAACTATAATATGGTTAAGTTGGCTTAAGTAACTGTGCAAATACATGTAAATCATATGTGTCAAGCCAAACTGAACTTAAGGAATCTTTTTCATATGTTTTATGAATCTGTGTCATTTGCTTAAGCACTGATCAAACTTTCCGTACGAAATCAAATGTTTTTTGATTTTGTTGTTTTAAGTGCATTGGAGAGTTTTTTTGTTAATTTTTGACAGAAGCTTAAGCAAGCTTACGCTTATTATAGTTGTGCCTTTACAGTGTGAACCCAGACTAAGGCTGGGGTGCCTTAGCCCAAATCTGCAGATGTGTTAGTGAGGCAGCGAGAACTGCACTAAAAGAATAGTTGCAAAAATCCATTGCAATGATACGAGTTAATTGTGAGTCAAACATTTTTATTGAGGATAAATTAAAAGCGATTTTTGAATGATTATTAAACATATTATAAAGGATCTTTTACAAACAACGTAAATGTTGGCTTTGTAGTAAAAACAATAAGTTTCACACATTTCTCACCATTTGCTGCAGTGGATTGAAAAAAATTTTAAGCATCCGCCTACGAATTTGTCGCTGTCTCAACTGCCTCAACGACTTTTCTACAAAAAGGAATCAAGCTGTGTATAGACTTCTATGGTGTGAATACTGCCAGTTTTAGAAGAAACCATAAATTAAAAACATGTAGTCCAAATAGACGTTTGAAAATGTAAAGATAACTGTTAGGTACGAAGAAGAGACCAGATATCTTTTTGTAAAAATTACGGGCATGAAAGAAATAGTGTTTAAATCGACATTAGAGATCCTGATCGGGATCCTGTGATCAGTGCAAGGTGACTGAATGGCATTCACATTGAATTAAAAAAATTATATACAGAAACTCAAAGAACTTACGGGTAGAAAAACTAAAAAGGAAATTTAACAGATGTTCCGTTATTTTTAATTTCCTTGTGAAAACCTTAACCAAAAAAAAAAAAAAAAAAAAAACAAAAAAAAAAAACTCACCACTGTTTCCTACAAATTTAAAATAAATTTCTCCTCTTTTTTCACTTAGTAATTTAACTCACTTTTCCGATACGGGTGGTTTGACAAACTGATCGTGGCCCGTACACGCATTCGCTCTGGCATCGGCACGCGACTGTGTCGATGTTTTATTGAACTTAAACATGTTGAAATTTTTTTTGACACTGGCGACTTCACAAACGCGTACAATGATTTTGCGGCTGCTCTTGAAGACCGTATTTAATGTTTTATAGACCAAAATCGAAACGGACTTGGAATGATTGTGGACATTGGGGGAAGCACCAACATTGCCGTGTAGTGGTGTGGGCAACGATTGTTGTTGTTTTAAATGATGGAAAGCGTGATGATGCTGAAAGTCCTGTATAACTTTTGAAGATTGTGATCGGGTGATAATTTTTTGATTATTTTGATGTTGGTGCTGCTGATGTTGTGGTTGTTGCTGTTGTTGAAATAAAACTGGTGGTGTTGTTGCTGTAGTTGTTGTGCTATTAGCTGAATATTTTGTTGTTGCTGTAGATTGTGAACGTTTTTGGTAGAGTTGTTGTTTTTGTTGCTGCTGTTGCGGCTGCTGCTGTTGAGAATATTGATTTTGTTGGGGCTGCTGTTGAAGTGTGGACTGTGTTGGTGGCGGATGATTATGCTGTTGGCGACAATTGATAATGACTTCCTCAGTGCAGGCTGGCTGCAGTGGAGGTATCTCACTTGTAATATCCTGTAATTTTGTTTACATTTTGGATTTTTTTTTTGCAATTTTTATTTGTTTTTTTTTTAACAATTTTGTTAATTTTTTTTTTGGTGATTTTCAGGTGATTTTTAGTGGTGATGATGGTGGTGTTTTTTTTTTAATGAATTTTAGTTCACAGTGTATTTTTATTTGTTGTTGGTGGTTGTATATATTTAATATTTTTTAAAGTGGGTTGCAGTTGTTTAACAAAAATGTTTTTTTTTTTTTTTTGTACAAAAAAGAAACAAAGAAGAAAGAAAAAACAGAAGACAGACAAATATTTTAAAAATATGGACGCATTTACTTAAACATAGAAATAATAATAAAAATCAATTGTATGTAAGTTTTCTTAAAAATAAAGGCATTTAAATATTAAGCAGTTTGTTTTTATTTTATAAGTATTTTTTTATATTTTTTTTCAAACAGAGTGTATATCAAAACATTTTTTTCTACTAATCATGGTTTCAAAAATGTTTTTTTAAGCTGCACAAAGTTGAGTTTTGCAACAACATTTAAGCCATGAATTTGAATGGGATTTTGGGGTGCAAATGAAATTTGTGAATTGAATGATTATGCCCTCCAGCTGGGACAGAAACTCGTTAAATTCGAAATAGAATTGTACGTTGATTGTTCAGTGATATAGTTGCAAAATGATTATGCATGGTTTATAATATTTTAACTTTACAGTTCAGGTAAATGGGCGTTCATAAAAACAAAAAATAAGATATGGCTAGTGTGGAACTTAAGTGGTCTATGTTACAAAAACAATTTTTGAGATAACAAACTTAAGACCACTTTAAAAGTTGAAACAAGTGAAAAAGCAATAAATCTAGGTGTTACTACGTCACCAAAATATGGTTATACATAGTTTAGAATTTATTGCCTTTTCACTCTTTTTTCTACTTTTAAAGTGCTTTAAAGTTTGTTATCTCAAACAAGTTTTATTTTTAACATAGACCACTTTAGTTTCAGACTACCGATATTTCAACTTAATATTGATATTTTTTTAAATGGACCGATTTATAAAGTTCCTGTAGGACATATTAATAGTGAAACTGTACTGATTCATTTGTGACTTTATCACCAATACTACTGATTTACTATAGATCAATCAATGCTTTGCGCCATAGACATTTAACATGTGATTGGCATTGAAAATCCTCCTTGTGGGACCAAATGGAGACATTATAACAAATGGCTACCAAAATACACGACGAAAGTGGCGACTTTGAGACACTTTTTCTCAGGTTTCCTGCAGGGAAATCACATGAAACTTAAAAAAAATTATGTAACTGAATAGCTTAATATGGTAGACAAGAACTTAAGGCAATCAGCCATGCAGAAAACTAGTTCAGACATTTCAACTGCTAATTTTTATGCCTTCTAATAAAACGAAATGGGATTTAGAGATTTTGTAATTCCCAGCAGGAAAACTCAAGCCTTATTAGAGGCCTGCTTAGACATTTGCTTGATTCAATTACATTTCTGATCTAACTGCTAAGGCTCTTCCATATAAAGGATAATATACACATTTCAAATGTCCTTTTCTAAAGAGGGAAAGAATTCAGATCCCGTTATAAAACACAATTCTTTGGAAAGTCTTCTAAGAGCCATTAATTTGAAGGCCTTTCAGAATCTCGCCTTCGCGAGTGCGGAAGGCTTACCCCGCAATGAAAACGTGAGTAAAAAAGATACAAGTATGGAGTGGAGCGAGCAGGCCTTGTCCATCTCAAAAAGGAGTACAGAGGCCTTTCAGTAGGCATACACACATCCTTCTTTTTCCCGCTGGGTTGCATCGAAATAACAATCTGAATGAAAAATCTGACTTAAACCGACTAGACGAGAAAAAAATCTTAGGCCTAGGACAGATAGTGATACGCAATTGCAACGAAACGGCAACTTTAAGGTATTTTTGAGTTTATGGCATAGACTCCTTTGAGAGACCGCACCTGACGCGACCATTTCGAAACTGGTTTGAAACGCATTGGAAATCAGTTACATTCAAACCGGCCGTAATGATTGGGATAATTTAATCACATTGTGGTACAATTTATGTTGCGGGATGTGTGGAAAATGTTTAAAACTGGTTTGAAAACAAAAACTTCAAAAGGGTTTCGTTGCAGTTGTGCTTTACCGTTTGTTCTGGGCCTTAGAGACAGTGAGTTAATACTTTTATACAATCCAACATAATAATAATAATCTCTTCTATTACACAACATTTTTGGAATCTCCATCCCCAATTTTAAAGTTAATGAACGAAGTTATGAAGCGTACTCCTCATGAAAACACACCAGAACATACAAGACTGGCTTCCTCTTCATTCGTGATCTTCTGTCGTTAGGCACCAGACAAGATTAAGATAACCTTATCGGTCTGATCTTTTCAAAATCATGCGTACGATGCCAAATTTGATTGATGTGTCTACCCGTTTTAAGAGTTAAAGAACAAATCTCTAATTGAACTCCCCATTAAGACAGATCAGAGCTGTAATTTTAGTTTCAGTGGCACCACATTGCCTTCTTCTTTATCAGGGATATTTTATCGATTAGCACCAGACAAGATTAAGCCATCCAGATATATTTAATCTTATCTTCTCCGCATTTCAATTCTGTTAGATAATAAAAGTATACCGAGAGTCCCATCAATTAGCCAAACTATACCTACAGGTCAATGGGGAAAACTTAGCCTCTAAGTCGACCATGTCTAGAAGTCGCTTCTTCTCGTTTGAGTTAAAACAACAACCATTACGTGATCCACGAAATAAATAGTCAATGACCTGCAATGTTTTTATGGTCCCATGCTACCAGATGGGACTTTGGTCACCCGAGTTTATTTTGAGCATTCTAGCAAGCGCTACTGGCCGCACTTTTATTCCATGAGAGAGCAATACACTAGGGATTTAATAAAGAACTACTTAAGCCTCCCCGTACAGGACATGTTTTTTGCATCTGACTTGTCAATTTTTCAACTCACATGTTATAACAATTTTTTCTATGAGAGACTTTAGACTAACTGAAATTTTATAATGAGTATTGGACCAATGAAGACCCCACAAAAAGGGGACCCTTTACAAGAGAAATCCGTTTCTTAAGGGATAAAATTTGTCAGTCAGAAAATGAAGAGCGATTACATATTTACTAAACCAAATGGATTTTCGTGGAATATTTACTAGGGATCCGTAATAGATTAAGTTAGGGCATGCACGAAAATCGTCGGGAGCCCGAATTCTATACAATATCAGGAAAAAATAACCAAACACACTCACAACAAAAAAAAAAAAAAAAAATAAATGTATTAAACTGGTTATTTAAAATTTTAAAAAGCTTCTTTTCCATTCACTTAGCGAATTGTGATCGTAAGCAGACGAATATGGATGTGACCCTTTATTCAATTTGATCAATAAGACGGATCAATAAGTTCGTGACTTTTCGAACTTCCCTCGTAGTTATATGAAATGCAACACTGCTCCAATCAAGCACCACCTGTTAATAGACTACTGTCAAGTTTTGAGCAAGTTCCGTCATTTATTTTGCGCTTAACAGCTGTTCAAAACATACAACCTCGTGGATTTTTTTAAAAATGGAAAAAAGTGAATTTCGAGTGCTCATTAAACATTATTTTTTGCGAAAAAAAACCGTCAATCAAACCAAGGAAAAGCGTGATAAATACTATGGGGACTCTGCACCATCGATTTCAATGGTAAAGAAGTGATTTATTGACTTTCGTTGTGGTCGCACATGTTCAAATGACGCTGAACGTTCTGGACGGCCAATTAAAGTCAATGCACCCGATATGGTGTTGGCCGATCGAAGAGTAAAAATTCGTCAGATTGTTGATGCCACAGGCATTTCATATGGCAGTGTGGTTTAGATTTTAAATGGTAAGCTGGGTTTAAGAAAGCTGTCTGCAAGATGGGTGCCGCGTTTGCTCTCAATTGACCATAAACGTAATCGTGTGACAACTTCAAAGGATTGTTTGGAGTTGTTTAACCGCAATTCGAATGAGTTTTTGCGGCATTTTGTTACTGTGGATGAAACATGGATCCATTACAACATTCCGGAGACCAATCAGCAGTGTAAACAATGGGTTTCTCCGGGTGAACCGGCTCCAAAGAAGGCCAAGGTAAGTTTGTCGGCCAATAAGGTGATGGCAACAGTTTTTTGGGATGCACGCGGGATAATCTACATCGATTACCATCAAAAGGGAAAAATAATAAACAGCGAATATTATGCCAACTTATTGGACCGATTTAACGAGTATTTAAAAGAAAGACCCCATATGGCCGAGAAAAAAATTATTTTTCATCAAGATAATGCACGGGTGCAGTCTCAATGGCAAAATTACATGAATTGGGCTACAAATTGGTACCTCATCCGCCATATTCTCCGGATTTAGCCGCCAGTGACTATTTCCGAACCCAAAGAAATGGCTCGGTGGAAAGAGATTTAGCTCCAACGATGAAATTATTGGCCAAACAAATGCCTTTAAAAAAAAAAAATAAAAAAAATCCTATTTTTTGGAAGGGATACACAAATTGGAGAAACGTTGGACTAAGTGCATTGAGCTAAAAGCAGATTATGTTGAAAAATAATTTTTTTTTGTAAAAAAACTGTTTCATTCAAAAAAGGTACGGACTTATTGATCCGCCCTCGTAAGTCGGATAAAGAGAAAAAGTTAATATAAGTGGCTTATTCGGAATATTTACTGGAGGGCATATTCAGATTCGTCTTAGCGAATCTTTTTTGTGACGAACAAGATTTTTGCTTGACTTAACTAGCAAGTGTTTCTAAGGTCTGCATTATCGGGCAGGGCATTTACTGTTTCTTTATGATGATGATGAATAAAAAATTTAAATGGTTAACATCAGCCAACATTTGCAGTTTCAAACTTTTATATTTTAAAATTTGCACTTCAACATCATTCAAAAATTTAAGTCACATACAAATACTATGCACGATTGTTTAAACAATTTTATTTTGTTTAAATATTTTCAAGAACAAATCAAAAAGACATCACAAAAGCTTTTAAAATAAACTCAAAAAACATTTAACAAAAAATAAATTCAAATTAAAAAAAAAATTTTTTTTTGTAACATGCCTTTTTTTGGAAAGTGATTTTGGTTACAAATGAAAAGAAAAGGGACAACTAAAACATAAATTCAGCCAATAGTGAAAAATGTTGGAAAATTAAAAAATTGATAAAAAATTTGTGCCAATTTGTGTAAAAAATTTATTGTTAATTTGTTATTTCAGAGAACGCAAGTGGAAAATTTCAAAAAAAAAAAAAAAAAAAACATTATAATGAAAACTTTTTTAAAGATTTTCATTTAAATGCTTTGTGAAGAATTTCCACTTATTTTATAACATTGCCATAGTGATTTTTATGGATATAAATTTTTATTTAAGTATTGTTTTTAAAGTTTTTTTAGTTGAATATTTTCAAATTTACCTACCGCTTTTAGAAGTACTTTTTATTTGCAATCCATTGGATGTCAGTTACCCCTACTATACACACACACACATACACATTTTAGTTAAATAATATAATTATTGTTGTTGTAAGTGATTTGTGTTCAAAAATCTATTAAAATAATTATAAATATGAAAGTTGTATTATTATTGATTAAATGATTTGTAACATTTAATTAAGTAAAAACAATTTATAAAATTACGTGTCAGACGTCATTAAAACGTATAAGAAAATGTAACGGTGACATCATTATTTCTATGATTTTCGTGTATATACTTAATGACGTAGATACGTGTTTTAAAGCCCAAATTAATCTTCAATATATTATTGAAGATATTTGATTTTTATCACCAATTATTATCTACTTTATTTAAAATATTTTCTTCATTTAAGAACGATTTATTTTAAAGGATAGTCCCAATTTTGGGACTTCATTTGTAGATTAATAATAAATATTAATATGTGAGGGGTATAGAAATGTATGTAATTTCTATTAAACATCTGCATGAAACTTAATAATGAAGCTCATGAAACTTTCATTATAATTATGTATTTGTTTCGTTTGAATTCAGTAAAATGAATAACTACGAAATGAAAGCAACAAACACACGTAATTTAAGAGACGAATAAGAGACAGTTTTTTGTTTACTTTAACAAGAGAATATGAATACTTACAACTCTGAAACAAAACAACCACTGAATAAATGTCGAATAAGTTCATGGATAAACACATTTATTTTAAAGTCAGTATTGCCAGTTGAAAGAAATGAAAAACATTAGGAAAGATAAAAAAAAAAACAAAAATAACCATGAAGAGTAAAATCAACAAGATAAGGAAGTACATTAATATTAAAATAATAAAAATAATACAAATTTGACTTTGTTTTCAATATAAATTAATTGCATTTAATGTAAATTTTTAAACTTAAAAACAATTTCATTTTATTTTCAAAAACATTTTTCAGCAATGTGTTTTGCTTGGAAGTACATAAAAAAGTAGGTAGGAAAAAATATTTAAATTTTATTTCAAAAATGCTTTACAAATTACATACATATATTATTGTAAAGGTAACAAAAAAAAAAAATTACATAAATTTACTAAGTGGCAACATTGCAATTGAGTATTTATATAAAAAAAATGAGAGAGAGGGAAAACTGTAAAACAAAAGTCGTTTCATTGAACAAAGTCTTTGTGTTTGCCATATGAAACGAAATGTGTTTGCTAGTAGCATGAATAAAACAACAGTTTGTTCAGTGGTCTGAATTTTATTTGAATACAAACTTCATTGAATTAACATTTAAGTATGTTCTAAATGCAGCCCTTTAGTTCCTATAATATACATATATATAATTTTTGTTATAACAAAAATTTATATGGAGGGCTCAGAGCTGAACCGAACTAAGCCATGAAATATAATATCTGTGGTTTTCTTGGGTAGCCGCGTATGTCTTAAAATAAAATTTTTCGCAAGAGCCGAAAAAACATTATAGATCGAACTATGGACTAGGTATTAAACTTTTTTTTGGTCATTACGGAAAAAAAATAATTTTTTTTAGAAATTTTAAGAATCATGTAAAGATCGTTTTAAATTAAGCAATATGACATCAACATCTCAAAAAAAAAAAAAAATAAAAATATATAAAAAAGACTTATAGGCATTTCCATGAGAATGTCAACCACGACTCAAAAAATAGAAACCCTTAATACATTTTTTGAATATGGCAGAAAGTAAAAATCACTCAAACTTTACTATGAAAATGTTTTTATAGCTTATTAAAATTTTTAAAGAGCAACAAAATAAAAGTCTGAATCCGTTTTAGTAACTGCAATCAACAATTTTCAATTTTCTGCCGATGAAATACAGTTACTGGTAACATTGGAATTATACTTTAAAATTAATGTTACAACAACAATGAACAAGATCCAAGAAGAAAGACCAAGTTCGATTAGCGATATATTTTTTGGTTTCTTTTGGATGCTACTCCAATGTCTATGTCATTTGTATTTGATCACTCGAAGGTGTTTCAAAATAAAAGTGCAAAGCAAGATATTTGTTGCAAAACAATATTGATCGGAATTTTTTTTAATTGGTATAATAACAATCTTATAAGATTTTAAAGGTCGTCCGTCACGTACGATATTTTAAGTACTAAAGATGCAACTAAATGTATTATCTTATTATGTTGGTATTAAGTTAAACTTTGGTCCAAACTTATTTTAAATCATCTTAGCAAATATTATTGGAATCGGTCTAAATTTGACTGTAGCACACATACAAATAGCACTCCCGGAAAAAGCCTTAAATTTCAAAACTTCCTTATAAATATTGGTATTGACATAAAAATTGGCGACAATAACTTTAACGATAAGTATTACGTCATGACAAAATGTTGCGGTGGTAAAATTAACCATTGGTCTTATATAAAAATCATTAAATCGGTGAAAGGCAAACAAATCTCATATAGATGAAGATATTTGAATAATATTCGGCAGAAATAACTCTAATATAATTCTTCATAGCACAGCATAGTCGAAAGTAGGGTACACTCTCAAAAATTAGTTTTTAAAATAATATGGTGTAGGGTATCATAAGGTCGGGCTTGACCGACTATACTTTCTTACTTGTTTGTTTTAAGTGTTTGTATACCTATATTTACCAAAAATATGTTTCATACAATGTCAATACTATAAAAGAAAAATCTGTCACGTACGATATGCCACGAACGCTTTTACATTTTGTTCATTATTAATCTATCCAGAAAAATTTTTCTTTCTAATTACGGATTATAAAGGAAAAGTAGGTGGTTTAATATAAAGAAAAGGAAAAATGCCTCCCACAATTTGCAGATTTTCGAATTTTTTTACATTCAACCCAAAATCACTTCCGTCTTATGTCACGTACGATATGCACCTATTTTACTAGATATTTTGGACAACAAGGTTCCGAAAGTAATAATTATTTTTTTCTTATATTGTACCCTCTAAATAGAACATTTGTGCAAAATCTCTATCGCTCTGAAGGCGCACAAATGTCACTTACGATGACATGGAAATGCCCATATGTAAATCATGTGGAGTTCTCTGAGCTGAACCGAACCAAGTCATAAAATATAATACATATACATATATTTCAAAACTGGCGCAAAATTTTTCGCAAAGTTTAACTTCATTCAGTTCTGTTACGGACTAACTCAAAAACTGTTTCGTTCCTAAGGTAACGGTAATAAGCCCAAGTCAGTGGCTCCAGAAATTAGTGGCAGTTCTCTTACTCAACCTTAAAACATTTCCGAATTTTCTTTTTTGACTTGATTCGCTTCAGCTCTGAGCCCTCCATATCGATATTTGCACTGGTCATTTGATGTTCGCTAAAAACCAATTAGAAGATGATATAAAGCAGGATTGGCCCACATTTACTGCCAGGCTTAGGAATAACAATTTCTTAGTGTTTGGAAATTGTTAAGTTTGTTTTGATCAATTGGGCATGTCTGCATTTAAGATTTACTTCTGTTGTTGTTAGGACCAGCACTCAGTGGACGGCCTTTACTAATGCATTGCATTTTGTTGGAACTATGAAAATAGGTTATGTGAAGGAGGCAAGAGGGTGAAGGGCTGGTGCACATTCGATTCCTGCGGAAGGTCATTCAACATACGAACGGTTCGGCTAAAGAACGAATTTTCGCTGTAATGCATTGTGATGGATATTAGGATAGCATATTAGGTACAAAGGTACGGGCTTCGAAACCAGATCCCTAATTTCATCAGAACCCATCTTATTGTCGTAAAGATAAAACAGCGAAATGCAACCCACATTGCGACGGTTCTCAAGGGAGTCAATAGAATTAAATACTCTACTGTCACTAATAAGAACCTCTGCCTTTTGCTGCATGCGTTCGAGAAGCTCCAAAATAGACTTTGAAGCACCGGCCCACACATGAGAGTTGTATTCCATTCTCGGTCGGGTGTAGGTGGTATAAATAGTAAAGACATCAGATGGAGTGAAGTATCTCTTACACCGTTTTAAAAAACCGAGGCACTTGAATGCTTTTTTCAACACCTTGAATACATATCGAACATCACATTATATTCTCATGCCCAGAACATCAAGCGATTCTGATTCCTCAATATTTAAAGCACACATGTATGGTCACTTCCACTGAAGTGTTACCTTACGCTACCAAGGAATTAAGCTTGTATTTCAGATGCATTTTATGTATTTTATTTCTCTCTTTCACTTAATTGCACTTTACACAAAAATACAAAAAAATATATAATAAAAAAATTATTCTTTGAGAAACAATTTAAAAAGTTTGGTGGCATTACGTGACAAACGTGGAAATACCCATACACAGATGAGGCACCTTAATTCGTTGCGCGATTATGTGTTAGCGCGCAACACTGGATCATTCGGGCATTCAAAACGACCCTATTCGCATGACACCATTCCGGGATTATATCAAGCTCTCGACCTAGCGTATCATTTATGTTTTTCCTCATAGCACCAAGATCTGTTACGCTTGGTCTATAATCAAATGAATACGAAGGCCAAAGGTCGCTGTCATCTGCATTTAAGAAAATCGAATATGAATAAATATTAGGGGTTTTGTGTTATTTTTTGCTAACTCCTGTTCTGATTTGCAGCTAATTCCCAAACTATTTGCTTTTTAGTTAATGAAAATACAGAACAATAATGTTACACCAAGCGATTATTAAAGAGAAATAATTACGTTGTAATATTTAGTGGCAAGTTATATTTTTTCATTAAGTTTTATTTTTCCTAACAAAAATAAAAGTAAAGAGTGTGCAATTTTTAAAGACTTGCAAAAAATTAGCATTTAAGTATGAGAGAATAACAAAAGTATGTTGTTTGAATTGGTACTTTTTGACCATAGATTTAAGCTAGAGAAATGTCAAATAAACACTCACATCATTAGAATTCATTAAATGCAACTGTTTATCATTAGGTGTGTTGCGCAAGATCTCGGGGCAAGTTCAGACTAATGAGAGTAAAATTAAAATCACTCTCTTAAAGTGACAAAGCTACCTAAAGTTACTGGAACGCAAAAACACATTTTTGCACTTCTTCAAATACTAATGCTGCTTACTTTTCAAATTAAGATCTATTTTAGTGATTTTAAATTCATAACACTATAAAACCAAAACATTTGCATTGACATTTTTTTATATTATGTTTTTTTTATAGTAAAGATTAAAGAGCTGCACAAGCACAAGAAAAATTGCTTACAAGCAATTTCATTAAATGTAGATTGTATGTGTATATAACTCTCTCATTACAAAACTCATACTTCCAAAAACAATTGTTTTGCTTTACGATCAAAATATAGAAGAATAGAACAAAACTGCACAAGAACAATGCTGAACTAAAATAAAGCTGAATTAGAACAAAGATGAAGTAGAACATTAAAACAGAAATAGAACATTCCAAGCATGTTTGAATGTTTTGATTGTAAACATAAACCAAAGAGAAAATTGCAAAGGGAGAAACTTTTGATTTAATTTCGTTTGAGTGGTTTTCAATGGGTTCGGTTGTAGGTTCCTTTAAAATATTATTAAAAATTTAGGAAATAATATAGGTAGGTAACTAAATTATTAAGCTTAAAGTCTTTTTTTTATTTTTATACCTATAAAACTTTAAACGTTTATTTAACCAATATTTCGGCATTCCTTTGAGTGCCTTCTTCAGGGTTTTTTCTTCCTTATTTTATAAATTTTCAACAATTTTTAACAAATTTAACAATAACTGACAAATTAAAAAATTTTTTAATTAGAAATATTGGTTAAATAAACGTTTAAAGTTTTATATAAAAATAAAAAAAGACATCAAGCTTGATAATTTAGTTATACCTAATATAATAATAAAGGTCGACTAAAATAAAATATACATTTAGGAAATAATTCAAAAAAATCAATTTTGCTTACATTTAATGCATCCATTTCTGTTATAAGCTAAGATCACTTTAAATTTTTTAAATTCCTAATTACGTGCACTCGATGCTTTTACTATAATTTACCGTTTCTTTATTTCATTGTCTGTTTTTGTGTTGATATTCTGTTTGTTTTGATAATACAAGCACTAAGAAAGCAGAAGAGAAAAACTTTTCAAGTTATGCTTGTTTTGTTTTGGTGAGAGTAATGTGTTGTTATGTTTGTTTTGCTATGTATGTTTACAGTGAAATAATATGATTGATAGTTGTGTGAAGTAGAACACAGAACATTAAGAATATTTTGCGCAGCCCTTTAGTAAAGATTAAGGGAAATATGTATGCAATAATGTATTTACCACTTTAATTTTTTCATTAAAACCCAACATTTAGCATTTAAATATATTTTTATTAATAAAAACTAAACTTTTTCTTTTGCTTGTTAGTTTTCTGATTAATTTATCAGTTTCATATGGAAAGAAAAACAGCTGATTGTTGATTCTTGTCCGAACTTACCCAAAGAAAAAGTTCGGGCAAATTTGTACAGGAAATGAAAAAAATACTCTCTTAATTGCACAAAAATTGTTATGTGGAACGCTTTTGGGTAACTTTGTGCATGTTCGGACTGCTTCGTTATGCATGTGGAACAGATCTATTATTAGATTAGTTTATGAATAAAAATTGAGATTGCCACCTTTGTTGCTTAATTTTAAGGGCCGATGTTGATTTTGAATAAAACACAAATTATTAAGGAAATTATTGTCATTTCTTTTAATTATGATAATATTGGTATGTTTCAATTGTGTATGGAAGAAAATATCCGCCAAATGGCCGCCCCGACCTCGGCGGCACACCACCATCGGATAGTCCAAATTTTCGATGACGCTGAGGCATAATTGAGGTTCTATGCCGTTAATGTGCCTAATTATCTCATCGTTTAGCTCTTGCATTGTTGCTGGCTTATCTACGTACACCTTTTCTTTCAAATAACCCCATAGAAAAAAGTCCAACGGTGTCAAATCACATGATCTTGGTGGCCAATTAACATCGCCACCACGTAAGATAACACCACCATTGAATTTGTCGCGCAAAAGACCTATAGTTTCGTTAGCTGTGTGGCAAGTGGCACCGTCCTTTGAAACCACATATCGTACACATCCAACTCGTCCAATTCGGGCCATAAAAAGTTCGTTATCATCTCACACTAGCGAACACCATTCACAGAAACTGCCTGACCGGCCTCATTTTGGAAAAAATACGGCCCGATGATGCCGCCAGCCCATAAACCGCACCAAACAGTCACTCTTTGTGGGTGCATTGATTTTTCGACAATCACTTTTCGATTATCATTCGTCCAAATGCGTAAATTCTGCTTATTGACGAATCTACTGAGGTGAAGATGTGCCTCATCACTGAAGAAGATTTCCACGATATGCATTTTGATTTGAACACCCATTTTCATAATAAGCCTGAATAACTTTAACGCGTTGCTCGATTGTATATCTTCCATGGTTCAAATTGAGGTAGTGTGAAATTGAGAAATGTCAAACGAAATGCAGAAAAAAAACGTGACGTTTAGGTGTGGTTCACATTCAACATCGGCCCTTAAACCACCCGTTACAACCCTTATTGATACATGAGGGGTACAAAAATGATATTAACCAAGAAGAAGGACATCATGCAAAATAAAAACCAGTCAGAAAGTATCTTCGGTCAAACACTACCGTACACTACAACATTTTTTGAGAGTGTATTATATTTGGAAGATATGGGTAATAATGGTGCCGCCAATATAAAATTATGTAATAAGCAGGGCAAGTTTCGAAATGCACAAACATTTTATAAATATGCATGCAAATATTCCCAAAAACACTTTAAAATATGAATCCGAAAAAACACAAACTAAGGCACTAATCATGCAAAACGAAACGCAACGCCAAAGAATTGCATTAAAAGCACAAACAATGTCATAAATATCTTGTAATTGTGTTGTTGCTTTCTACAGAAATTCTCATTGCGTTTTAGAAGTTCAAGCGCTGCATAGCTTGTGGCGTTAACAATTTTTAAACGGTACATGAATTTATGTAGATAGCAACAACAAAATTACAAAATATTTATGACATTGTTTGTGCTTTTAATGCAATTCTTTGGTGTTGCATTGCGTTTTACATGATTTGGGACTAATAATTTTTAATAAATGTTCTTTGAGTAAATGTTATTTACAACTTATAATCAAATTTTTAAATTTTCAAATTGAATCAGGTAGGAAAGTATAGTCGGCTAAGCCCAACCATATGATATCCTACACCACAGTATTTAAAAACAAATTATCGAATGTGTGCCCCATTTGGTACCCATGGGCAATCATGAACAAAACGCCAGCACATAATAATTTTTAAAATCTTTTTAAATAAAACCATTGATATATAATTTCGATATAATTATGAAGGGTTTTCTTCTATTTTACGAAATATTAAATTTAATTAAATTTCCTCCCATCTGTCAAGTGAAATTAAATTCATGTTTAACAAGAAAAAAAAACCTCAAGATTCATTGATTTAAATTTTTTGCCACTTAAATATTATACGTCTAACAATCAAAATGCCTCAAAAGAAATTTAAGTTAATTTTAAAAAATGCAGGACACACACACATCCATTTTTGGGACTATAAAAAACGTGTTGAACATTGTGTTCATTTAAAAATTAAAATAAATCGCAGGAGAAGGGAGTGTTACACAAAACCAACAAAACGGGGAACCAAAAATATTTATGAATATATACATATGTATGTATGCATATTAGGGTGGGCCATTTTCGATGCGCCCAAGTTTCAAGTTTTTGACTTTTTCTCAACTTTTATTTTTCAGATTTTTTTTAAGTAGGTAATAAAAAAAAAAATCTGCTGATTTAATTTTATTTTTAAATATTTCCTTTCCAAGGTGAAATTGTACGCTTAAAATGATGGCGATATCGATGGCGATGACGAAGGATAAAAAAAACCTTAAAAATTCAAGTTGAGAAAAAGTAAAAAAATTGAAATTGGGGCGCTTCGAAAAGTTAGATTTGAAATCAGCGATCTCAAATCTCAAAGTTCAACTTTGTTCCCTTGTGTAATTAATTTTTTTTTATTCCTAC
Source organism: Pollenia amentaria (assembly GCA_943735925.1). Classification (NCBI taxonomy): domain Eukaryota; kingdom Metazoa; phylum Arthropoda; class Insecta; order Diptera; family Polleniidae; genus Pollenia; species Pollenia amentaria. The sequence goes on along the minus strand of OX031007.1, from coordinate 131,938,568 downwards.
GCTAATCCCGCGAAGCTCTTTGCTTGTCTGCAGGAGACCAGAGTCTCTGTACGTTAGTATTTAAAATTGGTTGGGGTTTAGACCTTCATATGTAAAATTTTTGACCGACAATCGTAAAGTTTTATTCTTTTGTTTCTAGTCAAGTATAACTTCATTTGAACTAATTTGAGTAAAATATCATGATTCGTAACAGTTTTAGCAAAAGTAAAATGATTTTCAGGGGGGAATTTATATTGGCCAAGTAAAAATTTATGGATCTATAATCACAAAATTCTGTTGAGTGATTTCTGGTAGATATTAAAATACCGAAATTAGAGAAAACTTCAATGTGTAAATTGTTTGAGCTTTTTATACGTTTTAAAATGCTTTCCAGAGTGCCGCTTTATATGGCCCTTTGTTAATTTTTAAGCCGATTGTCACGAAATCCGACAGTGTGATTTCTAGTCACTTAGAACGAAATCGTGCAATATCAATTCGTGTATTATGCTACAATTATGATAGATTTTGTAACAAAATTATCAACTTTTAGGATGGTTATTTCACATTTGGATTCATAACTCTTATTCTACTGAACCGAGTATTCTGTATTTCAATTCCAAGCTGATTTGGATAACTAGAAGCAATTTGACACCAACATTTTTCTTTTCTTTTGTGTTGTTCGAAAGTGAGCGTGTTTTCAACAGATGAACAGACAGACGGAAATGGCTTAATTGACTAAAAATGACTCAAGGACCCAGAATATACATATTGCCCATTTACTTCAATAACATCACCCATAAACTCATTACAAAAATCCATTCCGAGATAAACGCGCCTAAAGTTTTTAATTCACTTTAACCACTTAAGCCTCTAGTACACGGCATGTAAAAAGCCACATGCGCATGTGGTTCTGACGTAATTTTGACGTCATCACACAACACGCAATGTTTATTGTGGCTTTGCATTGACGTCAAAATTACGTCAGAACCACATGCGCATGTGGCTTTTTACATGCCGTGTACTAGAGGCTTTAGATAACGACATATTCTCTTCAATATTATAAAAATGAACTTAATACACAATAGCGGAGTTCAGTGTTTGATGCATTTGGTCTCGCGAAAGTACAAGTGAAAATATTGTAGTTTTTGCAATCCAACAACAAAATACACAGAACTGCAATTGTCACATCATTGATTTTGCGCAATACTAAAACTGTATGAGCAATTCCATATGAAAACGATCAAAATTGGCAAATTTTTGGACGACCCCTCTCTGATTTTAAAATAAATAGTCTCAATCGATTGCCCAGCAAAAAATAATGTACCTACATATTTTTTTTTTTTTTTTTTATAATGACTGGTTTAGTGGTGGTGTACACCACTGTCATGTGAAAAATTGAAGAATTCTTCATAAGGGACCTCATTGAAAGTTGTTTTAAAAAAAAACTACTAAAGCGATCGCAATGAGTGATAGCTCGTTGGAAAGGTATTGAATCAGGCTTTAATTGAAAAATAAAATTTTCCTAATTTTTCTTAGAAATTTACCTTTAAATTTTCCCAAGAAAATTAAATTTTCCGATTTTCCACAGAAGCTCCTAAATTTTCCGGCTAATTTTTTTTTTTTTGGATTCCTCATAATTTTTGCTTTAAGAATCAGCAATAAAAAAATGGGCCCCGACTCCTTGTTTGGACAGGAGAAGAGCATTTAAGAGACCACCTTGTTAAAAATACATTTTAAAAATTATTTTACAGTTAAAAATACATTTAAAGATTTATTATGTAATCTATCCGAAGCATACCATCAGTTCAATGAGAAATACCCAGCAGAAAAAGTGGGATTTTCTAAGTTTGCCATCCTACGACCAAAAGAATGCGTGCTGGCATTAGACAGGCACGGAACGCATTCAGTCTGCGTTTGCATGTTTCATCAAAACATCAAATTAATTTTCTTTCCATGCAGAAGAATTATTCAAGAATTATTTGAAGAATTAGAATTATATGAAGAATTATTCAATTTTTCACATGACAGTGGTGTACACCACCACTAAACCAGTCACTATAAAAAAAAAAAAAAATATGTAGGTACATTATTTTTTGCTGGGCAATCGATTGAGACTATTTATTTTAAAATCGGAGAGGGGTCGTCCAAAAGGTGATCGCTTTCATATGGAATTGCTCGTATATCTTTTTTTTTTTTGCTACTCGTATTGCATTTGCATCACTGATACTCGAACAGCTGACATTTGTAAACAGCAATTTAGAATAATCAAACAAAATTCAAGCTATGGAGCCGGAATTCAAGTATTTACAAGTTATATATTACAGCTCTATATTTATTAATATACCTTCGCTCAAAACTATACCCTGTGCCCATGTTCTGTAACTCTTGCGTCGAGAAATTTTTCGTTTGAAATGTGTGAAATGAAACCAAAACGCCATAAATTGAAACAATCAACGGGTTTTCTCACTAAACTGCGTCTGTAACATTTTTGGCGAGCAATTACTGTCACGTAAGGACATTACTCGCCAATTTATAGAAAAAGTGTGTCTGTGTCAAGTTTTTGTGAGACAGTTTCCGCTTTGAACTGTCAAATAAACTCACGCATAAAAACGGGGTGAGAAAAGATGTTAACAGTAAAAAATATATTAGAAATGCAAAATGAAATGAATAATAACAGGGAAGAGGTAAGCATTTTGTTCTTGCCAGATTTTTTTATTGCTCATTTATTTTGCCTTTAACATTTTTGAAAAATCTGCTTCCAAATTTTTTTTTAAACAACAAACATTAAAGTCGCGCTTTACATTATTTGGTTTAGTTGACGGTTGGGTACTGGGCAACTTTTTCTACAAATGCAGCGATAATGTTTTCTTTTGCACTGTTTCGTGGCATTTTAAAACAATTTCACAAATTAATTAAGGACCTTTCTGTATCATACTTCAAGGATTGGACTTAAATTCAATGACTACTGAAAGAGTTGTCATGATGAAGAGGACGATGAAGCCGCGTTTCATTTTCTGTGTAAATATCCTGTTGAGGGGAATTTAACTACCCGTCTCCACTATCCATCAACTTGGTAAGAACAGCATGTCGCACATGAATTCTACTCGTGTAGACTGTTCATGTTCATGTTTCGTCCATGTGCTGGCATCGTTGGCTAAACATATGCCTTAGAAACCATGTTGGCCATGATGGTCGCCTTACAATGTCATTTTCTGTCTACAACCAAACGCACAACAACAAAAATTGTGGTAAATTAGAACACGAATATCAACACGTATTCGCCACATACAAGAACATGAACAAATAAGAACCGTTGCTCTGCCGGCGTTATGTTCATGTTTTGGAGACGTGGAGTAAAGGAGATGTCCTTTGGACGCCAAAACTGTCTTGCTTAGATGTTTTATCTGGGATAGAACTTTGACTTCATAAGGTAAGGCAGCGACTGCTAGGATAAAACTGTGCTCCCCGACAGAACATTAGCTCAGGGTCTCACGAAAAGATCGATGTTGGCCCTAAGTGAGCTGTTCCCATAATGGCTTCCTACGGTTTCTATTATTTTAATGACTTTTTATTAAAATTTTTCACTTTTTACTTTTATTTTTTATAAACTATCACTGTGAAAACAATAAAATCTAAACTCATTCTTGTGTGAAATTTCTCCAAGAACTAATCGAAACTAACAAAAGAGTATTTGGGTTTTGCTAGTTTGGCTGCCGTTCCTATTTTACGGCTTGATTTATATTTTGGCTAAAACATGGCTTATGCGAAGAATATGTCATTACGGCCATATCTCAGAAGCCAAATAGGATTTTGTTCTCCTGTCTACGGCACAATTGTAGCTATGAACTGGGAGATATAAAGTGTAAAACAAACCAATATTTAAACAAATAAAGGGTGATTTGTCGTGAGGTTTGATTTTAAATATACTTTTTTTACAGAGCACGCGTTACTCATATCAAACTGCTGTGTTATTTTTGTTCAATATCGTTTGGCATGTCGTCATGAAAAGACTCACACCACAACAGCGTCTCCAAGCTGTTCAGCTGTATTACGCAAATCAGAGTTCTGTGAGAAATGTTTTCCGGTGTTTTTTCGTGAAATTTTATTCAGTGATGAAGCACACTGGCTTAAATGGATACATTAATAAACAAAATTGCCTTATTTGGGCTGTTGAACAACCCGAAGAGTAGTAAGAGCTACCATTACATTCACTTAAAAGAATGATATGGTGTGGTTTATGGGCTGGTGGAATCTTTGGTCCATATTTCTTTAAAAATGAGGAAAATCAGAATGTTACCGTCAGTGGTAACCGTTATCGCTATATTAACGTTATATTAACGGACTATTAGCTCCCTGAAATTCAAGCGCATGGCTTCGATGAGCTCTGGTTTCAAAAACACGGCGCTAATAACCATACAGCTCGTGAAACAATGACTTTCTTAAAAAATAATTTTGGTGAGCATTTAATGTCACGTTTTGCTACGGTAAACTGGCCACCTAGATCAGTGGTGATCAAAATTGAAATGCTTTTGTATTGGTGAGAAAAAGAGACACATTTAGAAATACAGTACAACAAAAAAGTAAACGAAAAGATTATTATAAAAATGTAATCGTAAAAATTGGTTTGGTTTAAAAAATCTGTTTAATACTTCAATACACAATTAATTTGCAATTTGGTAAAACAAAATAATTTTCCTTATATTTTAAAGGTAAAAAAACAATCAATTTGCTTGTTATTTTATTAATATACAAATATATGTATAGATATGATATAAAAAATATGAAGAATTCAAATTAACTGCTCATAACAAATATCTAGAATTTTGTTATAGGTCAGGTTGAACAATTGTCAAATATAACATGACTTAGTTCTTGTGAGAAAAATGAAATGTTATAAACGATTTTTCAATAATGAAGACTGCAGAGCAGATAATAAATTAAAAAGACGAAAAGCACATCACGGCTTTACATAGGAAATTTGTTGGATATTTTAAAATCAAAAATACTTAACACAATAACCTTCAATTATTCACCGAAGTTTGCTGGTTAAGAAGATCTTCACTTTAGTTAAGGGCTTATCAGGGTCTCTTAAGGAATGTCAGTTCATTTCAGAGAACAAATTATTATATATGACTTGAGAAATATTTTTGAAATTCATTTCAAAATAGGAACTTTTTTGCTTTTACGGGAGCAAAAGCATACAATTAAATATAGGTGTTTATGCTAATGCTTTTGTGGCAAAATTCCCAGTACCCTTTAAATGTTTTATAACACAAAAGGCATTGAGGATAACCAAATGCATTTTTTATCATAAAAAATTTTCGTAATGGTTTTTATAAGTCAAACCTCACGATGAATCAACCGATATTTAAACTAATATTTAAACACATTTAAACTCGTAAATATTTTATAATTTTTTAAGTTTCAATAAATTTTCGTATTAGTAACGAAATTGTGTATAATTTTACAACACAGAAAACATTAAAAATTTTCTCTAAACATCAAATTCATAGAATCAAGCAAACAATTTATTGATTTTGCACCTATTACCAAAATGATTATATTGATTACTGAAAATTGTAAAATTGTTAATATTTTTTTTTTCAATAAATGATAATTTAAATTTTAATTAAAAAATTGCTCAAAAAACTTTGCCATTTAAAACAATTGGGGTATTCACAAGGTGTGCTATCATGGTTTATTGTCATAATGTTCTAACATTTTAAAATGGTTTTAAAATATTGTTGTTGGTTTGTAAACAAAAAGTGTCTTAAATAAATAGAACGTTGCTTGCTATGTTTATTGTGCTGTCGTAATTAATAGCACATTAAATTATGAGGGGTTGCTCACAACAGTCGTATTTTTCATATTAATTTTTTAAGACATATGATTTTTTGACACCTTGTGAATTCCCCAAATGTGTTAATTTATAGAATTAAATATTGACAATTTCCAACAATAATTCTACAACTTTAAATAATTTTATTTAAACGAAAAAGTCAATTAATAATTTTTGATATTTAATTAATATTTTAATTAAAAATTTATTTCAAAACAACTTTAATAATAATTCAATCAAAATTATAATTTTATTTTTCATTCTTTTAAGTAAAAACATAATTGATTCAAATATTACGTTAATTAAATTAAACTAATTTTAAAATCATTTTTTTAATTGATAAAAAACTGTTTTCTGTGAATATACTTCATAATTTTGTTTAAGTATTCAGAATTGCAAACAAATAATTTCGATTTATATGTGAATTTAAAGAAAAAAAAAAATAATTTCAAACTCATGATTTTGTTTAACATAAAAAGTTTCTTAATATATTTGCAAAAAAAAAAACTTTACTACTACCGACATCGTTATTATGTAGACTTCCATAAGGCTAGAGTAAAGTTTTTTCGTATTATATACAAAACAATGACGAAAGTTATTTTCGGCAAATGAAACATGAATTACGAGTGGGTTAAGGGAACATCCTAATGTTTCTTTTCACTTTGTATGCGTGTGTTTCCAACAATTTGTTGCTATGAGTTTTTGTTGTTGCAATAACAAATACTCAAAAATAATCCAACGTTTATATTGCTAACATTGGATTTGGCCAGTTGTCGCTTTATTTGTGTTGTGGCTGTTGTTGTTATTTCATTTTGTTTCATTTATTTTATTATATTGATTATTGTTAGTTTGTGTTCTTTTGAGTAAAAACATGTGGACTGTATCACATGTTTATTAAAAACATTTCATAAACATTTCTTTTAGACCCTTTATATCACCCTACTGAACACTTGTTTGATTATACGTTTAGTCGACGGGTGGGTGTACTATTAAATATATGTGTTCTAGATCCTTTTAATATCTAAGATCCTTGTAAAAGCACAATGTAACTCGAAAGAGGAGAATAAGTGAGATGAAATATAGCAAAAAATAATTTTTAGACGATATTAAGCATCGCTGTGGCCGATGCTTAATAGGTCGAATTCGGACGCGCTGTTGGGTAAGAGTAGGGCCTGCGTTAGAACCACGATATGTATTATTACAGGCCACTGTATGATAGACAGAGTGTCGGTGAGAATGGGGTCTGGCTTATCTGATATATTGAGGTTGTGTGCGGAGCCAGAGGAGTTGGAGACAGTTGATCACTTTCTGTGGCACTGCCCCAGGCTACAGAACAACAGGCTGGGTGGCTGGGTAGCAGATTCCTGCACGAATTGGCAGATGTCTCGGGCTGCGGGTACGAGAATCTGACGGAATTCGTAATGGGAATGACCTAGCTGTGCGACAGGAGGCTGCGGACTGGGAGCATGTAGGGCAGTTTTCCTGTTTGTTAGGGTTATTTTTGCTTGTTCTGTCAGATTTTTTATCTTCCACTATCTTATTTTCCTGTGCTTTCACTCTTAACTTCACCTACTCTTTCAAACTAGATTTCTTTCACTAATTAAGGCGTCACAATGCACCATATTGGTATATTAGCATTCTAATGACCGTTTTCCCAATGTATCGACACGCTTCCTGTAACTAAGTCTCGATATAAATTAATTAGACTGATAAACTGTCCGTTCACAATTTTGGTTTACTCAATATAGCGAAAAAACATAATTTTCAGTTGGAAATAACTCCCAAAACAGACGACAAATTTGAGTGCTCACCAGACTGAATTTATCTGTTTGGCAAATAAATAATTGGCAGATGAGGGCGGGTTAGCTCCGCGACAGAAAAGAAGCATATAAGACAATGAGAAAACCAAATTCCTTTAATCTGCAGTTTTCCGTTGGGGAAAAAATAATCGGCAAATAAAAAACGGCCATGAATAGGCCAAAACAGGTTATTATTTCACCTTCACCCGATATACATATCGAGCCATTACCGCAAAAAAAACTTAAGCGACAAAACCACAATTTTACAGGAGAAGGTTTTTTCTTCTAACATTTCATAAATATTTGAATGAAGGTTGGCGCTTAAGCTAAAATTGTTTTTGCTATAAAACCGTAATAGTACCTTATACGGCAATGACATTTTAGGAAGTGATTCAAGTGTTGCCAATAAATTCTTTTAATATTCGCTTAAACTATTTTTGCAGTAAGGGCTCGATATATCCACTTGAATTGATTGTTCAAATAGCGGTCGCACGGGACTTGTAAGAGCGACAAAGGTTTGAATAAGTTATTTTTAATAACTATTTCGTATGGATTTGAAATGGAGCATAGTGATTCAGCCTTTTACTGACGATACTCAATAAAAATGTCCCCTAACATAAAAGCTTGAAAAAATATTAACCCGCTTCGAAAAAAGCGAACACTTATCACTGCGAACGATTAGCGAAACAAAAATTTTCGAAACTTTAAAGCAAATGTGAACTTAAATATTGTGACGATATGGCGAACTACATTTTGTGTAAGTTAATTAAAAACTTTATTTTCGCTAGCTTTTCATTTTATTTCACCAAATCTTTCTAAATGATATTGCTTTTAGCCGCCTGGCCCACAATGCCGACAAAAACATTTCTTTCGTATATTTATATTGAGAAAATAAACAAAGTTTAGTTTTTTGTTATTGTTTTCAATATAAAAATGCGCCAGAAATGTTTATGTCGACGTTGTGGGCCTGGCAGTTACACTTATTTTTTGGCTAACCATTTAAAGTTATATTGTCAGGGTATCACACTATTTTTGACGCTCATGCACAAGTCATCGGTGGACCTATGCCTTTACAGCCCTTGTATAAGGCGAGAGCTTCCAGTATTCCGCTCCAGAGTATTTTGGTCTCCACCAGTAAACTTCTTAGTTTTATATGGTTCTCCACCAGCCACGTTGAGTTTTTTTGGTTCTCCACCAGATAAACAAGTTAAAAATGAAAGATTACAAGCGATTGTAAGTTGTAGTTATTAGTGTTTTTTATACGAGATTTCCCGGGTTCACGCACATTTTTTGGGACAAATATCCCGGGACATTTCTGCTCAATTTCTGGGATTTTTTATTTAGTTATGGCAATTTTACTGTTGGTAAAATTGCAAATGAATCATGTTTAGAAATAGATGTAAATTCAATTCCAATAAGTAAGATAATGTTTAATACTTATTGCTTTACCTTTAAGGAAAATTTGAATGCAACAATTAGTTAAGAGAGCGCTGAACTGATCCAATTAATACCATTTTTTTTAACAAAAGGAATTAAAAGTTTTTAAAGGAAGAGGTGAGAAAACTGAAAGTATCCAGATATTATCAGCCCAATTATAAATAAAAATATCCCGGGATTTTTTTTACTTTTCCTATTTACACAATAGAATTTAAATAGAAAAAATGGGAGAAGGGAAAAAAACTCCCGGGGAATTTTTATTCATAATTGAGCTGTATATAATCTTCTTTTGACTATAAAAGTAAACATCCGTAAAAAGGCAACGTTATATGGTGGCCTGTCGTAGGAAAGGGACGGTACTGCATGATGCTTGGCAAAGTAATAGGTTAGTCGCGTTGATGAGCACGGGATCACTTCGGTCGACACCGAAGAAAGCGCTTTTTGCTATGGCCGAACAGCTCACCCTTAATTCCGCGATTAGGCTAGAGGCGGTAGGCCTATGGTCTACGCGGGACTACGGTCATGCCAGGATCGCGCTACGCGCATTATGTGACCTGGCGGGACTGAACTGTGGAACCCTTTTTCGGTGCTTTATTCACAGTTCATCAGGGCAATGGTGATGAGCTGTTTAATAACTCGCAATCTCTGGAACCAGCCCTAAGGGTCTATACTGATGGTTCCAAGATGTGCAGTAGAGTAGGTGGATGTTCATCAAGGAATTGGGCATAAGGGTCGCTTTTAGGCTGCCGGATGGCAGTAGTGTGCTGCAGACGGAAATATTTGCCATAAGGCGGGCGGCAAACTGGCTGAGGTACTATCGTATATCGAGGGATATATGTATATTTACGGACAGCAAGGCTGCCATTGCAGCTTTGGCTGGTGTCTTCACGACCTCTATGTTAACAGTGGAATGCCGGAGGTCTCTGAACGAGATCGCAGAACATTCCAGGGTAACGCTGGTATGGGTACCAGGGCAAACTGCAGACGGTCTGGCCAAACAGAGCTGTCTCTTGGACGACATATTCGTCGACGGCCTGATCGGCATTCCAATGGCTCGCTGCAAGTCTCTCATAAGGAGTGAGTCGTATAGAGAGGCTCAGGAGAGATGGCAGGGAGAGCACACCTGCTCGATGGTCAGGACTTTATGGCCTGGTTATGACGCGGCGAGAACGCGCGTGCTACTTGGTCTCGGTAGAGACCGGATAAGGACAGTGATATCGCTCATTACGTGTCACTGGGACTCATGCTCAGAGATTGGGTCTTGACTACAATGACTACTGTAGAAGTTGTGATGATGAGAAGGAGGAGGAGACGGTGTTTCGCTTTCTCTGCCAATGCCCTGGTCGCGGGGATATTAGGTTAAGGCAATTCGGGAGACCGGAGCTGCCATGTCTGGACGATATGTCCAATGTGGGACTGAAATCGATCTCTCTGTTATACAGAGAGTCGGAGTGCTTCGAGGCTGCAGTGACTCCTGGAGAATAGTCTGATGAATACTGGCTGACTCTTGTCACTGGCTAAGGGTATCACAAAGTGACCGCTATAAGAACCCAAGTGAGCCGTCCTCGTGTCGTCTGCCCATTAAACGTAACCTAACCTAACCTTCGGGTTCGAAATCACTATATATTTATTAAAATCTAAGAGTCCACGCTGGCGTCATTCGTTACAAAGCATTTCGATATCTGTATTAAATGATAGAATTCATTTATTTAAAAGAAATTAATGTTTTGGTTGAAAAGACTGTGGTTTTTTTTTTAATCGACAATATCTAAAATGGTATAAATTTCGTCACCGAAATAAAATCTTGATTTGATTTAGGTAACTACTTCTGAATAAGTTTTCATAAATGATTGTCCTCTCGATATTGGAACTAAATGACAAATACTCATATCAGTAAATACCAATACATTTAGATACCATTTACGTTAAAAAAGTGAATCTGAATTAAAAACGAAAGAATGTATTATTACACCAGATCTACACCTTAACTAAATTACACACGCTCTACCCGTGGCAGTAAAAATTATACCCGGTTGGGGTGATTACCCACAAGGTGGCCGCACTGGCATTAATACCGCAGTGTCCCGGTAGGCTAGTTGGTGGTGACCTAGTCTATCAGTGCGGGTGTTGCGGGTTCGATTCCCGCCAAAGACTCTGGTCTGTTTCACTACAATGAGCTGAAGGTCTAAGTTACTGTTGCTCGAATAATTACACAGAAAAAATTATCAGTAGTTTTTTATCAATAACAAAATTGGCTTAAAACGTATTTTAATTTAATTAATGTGATAATTGAATCAATTATTTTTTTAGTTATAAGAAAATCAAAAATTTTATTTTGATTTAATTAACATCTGAGTGGTTTTCAAATAAATGTTTAATTCAAATATTAATTAAATAACAAATAATCTTAATTGATTTTTTTCGTTTAAAATAAAATAATTTAAACTTGTATAATTGTTGTTGGGAATTGCCAAAACATGAGCTATATTTAATGAAATCTATTAACACATTGTTTGAAACGGCAAAGTTTTTTGAACATTTTTTTAATTAAAATTAAAAATATAATTTATTGAAAAAGCAAATATTCAAAATTTGAGATTTTTACAATTTTTAGTAATCAATATAATCATTTTGGTAATAGGAGCAAAATCAACCAATTATTTGCTTGATTCTATGACTTTGATGATTAGAGACAAAGGAAAAAATTAAAAATTGTCTCTAATCACCAAATTCATAGAGTCAAGCAAACAATTTGTTGATTTTGCACCTTTTATCAAAATGATTATATTGATTACTAAAAGATTTAAAAACTTTTTTTCAATTAGTCAATTCACAAGGTATCCTAACATGTCATATTGTCAAAATGTCCTAATATTTCACAATGGTTTAAAAATATTGTTGTTGGTTTGTTAACAAAAAGTGTCTTAAATAAATAGAACGTTGCTTGCTGTGTTTATTGTGCTGTCGTAATTAATCAGAAAAGTCCAGTGCTGAGCGGCTGAGCCGTACAATAATATTTTTAAACCATTGTGAAATATTAGGACATTTTGACAATATGACATGTTAGGATACCTTGTGAATTGACTAAATATATATTTTTAATTTTTATTAAAAAAAATGATGAAAACACTTTGCCGTTTCAAACAATGTGTTAATTGATTTCATTAAATATAGCTCAAGTTTTGACAATTCCCAACAACAATTATACAAGTTTAAATTATTTTATTTTAAACGAAAAAAATCAATTAAGATTATTTGTTATTTAATTAATATTTTAATTAAAAATTTATTTCAAAACAACTCTGATGTTAATTAAATCAAAATTAAATTTTTAATTTTTCTTCAACTAAAAAAATTAAATTTAAGTACTTTTTAACAATTTTTTTAATTGATAAAAAACTACTGATAATTTTTTCAGTTGAACTTGTTTTGATCTATGCATTAGCTCCTGCAGACAAGCCTAGAGCTTTGCGGGATTAGTATAATAAAAATTGTATACATAATGTTAAATAAAGAATAAAGAAATAACTTATACTAAAACAAATGATTTTATTGATGTCGCTTTAGTTCAATCCTTTCACAATAAATAAAGAAAAAACAAAAATGTTTTTAAGGAGGTACGAAGAAATATAACTAAAAAGTACCATGCAAATATGAATAACGTGGAGGAAAAAATAGACAATAAAATAAAGAGTAACAATAAAACCAATAAAAAAAGCAGCAATTGTTGTTGCTGTAGTTTTTGTAGTAGAAATAAAATAAAAGTCTTGTTTTTTAACATTTTATTGGCCACTACTTTTGTTCGAAATCTTACAAGTGTTAATTTTTTTATGGGGATAATACTATAAACTAATTTACCTTGCAAGTGTTTTTATTAGATTAATATTTTTTAATTTTTTTTTGCTTTTATATTGTTAACCGAATAGTTACCTCAAGTTTAAGTTTTTATGTTATTTTTTAGATATTTGTCGTAATAGACATTTAATACTTATTAAATGACTATTTAGTGATTATTGATACATTTGTCATGACATTTGTTAAAAATCATTTCTTTATTCTTTTAATTCAATGTTTGACACTTAGTTTTCAACGTTTAATTGAAATAAAAAAAAGTAAAAAAGTATGTTCAGTCAAGCCCATGTACATACACATTTCTTGTTAGTGCCCCCCCCCCCCCCTCCACTCCTTCTTGGTACCCCTGGGCAATTGGAACAAAATGTTATTATAAATTAAGCTGTTGTTTAGATATCCGCGTATTCTGACAAACGGAAACGCTTGAAATTTGGAGTTTTCAAAACGCTAGTATAGTGAAATGATTTGGTATATTTGATTGAAACTGCAACTTAAAGAAAAGTTAAATAATGCCCAATATACACTTAATGCCAATTATTTTTATTTGACGAAAAACTTATAAAATTTGTTCATCATATTAATTAAAAATTTGCTTCGAGTTTGTCTGTTTCAATTAGGCTTGCCAGATTAAATTTGCAAAATTCTTGACATTCACTAAAATAGATCTTGATTTTGAAAAGAATTTTTGACAATTAAAACTTTCCTAAAATATTTTTTTATACAAAAAAAAAAAAAAAAAAAAAAAAAAAAAAAAAAAAACAATTGTTAAAGCCAATTAAAGGAAAAATAATAGGAGTTTTTGTTTTGAGTCAGCTGCTTAACGTTTGTATTAACTACACAGTGCAAAAATTGAAAAATTTTTTTTAATAAGCTGGACTCCCTACCAGTAAAGCAAATTTGAGTACGCTTATTACTTATGATCCATAAAACTATATTTTTTATACTTTTGGTATTATTGTTCAATTTAAACATATCGTCGGTCACAGGTTGACAACTCTTAACATGTGGAAGTAAATAAAAAAAAACCAATATTAGTAGGAGATATTTATTGTAAGATGGTGTAAAGAAAACAAAGGTATTGAAATAATTTCAGATTAAAAAAAAAATTAAAATAAATTATACCCCCGATTCGATTTTTTTTTCGAGTTAAGAGCTGTCAACCTGTGACCGACGATATTCAACTCCGTTAAATATAGTTTTTCGTTAATTTTTTCGCGGAAAATTTTCTTTCTTGGATTTTTCCAAATAAATTTTTTCTTAGGGTGCAACAAGCTGGGCACCCTACTGGTTAAGCTAATTCGAATACGCTGAATTCAAAGTTAACGTTCGTATTAGCGATTAAAAATTTTAAAGATGTTGTGTTTAATGCAATTTCCTTTTCGCAATATTTTGTTTGTTGTGACTTTGCAATTAATTCAATATTATTAAAAAAAATTTCGCAAAAACACTTTTTCTACAAATAAAAACTACAATCAAAAGTTATTTTCGGGAATACAAATTTTATTATGAAAAAGTTTTCTCTATGACGTGCTAAATTCCCAATTTTTATTTTTTTGTTATTTCATATTCTATAGTTCTATCATTTTCACTTAGAATTATTTAATTTAAAACGTATAAAAACTTTCGGTAATAAATTTGCATTGCCCGGCCAAAAAAAAAAAAAAAAAAAACTGAAATGGCAAGTTTACACGGTAATACAATGTATTACGTCATGTGGAAAAATTATGTAGAATGAGAAAAATCTTATCATGTAAAAGCAAAATGCATCGAGTAAGAGAGAATACGGATACATAATTTGACAAGCGGTCGGCAAATATTAATTTTCTACACCATTTTAGAAACTTATGTATTCTCATCATACCAGAGGTTTATTTTAACTGTATATATTGAAGGTGGTAACATTTTAATACAATTACAACAACAACTAAAATAAGCTCATGCAATTTCCATGTTGTTTTTGTATATATTGTAAAACTGTAACTATCTGGTTGTTTAATATTAACTCAGCTGTTTAATATCTTTGCTTTTATTTTACTTATGCCATCCGTGTAAACATTAAAAATACTTGCAACAGATTTTTATTTCTTTTATTTTAAACACGGAGAGAATTCTACAAAGTCATAATAAGCAATTTGTTTTTTAATTTGGTTTTTTCTTTTTACCCTATTACAACTACAATTCGAGTTGGAGAAAACCAGCTAATTGTAGGAGAATGTAAGAATAGATAAACTCACTTTTATTGTTGTTGCTTTGTTGACGCTTTGATATTGTTACAAGTAAGACCTGAGTGTTTAAAATTCT
This sequence comes from Pollenia amentaria, assembly GCA_943735925.1. Classification (NCBI taxonomy): domain Eukaryota; kingdom Metazoa; phylum Arthropoda; class Insecta; order Diptera; family Polleniidae; genus Pollenia; species Pollenia amentaria. The sequence continues at coordinate 131,923,361 of OX031007.1, read as the reverse complement.
TATTCACTTTATAGTCTTATTTGTATAGTATTTTTAGCTTTTCTATAGTCTTTGGAAACAGTTTTCTGACGAACTGGCCTAAGCAACCAGCGAAATGCACATAGATACCAGCTTTCCCACAACGATAAATTTCAGTGCTTTTATCAAAAATAGAAATTGGGAATTTAGCACGTCATAGAGAAATCTTATAAATAAAAAAAATTTATGCTTCTCTTAAGAGTTGAGTTGTCAATATCTTCACATGAAATAATTACCACTTCATAAAACACCAGGTTTTCTATGCATTAGTGATGTTGTAACTTAACGTTGCAAACCTAACATACATAAATACATATAATTTTAACATTATGAATACCCTTACTGTTTCACTTTACACTTTGAATACCCTTACTGTTTGCATTTTCTTACTAAAATTACTTTACATGGTTATAATTCTCATTTGGTTTATTTTGCTCCTTACTTAAGCAGTCAAAGTTTGTTTAGAACCAGTGTTGCCAGGTAATTTTTTTCTCCTCTTCAAAAAAAAATTTAAGAACCCCCCAAATTTAATGTATTTAAAAAAAAATCCCCCTAAAAGTAAAAGTTTAGATAATCATTTCAATTAGTTTAACCTTACTCAGTTTTAATTTACGTTATAATCACAGATTACACACAGATATGTCACGACACGGAAGATTTTTGGTCCCTTTCTTTTAAAGCTGCCCTTTTTTCATTTCTCTTTGAACCATCTTTTATGCCGCAATACAAAGAATACAAATTTATTTAGTAGAGATTTATTTGCAAAACTGTTGTGCAAATTAACTTTTGAGTTTATCGCAACACTAGTAAATAATATTTAAGTAAGTAAATAACATTATAAAACAAAACAAATTAACTAAATACATATTTTTGCACAAAATAAAACGTTTGTTGAACTAATGGTTTTGTTAAACGTGGTTTGTGTTTTGTTATTTTTGTTTTGATCACGCAATTTGTGTTAATTGTAGAGGCCTGCTTTTACACATTGCCATTTCACTTCCAAAAAACGCTTTTTGTCACTTTCTTCGAAAGCTGCCCTCGCAACTCACTATAGGAAATTTCCCCTTTTTTTTGGCCAAAAATACTTAATTTTTTTCTTGGAGTTTTTGATTTTTTGTTCACTATGTACTTAAAAACATACTAAAAAAAGCATCCCCGAAGAATAAAGCATCAATGTTGCTCTACCGTTATTTTATAAATGCAAAAACATGAGGTTTGTTTATTAAACAAAACGAGGAAGTTACTATATTAAATTAGACGTGTATTTAAGTTTAAAGTTTTTATTCAAAAAATTCATGTAAAAAAAGTGAAAAATGAACAATAATGCTAAAAGTGATTACTTTTATAGTAGTTAAAAAAATATTCAACTTTTTTTTTAATTTGGTTAAATCGAAGGAAAGAAAAAGACCTTGATGTTATATACTGTAATAATAAATTGCAACTTCACTAAGCTCCGAAAAAAATGATTAAAAGTGATAGATATAACACTTACGCATTTCGATAGAGCCATAAGTTGTCATCCATTCTCAATTTATTTCAGCTGCATATACTTGCATATGTCTTAAAAAAATCGTATTTTTCCAGGTAACTTCAGCGTACCAAATGCAGACTTACGCGTGACAAACTTTTTCCCCGTGACGGTGCGTGACTAAAAATGTATTAGCTTAAGGAGGAACACTTCCAAAAAGCGAATCTAAAAAAATCATTTAGTCTGGCCCACTTGTTTGGCTAAAAATTAGTTTTGGCCAAAAAAAAAGGGAAAATTTCCTATAGTGCAACTGATTTGGGCCTTTTTCACACGTCACTTTTTACATATCTGTGTGTAATCTGTGGTTCTAATATCAATAGTTAAAAAAAGAAAAATGTTTAACATTCCCCCAAAAATTATTTTTTTTCAAATTTCTTTATTATTTTTTTAATAAAATATCTTAAAAAACAATTTATAAACCGTTTAAAAATGACTGTAACATATGAACATATATAAATCAAAAAAGAGTTGGTAGAAATGTGCCATTTTTAAATATTGGAATTCAGTTTCTTCAAAGATATCGAATGTTGCCAAATCATTATTATCGGAATTAAGAAGTTTGAGCATTTCAGGTGTAAGATTTAAGTTGTGATAGGTATTTTACAATGAATACTTCACCCTAAAAACGCTTTCGTTTTTTATCTTTTAAAAAATGATTTTTGCTTAAATAAAAACAGGTTGTAAAATATACAAGCAAAAAGTGATACCACCTAAAAACCCCCTAAATATAAATTAAGTTCCCCCAAATTTTCCCCCTCTAAATTTGCACCTAAATGAAATAAAACCCCCTAAATCTGGGGGGGGGGGGGTCAAAACAAACAGAGTAGATACTGATACTAACACCATTGTTTACTCTTATTAGATAGTATTATTCGTAACCGTAGTAAGTCGTATTAAGCTGACCGCCGACGCTTCCGAATTTCCTTGGTAGCCGACTTGATCCGAACCTGTACTTATCGTATTTTTGCCGAACGCCAGCGCCCCCTCATTTCGTTGGTATTCATAACTGTAGTTAGCCGACTAATACCAATACTGACTAGAACCATTCCTAACTCTCATAACCAGATAATCCCTCGACTCTAGGGCACCCGCAACCTTTGCCATCCAGATACGCAACAGGCTCTTGATCCGCCGCCTCATCGGTAACCCGTCTACAGCTGCGCCGCATGAGCAGAAACCCGCCATAGATTAAAGTATTTTAAACTAGATTGAGGTTTCGTAAATAAAAGCTTTTTTAAATTGTTGCAAGAAAACATCTCTTGTTTCATTTCAAAGGAAGCAGACCTTTGAATTGACCCTGAACAGACTGAGTCATACCACAGCAGGGAAAATAAACTGCGTTAGAATGTTAAGTCAATATTTGCTATTATTGACTTATGACGTTGTTGCAGAAAACTATGCTTTTAGTAATTGAGAGAGAATTCTGTTAAAAGATTTTTTTAAATGCACCATTAACGCATTTAACCGAGATTCTTTAAAATGAGTTTCACGCTTAAAAGAGTTTGGTTTTTTGCATTTTTCATGAACGCATTTATCCGTGAATTACTGTATCAAGATACACAAATGGAAAATGCGTTCGCAGCGCTGGATTGAACATAATATGTTATTATCATACACATTATGGTTACATAAACGGAAATATAACGACCGCAACCATTTAATGATTGCATAGGTTATCTAAAAGGAAAGTGCACCATATTATGGTTGTGTACGGTCATGTTGTGGTTGTTAATATCATTTATATTTTTACCAGAAATAATTGAACGATTCCTTGTAAAATATTAAAAAAGGGCTAAATGCTATTGTTAAATTGTAAACGTATGAATGGTCGCAATAAAAATGTAAATGGTTTAGGGCCCCTTATTTTAATCAAAATATGGTTGCGGCGAAGAAAATATGATTAAAAAGGCAATACTACTTATGAATATTCCACAGCCATAGTAAACGATAACGTTTACACCTTTTTTGTGGTGCATGCCATTTTGAATATCGGCCAACTTCAGTTCAGTTAATATCGAAAACAAATATAGTAAAACTTTCGTTATGTTTTGGACAAAGCATAACAACTGCAGAATGTTTGATTCTCCACTTATGGCGATTTATTTTCTGAGAAAAATATGTTACAGTATTTGCATGTAACACTTTCTAATGTTACCTATAATCACTCAAAGTATTACATGTTGTGCAAATTCAATAGAACAAAATTAGCTGCTTTTATTTACAACTATTACACTTTTATCGTTAATGTACTTCATTCATAAAAGCTATTTAAGCGGTTTTCACTCACTATTACGGCTTGGAAATATATATTGACATCACTAATGGCTAAACAAAATTTCAACGTATTAATATACAGAATTTTTTCATTTTAATATGTAAACATTTGCATATTTTGTTTTTAAACAATCTTTTCACATAATTATAAGTGGTATGTGTTATAACAAACAAAAAAAAATCTTGGTTGTACAAACAAAGTAGTAAGTACCAAAGTTGTAAAACAGGAGGTCAAGTAAAAGTGAGGGTAAAATATGCAACATGTTTTGTATGTTTTTCATCAACATCTTCACAAAATTTGAAAATTTTTCCCACAGTTGTATTTTTTGAACAAACGAACACGAAAATGTACAACATGTAACATTTATGCAACATATTTATCAGAAAACAAATCGCCATTAGTCTTTATGAAATTTAATTGTTCATATCGTGACTACTTGGGCCTTGAAATGTTAAAACAATGTTCCCCATTTTAACTTCTTTAACAAAATAAACGAGTCCAATGCCTTGTTGAAAAATAATTTTTACATTTTAAGACAAAAGTTTTGTAAGTAACCAAATAATAACAGACAATTACGAAGTACTTAAAAAATGGCACTTAATGATAACTTCAAAGGCGGGATAAAAATATCCTATTAAAATTTCATTATTCATTCGAACAAGGAAAACCGAAATATTATTTATGTTGATTTTTTTCAATTTAATTGTTGAAATGTTAAATAAAATAATTATTTAACTATTCTCAAAAGAATATAAAAATAATGACTACGTTCATGTATCAATTAACTTTCTAATAGCTTAAGATTAATTTTTTTTTTATAAAGTTTTGTATTCGAACTTATATTACGTTTTTGTTTTAATGCCGAAACAAATTGTTAGCACTTCTCGTTCTGTAACTTTGCAACAAAAAAAAAAAAAAAAAATCATAGAAAATTAAGTAACAAAAAAGTCTATTCCCTGGCGTGTTGGTTCTCAATAACATTTTCATAAAATTATCGTTACATCAAACAAATGAAGAATACAATGAAAAAAATAAAAGTTTTACTTTTGGTTTCTATGGCACCCTGTAAAACGAAGCGCTTTTTAAGTGAATGAGAAAGTTATATTGATTGTACAAAGAAGTTTTAGAACAAAAAGTTCCACTTGTGAGTTTTTTGTGTTAAAAATCTTTAAACAATTTCACTAACAATTTTTCCTCTTTCTTGGACAAAAAGTTAGAATCTTTAAAATAGTTTTTCTGGGATCTCGGCTTCGCCAAGGTCAACGCTAAAAATATCATCATATTCTTGTGAAAGTTACAGAAAGAGATCATGTGTTAAGCAAAAAAAGTCTTGCAGTATCGATAGTCCAAAAATAAAAAAATTATTGGATCCAAGAAAATAAAAGCCGAGAGCCTTTGAAACACGATTTAATCGAAAATACTGTTGAACCAATACAAATGTAATCAGGTATCTAATGGAACTCGTTTTAGAAAACGAAACGATTTAAAAACGATTATATGGTTTTTAGTATCCTTAAAATTAATATCTAATAATTTTCTTCTTATTTCCTTTCGAGATTCTTTTAAATTTTGTATTATAATGCGTGATCCATTTCGAGATTCCCTACTTTTTTAAAGAAAAAAAAAAAAAAACACAGAAAATTCAAATAATGGGGAATGTTTATTATCATTTGAAAGAACATTCTTTGGCATTTATTTTTTGAAGATTATGTCTTTCAAATGTTGGCCGTTGCTACGTCTCAGATGGTCCATCCGTCGAATTTTCGGAGACTCGCTTGAGCATTTCGACTGGTAAATGGCGAATGACACGCGTGATGTTTTCCTCCAAGACCTGAATTGAAGCGGGTTTGTCCGCATAAACTTTAGACTTTACGAATCCCCACAGGATAAAGTCTAACGGTGTGATATCACACGATCTTGGTGGCCAATCGACCGGCCCAAAACGTGAAATTATGTGCTCGCCGAAGTGTTCTCTCAATAAATCCATTGCTTGATGCGATGTGTGGAAAGTGGCGCCGTCTTGCTGAAACCAAATGTGGCCCAGATCACGAGCTTCAACTTCAGGCATCAAATAGTCAATTATCATGGTACGATAACGGTCGCCATTGACGGTTACGTTCGCACAGGCATCATTTTTAACAAACCACACCAAGCCGTTGTTTTTTCTGGATGAAGTGGCAGTTCTTGAATCTGTTCAGGTTGCTCTTCGTCCCAAATGCCGCAATTTTGTTTGTTTACATACCCATTGAGCCAGAAATGGGCCTCATTGCTGAACAAAATTTGCCTCTAAAATGTCGGATCTTCTTGGAACTTTAAACTAAAAACTAGTCTGGGGAAAGATATTTTTTTTTTTTATTTTGCAACTTTAAAATGCTTTAGTTGGAAGAATATTTAGCGCCCTTAACGTAACAGCAACAGGCATTGCGAAACACACAATTGTATAAAACTCTAACAGGAATTCTATTTAATAAATGAGGTATAAAGAGTGATTTTTCAAGACCATGAAACTTAAAGTTGTGAAAAAACACAAAAAAGCATTAACATTAGAAGCATATCCTTGACGAAACGCATTTTTGGTCTCCTTTTCGAGCACGGGAAATAATCGAGAGATGTCACATTGCACGTCCTTGAAGGCTAATTGACAGGTTATTTTTCTCGAAATCAACATATCGAAAAGTAATTTACGCCATTAAAATTATGAAGTCGACTATAAGTTGCTCAAATCGATGATTTTCAAAGTAAATTTGGATAATTTGGTAACGTTGTTCAAGCATGAATCTATTTATGATGATTTGGCAGAGCATAAATTGAGAGCAGTATGACAGTTCGTTTGAGAGTACCATTTTGTAGGTTCTATCGGGCCTAAAAACATCCATTATAAAGGTACGGCAATGAACATTTTAAGCCTTCCCTAGATATATGCAACCAAATTTGGTAGTTGAACTCATTATTTTGGGAGTTTTTTGTTGTATTTTTTTGTGTTTTTTCCTTTTTGTAAATATTTTTTTATTAGATAAGACGTTAGTTTTATATCAGGTGTAATTTTATTTTAATCTGGTAATTTTGCATCTCAAGTGTAATTTTGAATTTTGGTGGTGGTAGCACTACTCTGGAACCAATATATTTATGTATTACACACATCAGCACAAACGCATAATACCCTGTTTAATAGGGTATTAATTACTACCCGAGTAACAGATCGGTTAATTTAAAATTGGCTATTTTCGATTAACGATTAAACCGGTTAATTAAATTCCATTAACCGGTGTAATAAAATTTTAAATTATTGTAGTATTATAACATATTTTTTGTGTTTTTAATTAGTTGTTTCGTCTCATATACAAAAGCTATGTGTTAAGAAAATTTTTACATGTACAGTACTTTTCGCTTATAATCACATTCTTTCGTTGCAGGCAAATAGTGGCTTGTATCGCTAATGTGACTATAAGCCTATTATTATTGATATGCCACAACCGATTTCGAATATAATAAATTTATGTAAATATAGAAAACAAAAATATTTATTACACCGACAGCAGGCTTATAGTTGTGCAACAGAGTTGCATACTGTATAAAAAGATAGCTAAAATAATAAAAAAAAAAATAATTCATCTCTGATAACAAGATAAAACTATGGCTTTTTCAAAAAAAAAAAAGAGTTTTTGATAAAAATTAAGCGGTTAATTAGAAGTTCTTTTAAATAGTTTGTGTCTTCGAAAAGTAAAATCAACATATTGCTAATGTGACTAAAACGCTTACAATTGCCTAAACTTAAGGCTTTGCAAGCCACTGGTAAATGGAATATATGCCAAATGTGCTAATATCGCTAAATGAACTATTACGTTAATACTTTATAAAAAATTTACTTATAGTGGCTGAAAATAAAGATAATGTGACTGAAAACGGTAGTGATCATATTTTATTTTAACAGAATTAACCGAAACAATTCGAAGTGTTATAAATTTAAAAAAATTAAAACAGGATTAAATGGCATATTGGAAGATTTTATATGTATATGAGAAATCCAGGAAAAGGACTGAGATATTAGATATTCAGTATTATGGGTTGTTTTCGATTTCTCCAACATTTACGATAAATGAAAGAATTTTTTCCAAGTCAAGTTTTATCAAAACTAAAGAAAAAATCGTTTAAATTCTTGACATTCAAACCAAGTTATTTGTCTAAAAGATTATTTTATAAGATCTCCTTAAACTATTGAAATAACAGATAAAAAGATCCCGCAGTTTATTTTTTAATTAATACATAATATATTTATGAGTTATTTTTTTGTTTACTCATTTTAGTTCAAGAATTTTTTGTTTGTCATGCTATTGTTTTTTTACTAATAAACTTCATAATATATATAAATTATGCATTTTTTTTTTGAAATTACTTTATTTACAACAAAAACTGATTATTAACCGATTATACCAAAACCTCGGTTAATTAATCGAGCGATTAGCCGATTAAAGCAAAAGCTCGATTAAATGAATACCCTACTATATACTAGTGTCGTGTTCGAATTAATATCATAGTTTTAAAAGGAGCTGTGTGCGTGATTGGTGTGAGATTTACGCACGCTCACTAACAAAATCACTATATTTAGGCATAGTAATGTTTGTAGTTTACCAAAAAAACCCACAAATTCAAAAAAATTAGTAAAATTTTATATTCGTTCAAGCCCGACCATATGGTACCCTATACCACATTACTTACAAGGAATTTTTCGAAAGGGTGTTCTAATTGAGACCAATTGACAATTGTGGACCCAAAACCAAACAAAAGTTAAGATTTATAAATGAGTTCTTTGTGCATCTAACAGCATAACGGAGTAGGGGGTTTTTAGAAGTTATTGCCGCCAAACTTTTTAGCAATACCAATGAACATATGGCATGTAAAACTTTTTTGGTATTGATATTTGTTGGGGAGCTGTGGTCGAATTAGGACCGAAGTCAATAAAACTTAGTATGATGATTTAGATTGAAATAAAATATTTTTTGTCCGAATTTAGTCTAAATACCAACGTTTAGAGTTGGTTTATTAGGTAACAACTTTATTCCTGAAAAAGTCTTATGTTGTGTTTTCAAACCACAAATGGTAGAACGAGTAGTGAAATTTATATGAAAAACACAAAAAAAAAATTTGTGCTTTTCATACAAATTTTACTACACGTTCAATCACTTGTGTTATGAAAACAGCTCATTAATGTTACGCTAAGCCTTTGTGACATTTAGAAGATGTGTAATAAATTTTATCCAATTACCTCCAAAACTGTGATCTGTAATTTTCGCAGAGTGTTTACATAGAGAGACAGCAGCTAGCCAGCCGGGCGGCTGGATGGATATTGTCAGAGCGATTTAGAAAGTTATTTAAAGTCGATTGACCACCTCGAGTAGGTAATGAGTGTATAAAAAGTTTTTCACTCCATATGCAAAACCAATAAATAATTGTCTAAGACATAGATAATTTCTGGGTCCTTGAATAATCCTAAATCCATTAGGGCATGTCATCCGAACAACTGCTCAGAAAGAACGATTCAGTTTAGTAGATAATGAGTTGTGGACCCAAATTTAGAACCTCTAAAAATATTGATATTTATTTACTTAATAGATATTTACAATTTAGAACCAAAAATATCTTCTTTTAAATGTATTTTAACGATATATTGTTATTCCAGTAAAACTTCTTTGACCTGCCCACTAAAATAACAAAAGCCCAGATTTCATGAATTGACATGAAAAGGTACCAAAAATTTACATTTAACTGGTAGCGGTCATAAAATTTGGCTTTAATTAAATAATAGAAATTAAACTTTAATATAATTAACCAACTTTTACGATGATGGTTTCAATATTCGCCTTAGACCCTATATAAAGGTATTTTCTTAAAAATACTTTTATACGTTTAAAACGCTAACAAATGATGAGGTTGTAATAAAATTTCGTCCAGTTCTGTTTTATATGATTGAATTTTACACTGGAAAATTTTATATAGGTTCCACATAAAGCCCTCTTTTGGAATAAATTTAAATGCGTCTAAGGCCGTGAGGAAAAATTGTGCTTCGAGGGAAATTGATACAATTAAGTTAATGCGCCTAAAACCGTTACGAATATTAATACTATCATAAAATTTGGTACATATTTTTTTTAATTTCTAGAAAATGTTTTTTTTTTTTTTTTCGTTATTTATTTATTGAATCTTCATATATTTAATATGAACTAACAATAATTTATCAAATCTTAACCTAATACTTTATTTATGTCCTGCCAGTGCCAGACAAAAATTTTCTTCATCACGGGTTCTGTTCACTTATATAGGTGTTTATCTCTCATCTAGTTGGGTAAGTGCTGCAGTGTCTCTTCTCCTTAGAATGTGATGAGAAATTAATTAAGATGTGCTTATAATTTATTACAGATCCTAATACTTGAGGGAGGGTATCAACGAATCGTCACTGCCTAATCTAAAATACTGTGTAAAATTTTATTGGAAATTTAGCTATAAAAATCTATATAATGTAAAACAGCTAAGCAAGTTTTAAAATGGCTAAATTGGCAACACTGAAGCAATGTGAAACCATAATTTCTCCATGAAACCACGAAATTTCATCTTATTTCGTTAAAATTGTACAACATTTACATATGAGGGGCTTAAAGCAGGCGCTTACAACAGGGGCTTAAAGCAACAAGTTCCAAGCGAACCACGTATTTCAATGACAACTGCTGGAATTGGTCGCCATATTTCGCTACCGGATAAGAATTCCACATTCACCTCTTGTGGTCTGAACTTCTCTGAACTTCACCTACTAATTCCATATGTAATCTCAATTTAAAAAAAAACACTTAAACCCCTTGTACTTTAAGCCCCTCATATATAAACATAAAAAGGAAGAAGATCTTTAAGTTAACTAAAAATGATTCTAAATCGATACATTTACTTTAAGTTGGGCCTATAAACTCCATCCTATTGCGTTCACCCAAAGAAAGAAAATGTTTAAATATGGTCACCTCCAACAAAACTATTTTTAAAGAAAATTTTAAACATATTATGTTTGATTTAACCATATTTTTATCACCGACAACCATATTATAGTTCCATTCGACCTTTACCAAGAAGTCACAACCATGTTATGGTTGCCTCTGAACATGTTATGGTTAATAATAACTAAAATATATTTAACACTTGTAAAAGCATGGTTGGTTTTCAACCATATCATGTTGCTCTTGGAAAATTTAAAAACAAATTATTGACATATTTAACAATAACATGTTTAGAGGCAACCATAACATGGTTGTGGCTTCTTGGTGGAAGACTTATTTAACCATATTATGGTTGTCGGTGATAAAAGTATGGTTAAATTAAACATAAAATATTTAAAATATTTTGTAAAAATAGTTTTGTTGGAGGTGACCATATTAAAACATGTTTTTTCTCTGCGTGTTGAAAGCATAAGAAGAGCACAGAAGTTCATTTTGGTGTGTGACTATTCCTTTGCAGAAAAAAAGTTAAACATTTTGGAAAAACTTTAAAACCAATAATTACAAGTCATTTGTTAAATAATTTCAAGGTCAAGGTATAAATGGACACATTCGTGCAAGCAAATAATATAAATGGAGTATGTTTTTTCGTGTGTGTTTGTGTAGAAATAGAGGAATCCCAGTTGGCCACGTCTTTAAGAAATTTTAAACGATGACAATCTTTAAAAGCGACAATGTCGCTCATGTTGTCGTTGACGTTTATGCAATGACATTTTCTTTAATAATTTCGTCGACGACTATATTTAGGGCGGCCCAAAATGGCCGAAGGGGTTTGAGTTCATTATAATTTTTTTTTAAGACATAATCATTAATTTTTTTTTAATACAGTATATTATTGGGGATTTATTTTCGAGTTGCTTTAAAAAATTATATCCTGTAAATGATGTCCATTTTCTGCTTCGCATATAGGTGATCTTTTTAACATATTTTCCATAACCTTTTGCAAAATTTCGAGTGTAATTGTTTTTGTTCGATTGTAAGTTATTCATTCTTAATTCCCCAAGTCATCTTCACAAAATACTTAACAACAAAGAAAAAATAATAATTGAAAAAGTTTTAAGAAATTTAAGCCCCTTCGGTAATTTTGGGCCACACTGTACAAGACAATATCTCCTACACTATATAAACCAATATGTCCTACTTTGTCGTCAACGACTCCATCCATGACAAAAATTATTTCCAAAAAATTTCCATGTGTTTTTTTCAATTTCAATTTATTTATTAAGGGGCATTGCTTAATTTATTAATAAACTAACTTAAATTTATAACTAAGTTATAAACTTTTTTTATGATAACTAAAATCGAATGTAAAATTTTCACTTGAATTAATACACAATAGTTGGGATCTAACAAGCACTGTTGCTAATTTATCATTTTTAGTGCATTTTTTAAACTCATTTAGCATGAAAACAACGCTTTTACCATATGTATAGCACTTTTTTCAACATTTTTCCAAAATTATTTAGCACATTTTTTATTTTTATCATTTTGTAGTTTATGTGGTAAATTTTTATTTTTTCCATTAATTTAAAGCTTTTGACTAGATGTGCGCACATGTACATAAATATTAATACTGTTTTTCAAGATATTTTTCTAATATTTTAAAAATAAACTGGGAACCTTATGGAGTTTAATTGTTTTAACCAGGTTAAATTTCAAATGTTTTTCAATATAAATTTTTTAAAGCTGCGTTATTTATTTTTATTAACTACATAGAGATAAATTTTTGTTTCCATTTTCTTTTATTTTTAATGTTAACAAATTATGTGATTTTTATACGCTCTACCACTAGTGGTGAATGAGTGAACACTTAGTTTGTCATTCCGTGTGAAACATTTTTAATATTCATTTAGGGGCCTTGATCATTCTATAATTGTTATAATTCTTATATAGTCATGTCCGCCTGCCTGTCTGTCTGTTTGAAACATAGAAAAGAACAATATTGTTGTTAAACTCCTTCTTGTTCCCTAAAGCAGTTTGGGACTGAAATCTATCTGAAATCGGCTTAGAAGAAAAAAAGTTATGAACCCAAATGTGGAACAACCTCCCTAAAAAATGTAAAATTATTGTTACAAAAATTAACAAAAATTAAAGTGGTGACAGCATGTACAGATTCTCATTAAATTTTGGACAAATTCGTTTTATATGACTGGAAATCGTATAAGAATTTTATTAAGATGGGTCCATAATTTACTATAGGCCGTATGTAAAGCATACTTCGTAAAATCATCTAAAAAAGCATAAAATTCTAACAAAATTGTATTCCTGCATTGAGATTCGATTTAATTTAAGTGTTTTTTTAATATTTTTTATGAGCAATCTATAATTTACGATCGGTTCAACATAAGATCTGGTCCTGAAAATTACTTTAATGCGCCTTATAACATTTCTAAAAAAAATCAGAATATTTTATTTAACTAAGGCAACGAATTACACTACTGTGAGGTCAGGTTTGATGAAGATTGACTTATTATTTATAGATCTCATATTTATAGATCTGAATGATTCCAACTCCCGGTGAAGTGTATTAAAAATTCGGCAGACTTATTTTATATTTTATTTCCTAATTCAATTGTACAAGACTATAAAGTTCTAACGGCCAATTTCACCAAGTTTACTTATAATTAACAATCAGTTATAATTGTCGAAAACATCTCGTTACCTGGAAGTTAAAGTAATAGTTAGTTTTAACGGAACATGGTAAAATTGGTCGTAATTCATGTAATTTTAAACCATGCTAATTATTTTAAAATTAATATCAGATTAAATCGTTTTTTTTTATTTTTATATAATATTTTTTTAGCATTTTTTAAGCATTTATTTCATATTCAACATTTCTTATTTTTCGAATATACAAAAAGCTTTATAAAATACAGAACTGATATTTAGCTCACAGAATAAATTCGAAAAATAAAAAATGTTGAATATAATAAAGTTACTTATGAAAAAGAAATAGCTCCCAGATTCTATTTGTTAAAATAGTTGAGTTAAATGCATTGAATTTATAGAGTATCACTATCCAGTGTAACACAAAGAATGCTGACGAAGGCCGTTGCGGAGCAGAAAATGCATTGCATTCTGCTGGTGTCTAATAATTGTAAATTTTACTGTACATACTATATACTTTATTGCTATCCAACGGAAAGCTAAGGTAAAATGTAACATGAAGATACAATATAATAGTCTGGTAGTGTGTAGAGTCATTCCTAAAAAAATTTAAGGAAAAGAACTATTACAAAAAGCTTTCTAAAATACATAACTGAATTTTAGCTCATAGAATAAATTCGATAAATAAAAAAAGTTGAATATAATAAAGTGGCTTATGAAAAAAAAATAATTTCCAGATTCCATTTTTTTCACAAAAATCTAGAATTTTTCCTTCATTTAGTTTTGGCAACATTGCTAAGAAGTGACTCATTTAGTGAATAATTTTTCTTATGCAATCCAATATCAAAATATGTTTTATACGTACACTGAAAAAACAGTTGTTCATAAATTCAACGAACTCATGTTCGTTAATTTAAATTCATTGAAATTTTACTTAAAAAAGCCTTAATTCAACGTATTGTACGTTGTTTCAAAAAAATTTTCATTGAAATTTACAGTAAAATTTTATGAAGATATGAACTGAACGTTGAAACCATTCTTTGATTTTATTCGTTGAATTAAATAATAAACTAGTTTTTTGATTTAATGTATAATACGTTGTTTTCGTTAATAACAGAAACGAATTTACAAAATATCAGAAAAGTGTACATTGTTTCAAAGAATCCGTTTGTTGAATTTAAGAAATGTACGTTAATTTTGACTTTAAGAAGAAGAAGAATAATTATTCAATGAACGAGTATTTTGATTCAACAAACTAGCACTAATATTGTTGTTTTATTTGGCTGAATTCAACGAATTGGTTCTTTGTTTTATAACGGTATAAAACACATAAACAATAAACTAGTTTTTTGATTTAACGTATAATACGTTGTTTTCAACGAACTCGTTCATTCTTTTTATAAATAATAGCAACAAATTTACAATATTTAAAAAAGTGTACATTTTTTTAAAGAATCCGTTTGTTGAATTTAAGAAATGTACGTTAATTTTGACTAAAAGAAGAAGAAGAAGATGTTTTATTCAATTAACGAGTACTTTGATTCAACAAACTAGCACCTACATTTTTGTTTTACTTGGCTGAATTCAACGTATAAGTTCCTTGTTTTATAACGGGATAAAAACACACACTAAAAACAAAAAATAAATACCTACAAAGCCATCAGTTATTGTGCAGTGTTTAAGAAATAAGTTTGTGCGCGGTTATAGAAAAAGGTTAGTAAAAAAAAGTGCATATGAAAAGGCACATATGAAAAATCTGCGGTATTGTACGAAGAGAGCTTGATATTTCCGAAAGAGATCTCTGCTAATGGTCCCGAACATCAGGAACTTTTTAAATTATTTCAAAGTTGGGAATTGGAACATTTGTTAGACCTTTTTAAAGGTAAGATTTTATATGTAAACTTTTATACATACTCTAAACATTCTGTTCTTTATATAGCTGAAAATATCACGATTGCAGTATTGAAAATTATTGAACAACATTACATCCCGATGTTATTTAAAAATAAAAAAATTGGCGACATGATTCTCTTTGAACATCATTTGAAAGAATGGCGTAAGTCACACTCAATAAGTATTCAAGATATTGGTGCTGAGCCAGCAAATACATTTTCGCAATGTTCATCAAACTCTGACTCTGTACCAAGTTTAAGCGAAACCAATCAGCAAGAAGTTACATTGTCTCAAATTTTTAATGAAAATAAAAAAATAAAACTAATAACGGATTACTATTCTCGTTTCTTATGTCATAATTGATATTATTTGCAACTATTTTGAAGAAAATTCTTTACATATGTCGCTGTCCACAAGCTATCAAATTGAAGAGCAAATAATGCTTCGCTTTCCCACTGAGAAATTACAATACTATCGTACTTCCAAGCGAGGAAAAATTTATATGAAATTTTAAAATTCTAAATGTAGCAGAAATACAAATAAAAAAAAACAGTTCCAGATAAACCTACTCCAGACAAGTTTAGTACCAATTATAACATTTTATGTAAGTATTTAATTTGGATGCAATTTAGTTGGTATAATTACACATGCACATGTACATAAATATATTTAAATTTAAAAGATTCTGAAAGCAATGCAGAGGATTGTGTTAGAAGCCTAAAATACGACAATTTAAATGCAGACGAATTCGATAGCACTTGGCAAGCTTGCAGCAATTTTAGAATTAACCAATTAAACCAAGCTTCCTCTTTAGCCGAGATTTTTAAAAGTTGGCCTGAATATAAAAAACCGAGTGGATTTCGATATGTAAGTTAATAATAATTAATTTGCTCTTTTTAGAAGCTTAAGTATTTACTTCAAAATAAATACATTTCAGATTGACAAAGACTTCAGCGTTGCTTTTGGAAAACGTGAAGGAGTTCTTATTAACTGGCCGGAACGATTCATTAAAATAAAAAATTTTCTTTTATCTGAAAATAACGTGAAAGATAAGGATATGTTAGAAATCTTAAAGAGTTTTGATGAGTCGCAGAGAAATGACGGTAAAAGCAATTTATTCCCACTCAGAATTTATTTATACCTTACTTAAATGTTTCCTTTTTTTTAGACAATGCTGCTGCAAAGTTAATGTGGTGTCTCCATGGGTATTTTATACCTACAATAAAAGTAACAAAAAGCGAAAGCAAAAAAACCTTTATTAAATACTCAATGAGAAACTCTCAGGTTGCGTTTATGTTTATTGGAAACAGCACACAAGAAGTTAATGAATACGTTTCTAAGTTAGCGTCTCAATCCACATTCGTTCAACCTTTCTTTTGAAAATTTTTTAGTTTATTTAGACGGAATATCTTTCCAGTTTTGCTCTTTTTTGAGGGCTTTAGATATATGTTTTAAATGCTTTCATTTATTTAATTTAAAGTATCCTCCCGCATGCATTCAATTTTGGCAATTTATTGAATGTTATTTTTATGGTTTCAAAAATACAAACAAAATCACTTCAAGAGTTTCTGTAATGACAGAACAACTCAAAGTATCCCAATAAATTTATTTATTATCATTATTGAGATGTGTTTCTTACGTGCTATTTTTGATCAATCCCTTTTTAACAAATGTAAATGAAGAACTGCAGTTTTTAAAATATTTAATATAAAAAAATGGACTTCACGACCAGAAATAAATAAATAAATTCGTTACGTATAATTGGACCTTAAGTTCGAAAAAAGCTAACGTAACAAAGGAGAAAACAAATAAATAAACCGTAAATGTTTTTTATTTACTTATTATGTACCTTTTTAAAAATTATTGATCAAAAATAACAAGTAAGAAACACATCTCAATAATAATAATGAATAAAGCATTGATCATAAGCCAAAAAAAAGTAAAATTTATTTATCTCTGATCTCTTTTAAACATAGAACTAGAAATGCTGTTTTGAACTCACAAATGTATTATATGTACATGTAAATTATTTTTTTATATTTTTTAAGATGCATTTTTGAAATAAAATACTTGATTTTATATGAACTGGCCTATTAATTTGTTTATTTATTATGAAATTTTTAATGTATAGGTTTATTAGGTCAACGAATGCATTCTTAAAAATCAATGAATAGGTTCGTTGAATGAAAGAATATATCAATGAATAGGTTCATTGGGACAACGAATGCATTTTTAAAAATCAATGAATAGGTTCGTTGAATGAAAGAATATATCAATGAATAGGTTCATTGGGACAACGAATGCATTTATAAAAATTAATGAATACGTTCTTTGGATCAAAGAATAAATCAACGAATAGGTTCATTGGGTTAACGAATACATTTATAAAAATCAATGAATAAGTTCGTTGGATCAAAGAATAAATCAAATAATAAGTTCATTGAGTCAACAAATAGGTTTAAGGAATCTACGTACAGTTTCAACGTATGAATTCTTGACTTAACGAACTGGTACGTTAAAATCAACAAGCCAATGATCGGCATACGTTGAATTCAACGAACTTGTTTATTAGAGGAAAAATAAGGAAAAAATTCGTTGAATCAAAGATTTCTTTCTTTGTATTTATGTACCTTTTTGGTTCAGTGTAAGAGATCTACAAGGAGCTTTTAAATTGACTAGTGATATCAAAATGGAATATTTATTTTAAAATGTATTATATCAAACAAGAACAAAGAAAATTTGGATTGAAATTCTATTCTATTTTTATTCCCTAAATATTGCAGCAATTACTGAAGGAATGCACTATTTTAAAGCGAAAGCTAATTTTGTAAATTTACGCTTATCTATTTCTAACCGGTTTATATTAGGCAATTTCAAGAATCGATCTTAGACAGACGCAGTACAACATTTTTCTTTTTAGTATATTTGCAATTTTTTTTCAGTTACATGTTCTATATTCGAATTTTATAAACAGTTATTAAACTAACAGTTAAGTATGAGTTGCTTGTAATCCATTTCCAGCCTGCGACTGCCTTCATCGGTATGTTTTCGGGTTTAATTCGCAAATTGTATGTTGGTATCTAAATCATTAATTAAAAAATAAGAATGTGAGAATTTTAAGCAAACCAAGCAATTGAATGAAAAAGCATTCAGCTACGACAGAAAAAGACTTTGACTTTCATATTGTTGTCAATAGCTTTTTATACAAGACAACTTATAAGACAATGTCGTTCATATTGTCCTACATAGAGTTTGGTAGAAGACAATGCCGCTCATACTGTCCCACATAGAGTTTGATTGAAAGCAACTTATAAGACAATGTCGCTGTTGCTGCCGCACATAGAGTTCAATCGAAGACTACATATAAGACAATATTGAGAATATTTTCGTACACAACGATTTCCTCTAATTTGTCTTCTAGAAAATTTAAACGATAGGCGACAAATTGTGCATACATTATTCACGATGGCGATGTCGTCAACGGCAATCTGGCCAACTGGGATATTATACATAAATACTATAATAGAACTTTGTTTTAAAAAATAAATAGAATTTAAAACAAAAGAAAACAATAAAAACAGAAAACAAAATAAAACCGAAACAAAAACATAATTGGAAGGGCGTTTGTTTGTAGTTATTCTTTTTTGTTCAAAGCGGAGAATAAATGTGGGTTAAAAGTGGGGATTAGCCATTAAATAAGTGTATTAGGTTGAAATAAATTAAATGTAAATACAACTAGAATTAATGGAAAATGTTAGTCGGTGAAGGACGATTTAAAGAGATTTTCTTATATTTAATTGAAATCAAATATACACGTTCATATATACAAACGAATGTTTGTATGTATGTGTGTGTTAAATTGTTATAAAGCTGATTAAACAAATGAGATTAACTATCAAAATGTTTTATACTTAGTTTGTCGTTCCCTGTGAAACTTTTTATACCCACATTATAATACTGCCCTCCTCAGAAAGAAAGCGACATCTCCATTTTTGTAGTTTTGAGATATTTAGGTTTAATGTTTTTTTTTTATCTTTCGCATCTTAAAATTTAATATTTTTGAAAAATCTCAAAAGTGATTTAAAAATATATTATTTGAATCGATTTTATTACCGTAGCAGACAGGGAAAATTTGGATGATAAAGTAAAGAATATGGACTTATAACTTTTTTGCCTAATATAGTCTCTCAAAAAAAAAAAAAAAAAAAAAAAAAATCTTACGAAGTCCAAATTGTACGAATAAGTTCAAAATTTGGAGATGTTGTGTATATTTTTCGTTTCCAAGTCAAGCCATTTTTTGTCAGTTGAATATATGAAGATTCTGATGAAAGTCGCGAGGGAGGTTCTACAATTATAATTATATTTAAAGTTTTTTTCTCGACCCATTTTCTATTTTTATTATCCCATAACATAAATAACAAATGACTTATACACAGAAAAAACTTTAAATTTTCTCTAATCAACAAATTCATATTAAAGTCATAGAATCAAGCAAACAATTTGTTGATTTTGCTCTTAATACCATAATGATTATATTGATTACTGAAAATTGTAAAAATTTAAAATTTTGAATATATTTTTTCAATAAATGATATTTTTTTAATTTTAAATAAAAAAATTATCAAAAAACTTTGCCGTTTCAAACAATGTGTTAATTGATTTCATTAAATATAGAACAGGTTTTTACATTTCCCAACAACAATTCTACAAGCCTCAATTATATTAAACGAAAAAAGTCAATTAAGAGTTTTTGTTATTTAATTAATATTTCAATTAAAAATTTATTTCAAAACAGATAAAATGTTAATTAAATCAAAATTAAATTCTTAATTTTTTTCAACTAAAAAAATAATTGATTGAATTGTCACATTAATTAAATTGAAACACTTTTTAAATAATTTTTTTAATTGATAAAAAAACTACTGATAATTTTTTCTGCGTAGTTACACAAAAAAAAAAAATTAATAAATTTTTAGTAAAAATAAAAAATCAAAACCAAAAAGCAGCAACAATTTTGAAAATGAAGTCTTCCAACGTGCAGTTTCAAAATGTGAGTATTTATGTATAAATGAAAGTATTTGTAGTGTCTGTGCGAACTGAAGCAGGCTGGCTTGCACTAACGCACAACGGTAATTTTTATTTCATACCCACAGCTCAATTCCAAAACATGCTAAGTAGACTTAGCATTTTTGAATTGAGTATTGTATTCAAATTATGTCAAAGTTTTTTTTTGCAAAGCCAAAGTGTTGCAAAAAAAAGTAACTTAGCATTCGACTGAATGTTGTATCATCGCTCATAAACTTTAAGAGCTGCTCCTGCAAAACTCACTTTTTAGATTTAGCATGTTTTGGAATTGATCTGTCGATACTATTTTTGGTTTTTGATGATATTTGCAGATCCAAGACCAAAATTCTCTGGTTTTTCGTACTTGTCGGTGTTTGCAAGAACGTGTTCGTAGGATTGCACACACAAAGAACAAAACTCATTCTACTCATTCATGTGGGATTTCATGTCAAGTGACCCAACTTTTGATATCGATGTTTTCCGATTTGGATGAAATTTGCACCAAGGTTAGTCCTATTGGATAGTATTATTTATTAGTATTGTGGTAATAAAACTTGATGCCGTTGCAGAACTACTTTAAAGGAAAAGACCTAAGCTTTCTTTTGAGCAAAAAAAGTACCCGCTTAAAAAAAATTTTAAAAAATTATAAAAAGATCTTATGTGATTAAGATAAAATTTTTTTTAGATTAATTATCTTTATGTTTTTACTATTATTATTTTATATTAATTTAATTGTTATTACAAATAAATAAAAGAATTTATTTTGTCAACATCTCTAAGAAAGAAAGTGATTTTATTCCTGGGATTAACATATTGAGTTTCTCAGCATAAGTTTTATTTTTAAGATTTTATAAGCACTTACACACACATAGGAAAAAAATTCAAAATAGTGCATATGCTAAAAATTTAAAAATCCTCGTCTTGACTTAGAAATTATTTTTTTTTTTTATACATAACCCACTCGCGGCCCAAAATGCCACCAAAACTACCTTAAAAGACCTAAGCTTTCTTTTGAGCAAAAAAAAAAAAAAAAAAAAAAAAAAAAAAAAAAAAGTACCCGCATTAAAAAAATAAAAAAAAGAGTTTTTACATTAAAAAAAAACAAAAACAATTTTTTCGAAGATTGAAGAAATAGCTATCTAATTTGTTTGGGACAAATTTTGCTAACACCAATAGATAATAAGTTACATGGATGAGAAAGGACACCTGTTTGGCAAAAATGTAAAATTTTGACCCCCTCTAACTCAAACTCTTTTTGACCGATTTCGTTGAAAATTTGTGTCTAAACTACTATCCAATAGGACCTTGTTGCAAATTTCATCCAAATCGAAAGACATCGATCACTTGACATGAAATCCCTCATATGTGTTCTAAGCTAAAACACAAAAACCAGAAACACAATCACAGTTCCGAATCTGCCCTTATCTCATTTTTAAATTTTGGCACTTGTGACTTTATTTTTTTATGAGGGCAGAATGTTGATGTTTGTGGCAAAAGTATTGATCTTAGACCCTTTTAATATAACGATAAGCTCATATTCACTTTTAGTATCGTTATTAACGGACTGACCGATCGTCCGACTAGCTGTCCATGTTAACCTTGTCGTAATTTGAAAGGAAATTAAACTTTGTATGTGCGTTTGAATTGTCATAAGGGCAATTGAAAATGGTGAGAATCGGCCCATAGTTTCGCATGGCCCCTATACAAACTTCATTTTAGTTCGGAATAGAGTTTTTGTCCGTTTTATAGACCTTTTATTTGACATATAGTCTGAATTTCAAAACGTAATTTGCAATGCAACTGAAGAGAGTCGTGCATTCCCAATCGCAACCATTTAAACATTGATGGTGTCATATGTCCTTTAATGTATAATAAAAGTTACCGATGATCAAAAAATAAGCAAACTGTGCATCAATAATTTTGTTGATGCTTTGTTGACATATATTTCTAAAAGTAGACAACACAGTACGTTAATTTGTATCACTGCAATGTGTTTTGGTGTTTGGAACTCACCCGTATTTTGCAGTGACGTTGTCAGTCAGTCCATATGTAATGCACACATCTCTCAAAGTTGAGAAATACAGAAATTTTGTAACAAGACGAATTTATTACAGATGAAATTAATAGCCCTGCTGATAACTTTTTTTTAGCTTTATAATTTTTAGATCTCAACATTTTGTTTATTATCTCTTCTACTTTTTTCCTGTTTTTGTACAATGATTTTACAAAAACAAATTGCTTGTAGTTTTTATAGGAGTTGTACTTGTTGTAGTACCGGAATTACCTGTAATGAAATCGCGTTGACTTATAATATTTGCTTTCAAACGTTTGTTTTTGGTTTCATCTGACAAAACCTCAAATCGTTCGTAAGAGCAAATTATATACTGATTTACACAGAAAAAATAAAAAAGGATTTAGTTAAAAATTTGCATCAGTAAGCAACTTAATAGTAACAATTAAATATTTTTTGATATTTACAACATTTTCTGCAGTAATGTTCCTGATATAAGTAAACGTTTTATTCACTTAATTAAATTTTTAATTAACACTGATTTTAGTTTTGATTTATGGTTTAATTGAAAAAAATCAAAAAAAAATAAATAAATTGTCGAGAATTTTTCTGTGTATATTTCTATTCCCTTTTAATTTTATTTAAGTTAATTAAAAATATAATTTTATTAAAGAATCCATATGTGTAAATGACTTGCAAAACAGCTGATGTCAGATGGTTTGTCAATTCAAAACAGAACACGCTCTAATTGAAAAATTTTACGTTGTAAATTTGAGCTGATATTTACAGAAGCATTTTTTTTTTGCTTTTACACGACATGTATGCATTTTGCAATGGGAAATTATACAAGTTTACTGCTAAATACATGTTGTCTAAGACCCCCTTTTATTATGGTGGTATTAAGATTAAATTTGGTTCAAACGTATTTTTCTGAAATCTAAGTCCAAATTCTTCCAAATTTAACAGAAATCGGTTTATATTTGACAATAGCTTTCCTACAAATACCACTCCAGAAAATATCTTTCAATGCCATAACTTATGCCATAACTTATTGGTAGTGACATGAAAATTGACGACAATAATTTTTACGATAGCGAATATCTCACGGTAAAATGTAGTGCTGGTAGGTCCAGAATCGACACGTCGATAGGGCCGATATAAACCCCCTAAAAAAAATCCTAAAATCACTTAAAGGCGAAATTTTTAATTTTTATCAACACAAAAAACTCTTACATGACTCTTAAGTTTATAATAGACTTTTGCAATAACTGGTTATATAACTGCCCATGGGCCCCAAATACGGTATATGCTCGAACATTTTCTCTAAATGCTATGGTTTTAGGTATCATATGGTCGGCCTGACCGACTGTACTTTTTTAATTGTTTAATATTCATCTAAAACCCCATAATATATATATATATATATATACATATATTCAGTGTGTCTTTTTATTTTGAGGTACTATTGGTCAATGGAAATCGCTACAGGGAGATGATGCGAACCTTTTTGTGTCGGAAAATTTATGATTTAGATGCATAGAATATATTATTTCATAAGGATGGTGCCACTTGCCACAAAGCAAGAGAAATGTTCGAAAATCGCATTTTTTTCGTAGAAAAAGAGTGAAGTGGCCACCAATATCGTGCGATTTGACACCTTAAGACTATTTTTGTGGGGTTTTTGAAATCGAAAGGGTACAGCAATAAGCCCACAACAGTTCCAGAGCTTAAAACCAACATTATCGAGCATATATCAACCATTAATAACAGTTTATTGAAAAACGTTATTTAGAATCTTGGTAAATGATTCGGAGCCCGCTGAGCCAGTAGGTGGGTTCACTTGACGGACAAAATTTTTCATTTTTAACCGGAACCTATTTGTAATAAAAAAAAACCCTTCTCATTCAAATTAAAAAAGACCTCAATTTATTTTGAAATCATTCTTTGAGTACCATCAGTCTTTGCAAGAACGACTTTAAAAACAGGAAAAACTTCAGTAATTTTGTAAATAATTTAAATCACAATCTCGTTCCATTTCGATTCCACTTCATTTTAATTTCTTAAACATGTGCGATAGACTCCCTTTTTAAACTGTAAATAAATTGCGAAGCCATCATTTCTTCTATCCCAGTAATCTCAAAAAAAAAAAAAAAATAATTCATATCCACTGAAATATTATTTATCAATTTATTGTTGTATCTTTTTATTTAATTTTCTTAAGTTCATTTTGTTGCACCTTTTTTGTAAATTTCTTGACAAAAAAAAGGCTATTCAAAATCCGCCTATTTTTGTCTGTCATTAATTAACTGTATAGTCAGTCAAATGTCTGGAGAATATTCTGGCCTTCAAAACTTGCACACATTTTATTTATTTAAGTTCGTTTTTCTTTCACATTTAACCCAAATATTATGCCAATAATTGAAATGGGAAATTTGTCAAAAGTGTGCGGAGATCAATGAAAAATATGTATGAACTTTCTAAATTGGAAAATGGATATAACGATTTGCCGAATTAATAGGAATAGACATTGTATTTTTATTTTACGCCTTTTAGATGAACACAACAAAAATTTCAAATAATAAAATTAAAAAAAAAAATTAATTAAAAGTTTCAAGAATATATACAAAATTACAAACTTTCAACATCGATAACTTTAACTGGCAAAAAACACAGATATAATAGAAAAAAAATTTTCTTTAGCTCAATACTTTGAATATAATACTGAATATAATTATTCGCAGCTAGCATTTTGTATCATAATCGAATCTTTTAGGATTCAGCTTTAAGAGCAAAATAACGATCACATTCTTAGACCATAAATTATACATTCGTTGTGAGAATGGTACCCTACCGATGAATCACCTCAGAGAATCATTTGTGCTACAATATTCTGATTCCTTTTTGAACATTTAAATGAATCATATATGAATCTTTTTTCAATTTTTCTAATGATAAAATCAGTTTTAAATCTAAAACATTTTGAAATCATTATTTGAGCATATGATTGAATCATATACGAATCCGTTTTTAATCGCTTAAATGAAAAATCAGTTTTTAATCATCAAAAGTAACCTGAAAAGACCCATTTTGGTGATTTTTACAACAAATGATCACACAAATGCTAGCTGGGTTGTATAAAAACACTTAAAAAAAATAAACAAAAAAAAATATTCAGGTATGTGATGATTCAAATCGTTCGATTTCGAAACGATAGTTTTAAAAGTTGTTATGAATTTCAAACGGTTTTAAAATTTATTTCTGAATAAAGGTCTTAATTTTT
The DNA here is from genome assembly GCA_943735925.1 of Pollenia amentaria. Lineage (NCBI taxonomy): Eukaryota > Metazoa > Arthropoda > Insecta > Diptera > Polleniidae > Pollenia > Pollenia amentaria. Next base: position 131,897,651 of record OX031007.1, on the reverse strand, counting down.
TGCTAAAAAACAACAGATCAATCAATACGCCAATCAATATCCATCGAAATTTCCATTTCATTTATTAAAGGGCTGCATGAGCAACTTCATTCATAAATATACTGAAATGTTTGTTCACTGAAGCTCATATTCGAATAAAATCGAGATTACTAAGCACACTGTTTTTTTATTCATGCTTCTAGTCAACAATGTTGCCAATTTAGCCATTACCGGCTAGATCTGGCGATTTTTTTTTTCTAGCCATAATTTTGTACTTTATAATTTCTAAAGTTTCTTTCAATATTCTAGGATAGTGGTGCAAATTCTTGGTCGTAGATCTAGTATCGAGAATTCAGTACTATGGTCCTTCTTTTATTACTTTTAAGCTCCCTTAAAACGTAAAACATAACTTTTCCGAATTAAACACCAGTAAGTTGTTCAACAAGAATTGCGTATAATGAAAAGGAGTTCAAAAAAATGTTTATAAGGTAATTCAAGGCGAATTCACAACAGAGTTGGACCAATTTGTTTGGCTTTACAATGTTTGTTTAAGAAATGGCTGACATTTCGAGCTGTAAGCACTAACAATTCAATGCATAAAAATTTTTTTTTCTGTTGTAGTCGGTCTAGGGTCTCTCAAAGAGCAGTGCCTTAAAGAGGATAAAATAGGAGATAAGCGGTTAAAATTGGATTCGGAATTGTAAATTATGCACTGGGAATATTTTTATAGAAGAGACAATATTAAATTAGAACGAAATGAAATAATAGGCTTGTCGAAGGGACTTTCTTGTCGAGTCAGGTGCTGAAGAAAGTCTGGGGATCTGCCTACTGACTCTGGTGAGATGCGTGAAATTAAATTGATTTCTGCACACAAAGAAAATATATTTTTTCATATGGTCCAAGCTAACAAAATGGCTTTTAAATAAAATTGTTTAAATAAACGATGTTTTGTTAGTCGTGTAGAGCTTCCGATAGGCATAACAGTAAAACTAGCTGTCATACTAAAAAAGTGTGTTTGATTTTTTTTAATATAATCTGGCAAGCCACCATGCAAAGTTTTACACCAGAGCAACGCTTAAAATTCGTGGACATTTGTTTTTTAAATTCGAGCTCTGTTCGCTTCTTTCTAGAGCATTTCGTCAACTTTACGGTCATATAATCGTCCATCTGAGCAGCTGATAGGCATTACTATGAACTGATTCATAACCACATTTACTTTTTTGGGTAATATTCATCCAAATACCGTGCGTATAGAAGAAGCTACCGCCGTTGTAAGCGTAAGGCAGAGGACTCGAATTATTCGATCCGAAGCCGTTCTTAGCATCTCAGTCTCTTGGAATATGCTGAGGAATAATCTTGGCCTACATCAATATAAGATCCAACTGGTGCAAGAATTTAAGCCCGGGGACAAGTATTTGCGTCGTGTGTTCGGTGAATGGGCTAAGAATCAACGGATGCCCGTAATTTCTACAAAAAGATAGCTGGTCGTGTTCCTACCTCACAGGTATCTTTACCTATTTCAACATTTAAAATAAGACAGCGCTCACACCATAGATTTATATACACAGCTTGATTTCTTTTTGTAAAAATTACGGGCATGAAAGTTGAACCAAATTTTTATCCTCAAATCAGTTCGAACGATTAGGCCCATTTTTGGCTCAACGGGTGTGTAAATAAGCAGAAATATCGTTTTTGGAGAGAGCACAATTTTAATGAGACTCTTGAGACTCCAATACATCCCGAAATAATCACTGTATGGTGCGGTTTACATGCCGGAGGCGTTTCGGCCTATTTGTGTTTAAGAAGCCGCTGCAACATTACCGTTAATGGCGACCGTTTCAGGAAAATTATTCCTGATTCTTTATTTTTTATTTCACATGTCGTTGCAACTCATTTGGTGGGGAAATGGTTCGAACAAGGCGGGTAAACATCCCATAGAGCGAATAAAACTTTATTGAGCCAAACGTTTGATGACCGAATTATCTCAAGAAATGGACCTGTGAATTGGCCACCTCGTTCGTGTAAATTTAAACTTTTATGCCACTTTTTATGGGGTATATCAAATCTCTGTTCTATGCTGATAACCGGCAACGATAGATAATTTTGAAGCCAATAATCGACGCACTTATGACGATATAAGAACGCATGTGCTTGAAAAAGGGTGCCAAATTGGACGGACGGGATGTCGTTTATAAGGCGCAGTTGCGACAGCCATATGCCAGAAATTATTTTTAAACATTAAATGCAATGATATTTGTGAACATAAAGAAAAAATGCAGGTCATTCCATTGAATTTGTTGAGTTTCATTATTAAAAAAATCCATTAAGGGATGGATCCCTTAACCATATTATTCTTACGGAGCAACCTTAATATGTTTAAATTAGTCCTCTTTAAGCAGGCACAAGCAGATTATGGGGGTTTCCAGCCATATTACTGTTAATTACTTTTAAACCATATTTTAAAGTCAACTTGTTATGGTAGACTAACAACCATACTATTTTTCGTGGTGAACAAATTAATGGTATAGCATGGAGTGCTAATTTCAGCAAAATATAGTTGAAGTAACCAATAGTTACTTCAACCAGTGACCATAAAAAACATATGTATGTGTTTTCTTCTTGTGCACAGAAGCAGAATCAAGAGAAAGACCGATTAGCTTTAAGAGCAACGCTTAGACTTGGGAAGTTTATTAGCCTGAACAACCATTTCACTAGTTTAGCATGTTCATCCTCGTGACACGGCAACGACCGTTGCCAAAAGCCGAAAATATATAAGAATGGTATTTAAGTCTTCTTAGACTATTTTATTAATAACATTTATAAGCACCTGGGGGCTAATTCTGGCAGTCGTAATCGAATACTTTTTTGATTTGAAAGCAATTTTATTTCGAATTCTTTTAGTCGATACTGAACGAATTGAAATTATTTTTTCGATGTTGCAAAAACTCAAAAAATGCTTTAAAACACTGAAAAAATGAGTTTCAGCTGGGGCAGTAATCATTGTGCTAAGTTCCCAGACGCTGTATAGTATCCCGTGACTTCATGTACCAAAAGTTATACGCCCCTTTAAGTCCTCGATATTGGAGACTACTCTGCCCTTATCCTGGATCTGGTGTTCGCTGCCCATCTGTCATTAGCGATTTCGATCGCCAAAGTTCGAGTTTGCAGGAACGCAGAGGGGTACCAACGCCTTCCAAATCCAGTGGAACCCGTACGGTAGTGCCAAGTCAAGCAACCTCATCTGCGCAGTTTTTCCCTGTGCCCTGCGACCCATATCACCCTGATATCAAATTGCTTAGCCATTTCGTTTACAGTCGTACCTAAAAAAGAGCGGAAGGCCTACCGTTTTCTTCCGCTTAACTTAACAAGAGCGTCAACATTTTGTCACGAACAGTTGTGTTAACTTTCTTGTTTAATAAAACTCACATAATAGAAATAAAAAATGGAGATAAAACCGCTGGATGGAGCAAAAGATAGCTGCCAAAATCAGATTTTCCAATTGCAAAGCGTTGACGCCGCGCTATTTGGCGATGCTTCATACAAATTGTAGGGGCTTGAAAATTTTCAACAACTGGAAAATGCGTACCGCTTTTATTTAGCTACGGCTGTTAAAGATGGGGAGATGGAATCCAAGGCCATAGCGACGGCACGGCTGTCAGTGTAAATATCCATAGCAGCGATCGATACAGCAGACAGTCTGAGTGAGACTACAGCTTCCTTGATCGCAAGTCTGAGGCTGAAAAACGCTACACTTGTACGGAAATCGTAGCGGTGAGAAGGAGCCCCCCTAAAGTGTACTCCAAAGCCAACTCTTTCTCGTGACTTAATTCCATCCGTGTAGAAGTTCTCGCTTCTTCTTCTGCCAGGATCATGCATTTCGGCTTGGTATCAGCGTTCTGTAGCGACGATCGTGGACCAAAACTGGGTAGGTGTGATGAACCCTCCAGTTCGAGATTATCGTCTTTATAACCCTCGGTACCATTTTAAAAACTGAAAAAACTTCTATCACTCGGAAATAGTCCTTCTTTAAAAAAAAATTCTTTCACCACTACTAAATATAGAATAGTTATTAGAAATTAAATTGTGTTAAAGATCTCGGAATTATTCACCCTCGTCATAAATAATTTCTTGTAACTTTTGTTCTACAAACATCGTAACTAACAATTACTATTAATTTATTTTTCTCAGATGCATTAAAAAACTTGACCTGAATAAGCAACTGCTGCGTTAAGCTGTGTGGGTTGCAATAATAATGATGCTCAAAGGTGCAGCAGGTGCGACAAATTGGAAAAAGTGTTGTTAACAGGACTAACACAAGTGCTTTTTATGACATTGAAATGTTGGCAATAATGTGTCTTAGGGAAAGTAGTCAGAATAAAGTGTGTGGGTGCACAAAACTACTATTTCGAAATTTTCTACAGATGGAAACTAAAAAATGGGTAAACAGGTGTGGAAAATAAAAGTGGAAAAATTCTGTTAAAAAGTTTAATTAAAAAAACATACACTTTTTTCTACAGCTGCTCAAGTTTGCATTTTTAGGAAAAGATTTTTTTATTAAACACTTTAATCAGCACTTTATTTTGCACTTAATTTTGTTTTTTTTTTTATTAACAATTTACTTGGCTTTCTCGCCTTAAAATTTTTTATAGATATTCAAAATTTTTATTTCACATTTTCATTTATTTTTATTATTAAATCGGCAAAAATAAGGGATCTCTGTTGTCGTTGTTGTCGGTGTATTTGTGTATAAAAGTAATAAAATCTCAGTTAAATTAAAAATTTATTTTTATTATCACTCTCTCTTTCTCTCCATCAATCAACTGTGTTGTAAATAATTAAAACATTTGAATGAACAAGAAAAGTTCTTCATTTTAACACTTATTCAAATTCCTTTATTCAGATTAAAAAAAGGAAATTACTTGTTTATTTTTCCAACAATTTTTTAATATATTTTTATGAATTCATTACTTGTTTCCATGAATTTTAATATCTTCTTATCTCCTTTTTTTTTGTTTGCCTTTGAAAGGTTTCACTGTTTTGCTGATAAACGCGTAAGGCGAAAAATTTCTATTTAATCGTTTCTTTTTTTTCTGTTTTTGTAAAATTAAAATAAATAAATAAATAGTTTTAAATAAATTTCTGTTTCTACATTTAATTTAATGTTTTACGATCTACGTTTCTTTTAACAATGAAATAAAATTTTACGAATATTAACCAAACAAGTAACACGTTGACGACAAATGTACAAACATTCCACGGTTTGACATAAAATATTCACTCACACAACGACATGTAGACCACTACATTCACAAAGCAAATCGGCAGTAGGGCAGAATAGTTCGTGTGTTTGAGTAAAAAGAAAAGCACTAATTTTTTCAAATGTATTTAGCTATATTTTGTATGTGTGTATATAAATATTTTTGCCATGTCTAATACGCTTCGAAGGGTATACAAAAGAATTGATTCTCTATTTAAACAGCATAATCTGATTTCCCAAAGAATTGTAAGCTTCAGTCAATCTCATGAAATTATTTGCTACTGGACTAATTCCGGCGGATTTTTTTTTTGTTTATAAAAATTTCGCCATTCCTACGAAAATTTTATCAATTTGCAACACAAGTCAGAGGTATTATATCAAATGCCAAATTTGCTCACTATAGTTTTTTCGTATGGACGCAATTGTGACAACTGCTTTATTCTTATAGTAAATTTGATAAGTACATCGATTTGGATTTACATTGATTTCATTATTATGTAAATGGTGTAAAAGTTAAAGCATTCTGCAGGACAAAAAGAAATGACCGGACTGTAATCGGGAATGTAGGATACCTTCTGAGTACGGCAAGAGGCGTACCTGCCATGTCGGCCTAGCCTCATTATGGATCTTAACCAGTGGAGGACAAACAATACATTTATGAACGGGTTCCGTGTTTGAGAGACACCAACACACACACACACACACACAAAGGAAGCGTGTTTAGTGTATACTCTGGTGAAAGTATACACTCGTTCGCTTGTTTAGGAGCTGGGACTTAATCCCTCTACTGCTTATGGAAAAAGCCAGCAGCTTTATGTCGAAAAACAGCCGCACCTCGGAATAATCCTCCCTCAGGCCGAACTCTCTCACCAGTGGTGGAAAATCAGCCCTTTAGTAGGAGTTTCAGGAATATCCCTTCCCGCGACTTTGAGTTTATACCAGCACGTGATCACCAAAGGTACCATTTCGCCAAAAAAGTTAAATTCTATTGCTCCTAATTATGCATAGATGCTTTAAAAAAAGCACTCCCCCATCGGAGAACAACTTCTATGAAAAGCAGGTTTCTATCAGAAAAGTAAAGCTTCCGCAACTACAATCGTCCTGAAAAACAGAAAGCATTTCCCGCATAAAGAATATCAACGGAGGCCTCAACTAATAGTCCGTCCGGTGCCTGCACGCCGTGGGCCACTGACTACCGTGTGTGGTTAATGATCTCCGGTCAGCTGTGACCTCAAGAGATCTATCAATTTTGGATTTTCTCCGATTACCATATATTAGCAGCATTTTTTTGTGACAAGAGATAGAGGAGTGTTTGCCAAAATCCAGAGAACCGTGTGAATTTTTAATTATCCAACATGTAATAACATGGCAAAGGTCAGGCCGTCATCTTCTGGAAAAAAGGTAGGAATCAAAGGTTTGCAAGGTTCCCTACCACTACACCAAAATAGACGAAGGGCATTGTTTCTAGGCAAAGGCAGACGACAGCCCCATTATCCTAGGACCTACTACAGCAGACAAATCATCTACTAAGCTGGAACAACAAGGGATTAACGAAACTGATACAAGGCAAAATAAAAATAGACTGATTTATACTCCAAGAACTAGGACAGTGCAAATTTACAATCTTGCCTGCTACAGCAGACAAATCATATACTTACCTGCTGAAATAACCGATTAACGAAACTTACATCAGGCAAAAATAATAATACTGAATGGATCGATATTCCAAGAACAAGGAAAACGAAATCTTACATGGGAACAACTGCAACAAATCGTGTAAGATGGAAATGCTTTGTGGAAGCCATATGCTTCCAAAGGGGTAATGGAGAAAAAGCATATACTAAACATGTTATTAAAAGTATAATAATTTTATTGGTCGCCTACATTCGTATTTATGACGAAAAGGCAAATTAAGAAGAAGGAAAAGTAAACTTCTAGTTCCAACAATTCTTTTTTAATACCTTGCCTTAGATCTTTATTTTGATAAACGCAATATTTTGAGATAACTTTAGACCAATTTGAACTATTTCAAATATTTTGGTGTATTATTTTTAGATAAAATGTTTTCTTCAGATATCCTATAGTTTCTTGAGAGTGGGGTCTTAGGTATTGCAACCCCAGGGAAGTGTTTTTCTGGATTAAAGAAACACGGCCAAATAGGATTTTTTTGAACTTTACAATTCCATTTATGTATTTTTAAAAAATTTTCGTTCTTCCTGATTTTAATTAGATTCTACACTGGTTTGGATATTCACTTTGAATATAAAACAATGCATTCATCCGGAAAAATTGACATTTGTTACGAAGGTGATATGTGTTCGGGTGTTTTTGTGTTTCAGCAGTTTGAAATAAAAACTTTCTTTACGGAAATGAAAAACTTTATGCAAAATGGTAACATTGGTCCAATGGAACATGTCAAACTGTTTAAGCTTTTACTTAGCCTGCTTGATTGTAAAACATTCATTAGGAATCTTGTGTATGTTTATAGTGAACATGTTTTATCTGAAACCAATTGTAAAGATTGGCAATTAAAAGAAGTTTAAGAATAAAAGGAGCTACTCAATAAAGAGAGTAAGAGAAAAAGAGGGAGGAGATCACGAAGAATCATCAGAAGTAAACAAAACAAATTATTTTTCACTCTCTGTTCTTTCTGCTACAATTTATCTAATTTTTCTAAACGACTTCCTGGGTCTAACCAATCCGTCTTGTGGAGTCAGCGTCATCTGTATCCATGGGAAGTATAGCTTTTGAAGAATCAGACACTCCTAATATTCTGGGCATGAAAATTCAGTGTGATGTTTGTTTGAACTAACACGTTTTTCAAGTGTCGAAAGAAGCATACAAGTGTCATAGTTTCTTAAAACGTTGCAAGAACTACTTCACTCCGTCTGATCTTCGCACTATTTATACCGACTATATCCTACCGTAAATGGAATATATATAACTGCCATATTTTGGGAAATGAGTGCGTTGAAGCTCATAAATGACAATAGGGTATCCAGCTCTATTGACTCATTGGAGCATCGTCAGAATGTGGGTTGCGGGTCATTGTTCTATCGATATTACCACGGTAAGTGTTCAGAGGAAATGGGCGAACTCATCCCTGAGTCGCGGGTGCTTGTCTGTAGTATGCGCCTTTCCAGCAGATCAGATCCGTTCGTTGCTGATTGTCCAATGTATCGCACAAGGCATTACAGAAAAAATTCGTTTCTCGGTCGAATTAGCCCTATGTGGAATAGACTCCCAACACAACCATTCCCAGACGACTACAACTTGGAAAGTTTAAATTAAATGTCCACGGGCACTACTCCCTCTTTCCTTCTCCTCACAATCTATTTTGCTGATACCAACACAAACGTTGCATTAGTAAGGGACATTCCCTGAGTGTTGCCCCGGTAGGCCAGCTGGTAGTGAGCTAGTCTTGCAGTACCGGGGTTGCGGGTTCGATTTCCGCCAGAGACTCTGGTCTCCTTCAGACAAGAAAAAAAAAAAATATATATAACCTTGTTGTCCTAAGGTCGCGAATTTTTTAATATTTTTTTTAATTTTTTGGTGCTTTATTTAATTAATTGTCAGTAAAACTATAGTTAAAGGCTCATAATACAAATGACCTCTCAAATACACTAAATACAAAATTTTATCTTACCGCTATGGATATTTATTTTGCTTTGATATAAATTTTGCCCATTTATCCCTTGTTAAATTTTTTCCGCAAATTTTGACGATTTTTCTACCAATTTGATCTGGCAACTATGCCAAAGGCGGAATGTTTTGTTTTAAACGCTATATAGCCTGGAATTTGTTCTGTCTGAATTTGATCGATTTAAAGCAGTGCTTCACTCGAGTCGAGTAGACCAAAAATTAGCCACGCAAGATGAACAGATCTTTTAGATCGGAATGCATCGATTATCAGAATGCAGGAAAAGGTGTTACAACTTACGAGAGTTATTCACCCTTATAGTGATTGGCGTAGGCATATTTCGACTACAGGCGTATTTGTAGTCGAATGTAAAATTCAATGGTATCGTGTAAAAGATAATTTTGTAAATGAATCATAATGTAAAAGATTAAACATTTTTAAATTATTATGATACACCCTGTTATGAAAACTGTCAAAATAAGCAAATGAAATCTGTGGGCGCATTTTTTAATCATTTAATTTATTAAAATGTAAAATTCAATGGTATCGTGTAAAAGATAATTTTGTAAATGAATCATAATGTAAAAGATTAAACATTTTTTAATTATTATGATACACCCTGTTATGAAAACTGTCAAAATAAGCAAATGAAATCTGTGGGCGCATTTTTTAATCATTTAGTTTATTAAAAAATTTTATTAACTAAAATGTTGAGTGTGGCTTTTTATTCTTCCTCTGAAGACGAAGATGAATGTAATGCACAGGAAATTAACATTGTAAGAAAAAATTCGAGACAGCAAACCAACATATTCCTAATAAAAAGTAAGTAAAAATTAAAATTTTTCAATAAAGTATAATTATATTAACATAAACAAGTATATGCGTTGTTTTAGATTTATTGGATATTTCAGACTCAACAAGGATGCTTTAAAAAAAATAAAAAAATAAATGTTCTAAAATGTTTAAGAAAGATTATTGTAACAAAATTATTAAGTATATTTTTTTGCTGAATTACACTTTTTTTCCCTCCATTTTAATTAATTTTCACTTTAGTAACGTTTGTGTCGTGATAAAAATTAAAAACGACTGTTTTTAGCAATTTTGACAGGCAAAAACGCCAAATACGATGCCGTTGTAACGGATTTCTTGTAATAGATTTTTATGCAGTGTCGTATATATGGCGTTTTTTTGCTAACCACGATACCATTTTAAAAAGAAGCTGCGTTTTTGCTACGAAAACGACAAACACGATAAGGGGGATTACTTTTAGTTAAATGGTTATATAATTGTTTATTAATAAAAAGCTACAAAGCCAAACTAGTTTTGTGAGAATGTTTGTAAGGATGGCTGTAACCACCACTCATTTCCATGCAATGTTAAAAATAATGACAAACTAATAACGTTTGGTTTTATTATAAAGACGAATGAATGCATTAATTAACAATCATGGTGTCCTTACTCGATTTGTGTTGAGCTATTTAATATTTTTTAAATCGTTTTTTATTTTAATGTGTACGTATTAGTAACTAATTATGAGTGTATTAGTAATCGTATGTGAATATGTATATGGATATGTGTATGAATTTCGGCTTGTTTGTGTTTCGATACCCTTCACCACAGGTGGAGAGCAAAGACACAAGTTTGCCACTTCGTTTGCAATTTCCACAGCATTGAATAAAGAATATATCGGCCATGTTCGGAAAATCAAAATCGAATGAAATTGAGATTGATGGAGATTTTCAATTAGATATAATATATTAAAATGACCGTAGTTTTCCCTAATTTTGAGATTAGTTCTGATGTTCAGACATAGATTGTGGTACTCAAAATAAAAGGTATATAAAACAAATGGTTTTTATAATCTTTTGAAGCAGGAATTTTTAAAAAAAATTTCAATATCCATTTCACTTGAATTCGTTTCCTGAACAAGGCTATATGTATATATTTTTGATCCTAACGCTGTCAGTCTGTAAGTGTGTTGGTTGAAATGGGTTTTGTTGGGCACTGTAACACATGATAGTGTGAAAAAGTTTGCTTTAGAAACTTACCCAGGCCCGTCTCGAAATTGCTGATATATGAGTTAAAAACCACGTCCGCATCTAATTTTCAACCATAAATCATTTAAATTTACCCATAGTCTACGCTTATTGCAATCTCCGTACAATTTAGAATTCAAACAGAATTCAGTTTTCAACTTCAGGCAAAAATCCTAAAGCCCATAATTAAATCATCGGTAGTAGCTTCAAACTCTCTCTCTCATTTCTTTCTGTTGTTCTAATTTTTTTTGTTGTTAACAAAATGTATGAAATTTAATGAAAACATGGTAACATTGTTAAGAGAATAAGGGCATAATCATACAAAACGCAGCGCAACGCCAAAGAATAACATTGAAAGCACAAACCATGTCATAAAAATTTTGTAATTTTGGTGTTGCTTTCTAGAGAAATTCACATTGCGTTTTGAAATTTCAAACGCCGCATTGCTTGTGGCGTTGAAAATTTCAAAACGTCACATGAATTTCTGTTGAAAGCAACACCAAAATTACAAAATTTTTATGACATGGTTTGTGCTTTCAATGTTATTCTTTGGCGTTGCGCTACGTTTTACATGATTAGGGCCTAAGTGTTTATGTATGGAAGCATAAAAAACGTTCACAAAATAAAATAGGTTTTTTTCACGTCGGCTTTCTACGACAAATTTTTATTTCAAATTGTTTGTTAAGTGTGGTTTCGACGCAGTTCTGAACTTAATTTTCAATCTAAATAGTCTTCCTAGAATAATATGGTAGCAAAAACTTGCGAAATATGTTTAAACATGACCGAGCTATCATTATTTCAGGATGAAGAAACGAGTTATTTAGCATACTTTGGCACGATAGCGCCCAAACTATATGAACTATGAGAACCAAGTTTGACCGAGATATTCCTTATATCTAAGAAGAACTAAAAAGTGAAAATTAGCCAAATCGGTAAATTTTTCACCTGACCCCCATACACGGATCCATAAAAGCAAGCTTGGCTAGGTGAAAGGTAATTTAAAATATTCTCTATATATGAGATTTTTGTGGTAGCATGCGTATAAACATGCTCCCGGAAGTAGGATTTTAGCACGATAGCGCTTATACCATATGAGACCATAGAAGGACCAAATTTGGTTAAGAAATTTCTAATATAAAAAATTAAAAATGAGCCAAATCGGTCCAAATTTTCACCCGACTTCCTACAAGTGTCCTCCCGTTTATAAGGTTTAGGTACAAAAAGGGTCCATAAAATAAAATAAAACAAGTCCAGCTTTTAAAGTTATTTTTGCTATTATTTCATAGAAATACATAGGAAAGCATCACATTGTTAGTGGTAGGTTTTCAGTTAAATAAAATCAAGTGGATTCAGTGTTATAAAATTGTTCGCATAAAAAGTCTTTATAACAAAAAATCTTTAAAACTTTGTGTCGATAAGTTGGCAATCTGGCAACGGTATTTTCATGTTTACATATTTTATGAAAAAAAAAACCAAAGAACATTTTTGAGTATGTTTTTAAGGAACAAGTTAAAATATGGATATAATCGCATCCATTATATGTGCAAAAATGATAATAAATCAATTACTGGATTCATCCTCGTCATCTGATGAGGATGAAATATTAATTTTATTTTAATTTTCACCTAAGGCTCCACTAGTTTTGCCAACGTTATTCTAAATCTAATTTTTACTTACATTGAAATGTTTTCGAGAAAATTGGAATCTCGTCATTCATTTTGTTGTTAATACAATAAACAAATTTTAAATTATTTTTTTTTTAAATTTTGAAGAACAAACTTTTTGTCAGCTGTTAAAAACAGGGCATCCCAAGGCATTCTAATGATGTTTTTTTTCTACAAAATATGTGACATGTTTTTTTAAAAAAAATGCAATTTGGTGTTCGTTTATTAACATTGCTTCGCTCTCTAAAAGGGCGGCTTTTTTTATTCTAAAAAATACACCCTTAGACCCATTTCAGACAAGCAAAGTTTACTTTGCAAAGTCTTGAGTTTATAGAAGAGAAGGGAAAAGAGAATAGCGGGAAAGTACATACTTTGCTGTACTCACAAATTCGTTTTGTTTTTCGTTCAGAGATTATACCTGAAGTTGGCTGCAACTTAATATTTATATACAGCGTTACCAGAATCGTTGGAATGAAAATTGTCATATGGCGAGAGAAATCTTATTTTGAAGAGGAAAATCTTAAATTTTTTAAAACAAGGGCAAAATAGTAAGAATTATTAATTTTTTATAAAAACATACTTCTTATTATTTAAATTAAAATACATAAAAACATAATTCGTCAGTATATGAAACTTTATAAAAATACATATTTTCTTTTCACAAATATTTTTTATCAATATTCTAACTGCCTATTTTCGATGTGCGAAAGAATTATTTACTCGTACAAATACATTTAAAATAAAAACAAAGTTTTTAGAATTTGTTTTTGTTTTAAATGTAGTTGTTCGAAAGAGGGAATTCTTTAGCATATTGGAAATAGGTTATAATATGCCTTTTTTAATATTTTTTATGTCCAGAAATAATGATGCAATTTTGTGTATTCTAGATACCGGGTACAAAAGTGTGCAGCACCAATACACATCTAGCTGATGCAAAACTTTATTTTTTTAAAAATTTACTGTTTAAATAATCGTGTATTTTGTATAAGCAAAATTAAAGTAAAAATCAGAATTTCTAAAAAAAAAAAATCATCATTTCAGAAAATAATCTTTAATCATATTTTTGTTTAAAAAAAAATCCAAAGTATGATAAAATCATCATTCTGGCAACGCTGTTTATATATTATATTCAAACAAGAGAAAACAAAAATTTGTCAAATTAAACTTTGTGTGTCTGAGCACGAAACAAAGTTTAAAAGAGATTTCAACAGACTTTGTCAAAGTAAACTTTGCCTGTCTAAAAGGGGACTTACTAATGGCATAAGGCATTGCGATTTACGCCCCGTATAAATCGACAGTGTTGATAATGCCCTGTAAAAATATGGCTTCTGTTTATATGTATATAGGGTTATCAGACGAAGTTGGGAAAAATAGCCTCAAATCAGGACAGTAAAAATTTAAAATTTTAATACATAGTTATGTTTTCTATTATTTAATAGCAAAGACATAAGAAAGCATTACATTGTTAATGATAGGTTGTCAGTGATATAAAATTTAAGTCGATTCGGTGTTATAAAATTGTTTTTGAAAAAAAAAACGTCAAATCAAGAAATCTGAAAAACTTGGTGTTAAGAAATCAGCAATCTGGCAAAGGTATTTTCTTATTAACATATTTTATAAAAAACAAACTAAAGAAATTGGAATTTCGTCATTTATTTTGTTCATTTATTTATTTAATAAAAATCTATTAACAGATTTTGGTTTATGTATATTTTTTTTACATTTCGAAGAACAAACTTTTTGTCAGCTGTTAAATTTTGTGTTTTATTCTCGTCAAATAAAAAAATGGTATTATTACATGGTCGGCAAGACATTTTATACATGCACCTTTCAGCAAGGTGGTTTGTTTTTGTAGAAAAAAACACCATAAGTTGCCATTGTGCGTAAGTTAAGCACCCCATACACATTTCAATTAAATTGTCAATTTAGTCTTTCAATTGAATTGATTCTTGGCCCCATAAGATTTTTATTATTTTCAAAAAATAAATTTTAAAATTCAATGAAATTAAAGACAATTTTTAAAACACTTAACTTTTTTTTTGCAAAAGAAAACTACAAACATTAATTTTGACAGCTGACCAAGAGACTCGAACACACACAGTACAATCGAATTGAAAGACATACTAGACAACTGGAAAAAATCTAAATCTTTTGATTTTTCTTCAACCAACTCGACAACTGCCAAACTAATCAATTGATAGAGCCATACACGCCTTGATTTAGACAACAACCGACTCAGTTGCCAATTGGATTGAAACTTGTATGGGGTGCTTTAGCAATATGGGCTCAATATTATTACAATACTACAACAACAGGCGAAGCAATAGAACTCAGCTGTTTCGTGAAACTACCCTGTAAATAACTACACTTTTTATGATATTTTTAGTGATAACATACTTTTACCTTAATTAAATAAGACTTTTTAGGTTAGGTTAGGTTAAGAAGGGTTATGCGTCCAAGGGCTCATATCCACTCGCAGACCAATGAGGTCCGTTGTGAATCCGTTCAGTATAGGAAAAGAGGAAAAAGAGAAGTAGAGAAGAAAAGAAGGAAATAGACCTAAGGTTTGATACAGATAGAAAGATACTACGTAGGACAAGTCCCCCTACAGTCCCCCCAACATAAACAGCTGTCTTATTTCCCTAACAAACCTCAGTAGTTCGTCATGAAATCTAGCCCCTAGTCATTTCTGCCTGGGACCCTGCATCATAGGACAGTACATGCTCACAGTACATGCTCAACCGTCTCCAGCTCCCCGCACAGCCTGCAGAAGTCCGGTATAGCATTGTCCCATTTATCCATAAAAGCCCTAACAGAACAATGCCCCGCTTTTTATATAACACTTTTTAAATAACACGGAATAATTCAAACTGTTTTATAATACGATTTATGTTTATATGAAAATTAACAAAATATAAATTTAAATACTATCTTAAAAATTTGACATTACAGAACATTTTTTTGAACTTGTACTGTCCGATTTTTTGCAGAAAAAGACAATTTTTGAAAAGCACTGATTTGTAACCAAAAAGAAAAAAAAATTTTAAACTATGAAAAACTGAAGGGTATAAATAATTCAGCAAAGCCGGATATTACACTTTTATTTCTTTCTTTATCAATTTCTTTCATGTATACAGTTCGTCCGTCCACTCACCACTTGTTCTCTTTTTTTGGTTTGTCGCTCGTGTTTCTCTTTCCTTTTTTAAAAAAATTATTTGTATTTAACAATCAGTCACTTCGTCATTCAGTCAATTCATACTTATGCAGGCAATCCATGTTAAGTCTATCCGTCCGTTTCTTCGACTTTATGTCAGTTAGCCCTTCAATTATTTAAGGTTAGACACTGGTCGTTATTTGTTTAGTTTTTTTTTTGTTGTTTTGTCGAATTGTATTTGTTGTTTCTGTTTGTAGCTGTCCGACAGCAACAATATTTTTTCTTTTTGTTATTGTTGCAAGTGTAGCATGTTGACCAGTTGTAGCAAAGAACTTTGTATATGACAAGTTTATATAGTTTGTTAAGATGTTTTACCTTTAAATGGATTATAAAAATTGATTTTTAAGTCTTTGTTTTTATTTTATCTTTTTTGTTTTTTATTTTTTCTGTTTAAACGCTAAAAATGTATTAAATAAATGAAGCAACAAAAAAAAAAAAAAAAAAAAAAAAAAAAATAACACACGAATAAGTTCATTGTTAACAAAGTTTAGAAACGTTAATTGCGAAAATAAATTGTACTGGAAATAAGAACAAAATATTTTTGCAATTTTTTCTTTTAGTGGCGAGAGGCTGGTTTTCATTTGAGGGGTTGTTTGTGTATAAAAAATTGTAAATTTTTCTTATCAGTATCAGCTGCGTAAAAAATTAATTTTGGATATTTTTTTAACATTAAAAAACTTTTGGGAATAAATGATAACACAAAGTAATTGTTTGTAAAATGGGTTTAAGTTAAGGTTATAGAAGAGCTGTGTCGGTCAAAACTTTTGTTGAAGCTCAAAAAAAAAAAAAAAAAAAAAAAATACGCAACACGAAAATTGTGAGTAATAATAATAAAAAATAAAAAAACGAATACCGATATAGATACTTCGGCGATACTTCGGACATGCCGATATATCGGTATCGGCGATATTTTACTGGCGATTCGACGATACATCTTATAGAGTTTTTTTTCAACAAACAATTTAGTTTTCAATGCTTATTTTTTTGCAAAATATCATAACAATAAAACATTCAAAAGCAGAGAATAAAATCAAACACAAAAATAAATTGTATCTCTTAATTTTTAAGATGGAGGTCCACACAATGCTTAATATGAATACGTGGCTTTTTGACCTTTTTTAAAGACGCATGTTAGATTATAAAGTAATCCTACTTCATGCTATCGATACGATATTCAACGCGTTTGCTGTGTTATTTGTCAATAAAATTTTACACTGCTACTTTTTGGACAGATGCATAAACGCATCAACGCAATGAACGCTTGGTGTGGACCTGCAGCTTAAGCCGTTTTGCTTTGCACAATAGTAGTAAAATGTTTTCTTATCGATAAATTTTGTATGTATTTGTACGTTTTAAGATTTTTCTGCTTATTTTTTAATGATTTTTGTATGAATAAAAGAGACCACAAAATATATGCTTCATAGTCTGACGTTACTCCCCTTGTTTTTAGTCTTCAAACATTATTTTAAAATATAATATCTGAACGAACTGAGATGCAGAATAGTTCAGAGTCCCAAAAATTAGCGACTTACTTGGCATTAGCTCTGAATGAGTGATTCACAGAAAAAATTATTAATTTTCTCCAATCACCAAATTTATACCAAATTCATAATACCAAGCAAACAATTTGTTGATTTTGCACATATTACCAAAATGATTATATTGATTACTAAAAATTTTAAAACTTTGAAAAAAAAAATTTTCAATAAATGATATTTTTAATTTTAATTAAAATAGTGGTCAAAAAACTGTGCCGTTTCAAACAATGTGTTAATTTATTTAATTAAATATTGACAATTCCCAACAACAATTCTACAAGTTTAAATTATTTTATTTTAAACGAAAAAAGTCAATTAAGATTTTTATTTATTTAATTAAAATTTTAATTGAAAATTTATTTGAAATCAACTAAGATGTTAATTAAATCAAAATTAAATTTTAAATTTTCTTTCAACTTAAAAATAATTGATTCAATTATCACATAAATTCAATTTAAATGCTTTTTAAACCAGTTTTTTAATTTTTTGTAAAAGTTCTGATAAGTTAACAAGAACTGACCATTGGAGTGGTTGCGAAAATCTTATAAGAAAATTTCGAGAATCACTTTCTGAGACGATCAAACGATGGCCGTCCGTCCGTCCGCCCGTCAGGCTGGTTTGCTGTCCATTAGAGTACTTCAACATTGTATGGACGAATAAAAATTTCAAGGCACACAATACACTTTGTGTAAGATGAAAAGGTGAACTGGTGGTGCAACGACGCTGAAGTTTTAAGTTGCAATTACAAGGGGAAAAACGTCATTTTTACATTTTTTGTAAAAAGTTTGCCATTAAGTAATTACTTTTGTAATATAGTATGAAAATGTAAAAGAGATATGAAATGTATTGTAATGAGATATGATTAAAAAATGTTAAAATTGTTGAAATTTCCCCAGGCCATTAACGTGTCTCAGACCACTTGAATCAGAAATGTAGAAGCAAAATTAACATATTTTGAGAAATATTTAAATAAGAGCAAATTTTTACTTAAAATATACCCGTGATTACTTGTATATGAGTTTTTGTCTCCGTAGGATACCGCTTACGATAGATTACATAGTTATGGAACTCCCATTTAATTGAAAAAAATATATTTACGTCTTCACACATATAAAAACTGTGTGTATTCAACACACTAGTAAAATTTCACTTTAATACCGATCGACTTAGAATTACCTCCTGAATCGGTCAAACGATGTCCGTCCATCCGGCTGGCTGTACAAACCTTTTACCCAAAGTACTACAGTTCACAATTTTAGAGACCATTTGATTAAATTTGGGGCTTAAATAGTCATAAGGACGAATAGCAGGAATCGGCCCATCACTTCACATAGCTCAGATACAAACTTCTTTCCGGAACAGAGTGCCTATTAGCCATATAATTATACTGGTATTTAAATTGAATTTGACACAAAAGTATAGCATATTCCAAAAAGAGGGAACTTAATAAAATCAATACCATATTTTGGACGTTTAGTTTGTGTTTGCTGGGAATATGGAGAATATACTTAGGTTTCTGACAAACTTGTTTCATATCTATGTACTCTATGCCGTTAACCTTTTTCTAACGACAGTTTCAAAACTCCATTTTAAAATTTTTAAAAAATTTTGTTAAACAAATTTCAGAATTTGTTTTATGATCACATTGCGATTTTTACGTATCTGCGATTTAAGTTTAGCGATTTTAGGGGAAAACTAATTTTTTTGGTTATATTTTTGCGAATGAGCACATTTTCCTAACCGTTTTGAATTTCTTAGCAAAACTTATTCAGAATATTATAGTTCAGATAAAATTTAAATATAGTCTGAAGGTTTAACTGCAATCGGAAAACATTAACCCTAAAATAATAGTGGTCAAAAGTCAAAATTTGACACATGTGTAATATCTAAAAAAAAAATCTCTATATTCGTTTATTTTTGTGTCGATTTTGATAAAACTGGAGAAAAGTATACCCTCAAGTCATGTGAAGTCAAAACAGTGGAAAAAATCGAGAGATAAACCCTTAAATTCACTAGGAGACAAGATGACCCCTTACTTTTAAAACCTTAAAAAAAAAAATACTACTGTAATAAAATTTGATTCGTCACTGTTTTATAGGACTAGAACTTAGACAGTCAAATTTCGATAAGATGGTTCCAGAATTTACCATAGACCTCATAAAAACCATATTCTCGGAAATCATCTTAATACGCTTAAAACCGTAACGAAAAATGTTTTTGTAGCAGGCTTTAAATCACAGTAGAAAATGTAGTGAGTATCGGTCAATATTTTACCATATTCCTCATATAATTCCCACTCTGGGAAGTTATTTTAATATACCTTAAACCTTAGCAGATGTAGATATTGTTGTAAAATTTTATCCAATTTAGCTTCATATGACCAGAAATAATACCATGCAATTTACATTGTGTATAGAGTTTTTTTTTCGGGATTTCCCGTCCCAGGAAATTTTGAAGAAAATCTTTTTTCAAACTTTAGTAAATCTATGTCGGACTAGTGTCTAGAATGTGTTAGTAGTTTAATCCAACTTAATTTTACCACAATATTAAAACTTGTTACAATTTAAGACTTATTAAGCTAATTTTTGATAATGGGCCTTATATAGGGCCTATGATAAATTATGGACCTATCTTTCAAAATTTTATTTCTTGTCTTAGCAAACTGAAGTGTAAATATTACAATAATATTATAAGGTTTTGCGGTTAAGGGCGTAATAAAGTGTTATCCTAGATTATGCTTTTTATGCGGCATTTCAAGTGATTTTGAGTCTTATGAAAGAAGATTATGCTAAATTGCACCACAAAAGCATTATTCGTTACACTTTTAGCCATACTTACATGATTTACGAGATTAATCTAAACATCGAGCCGTAGGTAAATTATGGATCGATATTCACGAAATTTGGTGGTTTATAAAACGAATTTGTTGAAATTTAATGACAATGGGTGCATTTTGCCACAAATTTATGTAAGTTTTTGTTGAGTTTTTATAGAGGTAGTTCCACATTTGGGTGCATAACTCTTTTTCATACTGAAGCGATTCTGCTGGAATTAAGCCACAAACAGCCTAGAAGATCTAGAAACAATTTGACACCCATATGGCGAAATCAGCTTAGAATAAACGAAGGACTCACAATACAAATACGTTATGGGATCCTCGATGAATATTAAAAAAGATTCACATGGAATGGCAAACTTAGTATAACTTCATACACCCCTGCTGATTAAGGGTTATAAAATTGTAAAAAATATGTTTTTAAATATATGTAGCAAATACAATTTCTCCTTCCTGCTGAGTTTGTTAAACGGTAATATTGTTTCAGAATTCCTACTTCGTAATGTTATGCTTTCAGTTCCTAATCGCCCTTCCAGAAATTGTATTCCACTAACAGCCAATTTCACCAAGTTTACTTATAATTAACTACCAGTTATAACTGTCGAAAACATATTGATAGCTGGAAGTTAAGGTAACAGTTAAGTTTTAACTGAACTAGATGAAATTGGATGTAAGACTTTAATACTGTTACGTTTTAACTTATAAAACGCGTTAAGGTTTTTTCCCTTTATAATAAACTAACTAATATGACATAAAACTATAATTTACAAGATAACTTATAACTAAAACCATAAATAATTCTCTGACAAATCTAATTTCGTAACAATATTTTCATTCTAATTATGCAAATGATCTCTGAATTTGACAATGCATATACCATATGCATATATAAAAATAACCTCTTTAGTATCTTAAAATAATTTTAATATTAAATTTTTTACGTTTTTGTTACATAATGGATACTAGACTTAATTATTTTAAGCGTTATTGTCAGTAAGAAATATTAGTTTCATTGGAGAAATAAGTAAAGAAATAAATAATAAATTTTGGGCGGGAATCTCGGGATCCCGGGAATTTGATTTTTATTTCCCGCTTTCCCGGGAATCCAAAAAGTGCGGGAATAAAAAAAACTCTAATTGTGTCCCATAATAAGCAGCCTTCTGAAACCCATTTTAAAACTATAAAACGCTATAAAAAATTTCACTTCTATATTGAAATTTGTTCTAATTTAGGTTTTTCCATACAGAAACTTAAACAATAATACCTATATAGGGCCCACACTCTTAAAAGTCTTACTGCTGGTGGAGGGTATCGAAGATTCGGCACGGCCGAATATAGCACTCTTACTTGTTTTATTGAATTTCGTGGAAAAATAAGTAAGAGTGCTATATTCGGCTGTGCCGAATCTTTGATACCCTCCACCGACAGGAGTGGGATCTATATGATATATACATATATATTATTAACCAATCTTCACAAAAACGAACGTCAGCATTGAAATTGGTTGCGGCTTAGACCTATATTAAATTATTGACCGACAATCAGAAAGTTGTATGCGTTTCTTTTTAGAACTTTGAACTGAACTAAACTGTTTTCCGGGAGTAGGGTTTATATGTGGCCTAGAGTATATTATGGACCGGTCTTCACGAAATTTTACAGTGTGATTTCTGGTCCTAAAAACGAATTTGGCAAAATTTAATATCATTCCGTGCATTATTCCACCATTTGTGTTAGTTTTTGTATCAAAATGATTAATATTTGAGGGTGGAGGTTCACATTTTGATTCATAGTTCTGAATCTGCTGAACCGATGTTGCTGGATTTCAATCCCAAACTGCTTAGGATAACTACAAGCAATTTGAGGATATGGGTAAATCGACTTAGAGTTACTTAAGGAGCCAGAATATATACAGGGTGTCCGCTAGGAAGGTATACTACTTTGTTTTGCCACCATTTTGGTAAACATTAGTCTTGACAGTTCATATTTGGCAGTCGTGAAGTAGACACGTGGCAAATTTATTATGGAAAAATATTTGCCGCCGTACATATGCCAATAGGATGTTACAGCTTGCCCATGACAACCCCGATTTTCATGAAAAAATCATAATGAGTGGCGAGGCACATCTTCATTTGAATGGATATGTGAATAAACAGAATAGTCGGTTCTGGGCAATGGATAACCCTCAAATTATTCATCAGTCACCTTTGCATCCATTAAAAGTGCGAGGCTGGTGTGCAATTTGGTCAGGAGGAATCATTGGACCTTACTTTTTTGAAAATTAACGGTAACTGTGAATGGGGAGCGATATCGTGATATGATTGAAAATTTTTTAAGGCCACAACTGCATGCTTTGGGCTTGATTAACATGTGGTATCAACAAGACGGTGCCACATCACATACAGCCAGGATTACAATGTAATTACTACGATACCTCTTTCCGCAACAAGTTATTTCACGAAATGGTAATGTTAATTGGCCTCCACGGTCGCCTGATTTGACTGCTCCGGACTTCTTTTTGTGGGCATTTCGGAAAAGCAAGGTTTATGCAAACAAACCAGAACCGCTTGGGCAACTCAAACAAAATATTCGTGATGAAATTAATGAAATACCGCGTGAAATGTTTGAGAATGTAATGAAAAATGTGCTCAAAAGGACTCGCATTTGTGAGAAATTTATCTGATAT
This sequence comes from Pollenia amentaria, assembly GCA_943735925.1. Classification (NCBI taxonomy): domain Eukaryota; kingdom Metazoa; phylum Arthropoda; class Insecta; order Diptera; family Polleniidae; genus Pollenia; species Pollenia amentaria. The sequence continues at coordinate 131,874,804 of OX031007.1, read as the reverse complement.
TGTATTCCATACATAATTATAACATAAATAAAACATTGATCAATATAAGATCCATTCTTTTTCATTTAATCAAAAATTATAAACAAAAAAACCTTCCCGGCGGACACCCTGTTTATACTTTATGGGGTTTTAGATGCAAAATAAAAATCGTTCACACAGAATTACAAACTTTGTATACACTCATTTACCTCTAGTGGTAGTGGAGGGTATAAAAACGATTGTTTTAAAACCTGGCAAAAATTTTTTTTATCAAAAATAAAGGGTCTTCATTAAGTGCTTCCTTCCTTTTAATTTATAGAAAACAAAGAATGTGTGAGATGTCATCAACATTTTGAATTTGTTTGAAAGGCCATTTGATGCCATATGGATAATATCGGGCAATTATCATATATCAGGATGAATTTGATCATTGGCATGGGGTTTGTTGGCTTTGAGGGCCCCTGTGGCTTCTGGCTTACTTAACAAATTCCCACAAGAAAATGTCTAAAGCGGTCAAATCGCGCGTCTCAATGCCTGGTTCGCTTCAACTCTACAAGAGATGACCATGCCCTTAAATCGCAGCACAAACTGTATATTGGGCGTAACGCCGGCCTTTTGAAACCACATTACGTTAGTGTCCATATCATCCAATTCATGGTGAAATATGTTGGTAACCATCGACCTTAAGCGCTCGTTGTTATTGTTATAGCAGAGAGACCTGAAGAACAGGTGTTACTGAGTTGAAAATTCTTGGTCGTTGTTCGTAGCACTGATGGGACTTGTAGTACAATTGTACCAAATTTGGTACAATCGTATCTTTATTGGTACACTGGTACAATTTTTTTTTTTTTTGGTACAATTAGAAAAAACTCCCACGAAGTTTTATCATTTTTTTTGAGGTGGATTAACTCACTTTTCTTTTCAATAATAAAATTTTTAATAACATATATCTATCCAGCCCAGACCAGAACTACAAAAAATTGCATTATTGTTGATTTGTGTTCATGATATTTTACTAATTAAGTACATACATATACACTCATAGAAAAATGCGTCTTCATATTGATGATGCTCTAACATCAGAATTGTGACATCAATGTTATTACAAACGACATCAATGAGGCAAAAAGCTACATAAACCCACGGACGAATGTCATCCTTAAATTTTGTCATATGTTATGCGTCATCTATGCTATGACTTCAGTGACATCAATTCGAGGCCACATTTTGCGTACACTGATAGAAAAGACGTCATAACGCTGATGTATTTTGAAATCAGCACAGACAAACTGTCATCAGTGCGATGCCATAATATGTGTAATGACAATCTGTCATCAGTGCAATGACAAACTGTCATTAGTGCAATGAAAAACTATCATCAGTGCGATGACATAATATATCATGTCATAATATATTATTAACATTATTTTCATGTTTAAAAAGTTAAATTGGAAGCAAAAATTCACACGTTCCATTTTTTTAATTATTTGTTTAAATACATCAAATTGTTCAAGTAGAATTATTACGAAAACCACATCGAGCATGCTGCTGGTGTCTTATAATTGAGAGTTCTTCTGTTAACAAAGGGCGGAATACAAAAAAAAAGTGAAACAAACATGTGTAACGGGTAAGTAAATAATGATAATCTATCAATTCGATTAAAGGTCAATTATAATGATTCAATTTGATGACAGTTTGTCATCGCACTTTGTCATGCTTTATAAAACCAACTCCGATTCATTATATCTGTGATGCCAGTGTGTCATCCCATTGATGACATAATTTAAATTTTTGACCATGATGACAATTTAACCAAGTGATGTTAATGCTGACTTCACAATGATGTGAAGTGTCATGGGGTCAAAATCGAAGACACTTGTCATAGTACTGATATAGAAATACATTAGCGTTATGACGCCTTTTCTATTAGTGTATAAGTATATCGCTGTACACAGAAGAAATGTTTGCCCCAATTAAAGCATTAATCAAAAATAAAATCAGTTTTAATTAAAAACAAAATCAGTTTTAATTAAAATTTAATCAAGTAAATTAAACGTTTAATCAAGCGAAGGAAACGTTTAATTGTTACTATTAATTTGTTTACTGGTGCAAATTAATAGTAACAATTAAACTTTTAATTCACTTGATTAAACGTTTAATTCACTTGATTAAATTTTAATTAAAACTGATTTTGTTTTTGATTAATGTTTTAATTGAAGACAGAAGTAGAAAACATTGGAATGAAGTGACTCCAAATCGCCTCTTTTGTCAATTGTTTAGGTGACACTGTCTACATTTTTGTCTGCCTTTGCCAAAAAAAAGGAGAAGTAGAGGAATTTTTTCTTCTTCTTTATTTTGTATACGCACAATACAATACTGAAGATGTGTGCTGGTGTGTGTAATGCTTAAAAATATTGTTTCTGGACCCATCTTTTAGTATACCGATCGACTCAATATCACTTTCTGAGTCGATTTAACGATGCCCCTCAGTCTGGGTGGTTGGCATACAAGATTAATTCCGAAATACGGTCTTTGTACCCAAAAACCATCTTATTGTGCTGGTATTTAAAACTTAGGCCAAACTTATTTTATTGCAATCCAAATAATCTTACCAAATTGTATTGGAATCGGCCCGTATTTGACCATAGCTCAAATAAAAATACTACTCCCGGAAAAAGCTTTTAATGCCATACCTTCTTTATAAATGTTGGTATTGACATAAAAATTGGATACAATATCTTTCAGGACAGGTACAATGTCTTGAACAAATTTTGTGCTGGTAGGTCCAAAATTAATAATAGGTCCCAAATACCGACTATACTTGTTTTGTTTTTATTTTTATTGAAGAAAGAAAAATGTTATGAATTGCTATGCATGCTTTTTATTTTATAGCGAAATTTTGGTACAATTTATGTAAATTTGGTACGATTTTGGCATTGAGACGGTACAATTTTAGAATTATCAGGTCCCAACAGTGGTGCGTAGAATCGTTTGTCGTGGGAACGTATAGCGCTCGCCATCCACAGTGATGGCCTTGCCAACGGAGTTTAAAAGGAAATATAAGCCCATAACGATGCCAACCCAAACTGTGCCTTTTTCGCTATGTATTGTACGTTTCGGATCTCATGTGGGCTAGTATTATACCAAATTCGACAATTCTGTTAGTTGGCGAATTCATGCAGAAATGGATCTTAAAGCTAAAGATTATTTTTCGATGAAAACTAAAATTTTAAAATTTTTTAAATTTCTTTATTTGCACGTTCTGTTGAACGCTATATATGTTCAAAGCATTTTACTAAAACAGACTGATTAGTTGTTGTAAGCCAATTCGGCAGATGCAGCTTCAATAATATGGCCGCTGTCAAAGCTTGAAAGTCACTTTTTGAATACCCTTAACAAATAAAAAAAAGTAGTGCTGTATCAAATTTTTACATTATGACAATTGTAGGTCCATTTGGCATTTCTAATATGGCCGCCTGCAAAGTTTGACATGTTTTATCTCATATTTCATATTTTGTAAGTTGCTGGGTTTTTATTTTTTTTTATTTTTAACAACAATTTAAGCTTTTAAACCATTAAAAACAATAGAAATATGTACCTATAAATATTTTCCCGCTTACAAAATTTATTACTGCGGTACTTTTCTTAAAACACCCACAATTTTCAACGAACACTCGTAATTTGTCCTTTTTTGAACAAAGACAAATAAGAAAAAACGTAATACGAAAACTGTTAACAAAAAGCTAAACAAATTTTCAAATTTTCAACAGACTAATAAAAAACAATAGAAATGTTTTTCCAACGTTCTTATTATTTTTACAGTTTGTTTTTAATCCTTTGTCACATTTAACAGTCGTTCACTTGTTCTGTTTTTTTCTTCTTTAAATAAATATTTGGTTTAACTGGTCAGGTCGACACCAAACACACAAACACATTCTGGACAGAGTTGTATTTATGGACATTGTTTTACAAACAAATCTGAAAAAAATTTACAATCTGCTGACACTGACATTTTTATGTGGATTGTTATGGCGAGAATAATTTTATGGGGCCAAAACGAAAACAAGACAAAAAAAAAAAGACGCTTTAACAAAAGAAAACAAGCATGAAATGATATTTTGGCAAGTTCGACCGATATGAAACCCTAAGCAAAGAAGTGCCACCAGCAGACTTACGATATAGAGTGTAAAACATAAAAGTTTTGTTTCTTTAATTTATTTTATATTAAATGTATTGAACTAGTCAAAATTTCTATCCACTGCACATTGGGAAGAAATCAAAATGTTTGGGAAATAAATCTACAAAGACGCTAGACCAATCAGCTTACTATCAATTATATTAAACTATTCGAAAAAATATTCATTTAAAGTGTCACTCCCTATTAAAATGAACACGACATCATTCCGGATCATCAGTTCGGATTCCGAGCAAGGCAAGGTACACATCAAACAAGTGCATATATTTGTTATCCAAATTAGATCGGCGTTTGAGGAAAATAAATATTTTGACAAGAAAGATTCAATAATGAGAAAAAATTAAATTGTTGAAACAAATGAAATAATATTTAAGGCTAAATCTACACTAGGGATGCCAATCCCGAAATTCCGATCACGAAAAATCCCGGGATTTTTGGGATTTAGTCATTAACTTAATTTTTTTGTTTTATCTTTGTTATAAAAAGAACTTCATCATGACATTCTCCCTTGAGAGGATAGGAAACACAATAGTTATCTTTTATATTTATTTGATTAGCTCAGTTATTTTAGTTATTAGAAACGAAAGAAAAAAGTTAAACTTTGTTATTCTTTAAAAGCGTATTCAATAATTATAAAGAAATTTTAATGTGAGAAGTGCTGAAAATAATTTAACAACTTTACTCTCTACAGTTTTAGGCTTATTAAAGTGTTTTCCGAGATTAGGCATGGGACCTACGATAATTTATGGAGTAATGTCACGAAATTAAGTAGTGTAATTTATACACTACATAATTCCTACCACTTGTGTGTTTTTGTTAAAAGAAGATTTTTATGGCAATCTAAAACAATTTATTTTGTTAATTAATTTCGAATTCAAATTTCAATTATTCGTCTTAATTCATTTATGAAAAATTTTAGTAGAATCTTAAAAATAAATCAATTACTTTTTGCTCTATTCAATCACTATATTAATTATGAACCGAAGCTCGAAAGTTTGCCAATTTGCACAAATGGCAATTTTAAGCGATATCATGAAAACCCTTATTATCAGCCATGTCACAGGGTACAATTCCGTTCGGAATTCATTCCGATTCAGAAAATTACAAAAAAAAACTTTGCAGAATGAAACCATTTTTGTTTTCATGGACGGAATGGGAATTTTCTGTATATTTTAGGCCAAAACGCTATCAAAATATACTTCTATCAATAAACATAAATATTTTCTTCGGTTCCGACCGGAATTGTACTCTGTGACATGGCTGTATATTTAATTTTGAAATATTAAATGAATTATTAACCTTTTGTTTGTAAACCTCTTTTTAAGACGTTTCTCTTAATAAATATCTATAAAAAGAATTTATCTTTTGACTTTAAAATATCCCGAATCCCGAAAAATCCCGGGATTTGATTTTTTGAAATCCCAAATCCCGGAATTCGCGAAAACCTGTCCCGATTGGCATCACTAATATCGCCACAATGGCCCTATCAACCCTCGAACGAACGTTAAGTTCCCAAGATAGCTTACTATCGAGAATCACGCCCAGATATTTAGCACAATCCGAGATTATCAGCTCCGTGCTATTTAGCCTAAATACTCCAGGAGCATAAGATATGCAATGCAGATTCCATACAACGGGACAATGTGTCCAGCTGTTTTTCAATGACCGCAACCGCAATCGAACCGAAACAAACTGCAAGCCGGTACAGATTTTCGACGTTAATGCGAAGTGAAACGCAAAGCTCTCGAAAGACAGACAAAGCACGACGTCCCGACTGCCCTTAACAGATATTGACAAGAACGCGCGATCTTCTTTTCCGCCCAGAGCAGTATTACGAATCATGCAACAACAATATTTTTTTACTTTTTGCAAAAGTGTTGGTCAGTCAGTGTTGCCAGAAGTGTTCCCCAAAAGAAGTAAAGGGAAAATCGAACATATTGTTTAAATTCTTTAAGTTAAAGGAACTTTTTAAAGAGGAATTTTGGTGCTCTTCACTTTATTTTTTGTTTGCAAATCAATATCAAGCCCTTGCCGCAAAAATAGCTTAGGCGAAAAAATTTTCCATTTTCTTTATATTTTTAATAAATACATTTATTGGCAACACTTGCATCACCTCCTAAAATATCATTTTACAGCAAAAACAATTTAGCTTAATTTTCATACAAAATTTTTATGAAATATAATTAAAAAAAAAACTTCTCCTGTTAAATTGTGCTTTTGCCGCTTAAGCTTTTTTTGCGGTAAGAGCTCGATATATTGAATTTTTCTAAAAAAAATATTTGAAAAACAATCTTTATATTTATAGTCTTGAATTATTTAAAAACGAGCTCGATTTTCTTTGTTACAATCAGCATTTCGTCGGCTGATAATTTAATTGTCGTACGTGGATTCCGATAGTTTCGAGTAAATTGAGTTTGAATACATTTTATTTGAAAATTGCTTCAGCAAATACCACATACGACAAACTGAACACTCCATATCTTGAAAACCGTATGAGATATCGAAAACCTAAGGAATCATTCTTAACTCAAAACCGCAAAAAATCCACATACGATTAAATTATCAACCGGCGATTTATAATTAAGGGATTTTTGCTGAGAACAGCTGTAGGGGAAAATCGAGTTTTCAGTACACACTTAAATTTAATTAACCCCTAATAAAAGTGTAGCTCCCCACAAATAAATATTGTGTCAAAGAGCGGTGCAACTTTCTTTATAAAAGTTTGAGTACAACTAAAAAAAAAAAACTTGAAAAACGTAGCGAAATAGAATAAGAATTAATTACCAAAATGGAATAAAAAATTATTGTATATTTAAGATTGTATACAAATGTTAAAATTGTCAACTTTAAAGGTAAAAACACCTTTTCTTTGTTATTTTTTTTTTTGTAAAAAAAAATTAAATTATAGGGAAAAATTAAGCAGACATTTTTTATTTGTATTTTAACCTTGAGGCATTTAAGTTAATCGTTTATGACAAATTGGAATAAAGGTCTTAAATTATTTATTACCATTTAAGGTTTAATATGTAAAATATGGAAATAGACCACGTTTTATATAAAAAAAGTTTTTAAGGGAGAATAAGGGTGGCTAATAGAAGAAAGTATTCTATTTATTTTGTGGTAGCGGAGCGATTTTATTTGATATGAATATAATAGAAAGGAAGTGTTTATTGTTATTTATGGATTATGTTGTATTTTATTCTGTTTCTTGTTGTATAAATAAATACAAAGACGTGTCAAAGATATATAAAAAATTAAATTGATTTTATTATTTTATAAGAATTTATGACAAGTTGGATCACGTGTAGTTAAAGAATCAAATGGAATTCATACAGGTAGCCGCAGAGAGAAGGAGAGAGAGAGGGAGAGAAAGAGCTATGCAGTGACATTTATGCCTAGGTGGGGTGTCGCAAAGCCATAGGACATAAAGCCATAATGGGTTTATGTCTCAATCCAAACGGACATAAAGCCATAATTTTCATATGGCCTTAAGTCTCATATCAATTTTAGTGAAATGGGACATAAAGCCATTATGGTTTTATGTCCCATTTGATGTTTTGCGTTACAAATGCTTTATTTCACTAAATATGCCTATTTATCTATGAAATTAATGATTTAAAAAAATCCAAAATTTCTAGGCTCCAGGAATTACAGCTGCAAACATTTTGTGAAAGGAAAAATCCTTAATTATCATTGGAAAACATTTTTTTATTCTTGTGACGCACGCAGGAAAACTTTATTCAGCGAAGCCACCTGCCGCGTCCTACTGGAGGAAAAAACCCCTAAGCGCGGCCGCAGGCCGCCACGCAGAAAAACTTTAATATGCGAAGCCAGATTTCAATACTTAACTTTAGTGTCTCCGGAACTGAAATGAGAGATAAAGCCGTTTTCTAATATTGCTAATGTGAGCTAAGGCCATGATGGCTTTATCTCCTATTCAAATGAAAAAAAAAAAAAAAACAAAAAAGGCTTCATCTCCCTATTGAATGAGAGAAATATTAGAAAACGGCTTTATCTCTCATTTCAGTTCCGGAGACACTAAAGTTAAGTATTGAAATCTGGCTTCGCATACTAAAGTTTTTCTGCGTGGCGGCCTGCGGCCGCGCTTAGGGGTTTTTTCCTCCAGTAGGACGCGGCAGGTGGCTTCGCTGAATAAAGTTTTCCTGCGTGCGTCACAAGAATAAAAAAATGTTTTCCAATGACAACTAAGGATTTTTCCTTTCACAAAATGTTTGCAGCTGTAATTCCTGGAGCCTAGAAGTTTTAAGAATTTGATTAATTGCCAACAACATTTTGACAGGCAAATGCATTTTTGACATAAAACAGGGCGACATGAAACAACAATGTATTTTTTACATGAAATAGGGTGACATGCAATCATTATTAAAAATATGGCTTTATGTCTTATTTTCGGAAAAAAATTTATGGCGTTAAGTCCCATTATAATGAGACTTAATGGCATATGCCCTTATGTCTCAATGGATTGGGACTAAATGCCATATGGCTTTATGTCCTATGGCTTTGTGACACCCCAAGGTTAAGGTTGAAGATAACAAACTTATTTTTGCTCGAATTTGTTGATATGGATGGCAGGGATCTGTGGAGCTAACAGGATGGTGCTTTGGACCACACTGGTTATGGCATATTAGACATTCTGTACGAGCGATTTGAGGGCATGGTCTTAGGTGGAGGTGATGCGAACTGGCCAGATCGCGAGATCGTAATATTTCACCTCGTTAGACTTTTGCTTGTGAGGTTTTCTTAAGTCGTTGTGGCAGAATATGCCACAAGCCACAGCGGCCCTCCAATCCATGCCATCGGTCAAATTTTGCTTGATTTATGCTTTAGTCATGAAAAATTTAACATTTCGAATCCGCTAGCAAAACCGCGGCGAATATTTCCAAAACTAATAGCATAAAAAGGTCATTGAAAAAACATTCTTTACACATTCTTTATATAATTTGAATTTAAACATTGGAAGCGCTTAATGAAATGCTTAATTCCTCTAAAAAAAACTTTTACCTTATGAATTCTGTTGATAAAGTCAATTTAAGATAACTCCCCACTGAAATGTAGCGTATGTCAACCAGACAAGAAACTTTGGGATCTTTAACGTTCTTTTCATTTAATATAAGAGTAAATGTCGTTTAACTGCCCATAAATCGATGTTGTATGGAAATTTATTCAAGAAAAATTTGGTTTAAAGATTGATATTTGACTATTGACTGCCAGCAGTCGCGATGCGTCGTCAATGGCGGTGAGTGTTAAACGGCGCAGATTTCTGACGTGATAGTGTGGCTACTAAAAAGCTGCACAAGCACAAGAAAAATTGCATTACGTTTAGTTAGTGGGTGTAAATTACTCTCTGATTACAAAAAACATACTTCCAAAAACAATTGTTTTGCTTTACTGTCAAAATATAGAAGAATAGAACAACATGCTGTACAGTGTGACCAGATATTAAAGATTTTTAGAGCTAAATCTGGCATTAGATAGACATGGCCAAAAAAATGCTAAAAATTATTTTAAAAAGTGCTAAAGTTTTTTTTTTTAAGATTTTTGCTTAAAATATGTTACAAGTATAAAATTTTATTCGTAAACTAGCGGGCCCGTTGCCTGCTTCGCACGGCAAAACAAAATAAGAAAAGAAACACACTTGTTTTTAATAAAGTTGGTTTTGTTCCCTATTATTCAACTTTTAATTCTAGTTTCTTACAATCTTAAACTATGTATCACTTAAACTATCTTAGAGCTCTTTCGTAGACAACATTTTTGGTTTTGCCATGAGTTGTTGTGTAGATAAAGAGAACTTAAGGCTTGCCAATACGTGAGTACGAAACATATAACTGGCCGTATGAAAAGCAAGGATATTCTAAATCAATTCCGCACAATTCCAACGATTGCCCTTGCGCTTTATTTATTGTAATAGCAAATGCAAGACGTATTGGAAACTGTAGTCTTTTGAATTCAAAAGGTAAATCTGATGGAATCATTGGAATTCGTGGAATCAATACATCTTCACCTTTAAACTTCCCCTTTAAAATTGTTGCTTCGATCAAATTGTTCATGACCTTTTAAGCCAGCAATAGTCAATGATTGGCCTTGTGCTTTGTTGATGGTAATAGCAAAGGCAAGACGCAAAGGGAATTGGAGCCGCTTGAATTCAAATGGTAAATCGTTGGAATCGGTCATGCCGTTCTCCAGTTATGCGCTTAATAGAAAAAGTGGGCGTAAAGTAGGCGTGGTAAATTTTTCTTTCGATGAAAACTTAAAGTTGATTAATACGAACATTTGAAAGAAAAAGTAGTCAACTCGATGGAGCCGTTTTCTGATTTTAGGTAAATCGAAAAAAGTGGGCGAGGCACAATTTTCTTTCCGTAAAAACCTAAGTTGGACCATGGCGATCATTTTAAAGAAAAAATCGTTCAAATCGGTCAAGCCGTTCTCAAGTTATGGATTTTTCCACGCTCCTCCGCCCCCAGACCGAATATTTTAACCAAACTTGATATAAACCATATATGGGCCACTGCCTACGTAGTGTATAAGTTTGGTTGAAATCGCACGACGCGTTTATGATTAGTTCGGCAACGTACATATACGGACTTATTTTTATATATATAGATAAATACATTTTAGTGACTTACTTATGAAGCACAGGTAGTAGAGATTCAATTTATATTTAGGTGACTCGCAAACCTCTGATACATGCAAAATTGAAGTGATTTTTTGTCTATGCTACACAAAATTCTTTATATCATTTTATTACTTATAGTTTAAGAAAATTCGAAGTTTTCACATTATTATTTTTCAGCATTTTGGAGCAAACATTTGCACTAAAGAATTTTTATCGAAATACAAAGTGAAATTTCCATTTACTGTAATATCAAAGGGAAAATCGTTTCTACTTACAATCAACATGCTGAGGGCATTTCTTATATTCCCTTTCGCAATATAAGAATTATTTATTTTCATACGAAATTTCATTTTGGATACGACTATTTTGAGTTAAAATTTATTAAAATTATAATTTTACAAAAATGCTAAATAAAATGACAAGTGCTAAATGAAAATTTTGCAGATAAATAAAAAATTTTAATGCTATATTTAGCTGCAACATGGCCACACTGCTGCTGTAGACCAATGCAGCACTAGAATAAAGCTGAATTGGAACAAAGACGAAGTAGAACATACCAACTGAAATAGAACATCAAAACATGTTTGAATGTTTTGATTGTAGACAAAGACCAAAGAGAAAATTGCATAGATAAAAAATAAAATATATCTTCTATATACATATGGGCATTTCCATGAGAATGTCAACCACGACTCAAAAAATAAATAGCCTTGAAACTATTTTTCGAATATGGTAGAAAGTAAAAAACACTCAAACTTTACTACGCAAAGGGGCTAATAGCTTATTACAATTTTTAAAGAGCAAAAAATAAAAGTTAAAACTGACTATCTCTTTGATTCATTTTTAGTAACTGTAATCAACAATTTTCACTTTTCTGCCGATTAAATACAGATACTGGTAACATTGGAATTATACCTTAATATTAATATCACAACAACAATGATCAAAATTCACGAGGAAAGATCAAATATATAGTTAGATTAGCGGTATATTTTTTGGTTTGTTTTGGATGCTATTCCAATGTCACGTACGTGGTGCAAAAACCTCATTTGTCTATGTCATTGGTATTTGATCATTCGTACGTGTTTGAAAATAAAAGTTCAGAGCAAGATATTTGTTGCAAAAAAATATTGATCGGAATTTTTCTTTAAATAGGTGTAATAAAATTTTATAAGCTATTAAACGTCGCACAGTGGCGCCTGTAGAGCAAGCGAGGTTGCAAAAATCAAAATTTTCATGAGTGCCGACGAAGTTTTGAATAAACCCATGTTTTAGGAAACTTTTCAACGATTTCAAATATGCCACTCTTAATAATATCACATTTTTAGTTTAGAAGATATAACCGTTCAAAGTTGACCGATTTTCGGTTTTCAAAAAAACACACAATTTTTAGTCAATTTGTTGCGATTTTAGGTGTTATATCACGAAAAATAGTTAACGAATCGCCTTATTTTTTTGTTTGTATTGATTGATGTATTTATTAAATGTATAATGATAAAAAAAAATTAACTGTTTGCTTTGTGTTTCTCCTGGTAAATCACTATTTAAAAACTATCCGTTTTTTTACTATTTTTCAACTTTGACGGAAAATAAAAAAAAACTATATTTTTCTATATTTGCCATATTTGCAAAACCTGTTCTTTGATTATTTCTTTACATAATTCAAAAGGTTTTATCTGCCCGTACGTGCCCGTTTGGCTTCTAGAGGTAAAAAAGTTTAAAAAGACATGGTTGCAGAAATTGTATGGCGTCCATTACTTATATGTTTTGACTGACAGTAGTTTGATCAAATAGTTTGAAAAAAACTACTCATTGAAATTAACAGGTACGTACCTCACATAAACAATACTTTGGCGTACAAATGGTCAGGAGGTAGGCACAAATCTTATTTGGACACGTGCATAATATCAAAATTGCATTATTCAGCCTAAATCCATATGTATGCAGGGAACAGGTAAATTTTTAGGCATGGTAGCATAAGCCTATATATTGCAAAATAAGCATAATGCCTGGATTAGTCTACGCCTGAAAGTTGGCGCAACAATTACTGAAACCATTAAACAATTTAAGTATTGAAAACATCGCGTTGAACAATTTAAAATTATTTGAACTGTTTAGAAAGTCAACCACACCAAAGTTTTTCACGGAAGTGAAAATTCTTCCTGAGAAGTTGACATTGATCAGCAAATGGGGCTGCGATGGATCATCCGGACAAAGCGTTTATAAGCAAAGGATATCTTCCGATGACGCTACAATATCGGACGGAAATATGTTTATGGCATCTGTTGTTCCTTTGCGGCTAAAATCGGATGATTCCCTACACTGGAAAAATCCACGTCCGTCATCAGTGCATTATTGCCGACCAATAATGTTTCAGTTTGCAAGGGAATCGGCAGAACTCATAAGGACTACGGTGAAGGACATTGAAGAACAAATAAGCAAGAGAATGCAATTACGAGTTCCACCTGACCATGGTTGACGGAAAAGTCGTAAACGAACTGACAGGAACAACCTCAACAATGTCATGCCCGATTTGCAAAAAGAGTCAGAAGAACTTTTTTCAATTCAATTCAATTTATTTCATATATAATATGTTACATCTCAATTTTATATAATTATTTATAAAGAGTTTAAGATTAGTATCTTTTTCTGCTTAATTATAAAATATTTCAATTTGTTATCATATACATATATATAGACAGAATTATATTGGAGGTAAAAATTTAGCAAAAACCTATTTAAACCCCTTTTTTCGTTTTATTTTTATATTTTTTTTATCGATTTTATATTATTATTTGTCAAAAGAACTTTGGTAATTTAAACGATTCTACAAATGAGGAGAATTACGAATATGGAATGTCACCATTGCACGCAAGGATAAGGTGTATGGAATTCTTGCTAAAACTGGCATAAACCCTACCACAAGAGGAGGAAAACTTCGATGAAAATACATCAATAAAGGATAAGGAAAAGATCAGAAAGAAGCAAATACAGGATGCTTTTTTTAAACAAGTTGGACTAAAAGTAGACTGTCCCAAGCACGGATACGGTAACTCAAACGATGGAAACACTTCTAGGAGATTTTTTGAAAATGATGAGGCAGTAACTAGAATCATTGGAATTGACAATCAAATCGTGAAACGATTGGGAACGATCTTGGATGTTTTAAACTGCAAAGAAGATGTCAATTCTACAAAATATGGAGAATATGCGTCGAAAACTGCATCTCTTTTAGCAGAAATGTATCCACAGAAGAAGTTGACCCCGACCGTCCATAAAATATTGGCGCATGGCAAAGATATAATTGAGTACCAGTCTTTGCCAATTGGAGAGCTTTCTGAAGAAGCACAGGAGTCTCTTAACAAATTTTATAAAAAATATTGATTGCAGAACACATTCAAAGCATCAAGGGTAAGGCAAAATGAGGACCTCTTCAACATGTTGGCAGCATCTTCCGATCCACTTATTTCTTCCCTGCGGCATGTGAAGTCACGAATAGAGTTACAAAATAATTATAGTTTAGAAATGGTTAGTCTTGTAGATATACCTTCTCTTAAGAATTGTGATGAATATTTTACAGAAAATTGAAAAAATAAATTTAAAAAAAAAAATAATTTTTTTTTTAATTTGTTGGGTAATAATTTAAAACATAAAACCCTTAAGAAAAAAAATAAAAACAATCTAAAAATGTAAAAATAATTTTTTTTAGTTACATAAAATTGATTTTTCTACTAATTTTAACTTTGATAACCCATAAGAAGGCCCCTACAAAGCGTAGCACCCTTTCCAAACGCTCATTTCATAGGCTGAACAGTTATCTATCATATGCTGTTAAAACTGTTCAATTATCTTATTCGGTTCAAAAGATATGATTTTTGCAACGAAAAAACTCAAATGGCGCCACTGTGCGTCGTCACGTACGATATTGTATGTACTATAAATTCAACTAAATGTATCATCTTATTATGTTGGTATTAGGTTGAAATTTGATCAAAAATTATTTTTTGGCAATCTAAATAATCTATACAAATATAATTGGTATCGGTCCATATTTGACCATAGCAGTCATTCAAATACCACTCCAGAAAATAGCTTTTAATGTTATAACTTCCTTATAAATGTTGGTATTAGCATAAAAATTGGAGACAATAACTTTTACGATAGGTACTATGTCGTGATAAAATATTGTGCTGGTAGGTCCAATATTAACTATGGGTCCCATATAAACCTCCTTCCTAAAATCGCTGAAAGGCAAGCAAATCTCATATAGATGAAGATATCTCAATAATATTGGGCAAAAATAACTTTTATATACATACTTCTTAACGTCTAGCATAATTCTATTCCGGTGACTATGATTGGCGATGGGTCAAAAATAGGGTACACTCTCAAAAATTTGTTTTTAAAATATTATGGTGTATGGTATCATATGGGCGGGCTTGGCCTACTATACTTTCTGACTTGTTTGTTTTAAGTTTTTGTATGCATATACATATTTACCAAAAATATATTTCATATCTTGTACATAACAGTGCTTAAACGGGGTCGCAGCCCTACCTCTGCAGCAGTTGCTTCAGCCTCAAAAGTACCATCTTTTGATAAAATAAATTCTCAAAATCGATTTGCAATTCTGGAGGATGAATCCTCTGAAGCACCAAACGTCATAAAATCGTCCAAGCCTCCCCCGATATATCTTAGGGAGCAAAACTCAAATGAGCTCATTAAGAGTTTGATATCGGTGATAGGTGAAAATTCGTTTTACGTAGCTGCTATAATGAGAATGATTTTCGCAAAATTATAAACAAATTTGAAGTACTTAAAAAAAACTTTTATACATACCAACTGAAAAGCAGTAAAGGTCTCCAGGTAGTGATTAAGGGAATTGACTCATGTGTGGACCCAGAAGAGGTAAAAACATTCCTCGAAGAAAAAGGCTTCAAAATAAAACATGTAGTAAATATAAAAAATAGAGAAAAAAACCCCCAACCACTTTTTCGAGTGGAGTTTGAACCCGGCGACGTAAAGCTTAAACAAAATGAAACGCACCCTATTTACAATTTGAAATATATTCTCTATAGAAGAGTAACTATAGAAGAGCCACACAAAAGAAATGGTCCCGTTCAGTGTTTAAACTGTCAAGAATATGGTCATACTAAGGCATATTGCTATTTACCCCCTGTTTGCGTAGTATGTGGTGAATTACATGGTACAGATCTTTGCGATAAGTCTAAAACCGACCCCAACGTAAAAAAATGTAGCAACTGTGGCGGTAATCACACTGCCAATTATAGAGGATGCCCTGTATATACCATCGTCAAGCAGTCAGTTGGACCGAAAACTAATCCCCCTCAAATGCAGGTAACAAATCAAGTAAGCACTGGTGACATTCAGGCCCCGCAGCCTAGTAATAACAGAACCTCTTATGCTAACGTCGTAAAATCAAACCATGCGCCAACGCAAGGTGCTGCGCCAAGTAATGATGAAACTCCAGTTTCAAATTTAAGTCGTCTAGAAAAAACCATGGAAACATTAGTGCAAACAGTAACTAATTTTACGAACACAATGGGTAATATGATGCAGGAAATTCTTAGAATGCAATCGATGTTATTGCAATCTGTACTTAACAAGCCATGAACTGTTTAAAAATCTGTTTTTGGAACGCGAATGGCATCCGCCAACATAAAAATGAATTAGAATACTTTCTTAAAAATAAACAAATTGATGTCATGATGGTTTCTGAAACTCATTTGACCTCAAGAAATACGTTTAACATCAATGGTTATATACTATATGATACCAAGGACCCTCGAGATAGAGCTTGTGGTGGTTCTGCCATTTTGATAAAAAATCGAGTCAAACACTACCTAATGTGTGATCATCGTGAGGATTATCTCCAAGCAACGAACATTTGTGTTGAAGAGCTGAATCGTAGCATTGTAATCTCATCTTTATACTCTCCACCTAGATTTTCAATATCAGAAAGCCAATATTGTGAATATTATAAATCACTAGGACCCTGTTTCCTGGCCGCTGGCGATTATAACGCTAAACATACCTTCTGGGGGTCACGACTAATAACACCAAAGGGTCGTGTTTTGTTTAATACAATCTCTAAAATGAATTTAAATGTTGTCGCGAGCGGCCAACCAACATATTGGCCTGCTGACCCGCAAAAAATTCCAGATGTCATCGATTTTGGCGTGGTTAAAAACATCCCCACAGAAACGATTCACGTTGAAGCTTCCCTAGAATTATCTTCCGACCACACACCTACAATTGTTACTATAATGAACCCCAATAGAATTGTATCTCCGACTGGTTACCTAGCGACGTCAGCCACACAAATAAATTGGTTAAAATATAAAACATATCTCAGTGCCCATTGCACAGAAAATATTCCGCTCAGTACACCGGAGTATGTAGATCGCTCTATTGATAATTTTGACAGTTTTCTGAAACTAGCTGTTCAACATTCCAATATTGCCCCCAAAAAAACAAAAACTATTAAAATATATTCCACAGATGTCGAGCGTCTCTTGTCTGAAAAAAGGAGGGCACGAAGAGAGTGGCAATTGCACAGATCTCCTCAACTTAAGAACTTGCTAAAAGAGTGTACAAAAAGATTAAGAAAGTTATTGCAGACTCAGAAAACGGCTTCTCTGGAAAAATATCTTAAGGAACTTGATGCAACTCCACAATCGGACTACTCATTATGGCGTGCAGCTAGAAACCTCAAAAGGCCAGTTGTCTCTAAACCACCATTAAGAAACTTGAATGGAAGTTGGGCAAGAAATGATGTTGAAAAAAGAAATCTGTTTGTAAGCCACTTGAAAAACGTATTTACACCTAATATATCTCACAATATTGCGGTCGATTTACCACCTGTTGCTGCTAGAGCAGCTATTCCCCTAAGATTTGAGATGAGAGAAATCGAAAAGGTTATATGTGACTTAAACACTAAGAAGGCACCTGGCATTGATAAGATCAGCAATAAAATGCTATTAGAGCTACCTCGCGTAGCAAAGAAAATTATTCTTTTTATTTTTAATGCTATTTTACGCCTTGAATACTTTCCTTAAAAATGGAAGGTTTCCTTAGTTACCATGATACCAAAGCCAGGTAAAGATCATACGAAAGTTGAGTCTTATAGGCCTATTAGCTTATTATCAAATATGTCAAAGCTATTTGAGAAATTATTAGTTTCAAAATTAACACCGATTTTAAGTGAAAATAGATGTATTCCAAACCATCAATTCGGATTTAGAAGAAAACACAGCACAATTGAACAAACTCATCGAATAGTAAATGTCATAAGAAAAACATTTGAAGAAAAAAAATATTGCTCAGCACTCTTCATCGATGTTTCGCAAGCTTTTGACAAAGTCTGGCATGAAGGCTTATTACACAAATTGAAGCAAAATTTACCAGCAAACACACACAAACTGTTAGAAAACTACTTAGTCGGTCGTCAATTTATTATTAAAGAAGGAAATTTCTTAAGTTCACCTCAGCCGATTGGCGCTGGAGTCCCACAGGGCAGCATCCTGGGCCCTCTATTATACTTAATTTATACTTCGGACATGCCAACAAACAACCACACCCAAACTTCAACATTTGCAAACGACACAGCTTTTCTAAGCGTCCACGAAAACCGTTATGAAGCATCTCGTTACCTACAGCATCATATATTTCAACTAGAAAGACAATGGAGGATAATGGTCAATGAGCAAAAATGCGTACATATAACATTCACCCTGCGCCGGGAATCTTGCCCCCCTATTACAATCAATAATCAAATTATTCCTCAACATTCGCATGTAAAATATCTCGGTATACATATGGATCGGCGATTAACGTGGAAATGCCATATAGAGGCAAAATTAACTCAAATGAAACTAAAAGCCATCCAAATTCATTGGCTTATTGGAAGAAATTCTGTTCTTAGACTCGATTGCAAGCTTCTACTTTACAACTCTATCTTAAAGCCTATCTGGTGCTACGGTATTCAACTATGGGGCACTGCCTCGGCCTCTAATATCGAAAAAATTCAAAGGCGCCAAAATAAACTTCTTCGTATAATCACAGCCGCCCCCTGGTATGTTAAAAACTCAAACATTCATAAGGATCTCAACGTGCCATTAGTAAAAACTATGATTACAAAATATGCAGTAAAATATTTAAAAAGACTTGAACAACACCCAAATCCTTTAGCTCGAAATATTTTAAATCATGGCGGCCACACTCGCTTAAGGAGAAGAGACACTGCAGCACTTACCCAACTAGATGAGAGATAAACACCTATATAAGTGAACAGAACCCGTGATGAAGAAAATTTTTGTCTGGCACTGGCAGGACATAAATTAAGTATTAGGTTAAGATTTGATAAATTATTGTTAGTTCATATTAAATATATGAAGATTCAATAAATAAATAACGAAAAAAAAAAAAAAAAAAAAAAAAATATCTTGTAAATACTATAAGAGAAAAATATGTCACGTACGGTATGTCACGAACGATATTACATTTAGTTTATTATAAAACCATCCAGAAAAATGTTTTTCTTTCCAATTACGGATTATAACGGAAAAATATATGGTTTAATGTAAAAAATTTAAAAAAGGAAAAATACCTCCCACAATTCGCAGATTTTCGGATTTTTTTACATTCACCGAAAAATCACTTCCGTTTTATGTCACGTACGATATACACATATTTTGCTTGGTATTTTGGACAACAGAGTTTCGAATGTTATAATTTTTTTTTTCATGTAAAGTACCCTCTATAAGAAACATAATGATAAATAAGTTTTCCAGTTACTACTATTTACGCAAAAACTCTATCGCTCCGAAGGCGTACAAATGTCACGTACGATGACATGGAAATACCCATATATAAAAGAAAGTGGCGTTAGTTACTACGTTTATAACTAAAGAACGGCTGGACCGATTTCGATGATTCGCACCGATCTAAAATAGGTGGCGCCATTGAAAATTACTCAGTATGAATTAAATCGTAAGCTCTGCATTTGACGATGCTATGATCTTTAGCAAAGTTGTTGAGCATAAGCCGGCGAAGGTTTATAAGTTGATATGACCAATTTCAGACAGGTGGCGCTACTGAAAATGACTCGAAATAAGTTAAATCATAAACTGTGCATTGATCATGCTATGATCTTTAGCACAGCTATTGAGCATTAGCATACAAAGGTTTCTAGGTTGGTATGACCAATTTCCGATAGGCGGCACCATTGAAAATTACTCAAAATAAATTATATCATTTGATCATGCTATGGTCTTTAGTGAAGTTGTTGCGCATGAGCAGGCAAAGGTTTCTATGTTGGTATGAACAATTTCCGCTTTTCTAGGCAAAACAACGTTTGCCGGGTCAGCTAGTTTAAAATAAAATATTGTTTAAAATTTAGAAAATATTTCAAAAATTACAATTTAGCTTACATTTAATATGATATGATATGTTTTTAAGATAATTAACAATGTGAATTTTTTAATTCATATTTTGTAAATGTTCTAGCACGCTGGATGCTTTTATTATGATATTTATGTTGACAGTGAAATAATGTGATTGGAAGTAGTGTGATAAATAGATTTAAAATTGTACAGAATTACGGGACGTTAAATGTGAAAGTTTTAAAAATAAAACAAAAAAAAAAAACAGGATAGGAAAAATTTCTTTCGCATATATTTGTTAAGTTAAGCAGTCTGTGGTGAAAAGGAAACAAAAGTAGTAACACAGGTTTTGACAAATGTTGCCTCGCCTGTAGGTACCATAAGTTCCCTTTTACAATTTGGCAGGTGAAAGGCAGGCAGACAAAGTTTGTAGGCGAGAGAGGAAACAAGTAAAGTTTGTTACGCATACAGCTTCGCCCCTTACAAACAAACTTCATCTGTCTGCCTTTCACTTGCCACATTGCAAAAGGGGACTAAGCGCTCTATACACCAACATACCAGTCGCATATTTAAGAGCCCATTACATAAATGCAATGAAAAGGACTCAATAATTTGTTTGCTATACAAAAAATTCAAAAAGGGGGAACTATGACAAATTGTACCAAATGAGTCGAGGTAGTAACACGGTACTTTGGAAGGTCAAAATGTACCAAAAAAAGTACAATTGTACCAACTTTAACATCCCAGGTTCCAGGAATTAACTATCATAGGCAAAAATAAAAAAGAAAATTAGAGATAATTCTTGTCTTGGGGGCATAACTGCTAAAAGCGGCAGGTCGGGTGTGGACATTGACAACTATATACAGGAAGCGCCACAAGCTTTTGGTCGTTCAAGACATAATTTTAAACCGTCTTCTCCCACACAGCGCACAAATCCTATCATATATACCACTTATGTGAAGTCAATCCTCTGCGCTCCTTGGGATACGCAGAAGATCCAGTTATTTGTGAATCAATGTCTTTGCAGGATCTTGCCCATATTCTGTCTGCGGGTGATACCTAAAAACAGGGTATGGCTATTATATAATTCACAGCCGATAGCGACAGAAATAAAGACGTAAAAGGCGGTGTATTGGTCACACTCTGAGAAGGTCATGGAACAACACTGCAAGAATTGCCATAGAGTGGAACACGGGAGATAGCTGAAGCAGAGGACGCTTAGCGAATACGTAGAGCAGGTAAATCAATGTGGAAATAGCTGAAATGGGTAAAAGCTGTACCGAAGTGCTATCACTAGCAGTAGAAAGGAATATGTTTAAGCGATTTATGCTTCTTATCGGATCGACTGAAAATATATATTTATATGTGTATGCAAAACATCAAAAAATATATGTGTACTACCAATAATAAGGCGGGATTAATTTTGTAATTAGTTTGCTTTTTTTCAAAATGATTGAACGTTCTTCTCAAAGGATTCACATACTGTAAGATATTGGGTTGGTTGAGCAATGATGAATGAATCAGTCAGTGTGTGTCAGCCATATTACAATTTTTTATCGTCCCATATGCATGTCACGATTGCCAAGATTCTCTCTTTAAAATAGCAATATTTTCTTTATCATTGATAAACAAACACAATTGTGTTATCTATACATATATGTATTTGAAATTAAAAATTTGTTTTGTGCTGTCATTTACTTGTCGTGAACTTTAAAAATGTTTTAAATGTACTCGTTGATGTGCCACGATAAGTTTACAGTGCACAATTATTGTTATAACATCTACATACAGTTGAAATAAGCAAAAGCAAATTGTGGGACAATTGTTCATTCTACTGCAATAATAATTTAAATATGTATTTAAAAGAAGATAAATAGAATCCATCAGCTACTCTAAAGCATTTGGCAAGAGTCCTCCGTAGGGCAGCGTGGCCGAGCGGTCTAAGGCGCTGGTTTTAGGCACCAGTCCGAAAGGGCGTGGGTTCGAATCCCACCGCTGTCACAATTTTTTTTATTTTATATTTTTGCTTTAATATTTTAAGTTATTTATTTTAATTTGTTTAAATGTCAAATTAAACTATAAGTTTAAACTCTGTTTGTTTATGCACGTAATTTCTAGAAATAAAAATCTAGTTGTGTATAGAAATCTATGGTGTAAGTATTGCCAATCTTTAAAGAAAACTTATGGTGAAAGCACTTAGGCCAAATAAACGTTGAAATAGGTAAATATAACTGTTAGGTACGAATACGAGACCAGATATCTTTTTGTAGAAATTACGGACATCAGAGTCAATTCAATAGTTTCCATTTAAGGAACTATTTTGTACAAAGTTAAAAATTTATATGTGGATGGTAATTTTATGATCTTCCGAAAACGAAATTTTGTATTAAATTTATTATTTAAGACTTGTTTTATGCTTGTGGCTTATAAGGGAAATATTTTCGGTAGCGGGAATGGTCCATTAAGCTATAAAATTGTAATACATTTTTTTTAACATTGAAGTCATTTGTGCGATTTTTTGTAATTAGAGGAATTTTTGATTATGGAACTAAAGTTTATAAAAACATGGTCCATTATGGACTTACTACCCAAAAATTTTTATCATGAAAATGGTTTTGCCTAATTTTATCCTAATTAGTATTTTTACCCTAACATTTTTAAGATACTTAAGGTGGCAATTTTTTTCGAGTGTAGTTTTATACAAGGGATTTTAGTACACAGAAAAAAATATTGCTAAAATAATCTCAAGCAAAAGCTTTTTTGAATATTTTTTTATTTTCAACAAATTTTTTTACTGTTTCTATTAATATTTTTGTTTGATTTTTATTTTAGCAACAAAAATGTTAACAACCATACAAAAAAATATACGCGCTATTGGTTTCAACTTTTATAATTTTGTATAAAAAATTTAACGCTTTTTAAAGTTTTCGTTTTTTTTTAAATTTTTTTTTGATCGTAACAACAGTACTTTAAGTGAAAAAAATTAACAACAACAAAAAACACAAACAGTCTATTTGTGGAGGCATTAAAAAAGTAGAACAATAAGAAAGATGATAAAATAGCGTGGCGAAGTTTGTTATTAAAGCAACAACACAAGTAGCCCAGCAAAAACTTTGCTTACAAAATAAGCAGAAAAATAATGAGAACTTAAGGCAACGAGTACTTATTTTTCTACTAGAAAAAGTACTTATTTTTGTTCGCGATGTCCCAAAAGTAATCCTTTATAATTTGGACAATTACAACCTAAAAAATAATACCTTTATTTTATACTTAAAAGTTGTATAAAAATATGTAGTTACCAAAAGAGGCAAGAAATAACTACTTTCAAATTAACTTTGTAAAAGTTTAAACACACACTAATTAAAATTGCTCTGAAATTTTATGGAATTGATGTGGAAAAATTGTACACAATAAAGAGTACTTTTGCTGCACAAAATCATTTATAGCTCTAACATTATAATAACAATGTGTGTATTAATATATGTAATTATACGGGCCTGTAACAGAAATAAATTTCGATCGAAAGTTTTTTAATTCCGAGAAAACCGATAAATTTTCTCGGAATGAAATCACTTGTAATTTTTCGATCGAAAAAAGTTTTTCTTTTGGTTTGCACCACAATATTGCCACATTTAACTTAAAAATAACAAAATTAAAATTTATCAGAATTACATAAATCAACAATTGCTATGACAGGCCTGATTGTTCTTCAAAAAAAACCTCGTTAACATTAGATTGATATCACTAATAAAGAAAATATATTGTGTTGGTAATTTTGGAACATATTTATATATATATTTACATACATTTGATTGATTTTTGAATTTTCCATGTATTTCTCATCGAAATTATTCTTAAAATTTTATAATATTACCGGATATCTAACAAATATCATATAACAAATATAATATATTATACAAATTGATTTTAAAATAATTTAAAATCATATAATAATAACTTGTTTATGTCATTATACCAAAGTATTTTTTTGTAATGTATAATTATGACTTATTTAAGATATTATAATAAAGTTATTATTTTATATATAACTTATAATGCAAAAAGTGGCGAATAAAGCTACAAAGTAATTAATTCAAGAAGTCATTAAAAGTAGCATTGTAAGTTAAGTTTTTGCTGGGAGGTAAACAACGATTCAATGTTTGTGTCGACACAATAGCAACTCAAAAAACAGAATTTTCGGTTGGTTTTAAAGTTGATAAAAAATAATGAAAAAAATCCCGTATTCTACTTTTTTAAATTGTTTAGTTAAATACAGCAAAAAAAAAAAAAAATGAAAGTAAAATTATGATGAAAACCATATCGGGTCGTAATGCTGCTGTTTTTAGTTGAGATATCTTCTCCTGTAGCCAAGAAAAGGATACAGCAGCGGAAGCTCTTCACTGATTCAGCAAAATTATTTGTTTTGAAATTTTTATTAATTTCAGTAAACTTATTTGTTTTCCTACAAAAAATGAATGGAGTACATGGTCCAAAGGAGTACTTTTTTCATGAAAGAAAATGTTATTCGTTTCTTGTAAGAACTTTGAACTGGCTTGAGTAAAATATCATTATTCGTAACAGTTTTAGCCGGACTAAAATGATTTTTTGGAGCGTTATTTGTATTGGACCTATGGTAAATTATGGACAAATCATCCCAAAATTCTGAAGACTAATTTCTGGTATTACAAAAAATAAATTAGAATAAATTTCAATACAGCAGTGTAATGAGTTTTAGCGTTAACAGTAAATTTCACAAATTTGCATGATAGTTTTTCTTGCAATATGAATTTAAGTAAAAAATTTCGCCGCAATATCTATAAATCCCAAAGTGGGATTTATTTGGTTTAAGGCGCAATAAACCGTTTTCCGAGAGTAGGGTTTATATGGGGCCTATGGTACTTTATGGACAAATCCTTACGAAATTTGGCAGTGTGATTTCTCGTCCTATAAAACTGTGACGCACCGAACTTCAATTTGATAGCATTATTTATTACGGTTTTAGACGTACTAAACAGTTTTCCGGGAGTAGGTTTATATGGGGCCTAGTGTAAATTGTGGAACGATCTTCAAAAAATCTTACAGTGTGATTTCTGGTCGTATAAAACTGTGACGTACCAAATTTAAGTATGCTAACGTTATTTATTACGGTTTTAGGCGTACTAAACTGTTTTCCGCGAGAAGGGTTTATATGGGGCCTAGTGTAAATTATGGACCGATCTTTAAAAAATTCTACAGTGTGATTTCTGATTCTATAAAACAGTGACATACCAAATTTTGATATGATAGCGTTTTTTATTACGGTTTTAGGCGTACTAAACGGTTTTCCGGGAGTAGGGTTTATATGGGACCTAGTGTAAATTATGGACCGATCTTCATTGTGAGTGTGATTTGACGTATTATAAAACTGTGACGTACCAAATTTAAGTATGCTAGCGTTATTTATTGCGGTTTTAGGCGTACTAAACTGTTTTCCGCGAGAAGGGTTTATATGGGGCCTAGTGTAAATTATGGACCGATCTTTAAAAAATTCTACAGTGTGATTTCTGATTCTATAAAACTGTGACGTACCAAATTTTGATATGATAGCGTTTTTTATTACGGTTTTAGGCGTACTAAACGGTTTTCCGGGAGTAGGGTTTATATGGGACCTAGTGTAAATTATGGACCGATCTTCATTGTGAGTGTGATTTGACGTATTATAAAACTGTGACGTACCAAATTTAAGTATGCTAGCGTTATTTATTGCGGTTTTAGGCGTACTAAACTGTTTTCCGCGAGAAGGGTTTATATGGGGCCTAGTGTAAATTATGGACCGATCTTTAAAAAATTCTACAGTGTGATTTCTGATTCTATAAAACTGTGACGTACCAAATTTTGATATGATAGCGTTTTTTATTACGGTTTTAGGCGTACTAAACGGTTTTCCGGGAGTAGGGTTTATATGGGACCTAGTGTAAATTGTGGAACGATCTTCAAAAAATCTTACAGTGTGATTTCTGGTCGTATAAAACTGTGACGTACCAAATTTAAGTATGCTAACGTTATTTATTACGGTTTTAGGCGTACTAAACTGTTTTCCGCGAGAAGGGTTTATATGGGGCCTAGTGTAAATTATGGACCGATCTTTAAAAAATTCTACAGTGTGATTTCTGATTCTATAAAACTGTGACATACCAAATTTTGATATGATAGCGTTTTTTATTACGGTTTTAGGCGTACTAAACGGTTTTCCGGGAGTAGGGTTTATATGGGACCTAGTGTAAATTATGGACCGATCTTCATTGTGAGTGTGATTTGACGTATTATAAAACTGTGACATACCAAATTTTGATATGATAGCGTTTTTTATTACGGTTTTAGGCGTACTAAACGGTTTTCCGGGAGTAGGGTTTATATGGGACCTAGTGTAAATTATGGACCGATCTTCATTGTGAGTGTGATTTGACGTATTATAAAACTGTGACGTACCAAATTTAAGTATGCTAGCGTTATTTATTGCGGTTTTAGGCGTACTAAACTGTTTTCCGCGAGAAGGGTTTATATGGGGCCTAGTGTAAATTATGGACCGATCTTTAAAAAATTCTACAGTGTGATTTCTGATTCTATAAAACTGTGACGTACCAAATTTTGATATGATAGCGTTTTTTATTACGGTTTTAGGCGTACTAAACGGTTTTCCCGGAGTAGGGTTTATATGGGACCTAGTGTAAATTGTGGAACGATCTTCAAAAAATCTTACAGTGTGATTTCTGGTCGTATAAAACTGTGACGTACCAAATTTAAGTATGCTAACGTTATTTATTACGGTTTTAGGCGTACTAAACTGTTTTCCGCGAGAAGGGTTTATATGGGGCCTAGTGTAAATTATGGACCGATCTTTAAAAAATTCTACAGTGTGATTTCTGATTCTATAAAACTGTGACATACCAAATTTTGATATGATAGCGTTTTTTATTACGGTTTTAGGCGTACTAAACGGTTTTCCGGGAGTAGGGTTTATATGGGACCTAGTGTAAATTATGGACCGATCTTCATTGTGAGTGTGATTTGACGTATTATAAAACTGTGACATACCAAATTTTGATATGATAGCGTTTTTTATTACGGTTTTAGGCGTACTAAACGGTTTTCCGGGAGTAGGGTTTATATGGGACCTAGTGTAAATTATGGACCGATCTTCATTGTGAGTGTGATTTGACGTATTATAAAACTGTGACGTACCAAATTTAAGTATGCTAGCGTTATTTATTGCGGTTTTAGGCGTACTAAACTGTTTTCCGCGAGAAGGGTTTATATGGGGCCAAGTGTAAATTATGGACCGATCTTTAAAAAATTCTACAGTGTGATTTCTGATTCTATAAAACTGTGACGTACCAAATTTTGATATGATAGCGTTTTTTATTACGGTTTTAGGCGTACTAAACGGTTTTCCGGGAGTAGGGTTTATATGGGACCTAGTGTAAATTATGGACCGATCTTCATTGTGAGTGTGATTTGACGTATTATAAAACTGTGACGTACCAAATTTAAGTATGCTAGCGTTATTTATTGCGGTTTTAGGCGTACTAAACTGTTTTCCGCGAGAAGGGTTTATATGGGGCCTATGGTAAATTATTAACCGATCTTCACGGACTTAAACAGTATGATTTGCAGTCGTATAAAGCGAATTCGCGCAAAATTTTATGTCATTCCGTGCATTATTCCACCATTTATGTTAGTTTTTGTATCAAAATTATCAATTTTTTTTTGGGTAGTGGTTCCACATTTTGATTCATAGTTCTGATTCTACTAAACCGATGTTGCTGGACTTCAATCCCAAACTGCTTGGGATAACTACAAGCAATTTGAGACCAAGTTTGTTCTTTTCTTTTGCGTTTTTCGAAAGTGAGCGTGTTTTCAACAGACGGACAGACAGACGGACATGGCTAAATCGACTTAGAATTACTCAAGGAGCCAGAATATATATATACTTTATGGGGTCTTAGATGTATAATAAAAAAGTTTCACACAGAATGACAAACTTAGTATACCCTCATTCACCACAGTGGTGGTGGAGGGTATAAAAACTTAAATAAAAAAAAAGACATAATTGGTAAGATAATTTATCTGATTTAATTACAGTGGAATAATTTAATTTAGCTTCGAAACTATCCCCTATGAGTACTCCATGGGGTAGTGAAATAGAGTACTTTCGAAACTAACCCCTAAGAGTACTCCATAGAGTACTTTCAAAACTAGTATTTGTGGGTGCTCTATGGTGTAGCGACATAGAGTAGTTTTGGGGGCACCCCAATGTAATGCATAGCTGGGATACGTGGTCCAGCCCTAGAACATCGCAATGTAAATTGGAGTATGTTTCTACATACATTTAGGTTAGGTATTGGAGTAGTCCTACTCCCATATGGAGTAGTCCATACACGCATGTATAGAGTAGTCTCGTTTTTTGTAGGGTTAATTCAGGAAATTATTTGTTTGAAATTTTTTTTATATCAAACACAAATTTAACTAATAATAACAACTATTTGTTGGAAAAATCGGAGTTTTTTTCAATAAACGAAATACAAAATAAATTGCTTGAATATGCAAATTCGTTTGTAGGTTCTGTTTTAGACAAAAAAGGTTTTGATTCTAAAATTTTTTTGTTTGAATTGAAAAAATAATTTTTTCTGTGTAATTAGAGGCCTGCACAATTCCATTTGAACACACATACAAATCAATGAACAAATCTCAAACTCTATACTTTAGTGTAGCTGCTACAAACAAATACTGAAGAAAAGTGTATACAAGTAATTAACGTAATTGTATGAACATGTGAAATCACAAATTAAATGCTTAACTTTCGTGAATGTGCGGGTACAAAAACACTAAAAAATTAACAAGGGCATGCACGCAGCAATGAGAGTGGGAACCAAAAAGACACACACTTATTACTTTTTAATGTAAGTTTGGGATATGGGTGTACAAAAGATTTTGTATGTTAATTTCTTGGCGTACGTTTACAACAATTATTTGTAAACGTACGCCACATACGACACACTATTAAACATCACAAATTTTCGTAGACTACACGAGTCAATTTTCAAATACTAGTAGTATAATAAAAATAAATAATAAAAAGCCTTGTTCTTGTTGTTGTAAGAACTGCCTCTATACTGGGAATAGGCTGTCTATAAATAGTTTCATCTTTGCCTTCTTGACGCTACTTCTCGAAGTTAACCGATGTTGCTGTACTTTCCAATTTCGGAGACACTATTGATTTCATTCAGCGTAGCTCTTTTCCAAGTTGTGTTTGGACGCCCGGGTCTCATTGATCCTTGGGGATTGTACATTATGTCTTGGCAACATACTTCTGTGAGCGATTTACGTAGTGTGTGCCCAATACACCCAAGCTTTTGCTTACGTATTTCTACGCTTGATCTAGGAGTACAGGCAAACATTTTTTACTGTATTGAACATATTTGAGAGGAACTAGTACAGTTTGGAGTGAATTTCTTTGAATAATTGATTACATAAATAATTATAAAAGTAATGCATTATTTTCGCAAGAATAATAATGCATTCATTGGAATCGAAAAGGTAATTTTTTCTATCATTTATTATCATGGTCAAATGGTCTTTGCGAAAGTGCATATCCAAAATATTGTATTGCAGAATTGCAGTTGTCAGTCACGCACAATATATTGATTTTATGCAAAACTAAAGCCGGTGGTCAGATCTTACAACAATGGAAGGTCTGGCAATATGCTATTAATATACTGTCAAAAAAAATCTGCCACCAAAAGTAAATTGTCAGATCAGACCATTGCAAGCAAACCATATAATTTTATTCGCAGACAACTGTCTGACAATGAATGCATCTGCCTGCAAAAATTGTCAGCTCCCACAGTTATCAGATAATTGCATGGCAAGAATTGCCAGATCTGTTTTTAGACATGGTATGAAAATGAAAATTGCGTGTATTTTTTATATTGGAAAAGTGGAAATTATTTGATATTTAACTTTTTTATGTTGTTTTAAATAAGTTTCAGTGATGTTTATTAAAATTAATTTTAATTTTGCAAAATTAAACCTTTTTGTTTTTTCTTTTCACTCATCAGGATGGAAACTATGGTGCGATGTAAACTATGGTGCAGTTGTACTTTTTTTCGATACATTGGTGGCTTTCTTTAAAAAAAGTGTTATTTCCAAATACATATCGTTACCTAAAACGCAAAAGGCCCTATCTAACATTTTGAAAATTTTACAGGAGATGCAAAAAACTATTAAAATTGATAAATTGATAAACTGCCTTAAACTGTTTATAATTAATTTTTCTTCTATTTTTCTTGTAAAACATACCAGTGGTTTTGACAAATAACAATGTTGCATATAATGAAAACTGTTAGTTATGTCTATTAGTGTTTATCGTATACTATTTTGTAGATAGGGCTTTTTGTTTTTTGTTAATAAAATCTCTAATTTTGGTCGAGAGATTTCAAAATTGTGGACATGTGTGTTGATGCAATACATCAGAATCGATGAAAAAGTCGATTTTTAATTTTTGGTTATTTAGGGCCTTTTGCGTTTTAGGTAACGATATACATATTAAAAGATGAATTAAAAAAAAAAATTACCATCATACTCCCAATACTACTTTTTGTTATTGAAGTTTGTAAAAAATCCGAAACACCATTTCCCATCCCTGATACGTATGTATTTGAAGCATTGCCAATAGAAAAAGATCTCCAAAAATAATGCCATTGTCAGATGCATGAGCTTCGCACATATGACAATAAAAAATAAGCTTTCAACGTCTGACAGTGATCTGCCAATGGCAACGAAGAGGATTCATACGACTGTCAGATATCTAACAATATTATTGCCTGTCCATGGACTGACAATGCTTTGTCTGACAAAGTTGTCAAACGAAAATTGCAAGTTCACACGGTTACACGTTTTTAGCACATGACAATATTGTTAGATCTGACCACCGTCTGTACGAAGCTTAAAACTGTATAGCTTTTTTTGCTACATGTATTGCGTTTGCATCCCTGAGACTCGAACAGCTGACATTTGTAACCAATAATTTAGAATCGTCAAAAAAAATTAAAACTATGGAGACGACAATTGAAGCACAGCCGCGAATAACGTTGTAAAAGCCACTTTTTGCAAAAACATTTTTTTTTGCAGATTACCGTTAACAGTTCTCTCTTACACTGTTTAAACATAAAAATTTTCCCCCTTAACCTCTTAAAAATGGCATACAAATAGTCAGCCCGTGGAAGAACGTTGTAAGTGACCAACAAAATTATATAAACGAAATGGGTTTGCAACGTGGAATAACGTTTTAAAAGCCTATTGCATAAAACTTTTTATTATTATTATTATTATATAAAAAAAAAAAAATTTAATTAATTTCATGTTGTAAAATTCCTGTCTTCATAAAAATAATTTAATGAAAATTAAATTCAATGAACTTAAGCCTAATTAAATATATCTAAATTTGGATTAAAAACCATTAACAGTTCAATAACCACAATACTAATATTATTTTTAATAATCTAAAAAAAATATATAACAAAATAAATAATCCTGCCAGTTAAAAACGTTTTTTTGCTCTCCTGATTCAGGAGTCCTGAACCATAATTATTTTGTAATATAAAACGTTATTCGCGGCTCTGCTTCAATTATAAATAAAAACTACAAAGAGAAAACCTCCACAGTTTGTTCAGAGCTATTTCCAGTGCAACTTCTTTTACAAATGCTTAAATAATATTTTTTTACACTGCGTCGTGTCGCCTTAAAACATTTTTGTAAATTTTCACGACCATAATTCTGTATATCAGCTGTTACCTAATTTGCTTGCAGCATTGCAAAGTTGCCTAAAATATTGCTAACTGTCAATGACAAAACACTGAATCCCGCTAGTGTTTAACGTTATTTTGTCAGAAATGTTTTTGCTGCGGGTTTCATTATATCAAAAAAAAAAAAAAAAAAATATGCTTACAAAAATATTTGTAAACGCCTTAAATTGTTTTGACATAAATAATTTTCCAATAAGAACTTTGACCTTTTACAAGATTGATCAATTTAGTTGTTATATATGTAAAGTAGAAAATAAAATTAATTAATTTATTATTTTTGAAAGACGTAAACTTACCTGCATCTTCTTATCCAGTACGATATGACCGCAATGCCAACTAATATTATCGCTCCCAAGGCACACCAGATAATGTTCTGTAATGATTAAAGCAAATATTTAGTTGAATGAGTAAGAAAAATAAAAATTATACTAGAATTTTGTAAAATTATTAAAATTAATTATATTGCTATCCCAAACTAGCTCACGAATAAAGCTTAAATGGCTTAGAATTTTTCCGTTTAACCCGGGGGCTAATTCTGGCAGTCGTGATCGAACACTTTCTCGATTCGAACGCAATTTTATTTCTACTTCTTTCAGTCGATCCTGAACGAATCGAAATTATTTTTTCAGCGCTGCTAAAACTCAAATCAATGCTTTCCAACACTGAAAAAATAATTTCGATTCGTTCAGGTAGTAAAATTGCTTTCGAATCGATAAAGTGTTCGATTACGACTGCCAGAATCAACCCCCTGGTCTGAAATTTATACACTTAGAGAAAATAAAATTTATACTTAAGTATAAATTTACTAAAAAACTGCAAATAAATAATATTAAGGAAATGCTACAAAGTTATAAAGAGTGCTAAATTAGAACTTAGCATTATTTTTAAATCCTTTCTGAGAAAAAGATGCTTTATCTAGCACTAAAAAGGCAAGCCTGTAGCCGTATTCTATAATTCGGTAAAGCTAAATCTCTATCGCTAAAATTCTATAAAGTTGATTTATGCGATTTTTGGCTACGAATGCAATTCTGTAACATGCATTGCTAAATTTGGCAATGGCATAACAATTTAATTTGCCGCAATTTTAGCTTTTAATACCATCGCTGAAATGTTTAAATTTTGTATTCTGTAACGCCAAATAAGCAGAAAAGTAAAAGATGCTAAAATGTAAGTCAAATACAAGTGTCTTGTCAGAAGAAACTAATTGTAATAGTATAATGGAAGAAATAACCAAAAGGGTAACAAAAGAACAAGAGTACATGCTCATTCAGTATTTTGAGGAGCACAAAGAATTTGCCCATGACAGGTAAGACAATATCTTCAACTTTAAGTCAAGTAAAATGTAAAAATTACTTTCTTAAGATTTGCAGACTCCGCCGGAACTAAAAGCATTGCTGTGCTATTTGGCGCCTTGGCAGAGAAGCTGAATGCTTTAGCAGGAGCACTTATAAATAGTGAAAATTGGAAGAAGGCAAATGTGCGGTAAATTCCGGCCTATGTTTAAGAGATATTTAGTTGAACACTTTTTCTTTTCTTCCATTTTATAAAAGCAAGGCAAAGCAGAAGTTCTTAGACTATAAAAACTCGTCGGAAAGAAGCGCCATAAATGGCACACAAAAATATAAACTTACGGGTTAAGACAAAAGAGTGGTTGGGTTCATGGCAAAACAATCTGTGGTTGGTCAGGAAGAAGTCAGTGAGCCTCTTGTATGTTTATTATATTTTTTTTTATAATAACTAGTATTGTGGTTATTTTATTGAAATGTTAATGGGTTTTAATCCAAATTTAGATATTTTTAATTAGGCTTAAGTTCATTGAATTTAATTCTCATTAAATTATTTTTATGAAGGCAGGAATTTTATAACATGAAATCAATTAAAAAAATTTTTTTTATTGATAATTTTCATTCTTGACTGCGCTGAGATTTGAACCCAGGCTTTCACGGACAGGTTGCCCATACTAGTTTCGATTGTAATCACACAATCTCTTCAGTAGGGTTTGCCGTTTTACTCACTCGGCTATTGAAGACGGATGACGTCAATAGTCAAACACCAATCTTTAAACCAAATGGTATTTCACCTTGGTAGGTCGAAATTTGCATTTTGAAAGAATGATTACACTGCGGAACAAAATTGAACTTTTTTTGTGCGGCCGGGAACTTTGTGTAATTTTTTTTACTAATTTGAGGTCGCTGATTCCAAATCTAACCTTCATTTTTCTCTATCAGCTCCAGTTTTAGAGATATACCGTTATGTCCAAAATTAAGGTACTTTCAGCACATATATTGAAATAACATGAAAATGGTGCATCATATTCCCTTAAAAAAAACAGAAATTCGCTAACAATATTATCTTTAAGACGTACTAACATTGTTTTAAATTTGGCCAGCAATTTCAGAGCTTTATTTCATTACAATCGGTGCACAACTTTTGATTGTATTCACAATTTATCCATAAAAAAAACAAATTTTAATGTATATTTTTTTTTTTTTTTTTTTGTTCACACATACACATTAAAATACGTTTTTTTATGGAAATTGCAATTTTTATCAATTCGGTAAATTGTGAACACAATCAAAAGTTGTGCACCGATTGCAATGAAATAAAGCTCATTTCATTCGAAATATGTTGAACTAAATGCTTTTAGACCCAAACTGTGACTTTTGTTGCACATTTATTTTTTAAGAATTTTTAAAGAACAAAAAATTTTTTTTTCTTAAATTTTTATTTGTTTTTTTAAAAACTTCAACGATATCTCTGAAATTACTGGCCAAATTTAAAACAATGTTAGTACGTCTTATAGATAATATTGTTAGCGAATTTCGGGTTTTTTTCTTAAGGGAATATGATGCACCATTTTCATGTTATTTCAATATATGTGCTGAAAGTGCCTTAATTTTGGACATAACGGTATATCTCTAAAACTGGAGCTGATAGAGAAAAATGAAGGTTAGATTTGGAATCAGCGACCTCAAATTAGTAAAAAATATACACAAAGTTCCAGGCCGCAAAATGGCTGTTCCGCAGTGTTATCTATTTTAATTGATTTACATGTTCTTCCTAACTTCTGTTTTTTTCGTACTTTTTGTCAAGAACTCTTCTTGAAATCCAAAGTACATTTTTGTTTTTCATGTTTTGGTTTTTCTGTTTTCTTGTTGGCCTTGAAGGACAAATGTAAGCATAGCTCGTGCCTTAGTTGTTAACAATAATTAGTATTGTGGTAATTTTAATGAACTGTTAATTGGTTTTAATCCAAATTTAGATATTTTTAATTAGGACTATAAATTATTTTTATGAAGGAAGGAATTTTACAACATGAAATCAATTTTTTATTTAATTACTAAACTTACTTTTAATCGGTTAATCGCTCGATTAGTTAACCGAGGTTTTGGTTTAATCGGTTAATAATCGGTTAATTTTGTTATTGATCGGTTAACCGATTAATAAAGATTTTTTTTATGAATTAAGTAATTTCAATGAACACAAATACATAAATTATATATTTTTTGGAGTTAATTTGTAAAAAACCACAATAACATAACAAACATAACAATTCTTGAACTAAAACGAGCAAACAAAAAATATAATTCATAAATGTGTAATACATATATCTTTGATTTAATAAATATTCAAGCTCAAGATCAATTATATAAAAATTATTTGTTTTTTATCCAATATTTTGCTATCTCATTGGATAGCTTTTTCAGTTATTCAGATATACATTGAGATAGCGAAATATTGGATAAAAAATAAATAATTTTTATATATGTAATTGACCTTGAGTATGAATATTTATTACATCAAACTTATATTAAAAGGTTGAAGAAAATAAAACTAAATAAATTAATACATATATCTTTAATTAATAAATATTATGTATTGATTAAAAACTAGACTGTGAGATCATTCTATTAGTTATTACAATAGTTTAATGAGATCTCATATAATAATATTTTAAACAAATAATTTGGTTTTAATGCTTAGGATTTAAGCGAATACTTTCTTTAGTTTTGAATAAACTTGACTTTAAAAAAAATTCTTTTATTTATCGTAGATGTTGAAAAAATCGAAAGCAACCCATAATACAGAATATCTTATTTCTCAGTCCTTTTCTTGGATTTCTCTAAACAAATAAAATTTTCCATTATGTCATTAGGGGCCTGATTTATTTTTTAAAATTTTCAAAACTTCTAATTGTTTCGATTAATTTTGTTAAAAGATTGATGTGAAAAGAAACATATAACTAAACACATACATATAAAAAGTACGTGAAACAAAAAGCTGTTGACAGCAAACACTTCCCAGCTAGCATTTTATATTTTAATGGAATCTTTTAGTAATCAGCAATAGCAAAATAACCGCATATGAGCTAATTTTTCGGTCATAAATGTAACTCTCGTTGTGAGAAAATTGTACCCTACCGATGAATCACCTCAAAGAATCAGTTGTGATACAAATTGCTGATTCCTTTTTGATCATATGAATGAATCTTATGTGAATCCTTTTCCAATCGCTCTAGTGATAAATTAGTTTTAAATTTAAAACATTAGAAATTATTATTTGAACATATGAATGAATCACTTTCAATCGCTCAAGTGATTACTCAGTTTTTAATCTCAAAAGCAATCTGAAAAGGCTCATTTAGGTTATTTGTACAAAAAATTATCACCCTGGGTTATTTAAAATATTTTCTAAACCGATTAACGGTTAACTGATGAATACCCTTCTATACACAATATTTTGCATTATATAGAGCGCAGCAGGAATTGTAGCTGACGTTGCTTTCGTGACCGAAAATGATGACCCCGCACCAAGCTGCTCTGCTGGCACTGTAAGAAAACATTCATAATGTTTTTTACTCAGTCATTATTCATTGTTAAACATTTGTGAAATGCTCCTTTTGAAGGAAGAAAAAGAAAACATAGAGACATAAGCGCAGAAATATTAGAATTATAACAACAATTCTAACAAAAAAAGCGCAGGTATAATGACATTGCGGAGGCGCAAGCAAAAGCGCTTATCTCTATAAATAAACCATTATTAGATCTTGTAAGAAAAGGTAAAAAATTACATAAATATGTCAACATTTTTAGCTTTGCGGACGTGGATGCAGTTCTTGGGAGATTCCATTAAAACCGGTACAAAATCTAGACATGCAAAAAACTTCTTTTACTAGTACACAATGTTTTGAAGAACAGAAAGTATTTTATTTGTATTTGTTAGTCAGAACCCAGCGGGAAAACTGAGAAGACCTTTTTACTTCAGGCCTTATTAAACGCCTGCTTAATTTTTTTTTTGATTCAACTGCCATTCTTATCTAACTGCTAAAGAATGCCTCATAGAAGGCCTCGGCTCTTTCGTATAAAATATAAGGTACACATTCCACGCTCGCTTCTATGAGAAGGGAGTAGAAAAGGAGTAGCAGTTTTTCTTTTGTTATTTTGCCGAAGCAAAAGCAAAAGATTTATTTTTTTTTATCTAGTTGCCATTCTTATGTACCTGCCAAAGAAGCGAGAGCGGAAGGCCTACCCCGCAATGACAACGTGTGTAAAAAATATTTGAGTATGGAATGGAGCGAGCAGGCATTGTACATCCAAAAGAAGGAGTACAAAGGCCTTCTAGAAGGCGTCCACACTCCTTCTTTTTCCCGCTGGGAATTCAAGAGAAATTTATCGTTTATTTAAAATTCTTACTGGCTTATTCATACAAAATGTTTGTCTTATAAAAGGCTAACAAAACAAATTATGTATGAAAAATTGAGTTTAGACAAATAAAAACAATATATTAATATTAATGTTAATATTAATACACAATACACAAAATATGTTTTTTGTTTACATAAAATAAACAAACTATTTGTTGAGATGCCGTGTATTGAAAATTCATTTTCTGATTTGATTGGGTAATGAAAAAATACTGCGCATAAATTATCCACTTGAGTGTTATTCAAATACATATTTGGCAAAATCTAAATAAATTTTGAGTAAAGCTTTTAAAATAGCTGTTTAAAATTGAGATTTAAAAATATATTGTCAAATGTTATTGAAAACTTGTTAAAACTTTTAAGGAAAACAAACTATAAAATAAGGTAACACTATAATGAATTGACAAAAATTAATACAATATGCTTGTCTCCTAAAATACTTCAATTTAGCTAAGAAATTGAACTTAGTGCTGGTTCACACTCTTCAAGTCTTAGCCGTCAAGTCTTGAGGTTTTGGGAGAGAGAGGAAAATAAATGACATTCTCTTTTTCCTTCTCGCCTAAAACCCTAGACTTGACGGCTAAGACTTGAAGAGTGTGAACCAGTACTAACAGAATTAGCGACATCGCTTAAATATTTTCCCAAATTTTATCTTTTTTAGCATTTTAGCGATCACGATTTAGCTTTAGCTAAGCGAATTACGATTTTGCTTTATCTAAGCAAAGTGACAGAAATAGTCACTGGGGGCTTAATTCGGTGAATATGGCGGATATGAGATACCAATTCGTAGCCCAATTCAATTAATTTCGCCATTGAGACTACACACGTGTGCACCCGTGCATTATCTTGATGAAAAATAACTTTTTTCTTGGCCATATGGGGTTTAAATCCTCGTTAAATCGGTCCAATAAGTTGGCATAATATTCGCAGCTTATTGTTTTTCCCTTTTGAAGGTAATCGATGTGGATTATCCTCGTGCATCCCAAAAAACTGTTGCCATCACCTTATTTGCCGACAAACTAAATTGGCCTTCTTCGTAGCCGGTTCACCCGGAGAAACCCATTATTTAGACTGCTGCTTGGTCTCCGAAGTGTTGTAATGGATCCATGTTTCAACCACAGTTACAAAACGCGGCAAAAACTCATTCGAATTGCGGTTAAACGACTCCAAACAATCCTTTGAAGTTGTCACACGAATACGTTTATGGTCAATTGAGAGAAAACGCGGCACCCATCTTGCAGACAACTTTCTTAAACCCAGCTGATCATTTAAAGTCGAAACCACAACGCCATATGAAATGCCTATGGCATCAACAATCTCACGCACTTTTACTCTTCGATCGGCCAACACCATATCGTGAATTTTTTCGACATTTTCGACAATTGGCCTTCCAGAACGTTCAGCGTCATTTGTACATGTGCGACCACAACGAAAGTCAATAAACCACTTCTTTACCATTGATACAATCGATGGTGCAGAGTCCCCACAGTATTTATCAAGTTTTTCCTTGGTTTGATTGACGGTTTTTGTTCGCAAAAAATAATGTTCAATAAGCACTCGAAATTCAATTTTTTCCATTTTAAAAAAATCCACGAGGTTGTATTGTTTGAACAGCTGTTAAACGCGAAGTAAATGACGGAACTTGCTTAAAACTTGACAGTATTCTATTAACAGGTGGTACTTGATGGGATCAGTGTTGCATTTCATATAACTACGAGGGAAGTTCGAAAGGTCACGGACTTATTGATCCGCCCTCGTAGTTTTATTTTGCTTTTTCTACGTGGCAGAAGAATAGATAAAAAGTGTCTAAGTTTATTAAACAAAATATCGAAATTTCACTTTTATCTAACCCACAAAAATTCTTCTCTTAAATTGTTTGAAATAAATATTTCAAACAAAATCTTAGCAAATACACACTGATGACCAATGAAACTATTAAAAATTTATTTGCCACTATAAATATGCTAATATCAGTTAATGAATTACAAATACCCAAATAAGTTTAATTTAAAATTCCATATAAATACTCCTGTGTGTCTAACAAAAACATTTAAATAAATCTAAGTGAATTTTATAAAACTGTAAAAAAATTTATAAATAATTTTCGTAAACACATGAGCAAATTTCAAAAGCCAATTAGGGAATTATAAATGTGGAAATCTGTATTAAACAAAATAATTTAATGTGTTTTTTTATTGCAAAATATCTAATGTACAATTTTGCTAAAGCAAATGCATACATTTGGTTAAAAAATTTAATTAAATTAAGAAATATTTCTTGTTTTAGTAATAAATAATATATTAGCTTAAATTGTAAGATGTCTTAGTATCGGGTGATTAATCGTTAGGTTTGATTTACAATGTAAAATAAAGCAAATATATTTGAAAGTGAACTGAAAATTTTTATTATCGGTTAATAGAAGAATTTATGGCATTTACTGTTGCAAAATTATATCATGTTAGTGTTGGCCGTGATTATAGCTGAGGTGGTCCATTCCGAACGTCCGTTTTTAGGCGACATGTTCGAGCACAGCGACTGGTTTTTTTTACATATTCCCAGCGAAAAAAGCCCAAAGATATCGAACGATTTAATGGCCAATTTACCGTAGCCAAACATGAAACTAAGTGCTCACCAAAATGATTTCTCAACAAGGTAATTGTTTCACGCGCGGTATGGCTGGTAGCTCCGTCTTGTTAACCTACTAGGGTCCCTTTAACACTATAATATTGAGAACTTCGACATGTCAAAACCTGAGATAAATTAAGAACGAATATTATTGTGAAAACAATTTGTTATGAAGGACCTGTGTGAAACGGGAGCAAAGTATTATGGTACAATTATATTTTCCTGTGGGAAAAAATTTTCATGTTTCCTCTGTGTGAAATTATATCCTTTTTGGCGATATAACATTTTTACGCTTGTAAAAAAGAATTAAAACATATTTATAAAAGAATAAACAATTTGGGAAAGTATATACCATAACATAACTTTTTGGCAGTTGGCACTCTTTGCATTTAATTTTATTTATTTTAAATTCATTAAATTTTTCAACGTTGTTATTTTACTATTTCAGCTTAAACTTCTAATTTTCTGCTTGTCAGAAATTTAGTTGGTTGTGTCACAAATATTACTTGCCCTCAGGCAACCTTTTATAAGCCTAAAATATTTTTTATGAATAAGGCCATTAATATATGACATGAACTCACACAAAACTTGAAAAAAACCTTTGACATATTTAAAATAACAGTAAAATATGGTAATTAAGAACTCGAAGGGAAGGACAAAATGAATTCCTTATAAACATAATTTGTTACTACTTTATCAAAAAATTACCAAAAGTTTGAATAATATGTCAAAAATACATATTCGGTCAGTTTAAAATATGAGCATGTCGCTTATTTCCATGCAATAATTGTAACTATAGTACGAGCAGTTTTTGAGGGCGCACAGTGTTCGATTTTGTTAAATTTTTAATTATATGCCTAGAAATCATACCACAAATGTTCGTCTAGATCGACACATAATTTTGGCGTAATCAGTTTTTCGATACCTCATACGGTTTTCGAGATATGGAGTGTTGAGTTTGTCGCATGTGGTATTTGCTGCAGCAGTTTTCAAATTAAATGTGTTCAATCTCAATTTACTCGAAACTATCGGAATCCACATACGAGAATTAAATTATCAGCCGACGATATGCGCCATACAGCCCAATCTGGAAATATTCTAACTATTGGTGGAGGGTATAAAGTATTCGCCACAGCCGAATATAGCACTCTAAAGCTGGGATCACACGATTGCCGCAATGCACCCATTTTCACACTTTTTAATCCCCCAATCGTGTGACTGCACAATCAAATGCCTCATGTGCCAATCGAGGGCAATATTGTGATTACTTGTGTGACTAATGGATACGCAATCGCGCGTCAATAAAAATGGCAAAAATGTACCAATATTTTTTGGGTTCTTGTGCGGCAATTAAACAACACAATACGCGGCAATATTTGCCTTTTTAATACATTTACTTTTGTGTGTTTCTTTTAGTAGGAACAAATTAAGAATTAAAATTACATTTATCAAAAATAAAAATTCGGAATTTAGCAAGTCATTAATAAATAAATTGATAATACAAAATTATTCCTGAAAATAACTTTTAATAGGTATATGTATATTTTTTTTTTAAATTAGTGCAATAGCTGTTCTGGACCATATAAAAGAATACATATATACAGGAAAACGGAGAAAAATGTATTGAAATTCTTTAAATCGAATTTATTTTTGAATATAAATATTCTCTATTTCTTTATATATTTAAAATAGAATTTTACTTTGCTTAATTTTTGGAATTTCATATAGGTATTTAGCTTAAAAAATTTCAAATAAAACTATTTAACAAAAATTTGTTTGAATACTCGTATGTGATACAATTTTCTTTTTTTTATGAAAAAGCCAACTAGATCTTTCAAGCAAACAAAAAAGCTACCACAACAGCAGTTTTCGCAGTTGACACAAGTAAGAACAATCGTGTGACTGTGCTGCGGCAATTATTGTACCCATTTCGCTTTGTACCAACTAGCGGCAATTAAATTTGTATAAAACAGGGCAATCGTGTGATTTCAGAATATTTTATTGGGGCAATTTCATTATTGTGCGTCAATAAAGCACAATCAAAATTGTGTTATATTGGTGCATTTGCGGCAATCGTGCGATCCCAGCTTAACTTGTTGTTTATTTGAATTTAACACGTAATTCCAAGTACCGTTATAAGCAGACAATGTTAAAAGAGATACAAAAACTCACTTACTTTTAAGATAGGGTTGCCATGTTATATTTTAATAAACCTTTTTCGTCACAAAATCTTAAATCAAACACTGTGGAGCGCGCCCGGGCGGTGCGAAATATGACATTATCGTGCGAATTTTAAAACCAAAACTGTACAATTATTCGGGATATTACTATTTAGGACTCGGATTTTTTTAATTCTGCATTTTAAGTATCAGCCATATGACCCCAAACCAAATTTCTAATATAACTTTCTTTGTGAGTTTTTTTTTATTAAAATTTTAACTTTTTTCAATTTTAAGGTAATTTTTTAGAATGAAGAATTGCCCCAAATTTGATTTAATTTAATTGTTAGGGCTATTTTTGTGGTGACATTTCATTAAAAAAATTAGGTTTTATTGTTTTATAAAAAAAGCCCTAAATTTGGGATCATTTCATTTTCTTTTTGGGTCCATATTTACTGGGGGTGATCGGTAAAATGACATTTTTAAATCAAATCAATAAAAAATGTAAGCAAAATATATCATTTATGTCATAATCAAGTGCAAAATTGTTATGCAAATGCATATTTGTTGGCGACAGTCTGCGATCAACATAAACTCAATATCTTTGCGAATAATCAAATTTGAACTAAAATGGCATCGATTTGTTAGTGAATTTTTTTTGCATATTTTGCTATAAATGCATATTTTGCATATATTGCTGTTTTGTTGCATATTTTGAAAAACAAAACTTGTTTTATCAAAAATTATTTTCGGGAAGCTTTGATTGTTGAAGCTTTGATATTGTTACATGTAAGACCTGAGTGTTTAAAATTCTTATTCACTTTATGGTCTTACTTGTATAATATTTTTAGCTTTTCTAAAGTGCTTGGAAAAAGTTTCCTGACGAGCTGGCCTAAGCAACCAGCGAAATGCGCATAGAAACTAGCTTTCCCACAACAATGAATTTTAGTGTTTTCATTCATAAATTGGGATTATTAGCACATCATTAATAAATGAATTAATTAAAAACTTGTTTTATTATGGACCGTGTTGCAGAATAGATAAGATGGAACTGCGATGATATTGATTTATTGATTTTGTATGGGGAAAAATATTTTGAAAAGCACATTGAAAAGCTTAATTAGGCCAAGCTGCTCTAACTTTACCTTTGAAAATATTAAAAAAATGTTATGTATTTATATAAACAAAATGTTTTCTTATTGTTCTTAATTCATTTTTATGTAGGTTCAAATATCTCCCTAACAAGTGATTAATTTTCATGGCTCTTCAGCTTTTGGATTTTCTTTATATTTTAATGCTTCACTTTATTTTTATACCCTTCACCGAAGGTAAAACGGTTTATATAACTTTGTCATTCCGTTTGTAATTTCTACAATATTGATCTAAGACCATATAAAGTATATATATTCTGGCTTCTTATGAGAAGGGAAGTTCAAATCCGGTTGTCCGTCTGTGCGTCTGATTTACGTGCGTTACTAATGGCTTGTGATGTATAGGGGATTCCGTTCCATAGACTGATTACATAAATTAACCAAATGCTAAAAGTCTTTTACCTCTATGAAGTGTTGAAAAATGTAAACGTGCATAGAGATGCTCACGCAGATGTGTGTATATAATTTTGTGCATAAACAGTAAAATACGCACTCTGAAGTAGTCATCAAAAGTAATTCCGTAAAGCAATGTAACGTAGGGGGAAATATGGTCATATCTCCTTAGACCAAATACGTACCGAACAATGTTATTAAACGCCACATTAAGCTTTCTTTTGCTTTCGCTATCGCAGCAGGCAAA
The DNA here is from genome assembly GCA_943735925.1 of Pollenia amentaria. Classification (NCBI taxonomy): domain Eukaryota; kingdom Metazoa; phylum Arthropoda; class Insecta; order Diptera; family Polleniidae; genus Pollenia; species Pollenia amentaria. Next base: position 131,830,470 of record OX031007.1, on the reverse strand, counting down.
TAGTTCGCAGTCATACAATAATATCGGTATTAAATAAGATTTAGCAATGAGTTTTCTGATTTCAATAGGAGTACAATACAGAGTTTGCCACAGATTCCTTAACATTGAAAACGTTCGACCGCATGCAAAATTTTTGTGGTTAGACCAAGTGAGGGTGTTATTAAAGGAAATACCAAGATTTTTGGCATAGTTTACTATTTCAATGGACTGTTTGTTTAAAGTTAAAATAGGATTGTCCCCAAGTTTTAATAACCGCTTTTTAATAATCAAACACTTGGACTTGGTAGGATTAATTGCCAGTCCATTAGCGGTGGCCCAATCGTAAGCACCACCTAACTCCTGGTTTAAGGTCCCCACGCATTCATTAATCGCGGTGTTACTGCAGCTAATATAAAGCTGAACATCATCCGCATACAATCTAACCCCTCAGTGTCCAAGCCTATCCTGAAGATCATTCACGTATAACGAAAAAAGTAACGGGCCTAAGATTGATCCTTGTGGAACACCTCGACTTAATGGCAAAGAGCTTGAAATTGAGGTAGTTGTTTCAACGTATTGATATCTATCTGTTAGATAGGAAGATATCAGACTTGTGGCAGTTGATGCAAATCTGAACATGTGGTTAAGTTTATGACACAAAATGTTATGGTCAACCATATCAAACGCTCTTGAATGATCCAAGAGAACTAAAAATGTAACATTACCGCAGTCTACCTTTGCCTTATATCCTCGGAAGCATCTACCAGTGCCATTATACAATTATGATTTTTACGAAAACCAGATTGCCGATCATTGAGCATAATGTATGACAGCTATAAATTATTAATTAATCCTTATAAAAACGGACGTCAGTATAAAAATTAGTTCCGGTTTAAACCAATAGGACGACAATCAGGCAGTGTTATGCTTTTATTTCTAGCAATTGGAACTGACTTCAAATAAAATATCATGATTTGTAACAGTTTATGCTGAGCTAAATGATTTTCAAGAGGGGAATTTATATTAAAGCCATTGTAAATTCTGGACTAATCATCACGAAATCCTGTAGAGTGATGTCTGTTATTAAAAAATCTAAATGGAACAAATTTCAATACAGTATTGAAATTTGTTTTAGCGCTTAAAGTAATTTTCAGAAGGCTGCTTAATATGGGATCTAAGGTATATATGGACCGATAATCAGAAAATTGCATGATATTATTTCTGGAAATATGAACCAAAATTGGACCTAATTTTACCACAATATTTACATCTGCTACGGTTTAAGGCGTATTTAAATATCTTCCCAGAGTGAGCATGATATTGGAAATTATGGACCGAGCTTCTGGAAATTTTATAGTGTAATTTTTAGTCATATAAATCTCTGACGTACTAAATTGTATTACAATATTACAATTTATAACTTTTTTAACATACTAAATTGTTTTCCGAGAGAAGGTTTTATATGCGGCCTAGGGTAAATTATGCACCGATCTTTATGAAAAATCAAAGTATGATTTCTAGCCTTATAAAACAGTGATGTACCAAATTTTATTACAATAGCATTATTTGTTGCGGTTTAAGGCGTACTAAATTATTTTCCGAGAGTAGATTTTATATAGGGCCTATGGTAAATTATGGACCGATCTTTATGAAATTTGACAGTGTGATTTCTAGTCCTATAAAACTATGACGTAGTACATTTTTATACGATAGAAAAACTTATTATGGACTTAGATGTACAGCATGATTTCTAGTCGAGTTTGTGCAAAATCTTATCCCATGCCTTGCATTTTCGCACTTTTTATGTTTGTTTTTGTAAAAGAAATTGTCAATTTTTTAGGGTGGTGGTTCAACATTTTGACTTATAACTCTGATCCTACTGATCGAATTTTGCTGGACTTCAATCCCAAAGTGCTTAGGATAACTAGAAGCAATTCGACACAAATATTGTTCTTATCTTTTGTGTTTTTCGAAAGTGCGCGTGTTTTCAGCAGACGGCCAGACAGACGGACATGGGTAAATCGACTTAGAATTACTCAAGAAACCAGACTATATATACTTTATGGGGGTCTTAGATGCATAATAGAAAAGTTTCTCACGGAATGACAAACTAACATCTAGTTGTGGAGGGTATAAAAAAAATTAAAGTTGAATAAGGACCAGTCTTATATACATTTAGCTTCAAGGTTAGAGTAAGTTTTGGAGTCGGAGTCGGAGGCCAACTCAAAAAATTTCAGCGTTTTGATTAGGAGTCGGAGTTAGAAATTTTCTCTGGCGAATCTACAGCCCTGGTAAAAAGGATAGCAGTATAAATTTGGGGTAAAAATTTATTTAATTCTTTCTTTAAACGCAAGGCGTTGCTTAGTGATTTATTGGGCGGTAGTAGGCGGTAGTATTATTTAGATCATTTAATCTTCTTGAACGCGTTAATTATCAAAGAAGAACCACAAAAATAAACATACCTTGCGAACAAAATCAAAGTCAGCTTTTTTTTTTTGACAGATGAATATTTTTTTTCTGTCTCTATCTTTCTATTCTAGTCATTTTCTATGCTTATAACTATATTAAACATAATTAAGTTAAACAAGAAAAGTAGCAGAATGAATACACTTTCCCCTACTTCTTCAAAATAAAGATTGGTGTTCAATGGCTTTATTTTGATAACATGTGACATGTTGCTTTTTGTTTAAACAAAATTGTCAACTTGGGTTACACAAAAGCCAACAAGACACCAGAAATCAGCAGTAACAATGACTCAAGGGATTGTGCCACTAAAAAGGTTAAAGGAAACAAAAAGTGATGGTTTCAATAACAACCAATTTTTTTTTTTTGTTGTTTGTGTGGGAATTAAATACGAATACTTTTTCTGACATTTGATTTAAAGCTTAAAGCAAATTCTATTTGCCGAAAAATGTAAACCAAAAAAAAAAGGGGGAAAATCGTTTTTGTAGCAAACTGTAGCAGCTGGTAAATTAAGAAGGAAATAAGTAATTTTTGTTGTTTTTACTGTTTTTACAGTTGTAAAACAATAAAAATGATATTGTGTGTTTTCAGGCTTAAACAAAAAAAGATATTTTTCGCCCACTCACGTTTTTGTTTTACTACACGTAGAGAAAAAATATGTTTAAATATGGTCACGTCCAACAAAACTATTTTTACATAAAATTTTAAACATATTATGTTTAAATGTAAACATATTTTTAACACCGACAACCATATTATGGTTAAATGTGTCCTCCATCATGAAGCCACAACCATATTATGGTTGCCTCTAAACATGTTATGGTTAAATATGACAATAATTTGTTTTTAAGTTAACAATAGTATTTTCCTCTTCTCCAAGAGCAACATGCTATGGTTGAAAACTAACCATGCTATTATAAGTGTTAAACATAGTTTAGTTATTATTGACCAAAACATGTTCGGAGACAACTATAATTTGGTTGTGCTCTCTTGATGGAGGACACATTTAACCATAATATGGTTGTCGGTGATAATAATATGGTTAAATTTAACCATAATATGTTTACAATTTCTTTAAAAATAGTTTTGTTGGAGGCGACCATATTTAAACATAGTTTTTCTCTGGGTGTAGCAAATTCCTTTTGTAAAATTTGAAAAATTTTGTTTATGAGTGGGAGAAGGGATCGGTGTTGCCATTTAAGTGCATTTTTGTAAAATTTTGCAAATTTCTCTGCCAAATTGCAGATTTTGCTTAGAAAATTATGGTAAATTATTTTTAGCGGAATGAATTTTTTTGACAAAACTTTTAAATATAAAATAAAACAAGTTAGAGTGCTATATTCGGCTGTGCTGAATCTTTGATACCCTCTTTGATACCCTTTGATTATTAACTAAGCTTCACAAACACGAACGTTAAATTATTGACCGATAATAAGAAAGTTTTATGCGTTTCGTGTTAGAACTTTGAACTGGCTTGAGTAAAATATCATGATTCGTAAAAGTTTTAGCCGAACTAAAATAATTTTTAAGAGGGTAATTTGTATTGGACTATGGTAAATTATGGATCACTCATCCCAAAATTCTTAAGACTGATTTCTGGTATTACAAAAAATAGATTTGTATAAATTTCAATACAGCAGTATTATTAGTTTTAGCTTTAACAGTGAATTTCACAAAATTGCATGATATTTTTTCTGGCCATATGAATCTTAGTTGGAAGAAATTTTACCACTTTATTTGGTTTTAGGCGCAAGAAACTGTTTTCCGAGAGTAGCGCTCATATGGGGCCTAGGGTAAATTATGAATCGATCTTCACGAAATTTGACACTGCGATTTGTTGTCTTCAAAAACTATTATATACCAAATTTAATTATGATAGCATTATTAACTACGGTTTTAGGCGTAGTAAACTCATTACCGGGAGTAGGGTTTATATGGATCCTAGTGTAAATTATGGACCAATCTTCAAAAAATTTTACAGTGTGATTTGAGGTCCTATAGGACTGTGATACACGAAATTTTAGTATGATAGCGTTATTTATTACGGTTTTAGGCGTACTAAACTGTTTTCGCGAGTAGGTTTTATATGGGGCCTATGGTCAATTATGTACCGATCTTCACGAAATTTACCAGTTTAATTTGCAGTTATATTAAGCAAATTCGTGCAAAATTTTATGTCATTCCGTGTATTATTCCACCATTTTTGTTAGTTCTTGTATCAAATCCAATTTTTTGAAGGTGGTGGTTCCATATTTTGATTCGTAGTTCTCATCCTACTGAACTGATGTTGCTGGATTTCAATCCAAAACTGCTTAGGATAACTGCAAGTAATTTGAGACCAAGTTTGTTCTTTTCTTTTGCGTTTTTCGAAAGTGAGCGTGTTTTCAAAAGACGGACGGACATGACTAAATCGACTTAGAATTACTCAAGAAACCAGACTATATATACTTTATGGGGTCTTAGATGTGTAATAAAAAAGTTTCACATGGAATGACAAACTTAGTATACCCTCATTCACCACTAGTAGTGGTGGAGGGTATAAAAATAAACTTTAACAAATTTCGGAATGATTCTCTCCTTAATCAGGGTCTTGAAGCGGTATATATACAAAAGTTCGATACTTACACTCGTTTCTCACACGCCAAGTATACTTTGCAAAGTCTTGAGTTTGTAGAAGAAAAGGGCAAGAAGAATCTAAGTAAGTCATTTGATAAAAAACAACAAAAGAACACATAATTTGCCAAAGTTAACTTTGCGTGTGCAGAAGTGAAAGAAAGTTTAATAAAAATTGAAAAGACTTTGATAAAGTAAGCTTTGGGTGTGCGAAAGGGGCCTTATTCAAAATTTAGGAAATTTGGGTGCACCGGTAGGCTATTTGGTAGTGAGCTAGTATTTCAGTGCGGCGTTTGCTCAATTTCCGCCGGATATTCTGGCCTGTTTCACTACAACGGACTGAAGGTATAATATACTACTGCTGGGATAATTAAGTTTGAAGATAATTTGTAATTCTATTTTCCTGTAATTATAAATCAATGTTATGCAGCAACATTATTTTGCTTTAATTTGACGTGATAAATTTCCAGTATTAATTTTTGATTGAAATTTATTGTTGAGTGAAAGTTCGTTTCTATGCGCATTTTACTGGTTGATTAGGCCAGATCATCAGAAAACCTTTTTCCAAAGACTTGAGAAAAGCTAAAAATATTATTCAAATAAAACTGTAAAGCGAATAAGAATTATAAACATTTCAAGTTTTTCACGTTACAATATCAAAACATAAACAATACCACAAAAATAAACAGTGAGTTTATCTTTTCTTACATTCCCCTACAATTGGTAAAAAGAAAAAAACAAAATAAAAAAACAAACTCTTTCATTTTATTGTTTACCTTATAAAACCAAAAAATCTTATTTAGCTAAAAAAAATTCATTATAAAAAAATAGTATTTAAAAAAAATGGGCATTAAATAATTTCAGCCACCATACATTTATTTTATTACTAGCTAAACTAACTGACTGCCTGTTTGTAGAACGCGAGCTCAAAAGTGACTCGTTTAACTCACATTAAAAACAAAAACAAATTTTAAAAATTTTGTTTTTGTTTTAAATGCAGTAAGCCCGCTCCGCTAACCCCATTGAAAAAAAAATAAGTGAAATATTTTTTACAGTACCCGTGAATTGAAAACGAAGATATTTGAAATAAATTTGGATACTTTAACAGTCACCTTTTCTCCAAAAATATATAAATATATATCGTTTTTCCCGAACCCAGACCAATTTTTGACAGTAGTTGTGTATTCGTAGCCAGGCGATTGGCTCACAATTTGAATACTTTTACTGTTTTTGTTCTCCACATATATAAAAATAAATATTTTATTTGCACAAAAGGTGCCACGCCCACTTCTGGAATCCAGTTTATTTTTTTTTAACAAATGTTGTATATTGAAAAGCAAACTATTTGTTACAAATTTGGAAACATTGATAAACAAACTGATTGTGCATAATTTGGAAACTGTTCATGTTTGATGAATGATACTACTGATACTTCCATCCTTGTTTGTCCGCATAGTTCCCAGTTAAAATGTGTTGAAAATCGTCAAACCTTACGGAAAAAATCGTCAAATTGACTTACGTAAATGAAACTGAGTACCCCTCCCCAATCTTCTCACCCCTCTCCGCTGTTGTCAATTTAGCTATTTGCTCGTCAAATCTAGCGATTTTTGTCCAACTTTGCGGGTAAAATTGTGTTATAGCTATTAGCGGAAAATCTAGCGATTTGAATAAATTGTTTGACACTTTTGTTAAAAAGTTGCTTTGATATAAACAAAAGGACCAAATCAACCACACAAACTGTTGCACAAACATAAAAAAAGGATGAATCGTGCTTGTGTGAATATCACAAATTTATTATCTTGTTGTCCAATTCTTATATCCAGTTCCTTTTTCTAAAAAAATATATTGACTTTAAATCCACATTCTTTCCATGGTGTTTCATATAAATTTCTTTAATTTCAAGTACAAAAATATAACTGAAGTTGTGTTAGAGAACTGAAAAACTTTTTTACTACTTTCTTCTACTACAGCACAAATTTATATGAAGTTCTAAATGACGATTATGATAATTTTCATAAGTTTTAAATAAAATTTAGCATAACTTCTTCAACGAAATCCTAGCTAATCTTTTTTTTATTGATTACTTAAGACTTAGAGGGTGTATTTGAAATTTTTATTAAAATTTGATCTCAGCAAAGTCTATACCTAAGCTATATTATTTTAGTTTTTTATTTACCTATGTGTGTATGTATGTATATATGATTGTATGTTCTACATGCTGCCTGAAATTTGTTCTTAAAAATAGCATTTGATGATGCATTCCATTCATAATTTTATAAAACTCAACATAAGTTACTGATTTTATTTGCAAAAATGCGATTTGTCGCTAAATTTTTAAATATTTCCAAAAAGTTATTTGCAAGAATGTGTTTTTAGCGAAATATCGCTAAATTTTTTGGAAATTCGTTGGCAACAGTGCCGCTCTCACCTATAAACTCAAGAATTTCTGCAAGAAAAATTACTAGTCTGAACGATTCTTTACTACCAGGGCATTCCGATGTAACAATTTCTTGCCAAACGTAGCGGTTTAAAGACTTGTTTGGCGTTCTAATTTTTAATTCGACGACATGGCGATTTTTGGCGATTTATAAAATAGTTAGCAATTTTGTTGGTTGTTTTTGGTGAACAAATGAATTTGTTTTGACAATCGTGGACAAATTTATCGTTCGCTATTAAAAAAGATTTTTTTTATGATGATATCCCATCTTATTGAAATAAGTTTTGGCCAACATTTTATAGTTATACCGATACGTCAGGTACGTACCATTTTAATGAACTTGCTTCGGCTGTCTTCATATGCTGTTAGTTCTAATTGCTAATGTCTGTGTTTAGACTGTATTTCCAATAATAAACTCTACTTCGAAAAAGAATACAATTCAAACTATATGATGCTTTGTTGAATTATGGTTAGGTTAGGTTCCATTGGCAGCCGTGATCAAGCACAGCTCACGTGGGTCCATTAATTAGTTCCCGTTGTGTTACCATATCACGCCGTCTCCCATGGGTCCTATGAAATCTGGCTGCTAGTATTCCCATGCAGCCATCCGGTCGATTCAATAAAGGAGTGGATCCTGTTAACATCAACATCAGAGAGACAAGTTTTGTCCCCAAGGGCTCTTCGACCAAACATTTCGAGTCTTAAGTCTCCGAATGCCGGGCAATTACAGAGAAGATATTCCGTTGACTCTTCCTCCTCCTCATCGCCGCAACTTCTACAGAAGTCATTATAAGGGAGCCCCAGCCTCTGGGCGTGCCTCCCAATAAGCCAGTGGCCAGTTATAACCGCAATTAGGTTTCTCAGATGATGTCTGGACAGCTGTAATGCCCGCCGTGTCCTTTTTTCATCTATGATGGGCCAGATTTTCCTGGTTTCCCCACAGGTGGTTTCATCGTGCCACCTCTGACTGGCGATAAGATGAAACTTGTGCGCTATAAGTTGCTTACACCTTGGGAGTAAAGCACCTACATAATATGTGGAACCGTCCCGATTCAAGGTGGAACCTGCATACGCCAACGAATCCGCCATGCAGTTCCCATGTATGTCCCCGTGTCCGGGGACCCAATTAAGGGTGACCAGTGAATGTCTCGCTATCTCCTCCAGAGACATCCGGCATTCTCGGACAATTCTCGATGTGATGAACACATTCTCCAGGGATCTTATGGCCGCCTTGCTATCGGTAATAATGTGAATATCCCTTCCAGATATTTCACAGTACCGGATGCGTTGAATTATAGATTATATGAATGTAAATATCACTTTTATACCTTCGCACGTTATGTTGAATAAATTTTATGCCAATTCCAAAAAAGAAGAAAATGAGGACTGTCTTGACGATAAAGTGTAAAGCATTTTAGATATACACACATATCAAAGTTGGGGGAAGTATACTAAATATTGATGAATGCAGATTTAAGCATTTCTCTATTACTAAATAAAACTGCAAAAAAAATTAGCTTTCGCTATTTTTTACCAGTTTTAGTGATGATTGATATTTTTTTAACTACCACTAAAAAGGTTGAATGGTATTGCCAATTTTTTCACTACCACTAGCGGTGATTGAATGCATAAAATCTGCACTCAATTCAAATAGTGAACAATTTGTACTTGCAATCAAAAAAGCTGAATATTCTCACAAAAATTTAAAAAATGTAAATTTATGTGCATGGCTTTTGATTCTTGTGATGATATGCATAAGCAAAGGAAATCAAACAATATATAATTTTGTCAATAACGCAAGCCATTTGTTTGTAAATTTAGTGCAACATTTTTAGTTGCTCTCAAATGAGTGAAGAACAAAAAAGCTGAATTAGCTCATGATTGCTTTATCTTAAATCAAATTTTTTTTTGTTTTGAGTGCAAAATTTTTTAACATCACTATCACTCATATTTAGTGAGGCTGCTAATTTTCAATTCATAACTGAACATCAATAAAATGATTGCAAAAATTCTTCACTGTCACTAACTGTTAGTTGAAACTGCAAAATCAGTGCTCTACCCCCATCTATGATATATATGTATTTTTATAATACTAACGACAAAAATTCTTTTTTTGTTGCTTTAAGTTGACTACTATAAACTATTTATAGTAAACATTGTACCTTTTTTGTGTTCACTGATAATTTTTACTTTGTTTTAAATAAAAATTAAAAAAAAAAAAATATTTCATGGTGGAGTCGGATTCGGAGTTAGTACATTTTTCTGACGACTCCACAGTCCTGAAAACCATAAAGCAAACATCCCTATTTAAAAATATTATTCATCGATGGGGTTTTATTACGCTCTGTGATTTAAATTGTATGAATTCTAATTCAGGCTAAACATTTTTTAAACAGCTGATAATTTTTTTTAAATGGTCAATGAATTGCACTTTGAAATAATTTTTTTTACATAATTCGCTAAAATAAGGCGATAAAATTTTTAAAGTAATTATAAAAAAAACACTTTTGGTTTTCTTAAATATTTTGTATAAAAAAAATTATAATATAGTAAATTTTGATAAGCATTTTTCAGCTATTTAGCATATTAAAGAGTGTTGCTTTAGACGTATAGAACTTCCAAGGTTATAGAGTACTTCGTGAAGTTAATAAGCAGTTAATACGCAATACTAGGGATCGATTCGATTTTTTACTCTTTTGGATAATATTCATCCCAATCGTGGCCGTAACGTGCGTACAGAAGAAGCCATTGCCGCTGTAGTGTTAAGTGTGACAGATGATTCGAATTTATCGATCCGACTCAGTTCTCAAAAACTCGGTCACTGAACGTCCGTTACTTGGACAACTTTCAGGAAAGTTCTTACTTAACATCCATTTAAGATCCAACTAGTGCAACATTTACAGTTACTTGACCATCAATAGCGTCCGTCGTATGGTTGGTGAATGGGCTGAGATTCAAGTGGAAGTTAAGGCAGATTTGCATTGTAGAATCATCTTCATCGATGAGGCTCATTTCTGGCTTAATGGGTATGTAGTAGGGTATTCATTCGTCTAACCGTTAATCGATTAACCGATTAATTACTTCCCGATTAACTGATCGGTTAATTTAAAATTGGTTGTTTCGATTAACGATTAAACCGGCTAATTTCAGTCGAATAACCGATGTAACAAAATTTTTAAGTATTATAACACATTGTTTGGGTTTTTAATTATTTGTTTCGTCAACAGCTTTTTGTTTCACGTACTATTTATATGTATGTGTTTAGTTACGAGTATTTGTTTTCTCATATCAATCTTTTAGCAGAATTAACCGAAACAATTAGAAGAGTAAAAAATTTAAAAATGTTAAAACAGGACTCTAATGGCATAATTGAAGATTTTATACGTTAAGAGAAGTCCAGGAACAGGACTGAGAAATTCGATATTCTGTATTATGGATTGCTTTCGATTTCTCCAGCATCAACAATAAGTGAAGTGAAAGAAAAGAAAAGAATCGCTTAAATCCTAAACATTTAAACCAAATTATTTTTCTAAAAGATTATTTTTTAAGGGGTCCTTAAACTATTGGAATAACTAATAAAATTATCTTACAGTTATTTTTTAATTACTACATAATATTTATGTATGAATTTAAAAATATGTATTACATATTAATGAATTATTTTTCTGTTTGTTCGTTTTAGTTCAAAAATTGTAATGTTTCAATTGTTATGTTTGAATTGTTATCCCAGTACGAAAAAAGGAGTCGAAATAAATAAATTGAAGGCCTCTGTACTTCTTCTTTTGGATGTACAAGGCCTGCTCGCTACATTTCATACTCATATCTTTTTTACACATGTTGTCATTGCGGAGTAGGCCTTCCGCCGTCGCTTTTTTTGGCAGGTACATAAGAATGGCAGCTGGGGGGCTACTCTCTTTTGCGGTCCGAATACAATTTCAATGCGAAAGCTAAATACCAACTTGGTACTCTCTATCACTTATTATTATAAATATCAAAAAAATTTAATTGATACTATTAACTTGTTTACTGGTGCAAATTTACTTTATTTTTTAATTAGTATCACAAATTTTTGTATTAAAATCAATTTTTATTTTTTTTTCTGTGTACAAAAAACTTTTGGTAAAACTGGAAAGGAAGGTTTATTGTTTGGAAATTTCCTCTATCTTTTTTACATATTCATTGTTTTTAATCAAAATTCATCCGTATGGTTTGTGGTTGGCCACGTGCCAATAAAAACACTTTGAATTTTTAACTTTAAATAAATATTTGTTTACACGTTTTTGACTAGATTTTGGTGTTTATTGTTCGGGAGGTGGGTTTTGTTTTTATCCTTTGAACTAGACAACATATTTTTGAACTGATGGCTTTTTGATGTCGTTTTTTTTCATATAAAAAAAATATAACTTAATAAGAAATGTATTTTTTTTATATGTATGCTAAATCGTGCAAAATAAATCAGAATAATATGGAAGAGTTACTAGAACTTGCAAAAAAAATATTCTCTACCCCTGATACAATTGAAGCACAGCCGCGATTTTTATTTTAGGCTATCAAAAATAAAGATAAAAAACTTTTATGCAAACTATCAAGAAAATTAAAATTTACAGTTTATAATTTCTTTTGAGTGGAAAAACGTTTTATATTCACAATCGCGATGTCATTTAAAACGTTTTTCCACTACGCAAGCGACTTTTAAAACGTTATTTCACATTGCAAAACCATTTAGTCAGTAACTTACAACGTTCTTCCACTGGCTGAGTCTTTGCGTTTTGAGGGCGTTAAGGTGCATATTTTTGGGTGATTTGCTGTTTAAAATAGGGACGTAACGAATACCGATACCGATATATCGGCGATACTTCATTTTTGCCCATATATCGGTATCGGCGATATTTACTGTCGATACTCTGATACTTTTTTAGGTAGTTTTTTTGAGCAAACAATTTAATTTTCAATACTTATTGTTTGCATAACAACTAATAGCAAAATATCAAACAGAATAATAAATTGTTTCTTTTAATTCTCAAGCTTGAGGTCGGTCCAAGCCACGCGTTTTTCCTATTTTCGAGACGCATGCTAAAGTAAAACATAATCCTACTTCATGCTTACGATACATACATAAGTATATGCATTTTTCATGATTGCTGTGTAACTTGTTAATACATTTTTACACTACGACTTTTTGCGTTTATATTGAAGGCTGGGTGTCAGCCGTTTTGCTTTGCACCATAATGGTAAAACGGTCTCTCATTGATAAATCTTTTATGTAATTGTACGTTCAAAAAATTTAGTGCTGATTTTTAATGATTTTTGTGATAATAAAAGTAATTTGGCTACAAATTTTTGGCTACTGCAAAGAGACTACAAAATCCATAAGCAAAGCCATTTCTACATTTTCTGACGCTTTTTCGCTAGTTAAGGGTCTTTGAATATTATCAGCCCAATTATAAATAAAAACTCCCTGGGAGTTTTCTCCCTTCTCCCATTTTTCCTATGTAAATTCAATTAAAACAAGTTGGAGTGCTATATTCGGCTATACCGAATCTTTAATACCCTCCACCGACAGAAGTGGGCTCTATATTTAGTCAATTCACAAGGTATCCTAACATGTCATATTGGCAAAATGTCCTAATATTTCACAATGGTTTAAAAATATTGTTGTGCGGCTCAGCCGCTCAGCGCTGGACTTTTCTGATTAATAACGACAGCACAATAAACACAGCAAGCAACGTTCTATTTATTTAAGACACTTTTTGTTAAAAAACCAACAACAATATTTTTAAACCATTGTGAAATATAAGGACATTTTGACAATATGACATGTTAGGATACCTTGTGAACGGCTGACCTTGTGAATTGACTAATTGTAAATACATATATATTATTAACTAAGCTTTACAAAAACGAACGTCAGCATTAAAATTGGTTGCGGTTTAGACCTGTATTATATTATTGTTGTTTGTTTGTTTGTTTTGTTTGATTTTTTTGTGGAAGAAATATTCTTAGTATATATATGATGATATTTATGTCAAAGTATATTTTGCCGACAATCACAAAATTTCATGCGTTTCTTTTTAGAATTTTGAACTGGCTTGAGTAAAATATCATGATTTGTAACAGTTTTAGCCGAACTAAAATAATTTTTAGGAGGGTAATTTGTATTGGACCTATGGTAAATTACGAGCATGAACCAATCATCCCAAAATTCTGAAGACTGATTTCTGGTATAACAAAAAATAAATTAGAATAAATGTCAATACAGCAGTGTAATTAGTTTTAGCGTTAACAGTGAATTTCACAAAATTGCATGATATTTTTTCTGGCCATATGAATTTAAGTTGGAAGAAATTATACCGCAATATCTTTATCTGTTATGGTTTTAGGCGAATTAAATTATTTCCCCAAAGTGGCCTTTATTTGGGCTTATGCGCAAGAAACTGTTTTCCGAGAGTAGGGCTCATATGGGGCCTAGGGTAAATTATGAATCGATCTTCACGAAATGTGACACTGCGCTTTTGACTTTGGAATCTTCTAAAACTGTGATATACCAAATTTTAATATGATAGCATTATTAATTACGGTTTAAGGCGTACTAAACGAATTTTTTCAAAAATATTCCGAATAGTTGCTATATTAAAAAACCGGTTTTCGGTTAAGTTTTTTTTAATTACCGGTTAACCGATATTAATTCGAATACGTTAAAACACAAAAATCAAATAAGTCTTTTTAATAAAACGTTAATTTGAATATAAACAAAACAATTCACAAATGCAAGTAACCAACAGAGTTATAACTTAAGGTATGTTCAATATTGCGATTCACTTACTTTTTTTACGATAATCGTATCGTTAAAATAAATATAACGAAAATGTATCGAAATTGCTATTCAGTAACATTTTTAACGATAATCGCTGTTACTTTAAGCAGATTTTTTTCTTGTTATTTTATCGATAATAATTAACGTTGTGTTTATTTATTCGATAAAGTGTATTTTATGTTTAAAATGGCTGAGGCCCGACTTCTTACATACATACATGCATGTGGATATACATATATAAACAAAAACAAAACTCTAAACTCAAAATGTACAAAACAAAGCAATTTATGAACAAAAATAAAATTCTAAATTTAAACTTCACAAAATAAAATATAAAAACAGAAAATTAAACACAATTTCATTTGTTTTTTCTTTATTCTCTTATGTGCTTTTCGTTTATTTTAACATTTTGTAGACAGAGATGTTACAAAAGCTACAGCTGTTTACAATCGTTAAAAATAAATTACAGAATCACACAACCAATGCATTCTTTTTTGATTGTTTTATGATTAATATGGTAATAATATGATTACATTCAATTATAATAGGCTGTAATAAAAACAAATAAGAGAAACATATTATGATGTAATATTACGAATAATCGTAATATGTTGACTACAATCATGAATCTTACCATAATGTGTTGCTCTTAGAATATTATTACCACAGCCATGTTTTTCTTTGCGTGTAGTACATTTTATTTTGTATTTTTTTTTTGTTTCATTGTTTGTTTAAAATTACACAAAAATTAAAGAGGATCTTCATGAAACGGTCTCGCAAGTTTGCCCATTTGGCAATTTTGAGCGATATCATGAAAACCCTTAATAATTTTTTTATAATTTCTTTTTTTGATTCTATTACTTTTATATAATTTTAATTTACTTCCTTTAATTTTTTGCTTGTTTACTTTTCTTTGTTTGTTATTTTTTGTTTGCCTTTTTAGTGCCTTGACAGCTGGTGATGGTATAAAACCGATACAAATTCAAGATCACATTTATTTGAAGTTATCCACATTGTAACAGAAATATAATTAAGTACAAATGAGACAACCGCTCACAAAATTTTATGTGACGAATTATGTAATTTGGATCATTGGGCTGAGAAGAGCGAATTACGAAAAAACGCTACAGTGGCTCCCACACGCTTTGCATGCCAACAAGTATCACAATACTTTTGCTCAGCGATGGTAGAGACATGTTGCACTTGTCAACCATACGCGACCACAATTCCCTGGTAATCCTACAATCAGTGTTCCTGACCTATGAAACGTTAGTAGTATCGTTAGTCAATCGCCGAAGTTTTAGTTTGCACGAGGTAGAGCTACCCCCAATGCTTCCCAGTCCAATGAAATCCGTAGGGTGGTGCCGTAGCTAGCAAGCTGTCACAGAATATCCCTGTGCCCAGTGACACATGTACTAACTCAGATGCCAAGCTGTTAAGCAATATCGACAGCCAAGTGCTGTTTCCGTTTTCAGAAGGGAAATCGAAGGTGTTTTAAAAGGATCTTGCTGGATTTCTTTTAATATAGAACGCTTTTTTTCGCTCATTTAATATTTTACCTTGACCGTCTCGGCTTTTGTGGGTTAACCTTAGCTCATTGCGAAATCTTTTCATAATGTCGTGGACTGTAGACTTACATTTTCCAACCAATTCTGGAATTTCTTTACCAGTTGTAACCTCTAAATTTAATATTACTATTAGCTGCCTACTATCAACAGATGATTGCTTTCCATTTGGGCCATTTTTTTCTTTACTAAAAATCCAAAGTGATACTTAATGAGTTAAATAAACAAATAAGTCAAAAAAAAAAAAAAAAAATTATAAATTATGTTTTTAAATTAACGTTATTTTTATCATTGAAACTTTGATTGGTCCGATTATGCGTTAGACACAAAAAGTTGGTTTATTTTAGTTCTTCATTCGAATTTTACAGTTAATATTGGAAAAGTTTGTTGTTTTTTTGGGAAGATGAGAATATAAAGTGTAGAAAAAGTGAAAAACATTTGATTGATGAATTTTTTTTTTTTAAATTTAGAGCACATTTTGGTTTTGCAAGCACTTGTCCGATTATGCGATTGAGCCACTGTATATATAAGATGTATATATGTATTTAAGATCAATTTTCGGAAATTTATATAATTCCTTGTCTCTATTTAAAGTGAAACATTATACGGTTTAACATTTGTATTAAATTTTTTTTATCCAAATCGATTCTCTTGTGATTTAAAAATTATTAGTTGTTTTATGTTTTGATATTAAGAGAAATTTGTTTCAGATGAATTTCATACAAAATAAAAATACACTTTTATTTGTTAAATAAGAGGAACTTTTTCTAAGAATTAGTCAATGGGGGTGGTGCACTAATTTTCCAGTTTCAACTCATACTTAGTGATAGTGCAAAATTATTGCAATGAGAGATGAATTGACAATTAGCAATCTCACTAAACATGAGTGATAGAGTGATGTTTTAATATCTTGCACTAAAAATTTTTTTTTGATTTAAAAAAAAGGAAAAATCATCAGTTAATTGAAACTTTTTTTTCTTCACTGATTTGAGTGCACCGATAATTTTGCACTTAATTTAAATAAACAACTGGTTTTTTCATGATCAAAACCAAGAATTCTTTCGTTTTTGACACCAATTTTATTTTGTTTAATTTCCTTTGCTTATGCATATCATCACAAAAATAAAAAACCATGCACATACAAAGTTTAATTTTTTAAATTTTAGTGAGAGTTTTTTATGTGCAGCTTTTTTGATTGCAATTTAAAATGTTGCACAAGTTGACAGATTTTTTGCATTCAATCACCGTTAGTGATAGTGAACAAATTTGCAATAGCACTCAATTTTTTTAGTGCTAGTGAAAAAAATACCAATCATCACTAAAGCTGGTAAAAATAGTGCAAACTAATTTTTTGCAATTTTATTTAATGAGAGTGCAATGTTGATTTAAATCAATATTTAGTGCACTACCCCCAACTATGGAATTAATCATAGATGGGCGTAGTCCACTAATTTTCCAGTTTCAACTCACAGTTAGTGATAGTGCAAAATTATTGCAATCATTTTGTTGATGTTGATTGATGAATTGAAAATTAGCAGCCTCACTAAACATGAGTGGTAGTGCTGCTAAAAAATTTTGCACTAAAAAAAAAAAAAATAATTTGATTTAAGATAAAGCAATCATCAGTTTATTGCAACTCTTTTGCTCTTCACTCATTGGAGTGCAACTTGAAATCATGCACTTAATTTACAACAAAAAAACTTCTTTTTTCATGATTAAAGCCATGAGATATTCCGTTTTTGACAAAATTTCATGTTGTTTAATTTCCTTTGCTTATGCATATCCTCACAATAATCAAAATGTATGCTTATACAAAATTACATTTTTCAAATTTTAGTGAGAGTCTGTTTATATGCAGCTTTTTTGATTGCAAGTTCAAATTTTGCACTATTTGAATTGGGTGCAGATTTTTTGCATTCAATCACCATTAGTGACAGTGAACACATTTTCAATACCACTCAATTTTTTTAGTGCTAGTGAAAAAAATACCAATCTGGTAAAAAATAGTGCAAACTATATAGTGCCCTACCCCCAACTATGGAATTAGTCAACTATATTTCAATATGTTCAATTTAAGATTTGACACAATGATTAAAGGTTTTACCTTTTTTTTATTAATATTCTCAAACAGAGTTTTGTTTTAGATAATCTTTTATTATATTTGTTTTTTCAAATACTTACAATCCAAAAATGTGTTTCAGCTGTATGTCTTCTTAAATCAACTTGCATGGCCACCTTAGATTTTTTTGTTTAGCAAATGTTACAGTTACACGATTTCCTAGAAATAAAGAAGAGGAAAAAGAAAATGAAAGTTAAGTTCAGCGGATGTAAAATGAAAAAAAAAAAAATATTTATTTTAGTTTTCTGTTTCTTTCTTTTTCCCTTTTTGATGAAGCTAAAATAAAATATGTGCATGTCAGATGCTTTCTCTTTTGGGGTAAAATGTTTGAACTGTTTTCCGTTTTTATCTTTAAAATAAATTTATTGTAACATTGTTTAAAAAACTATGTTTTACAGGAAAAAGTTCAAGTAAGGCCCGTTTTCACAACTTACCGATAGCTACAGTGAGCATTTTATCAACCGTATAAAAAGGGTTCCATCATTACAACTTTATTTTAACCTAAAATGAGCGAGGAGTTTAAAGAAGGTTAATCTTATTTCGAAGGATAAAGTAAAATTGTAATTATGGAACACTTTTCATATGGAAAATAAAATCCTACCCTTAGCTAATGGTTAGTTATAAAAATGGGGGTTATTGTAACTGTTACCATCTTATAATTAAGTCAGGCCTTAACTTGTCTACTATAATCACGTTATAGTTACCCATTATTTTGTACATTTTCAGTCAATTCAATGCATTAACAAATATCCTTTTGCCCTTCTTTGCAACTTTTTGAGATAAACATTGCAAATTATTGCAACTATCCAAAAAACAACATTCGAGTGATTATAATAACCATAAATGAGTACTGCCAGTCATAATATGGTTACAACGGCAATATATACAACTGGTTTTTTCAATCTATGGTTGCGATAACAAATATATGGTCGAAAACAAGTAAGAAACTAAAGTTGGTCAAGCCCGGCCGATAACAATATATCGATTGTGATAATGATTAGAGCAGTGTTACCCAATTCAAATGATATTATACCTGATATCAAATTAACGTTTAATTAGAAAAAAAAAAACTTTTACAAAAAGAACAAATTAAAAGTGCATACATAGTCAGTCGATTCCGAACATTTGCATCCGACACCACAGTTTTTTCAGAAACATTTTTAAGGTAACTACATACATCTATTTGAGATTTTATCGTCTTAAAGTAATTTAAGGGAGGCGGTATATATATGACCTACGTTTAATGCTTTACCTTACAGCACAAAATTTTGCCATGGCATAGTAGCCATTTTTTTTTCAATACAAACCCATATTTATAAGGCAGTATTGACATTATTTTCGTGAGTGGTAGTTGTATGGACTGATAAAAAAATTAATTTCGTAAGATAATTAAGGTTGAATTTAAATGTGTTTGGGCCAAATTTTGTTCAAATAAGATTGTTTATAGGTATAAAGACTCTGGTAAGAAAAAATTTCGTTTGGGGGCTATGTAAAAGTATGGACCGGAAATTGTCTTAAAAATTCGCCCTGTACTTTGAGCAGAAGGTCTACATAGACAGACAACCAGCCAGCAAAGCGGATGACTCTGATACTGATTCTTAGTTGATAGATATACTACAACAAATGTTTGTATGTGTTTCATATATCAGCACAAAGTTGTAATAAATTCCCTATTTACTTAAATAAGATCAATATTAGTCATACTATTAAGATTCACATAGTTATTCAAAATGATTGAACAAAAATAACATTAAAAACCTCAAAGAATTAATAAAAATTAAATTAAAAGTCCAAATATTAACTTCAACTTCCATATAAATAGGGAATATTCAAAATGTTCATTGCCGTTCCTTTGTATACTTTATTGAGTAAATATAATTCCTGTAACGATTTAAGATGAAAGTCTTTTTCTCAAATCAATTAAACAAATGTTAAGGGCGCTAAATATTTCTCAAATTAAGTATTTTTAAATGTTAAGGCAAACACAAGATTCATTACTGGTTGTAATGTTGAGAAAATATCTTCCTCCAAGGGCGTTTTTAGTACAAATACCTTCTTTTTCCAATCAACTTTGGGTTCTAAGTAACTATGAAGCTCATATTATCGAATTATAATTGCCCAACTGGCACCAATCACTATAAACCTTTTGCTTCATAAACTATGGAATTAATTTTTTTAATAAACAGTGTCTTTGGATGAATATATTGTAAATTTTTTATATCAACAATATCTTAAATGGTATAAATTTTATAATTAAATTCTGATAATATATGTTTTAAAATGAAAGAATTTCAAATTACACCTGATCTACACCTCAACGAAATTACCCACGCTTTACCCACGAGAGTGAAAATTACACCGAATTCGGGTAATTACCCAAAAAGTGGCAACACTGGATTAGAGAGAGGGGGTTAATGTGGCACATATGGTCAATTTTGGACCTGCCAGCATTTTGGTATGCACAAGGAATTATTATAAAAGTTATATACGGCCGTATTCATAAAAAAATAAATTGGATATGAAATCTATTTTAAGGAAAATTTGTATTGAAATTTGTTTGAAATCTATTTTATTTTTACGAATACGGCAGATAGTCGCTAAATTAAGCCTCGTTTTATTAAACTTATTGTGGCATGGATAATTCGCTATGTTAACCACATTTTTAATACGGCTGGCACCACAAATACTTTTCCACCTCTGTGGAACTGTGCGAAAATTATTCCTGAACCTAAAGATGACAAGGAATTCAGGTCAATTTCCATTCCTCTCCACTACACTAAGGTTTTCAAAAGCCTCCTCCATAAACAGATCTCTAAACACATCTTTGATAATAAGTTTTTAACGGGCCGTCAATGTGGTCTTAGACCTCAGCATAGCTATTCTGCAGCCTTAACCGAAGTTGTTGAAAATTATAGAGGTAGCTTAGATGAAACAAGAAAGCATTCTTAATTTAACTAGACCACTCAAAGTCCTTTGACACCGTTGAACACCAGATGTTAATTGTGAAACTTGCAAAAAGTTTTAAGTTTTCAGAAACTGCAACTAAATTAGTTGATCAAGGAGATAGATCGTAGATAGTTGGCAACAATTGTACTTTATCCAGGCCTTTGTTCCCCAGGGATCTATACTTGGTCCACTTTTATACTCGTTATATGCTAGAGATTTGCCTTTGCAAATAAAATATTCGTTTATACAAATGTATGCGGACGATGTCAAACTTTATATAAGCTGTACAAGAATATCAATTCGTCCTATACATAATCTGTACATGATTTGCCAATAAGCTTCTGTAAATGGATTACGAATTAATCCAGCTAAGTCAAAATGTCTATTTATCGCGAGGTCTAGCACTGACATAATCAGTGACATAAATATCAATCTTGATGGTACTCGAATCGAACTAGTGCACACAGTAAAAAACTTAGGTGTTACTTTTAATCATACCCTTATTTGGTCAGATCATATTAACCAATTATATTGGAGAACATATCCTATGCTTAAAAAACTTTGGTGAAGTCAGCATTTTACTCCACTAAGCATAAGTACGATGCTTGCCAAATTGTATTTAATACCAACACGATTGTATTGCTGTGAACACAGAAAAAAGTGTTTTATCAATTAAAAAATAGCTTAAATAGTATTAAAATTTAATTAATGTGATAATTGAATCAATTATTTTTTTTGTTGAAAGAAAATTAAAAATTTAATTTTGATTTAATTAAAATTTTAGTTGTTTGGAAATAAATTTTCAATTAAAATTTTAATTAAATAACAAAAAATCTTAATTGACTTTTTTCGTTTAAAATTAAATAATTTTAACTTGTAGAATTGTTGTTGGGAAATGTCAATATTTAATTATATAAATTAACACATCGTTTGAAATGGCAAAGTTTTTTGATCACTTTTTTAATTAAAATTAAAAATATCATTTATTGAAAATATTTTTTCAAAATTTTAAAATTTTTAGTAATCAATATAATCATTTTGGTAATAGGTGCAAAATCAACAAATTGTTTGCTTGATATTATGAATTTAGAACAAATTTGGTGATTGGAGAAATTTAATAATTTTTTCTGTGAAGTCTCTGCTGCTTGCAATGCCACTGGCAAACGTAAGCTTTTTACAACATTTGACAACATTACGCATTACATTTTAGATTTACAGAGATTTGATTATTTATCTCCGTACTCCAAACGTGTTTTTGGCATGCGTTTTAATGATTACCTCAAGTTCAAAAGTTTAATCTTTTTGCATAAAATGATAGTAAGAAAAAAGCGCAAATATCTCTACAACAACCTGACATTCAACCCATCCTTAAAAAATAATAGCATCCGCACCTTTAGATTTCACAAAAGTGCTTCTTATAACCAATTTTATATATCTACTCCCTTATGCAAAAAAAGTTAAAGCTCACATTTGTTAATAAACACATTAAGCCCAGCAAAAGTGAATGGATTTTTATATGTTGGTTAACTAATGTGAACTTTAACTTGTTTTGCATAAGGGGGCTACAATTTACCACTTCCGATTGATAAACAACTCACTAGCAACGCAATAAAATTAAATTTTTGTTTAATGAATCACTTTGCATATAACTAGAACATTTAGAACCTAGATATAAATGCTAGTGCTCTAATTCAGAAGATATTGTATTTTGTTGTATTAGAAAAGCAAATAATAAAAACAAATACAAATTTTATGTCAATGCAATCCATTTATAAGTCTGGGTTCACACTTTGGAAGTTTTTTTGCTAAGAGTCTGAATTTATTATTGAGTGGGGAGAAAAGAATAGCTTGTTCTCTTCCCCTCTTACCAATTAAGTCAGACTTTCTGAAAGATAACTTTCATAGTGTAAACCCAGACTAAGGAAGTTATGGGATTAAAGCTCTTTGCATGGTATTTGTATGGGAGCTATAGTCAAATATAGACCGAATACAACAAAATTTGTTAATCTGATTAAGATTGCAATAAATTACTTATGGGATAAATTTAATCTTAATACCATTATCGAGGATGGTTAATGGGCACAAAATTTCTATTTCGGAAAGAAATTTCTTTGACTACCATGAACAATTATTAAACGAATCTTACTATTTTTAATAGGCTATGTCCTTATGATAATTAAAACCTATGCACCAAACTTAATTAAATTATCGTTAAAAATGCTACCTGTACTCTGCACGCAAAATTACATAAACGGACAATCAGCCAGCCAGCCGAACGGACGGATGGACATCTTTAGATCGACTCAGAAAATTATTCCGAGTTGATCAGTATAGTAAATTGTGGGTATATGGCCATTTTTTTAATGTAACATACACCAGCACAAATTCGCAGCTAAAATCGTTACTGGTAATGTTTTGGAGTAATTTATTACTAGTTCTTATGCGTCGAAAAATGACGTAAACAAAGGAGAACGCAACAAAATTGAAAAATGGTGTAACAGGAAAATAAATAATTACAATATTACCTCTTTAAATATATACGCTATAAAATAATAATTAAGTATGAAAAAAATATTGAGGGGAATTGTCAAATTTACTTTTACTTTTATTAGTCCTTATACTGTAAATAAAGCAACTAGTTTCAAACTATTACAAAAAATGCATAAAAATGAGCTAGTTGGGCTTCAATGACAACCCAACGATAAATACGACAGTTTGATATATGAAAAAAATCAAAAGTGCAACAAGTGTAAAGAAAATAGCAACCAGTGTATTTGTTGCTGAATGCTAGTTACTTTGTCTGCAGGGACCCTTTCCACTATTGTGGTGTGGGTATAATGAATGTATAAACGTTTAAGCCGTATGAGTGATATTAAATTAAAATAAATAATAATCATACGCCATATGAAATTACGTTTATAAATAAAATATGTACTAAATTTACATAAACAAGTAAGTGGGTGTGTATAAAATACATTTATATGTGCTACTTTTTTTTTATATTACTTTCAACCTTTATTGCGTTAGATCAATGAAAAAAACTTTTCAAAAATTTCCAAAATTTATTTCATAGTTACACATCCTCCTACACAATTTATGCTCTGACATTTAGGAAAAATACTTCTAACTCTGCTATATCAAGCGAAAAGAAAAATTCAGGATTATTTTTAGTAGAAAATAAAAATAGAACGTAATTTGGTTGAAAGTAGAGCAACACTGTACAATTCAGTTTTTTTGTTATATAAATTACATATTAAAACACTTGATTTAGAAGGGAACATTTAATAACAAATAAAAACACCAGCAGCTTTCAAAAAGTAAGAACAGAGGAAAAGAGATGAGAAAAATAAATTTACGGAATTGTTTTGTTGCAAAAGCGACTTGCATTTATCTAAATAATGGCAAACATATAATTGCCTCCCCTCTGGAAATCTAAAAACACTTGACTTTGTCTAAAAAAAGAGGAAAAACAAGCTGAAACGTTTCCATTGTAATGAAGCAGGAAAACAATAAGAAAAAAAGTTTTGTTTCTATTAGGTTGTTTTTTTTTTTTTGCAGAAAATCACCTGCTGTTTCAGAGAGTGTTTTGCTAGTTGCCAAAGTTTACCCCCTCCTTACAACATAATCGTTTTGAGATATACTCGTACTTATGTAGACTAAAATTTACACTTTGAGAAAAGATATGGTCGCATTCGAAAATTTTATGGCTACTTTTATTACATATTTCCCACCAAGCACACACAGAGAAAAAACATGTTTATATATGGTCACCTCCAACAAAACTATTTTAAAAGAAAAATTTTAAACATATTATGTTTAATTCATTCATACGCTTGTCACCGACAAACATATTATGGTTAAATTTGTCCTCCATCAAGAAGCTACATCCTTATTATGGTTGCCTCCAAACATGTTTTGGTTAATAATAACTAAAATATACTTAACACTTATAATAGCATGGTTGGTTTTCAACCATAGCATGTTGCTCTTGGAAAAGAGGAAAATACTATTGCTAATTTAAGAACAAAATATTGTCATATTAAACCAAAACATGTTTAAACACAACCATAATATGGTTGTGGCTTCTTGATGGACGACTAATTTAACAATAATAAGGTTATCGGTGACAATAATATGGTTAAATTAAACATAATATGTTTACAAATTTTCTTTAAAAATAGTTTTGTTGGAGGTGACCATTTTTAAACATGTTTTTTCTCTGCGTGCGTATAATTGTTAAATGTGGCTTTGGCATGTCCACCGCAAACATATTTTAGTTTCTCGTAACTATGCTTATTTCTCTTGTGAACTTTATGATAAATGATTTTTGGAATTACAGTGACCGGAAACCAAAGGGACCACTGAAGCGTGTCCATTCTAAGAGGATGCCATCTCAAAAGAACTCAATGCTTTTCTTATAGAATGCTGCCGGGACCGTGCAGCAGTCAGTGTCCGCTTAAGGAAGGTGTCAGTAAAGAGAAATTATTTCGTTTAAAGGAACTGTGGGAAACATAATATGGTTATGAAACACAATTAGTAGCGGTAACAACAATATGGCTTCAGTAAATCGAACATACATGTAAAATCTTCCTTAAAAATAGTTTTTGACCATATATCAGCAGTTTTTTCTCTGAGTATATCTGGATAAGTACATACGTTTGCTAAACTTCTACTAGAATATTCAGGTTTCAATGTTTGTGTGTTGTTTTTTTTTGGAGTGGTTTCCAAAAAATTAACATACAAATTGCGTTCACCTGGCATTAAGTAAAATATTTCGCTAGTTGCACATACAACTTCTATTACACTGATACACATTACACATCCATAGACAAATAGAGCTACTTATATTCATGAACAGCTATGAAGAGAACTGTAGTAGAAAATAGTTTTGAATAAAATGATTAAAGTTTATTGAGTAGTGGAAGAAATCCGAATATTGTTAACGCAGCAGTTTTAATGAAAATGAAATTGAAAACTTAATTTTCACAGGGTGCAAAAAATTCTTTGTTTTTTTTGGAATCCAGATAATTTTGTTCTGCTAAATCGGAACATGTTATCAAATTTACGGAATTGACTTTAAAAATGGGTTCCCATATTTTCATTATCTACAGAAATGTCTAATTTTGCGTCCATTAGCTCTCATAACAGAAGAACGGTGCCATCACCGATTGTTAAAAGCCATTGAAGAAATTTTGTCACACTTTGTTTGTTGTCTTTGTGTACAATAGGGAAACTGCTCTACATGGCTTCGAGAGTTTGGTGCAACAGTCTCTCTCGATCTGTGAATATACTATATTCCTGACTACTGAGGAAGCCTTTAACAATATAACTCCAGATGCGATAATTGCGGTTTTGGCAAGTTTTAGGGTTGAGAGTAAAATCTTCAGGTGGGTAGGAAATCTACTGATACTAAGACCGATCACCTACTCTCTAGGTTTCTTTACCGTCAAACCATGTTGTTAACAGAAGAATTCCACAAGAGGGAGTTCTCTGCCCCTTACTTTTTATTCTGGCTCTAAATCCGTTGCTGATGTTTTTGAATCCTGCCACTGCAGGGCCAGTACTTATGCTGACAACGTTACCATCACTTTTAACGGAAAATTTCTTACAACGATACGCGATGTTATACTGGGCGGTTTTATGGACCTTTCCAAATGGGCTGGAGCTAGCGGACTTGTTGTCAAATCGGTTATGACCGAACTAGACATATTCACTCGAAAGTACACAGAAAAAAGGTTTTTTTTTATCAACTAAATAAATGGTTTAAAAACTATTTAAATTTTATTAATGTGATAATAGAATCAATTATTTTTTTAGTTGAAAGAATACAAAATATATAATTTTGATTTTAATTAATATTAAAGTTGTTTTAAAATAAATTTTTTATTAAAATATTAATTATATATCAAACAATATTAATTGCCTTTATCGTTTCAAATAACATAATTTAAACTTGTACAATTGTTGTTGGGAATTGTCAAAGTTTTTTAACAATTTTTTCCAATTAAAATTAAAAATATCATTTATTGAAAAAAAACTATTCCCAATTTTAAAATTTTTAGTAATCAATATAATCATTTTGGTAATAGGTGCAAAATCAACAACTTGTTTGCTTGATATTATGAATTTGGTATACATTTGGTGATAAAAGACAATTTATAATTTTTTTTTGTGTATGGGAGACTTCCGACCTATTATTCTAAATAACAACGAGATAAAATTTTCGAAAGGCGCAAAGTATCACAGTGTCATTGTGGACGACAAGTTATGCTTCAGTGCGAATATTATATAGCGAGTCAGAAAGGCAACGGTCGCTGTGTACTGCTGATAAATGGGCATTTACGAAAAGCGGGATTATCCCGAAGTATAGTCCGCTGGACTATAATACCACAGTTCGTCCAATTCTTCTGTACCGGTATCTTGTGTACTTGAGAAGACTATGAAATGTGTAGAGAATGGCAATGCTGTACACTACGTGTGATCTTCGCACCACTTCAACTGATGCGCTGGATATTATTCTTCACCCTTACTAACCTTGAATCTGGCAGGGAAAGATATGGCTAAGAACACAACAATTCGCGTAAAATGTACCAAAAAGTGGAATAGAAATAGTTGAGGACACTTCAGGGTTATGAACGTCAATCTCGAACTGGATCTCTGGATTTGGTTCACGATTGTCGTAGCAGAACGTTGATACCAAGCCGGAATGCATGGAGAAATGGTAGCAAGGGACGCGTGAACTTCTATACGTCACAAGATAGAGTGCGCTTCGCAGTACACTCAAGGAAGCTCAACATTAATTTATCGATAAGACTTTCGGATCACTGTAGCGTCTTCCGGGTGGAGATACTTGCGATCAAGGGTGAGGTAGGATGGGTCATATTATCTGCAGTGTTGACGACTGCTGGCGATATTTACGTGCCGACGTTACGGCCTTGGATTCCCTCTTTCTGAGAACGAGAACTGTCCGTGATTGCCGCTCATCTCAAAAGTAGATGGCTGAGCTGTTTGACATCTGGGTCATATGGATCTCAGGACACTGGGATATACTAAGGAACAATAGGGCGTAAGAGCTTGCTAGACTTGGCAACATATAACGAGTTCCACTGGATTTTGGAGGCGTAGGAGTAACTCTGCTCTCCATTAAACTTACACTTCGAAGATCGAGTTTTGATATTGCTAATGACAGATGGGTCGCGAGCACTGGATGCAAGATTGCCGGAGAATTGGGGCCCCGCATGGATGACGGGTATACCATGAGTCTACTTTCGATTACTAAAAGAGCCGTATGACAATTGGTATCTGTTGTCACGGGACACTGTCTTATAGTAAGCCGTGCACAGCATCTGTGAGCCAGATACAAAGCTTACTGCTGCAGCTGCGATAATGCAAATGAGGATGATAATGTAGAACAACTTCTCTGTCACTGTCCTTAACTTAGAAAGCGATTGGCCAATGTGGGATCCACCACCTTTGACGGATTGTATGATATCTCTGGCATTGAACTGAAGTATCTTTTGTGCTTCGCTAGAAGTTCGGGTTGGTTCTACGGTAAAGGTTCTGTTAAGAGGAAATCCTTAGTATCAAAATGGATCATTCAGTTTAGGTGTGTCAGATGAGTATTGACTACTATTTATATCTTATATAACCTTGTGTGTTTTTAATGTTCGAATTTTAGTCATCACTGTTCTTGAGTTTTTATTTAAATACCACTTTTACTTTTCTTTCCTGTTTAATACAATGAGTTTAACTACTTTTAGGGGATTTCCTGACTAAAAGACAGATAAAAGGAAAGTTTTCTATTAAAAAAACTTTCTAACTAAAAACAGATATAGAAAACATTCGCAATTTGTATTTCATTAAGATAAATAGATACAAGCAGCCAGTAACGTCTCTTTATATGTATGCAAATTAAGTATTCCATGTATGTTTATATGTAGGTGTGTAAGTGTAGGTGTATTTAAAGATTGTCGTATGTGTGTCTCTGTAAATGCACATTTGCAATAATAACTAAGTATATGACTTTGAAGTACACATTTAACCCAGTTAATAAAGTACTAACTAAATGTGTGGGAAATAACACTTGAGCAAAAAAAAACATCCTTTTTTATAGCGACTACAAAAACGATTTCCTTGCGAAATTGCTGTATGTTTTCATGTTCTCTTTTTAATCCTGGCTTTGGTGTTAATTACAAACGGAACGAGATATTTGCTTGTATGCTGTCTTTCCGCTAATAATTCTTATACGGTTTCATTTCGACCATGTAAAATATGTTTTGTATTATATGCAAATACATGATTATTTAAATTCAAGAACATACAGATGGCCATTTGTGATTATGTAAGCCAAAATTTTGGATTTCATTCCTGCTGAGATAAGACTTCTCCAGGATATCAATTGCATCATTTAGTTTAAGCAATATGACCATTCCGCTGAATTAGCTAAAGTTCTGTTCACACCTATCAAATATTTGTCGTCGCATACGTAACCATTAGTTTTATTTAAATATTAATTGCTTTTTTAAAACGTTTGCTAGATCAGGCATCACTTAATGCAATTAAAAAAAAAAACAAAATAATCTCCTTACAAATACAGTTAAGCTAATCAATACCAATTTTTAAAATTAAAGCTAAAGATTTATCAACTTACGGGTCACGTTTTTTTTTGGATTTTTTGGTCAAATATTTGCTAGGTCTTAACACACCTTAAGAATGGTAAGTGTTCAGTTCCTTAGATCGAATTAAAAAATTTCTCAGTTGGCTTCGTATTTAAATAGTCTAATTTGAAGTTTGCCGATTTACTGGTGTTCATTTTTTTTTTTACCAAAAACAAAAGTAAATAGAGATTTGGACTGGTTAAAAATTTATTTTATACAATTTAGTTGTGGTGTTTTTTGAAGAGCAAACTCACATCTAAGCATCCTCTCGTGTATACCCCAGTACCAACACTCATATTACCCAAAAAATAGCTGACTGGATATATTTTCAATATTAAATGAATCTGTTAAAAAAAATCCATAAAATCAGGTCTTAATTGGCAATAGAAATTTATTGTTGTCGTCTTTTCAACGGGATTAAAAAGGCAAGACCAAAGTATAAAAGGAAACATATTTGGTAAAAAAATACGAGTTGAATGTATGCTCAGAGTTTTATATTTTATTGTTACACTAGCTGACCCGGTCCGCGTTGCTGGCCCTAAGCAAACATTAGTGTTGTATTACCAGACGATTTAAATTGATCTTTAAACGAAATTTACGGCCTTTAAATAAAAATCCATGAAATACCTATCATAATTTTTTTTTACAGAATAACTTACATATGGTGTAGATATGGGTTCAATGAAAAAAGAAACACATGTATTTAAGGCAAATTGGAAATTATATTTATTGATTACTTCATCTTAAGGCTAGCGGATAGACAATGTTTTTTGTTTTTTTATTTGGTGTAAGAACGTATAAACTTTTTGGGGTGCCAACTCGGGAGCAAGCCACATACAACTGTCCGTGTGAAAAACATGAATTTTCCAAAATTAAGCCAGCAATAGTCAATGATTGGCCTTGTGCTTTGTTGATGGTAATAGCAAAGGCAAGACGCAAAGGGAATTGGAGCCGCTTGAATTCAAATGGTAAATCGTTGGAATCGGTCATGCCGTTCTCCAGTTATGCGCTTAATAGAAAAAGTGGGCGTAAAAGTAGGCGTGGTAAATTTTTCTTTCGATGAAAACTTAAAGTTGATTAATACGAACATTTGAAAGAAAAATTAGTCAACTCGATGGAGCCGTTTTCTGATTTTAGGTAAATCGAAAAAAGTGGGCGTAAAAGTGAGCGGGACAAAATTTTCTTTCCGTAATAACCTAAGTTGGACCATGGCGATCATTTTAAAGAAAAAATCGTTCAAATCGGTCAAGCCGTTCTCAAGTTATGGATTTTGCAACGCCCCTCCGCCCCCAGACCGAAAATCAGAAATCAGACTTCACAGTGTCAACCGCCTGAATATTCTGATGATTCCCTGAAAATGTCATCAAAATCGGCCCAGCCGTTTTGGAGTCCATACGTTACATACATACATACACACTAGGGATGCCAAACGGGAAATCCCGAATCCCGAAATCCTGGGATTTTTCGGGATTGATAAATCCCGAATCCCGGGATTTATTTTTATGAGTCACGGGACTTTTAACATATCAACTTTAATGTACAAAACTGTTCGTTTTTATTGAATTTTTATACTTTATACAAAAAAATTATTAAAAATTATATTTGAGTTATATTTTTTATTGCAAATAATTCTTATTTTTGACTATAATTTTTGTTTTTGGCACACAGCGAGTATTTAAAATTTTTAATTTTTGCTTGATATATGACGACTATTTCTGTATTTTTGTATTTTGCTTAATAAAACCCATTATTTTAAGTAGAAACGATATTTGAAGATTCACATTTCAAGCCTTTTTTACAATAACGTTTAGCAAGTTCAGTTTTGGCTTAAGACATAATACCAAAATAAAAATGATTATTTTTATGCAAAATATAGAAATCAAGAAATAATTGTTATATATCAAGCAAAGAATAAAAATTATTCACGATCCAATTAAAGTTTTATTCAGAAACTAAAGAATAAAAGTTGATATAATTATTCAATTAAGTCATAATATTCATGAAATAGCTCATAATCCTTCCGGTACAATAATAATAAGAAATTTGCTTAAAAAACATACGAAAAATAAAATAGTTTTTTTTATAAATAAACACTTTCTGACGTATTCATAAATAAATTTTTTAAACTTGAAATCTGTTTTAAGAAACATTTGTATAAACATTTTGTTTAAAAATAAATTTCAAACGTACTTAAATTGTTGATTATGAATCTTACCCTGGAGGTGTACTGCACTGCAGTCGACATAGTTTTACAGTTTTTAACTCAGCTATCGAGATCGATGATGGACTACACTTTGCAGTGTATTAATGTCGTCACAACTTAATTCACATATAAAATTGAATTGCTGTCAAAACACCGAAATGAATTGATCTAGAAAAACTAAGAGATACGTATAATTTTTTAAGCTTTTTTCAGAATCTGATCAGTTTGATCATGGGTGAGGCCAGTGTTATAAACATATGTATAAAATAAATTGTTTTGTTGTTTTGATTTTTAAAAATTTATGTTACGTATATAAAACCTTTTGAATATTCAAAAAGTGTTGTTTATTAAAAAAAATGTAGCATCTTAAAGAAACACATTGATCCCGAAAAATCCCGGGATTTCGGGATCGGGATTTCTATTTTATATATATAGATGAAACCAGGGGACAAATAAATCAATATCAATTACAATAGAATTTAAATGGAAATATCGATCGATATCGAATGCCATAATTAACGCCCTGTTATGATTACAAACGTTATACATTTAAGTTATTTCGGAAAATAAAACTGTATAATTTGACTGCTATTGCACTAGGGATGGGCAATAAATATCGATCTATCAAGATATCGATATTTTAAAAAATTATAATCGATATATATCGCCGATATTAAAAATACTCATATATCGATACATCGATATTTATCTACGGCTATCGAATTCGATATTTTTAAAATTCAACATTTTAATCGTTGCTCGACTGCTTACAATACTGTTGTTTTTTAAGAATTGCATCATATGTTTGTTTTAACTAATATTAAGAAAAAACGGCGCTTTTCCATTGTACATTTTCATAGATTACACAGTTCAGTTTTGTCTCGGTTTTTTAAGAGATGAAAACAAAAAAAACATTAGCGGAAAAAATATTCTGTAAAGGGTTCCTAGAATTATGCAAAGAATCGCCATAATTATGGCGTATTAGCAGCAATAGATCATGAAGGTTGGAATGGTAATAATAAAAAAAAATATATTTTATTTTTATTTGAGCATGTCCTTATATATTAAAAATAAAATATTGCACAGTTTACTTGCATAGTATGTGTCACAAGTTTCGTTTACTGGCAGTATATAATCCTGCATTATATAACCCTAATAAATTTTTTTTTAGATTTCATATGGCGAATAAATAAAACTTTTTTTGTATTCTTTATTTTTTTTAAATTTTTTTATTGTAGAACTAACTGCTGGTCCCTCGATTTCTAACGAAAACTTCGTTCGCATAAATTTTTTAAGTTTGGAAATAATTTCAGCTTAATACGTTTGATACATCGATATATGGATAATTAATATATATCGATACGATATGTATCGATATTTTTTTTTCAATTTGCCCATCCCAATATTGCACTTGAAATTCGTCCTACAAAAGTGTAGTGGGGCTTTGAAAAGCATGACAGGCAGTAGGGCGAACTTCATCTGTGAAGCATTCTTAGCGCCATTCTTACTAGTAAAAGCTACTGCAAGAGCACCGCTCAGTGGTCACAATTACAGAAGGGGCTATTTATAAATAAATTAAAATTTGATAAAAATAGGATCGGACTGTTCTAATTACATTTTGCCATCCGGATACTCTCAGTTGAAATGGTTGGACACGCTCCAAAATTATAGCAAAATGATATAAATTGATCAAATTATTATCGCACAAATGTACTACCAATCGTGTTACAAAGTGATTTGTGAGAATTTATGGTTTCTATATACACTGTAGGGAGATCGAACGGTTATTATTCGACCGGTTTTAACCAGTAATTTTAGCTTTGCCCAAGTCGGTTATTTTAAAATTCCCATTTTTCGAATATCGAATAAACCGGTTATTTTGGTATAATAAACCGGTTATTTTAGTAGTGTGTAATTTATATACATTTTCCTTACTCTTGTTGTAGATGTAAAACCGTAATTTAAGTATTTTCTAATTGAATATTGGCCAAACTTAAACTTTTCATGAAGAAAGTCAAAACAAAATGTAACAAAGGTCAAAAAACATTATGAACACTGTTAATACAAATCTCTTATAAAAGCGTGTGTTCTTGTAAAAAAAACCAAAAACTATTCAAAATACTACAAAAACGTTTGCAGTTAAAAAGTAAATAGTAATTTGTGCAAGATAATTCTAAATATTAAATATATTTTTATATAAAGGTTATCTTTAGATATTTTTCGAACGCGATTAAAAAGTCAAGGTTTAGTACTTGCAGTGCTCTAAAATGATAAGTTACAAAGGTTCTTCCATGTCACGACTAATTAATCACCTTTAATTAGTATACATGCCTGACATTAATGTGATCCAAATGAAACTTAACTCTGTTCGAAGTAGTTCTAAGGAGACGACAAATAATACTTTATTAAAATACGCTACAAAAAATGAATCATTGGGCGAAATATTAGCCAGTTGTGTTGCCGAGGACGAAATGCCCGTTAAGGCCCTAAAAGCTCTTAAGTATTTCTAGCATCTCTTCATGCTGAAAGCTGCAACATTACGCCGGAATCAACGATATGGGAACAATTTCTACCAGTTAAATTTAATTAATACACCAAGAACTAAAAAACAAAATTGAAGAAATCAAACAATGTCATGGAATGTTTTAAATTGTAGTCGACGAATTGACAAATATTTTACACAAAAAGAATGTTCAGTTCACTATTCGTTTCTATAATGCTGAAAATAAATTTGAGAGAATATTTCAAATAATAACTTTATAAAATTCCTATCATTTATTTGCTTTTGCAAAACGTTTGTCTAGATCAAATTTCATTCAACATTTTCTAAATTACATTATACAAATATCTTTTTGCAAATTAAGTTAAGTAAATCAATAAAAAATTGTTGAAAATTTAGCTAAAGTTTGATAAATTTACTGGTCCCACTTTTCTTGGATTTTATCGTAAAATATTTGTTAGGTCTGATCTAAGTCATATCTATGTATTTTGTTGGTTTCTTACCTTTGCAAATTGTTTTGTTTTTATTCAAATTAACGTTTTATTTTAAATACTTATTTGATTTTTGTGTTTTTAAGTATTCAATTTAAAACCGGTTAACCGGTTATTTGCTAACCTAAAACCGGGTTTTTTTAAATAGCAACTATTCGTAATATTCGAAAACCGGTTATTGAAAAAAGTCGAATAATCGATCTCCCTAATACACTGGCAACTTCGCTTTTTTTTTTGTCAAAAAATATGCTCAACTGCAGTAGTCCACACTCCACACTTTCTTTTAGGCCCTCCACTACCATGAATGAGGGATACCAGTGATGGAAAATGGAAAAATTGAGATGGTACTTACCACCAAGCAAGAGAGTACTTTATTCAACATTTAAGTACTTTTTATAAAATATATTTTTTATTTAAAAAAAAACACAAAAATTTTAAAAAAAATTAAGTAATTTTAATATAAAAATATAACATTTTGGTAAACAAACTAAAAATTAATTCATTATGATATAAAATATTTGTAAATGCAAATGTACATTCGCACAGAAAAAAATCAATTAAAAATCGTCGAAAACGAGGTTAATTTTTAATTTTTCGCTAAGGATTTCACTTAATAGTTACTTCATGTTAATTTTACATAATTGTACAATAACTTGCGAACAAAGTTTTTTTTTTTAAACAACTTCAATTCATATTAATTCAACATTCCAGCAAAGTTAGAGCAAAATTTATATTGATAAAACACTACGCGTTGTATTAAAGATATTTCAAGTTGAAACAAAGTGAATTTAATGTCGAATCAATTTAATTTGTGTGTGTATAATAACAGTGAGAAGAAGAAAATGTTTTTATTTTAGAATGATTGTGAACACTTTCCCCTGAACTAGAGAGAGAAAATGAAAGAAAGGCACCAGCAGAAAAGGCCTGATATATTTTCGCCATCATTTTACTTCGAAAATTTGATGTTAATTTTAAATTGAGTAAAAATAGTGAATACATACTGTGTTAAACCGTCATCAGCGCATTTGCTTGAAGAATATAAATATTTTTGCAACAAAAAACCTGAAACAAAAAAGAACCATGAATTGTATGTGTACCCTGCATGTTATGGGCACGTAGAATATAATAAGTCAACCTGGATTTCTGTACAAGGAAGCACAAAAAGAAAAGAGTACTAAGACTGACGTGGGGGTACTGTGGTATTTATGAAAAGAAAAAGTACTGAAAATAGTACCAAAGTACTGAATTTTCCATCACTGGGGTATACTAAATTTGTCATTCCTTGTGAAACTTTTTTATAATACATCTAAGACCCCATAAGTATATATAATCTGGCACAGTAACTCTAAGTAGATTTAGCCATGTTCATCTTTCTGTCTGTCCGTCTGTCCGCCTGTTAAAAACACGCTCACTTTCGAAAGCGTAAAACAAAGGACAAACTTTGTGGCAAAATGCTTGTATTTACTCTAAGCAATTTGGGGTTGAAATCCAGAAAAATCGGTTAAGTAGGATCAGAGCTATGAATCAAAATGTGGAACCACCACCCTAAAAAAAAAGTTACAAAAAGTAACATAAATGGTGAACTAGTGCACGGCACAAATTTGACTGGAAATCATTGTGTTAAGTTTCATGAAGATCGGTCCATAATTTTACCTGGGCCACATGTAAACCCTGTTCCCTGTAGTGCATCGGTCCATAATTTAATATAGGCCCCATAAAAAAACCAGGTCCCGGAAAACAGTTTAGTACACGTAAAACCATAATAAATAATGTTATCATTATAAAATTTAATACGTCACAGCCTAATGGGACTAGAAATCTAACTAATATGATTCATGATGATCGGTCTATAATTTGCCATATTCACCATATAAAGCCTACTCTAGGAAATAATCGAAAAACTCCTAAAACCGTAGCAAATAAATATATTGTTGTAAAATTTGTTCCAACTTAGTTTCATATGGCCATAAAAAATTGCATGCAATTTTTGATATACGATACACAAATTACCTTAGATTCCATATTAGACAGCCTTCTGAATTTCGCTGTAAACGCTACAACTAATTTCACTCCTGTATTAAAATTAATTTTTATTTATGTTTTTTAGCACCAAAAATTAATTACTCCACAGAATTTTGGGATAATTGGTCCATAATAACCCATTTGTTCAATATAGATTCCCCTCCTAAAAATCATTTTAGGTCGGCTAAAAGTGTTACGAATCATGATGTTTTACTCAAGCTAGTTCAAATTTCTAAAAAGAAAAGCATAAATTTCCGATTGTCGGTTTAAAATTTAATATAGGTCTAAGCCGAAAACGTCCGTTTTTATAAGGATTAATTTATAATATAAAGTTATCAGATAGAGCCCACTCTTGAAATATTCGAAATGTCGGTGGAGGGTATCAAAGATTCGGCACAGCCGAATATAGTACCTCTAACTTGTTTTATTATATGTAAGTTTCTCCCAAATACTTGTCTGCTTAAAGTAAAAAAGCAAAATTTAAACAGTTTATTCCATAAAGTTTTTTGTCTTAAAAACAATATTTGAGTACCCTTAAGCATTTTCCGTGACCTTTAACATTGGTGGATAAACTACAAAAAAAAAAAGAGAAAAATGTCCCTTTTGGAAAATAAAAACATGACAAATATTTATTTAGTGAAATAAAATTTTGTAAAAGAAAAAATTATTTATGTTGAGAAACACAAAAAACTCTGCCATCAGCAACAACATGACCAGTCAATGACAGGATTGCTGCATAGTTTTTTTGTCATCGTTGGTAGTAGAGTTTCTAAGTTCCCCATATTATTTTTTTAAATCCCGCAACCAAACAGAAAAAAAATTGACCATTCCCAGGAAGCCAAGGATATATTATCAAGAAAAAAAAATATTAAAAAATTACATTGGATTTTGGATTAGTTATCATAATGAATGTCCAGTCGAATTGAATTCGGTCGCTTGTCTTCTCTGAGAGCGGTCAGAATGTGTTTTAATGCTGGGTACACACTATGCAATTAATTTTTTTAAATGAAATTTTCCAGATTGCGTAAATGC
Organism: Pollenia amentaria; assembly: GCA_943735925.1. Classification (NCBI taxonomy): domain Eukaryota; kingdom Metazoa; phylum Arthropoda; class Insecta; order Diptera; family Polleniidae; genus Pollenia; species Pollenia amentaria. Next base: position 131,792,629 of record OX031007.1, on the reverse strand, counting down.
ATTGCATAGTGTGTCCTCAGCATAAAAATCATTTTGATCTGCTAAAATTTAATGTGTAGCACAAAATGATGCTCCAAAATTTTTTTAAGAATTTATTATTAATTAAATTTTTAAAAAAAAAAAAAAAAAAAAAAAAAAAAAAAAAAAAAAAAAACCCTTAAATTTAATAAATAATTTGATTATTAAACTCCTGAAACATCCTGAGATTAACTACCGTAATATTATTCCTGTATTGAAACCCATTTTGGCAGTTATTTGCTTTGAAAGCTATTTGATGAACTTAATGACAAAAAAATATTAAAAAAATAAAAATAAAAAAAAGCAAATAACTTTTTTTTGCCATTAATTCTAAATATCATTTATTTTGATTTAAAATTTTTTAAGACGAGTCTCTTCATAAAACAAGATTCAAGTTTTTGATTGATTTAAATTAAGTACCTGGGATGCCCGGTGTCATTGGTTTTCTGTTACTTATTTTAGGTGTTAAAATAAAATATTCCAAAAAGCATTAAAAACAGATTTTTGATTTATTATAAACAAAATGGATTTTTTATAGAATGCGAACTACCCAACAATAATTTGACGTTAAATACAATTTTCAAACATTTTTCAATTGTTTTATTTAACATTTGAATACAAATTGATAAAGATTTGAATATAAGCATATGATATAAAATGTTTTATTAATTTGATATCAAATTGTTTTCAAATGTTATTCACAAATCAAAAATAAACTTAAAAACACTGAAACGAAAAAAAATATAAACATTTAAAATGGCGATTAAAGTTTTACAATTAAAGAAAATTTACATGTGACGTAAAGTGAATTCGCCTTTAGAAAACCTTAATTTCTTGTGAAAAAAATGAACTATTTGTGAGTAAAAAATTAATTATAAAGTATAATAATGTGAATGAAAATAAAACGGGAAAGTGAAGAAAACATATGTTTGTTGTACGATTGGGGTGCTACGTCCGGACAATCCTTAAAAATAAGAAGCCAAGTAATTCGTCTATCCAAGAATTTAAGGACAGAAAGAACATTACATTATCTTTAGGCTATGGTGCCGAATGTTAAGCGGACAGTTTTTTTCAATAAGCAATAAGTTTAAATTAAAAAAAAAAAAATATTTTTCATTTATGTTCTACATTTTATTAAAATCCACAATTGAAAAACATTTGAGAATAACGTTTGAAAGCAAGTTGAAAATAAATGCATTTCTCAATTTTAAAATAATTTTTGTTGAGAATGCTATGATTTTCAAATGATTTGCAAATCATTTATCAAAGGTCCGTGTTTGTTGGGTAAAACACAATCTAACACACACATACACACACACACACAACCACTCAAAAATCTTACTAAAGGCCCTTTCACACTATTCTAAAGTTACTAAGATTTTTGCTCTCACAAAAACCAATGCATTTTGCGCCTACTCTGCCAGACTGCATATAATGCTGGGTACACACTATGCAATGCATTCACGCAATCTGGCAAATTTCATTGTAGATTGCATCGTTTGTAATCGGGCTTATGCTGGCTATGCAATGTATTTCGCAATCTGGCAAATTTCATTCATTCGAATGAATGAAAATGAATGAAATTTGCTAGATACAACATTAATTTGTATGCTAAATTATTTTTTTAACAAGTTGTCAATCGTGAATTGGAAACCCAGTAAGAAATATGCTCCAAAACGAGCAGGTTTTATATAAGAATTCATACCTCAAATCAGTTCAAGCCTGCTAATGGGATGCCTGATTTTTTTATGGGGTGTTACCGGTTTGAGGACTATTTGCTGCTGACAATAAGCACTTCTTTTAACCCAACCAAACATGCAAACAAAGCACTCCAAAAGTGATTTTTTAAAGGCTAACTATATTAACATATTCATTAATATTTTGCTTTTACTTGTTGAAATGCTTTTTTCAATCATTTTTGGAAGCCATAATATCACCCTTGTCACAGAGTACAATTCCCTTCGGAATGAATCCGTTCGGAACTGATGAAAATATATTTGATTATTGATAGAAGTACATTTTGTAGTTATTTGGCCTTTAAGATACAGAAATGTTCCATTCCGTTCATTAAGAAAAAATTCTTTCATTCGCGCAAAATTTTTTCGTAATACGCAATAAATTTCGTTTCCGAACGGAATTGTACTCTGTGACATGGCTGTATATTTTTATTTTTTTCGCTCTAAAACCTTCTTGTCAACGGCACTAAAATGGAAGCTTTTTGTTTATTGTTTTCGTTATCATTTACTGCTGTATAAGAGCTCTCTTATTAAAGCGCTCGATTATGCTTTTTTTCTCTTAAGTGCTTCAAAGCTTAAGCTAATTTTATTCAAAAAAAAAAAAAAAATATTTTTATAATGTTTTATTTTTATTTTATTCAATTTTATTCACATCACATATAAGTAAGTTCTATTTTTCAACTGCCACTTATTTCCTATTTTTAGGTTTTTAAATACAAATAAATAAAAATAAGTTTTTTAAAGTTGCAAATATTTCCAAGAAATTCGTCTGCATTTTTTAGTTGCAGAATAATTGCATTTTCGTTTAAGAACGGACATGCGATTTTGAGAGCTTCTCCTGCATGTTCTGGAATTGAGCTTTCGAAGTAACAAATAACGTGAGAAGCTACTAACAACATAAAACGTAACATTTCTTTAATATTTGATAATTTTTATTCTGATGCTGGCGGCAAGTTATTCAACAGCTGCTTGTATAATTTTTTTCGAGGGTGAGAAAAGTTAGCATAATCATAGGATAGGTTAAGTTCCTTGGGTAGCAATCGAGACAGCTCACTTGGGTCCTTCAGTGGTCCCTTTGTGATACCCAGCGCTAATGCCCATCCCACAGAGCAGTTACTCAGTAGGCCTCAATGCATTTAAACAATTCGTCTTACTTATGAAAAAAAAGCGACCTAAGTTCTATCCTTGATAGATCCTCCAAGCAGGCAAACACTGGTTTTCGCATATATTTTTCCCTAATGCCCCGAACTCTAGGAGATCGCCATAGAAATAGAACATATTTTCCTTTTCCCCAAAGGCCAGACCCCAGTCACAACTAAGACCACTGTCGTTATCTGGTCCCTATTGAACATAAGTAGAGAGCTAGTTCTCCATCCATCATATCAAGGTCATAGTGCCTGGATATGGAGCAAATTCATCCCATCTGCACAACTCTATAAGACTCGCGCTTAATAAGTGATAATACGACCTCAGCCTTTTCATACTATTTTCGTCTGTATATTTTAAACAACTAGTATGTGGGATTTATTTTAAATTTAATAGTATGAACTTAACCCTAGGATTACCTTCTTGGCCTGGCCAGACAAAATTTGTGTAATGCTTGCAAATTTGTTCAAATATTACAAAAAAATAAACAAAAACAGAGACGTGAATTCTACGTATAAATAATATGTTCTGAATCAAGTCTGAACAAAACAAAAAATCGTAGTCGTAATAAAATAAATCGAAATTAAAGACTACATTTTCGATGACTATCATGAAGAATAAAATAATTTAATAATAAAATATTAATTACTAAAAAAAATTTTATTTGTTCGTGTCAAATGTAATTCATATATTTATTGTCAAATGACTGTATTAACACATCATCAATTCCATAAATAAAACTCTGGCTTGGAAATAAAAATCGACAAATCATATAAATTAAGCCAAAAAATAAAACTCTGGCTACAACCAAATCAGAATAGAAAACAAAGGAGTAAACAAAAAACAAAGCAGTAAGCAATAAAGAGTATAATTTTATAACAACTATATGGGTAATTCCATATCAAATCGTCCAAGAGTGGGACCCGACCCCCTTCGATTTGCATGAAATTTGGTGTGAAGGTTCCTTTCATCCTATACATAACATATATTAACGAAAAAAAAATTTAAATTTTTTTTTGCAAAAGTTACGTCATATTAAAAATGTCATAATTTCGCCGAATTAGCCGAATGTGTTGAGTTTATTTTTTCAATATCTCAAAAAGTACTGCACATACAAAGATGATTTGTATGTCATTTTAAAGAGAATGCTTGAGGCTACAAACAATATATTAGAAAACAATTTATAAGATATTGTAATATCTACAAAATATTAAATTTTAAAAATGGACTAAGTCAAAAACCTAATTTTTTTTTTGGCTGATTTTTTTTATGTAATTCCGCAAACTGTTCTTTAAAAATCCTGAAATTTTGAAGGAGGTGTTTTTTTTAAGATATAATTTTTTTTCTTCTGCAACCTGTAAAAAATAATACTAAAATAAAATTTTAATATTTTAATTTTGAGAAAGAAGTATTTTTTAAATCCGATTTGTGTGATTTTAGGTGTTGAAAAAAAGTAATGGCATTGGAAGAGTTTTTATGTTTATTTGTTGCATTTTTTGTTGGAGCTCAATGTAGGCACCTTCAAAGAAAAGTTCACTTTTTGTCACGTTACGTCACCATAAAAAAAAATCAGCCAAAAAAAAAAAAATTATGTTTTTGACTTAGTCCATTTTTAAAATTTAATATTTTGTAGATATTACATTTTTAAACAAAAATTTTTTTTTTCTAATATGTATATTGTTTGTAGCCCCAAGTATTCTCTTTAAAATGACATAAAAATCATCTTCGTATGTGCAGTACTTTTTGAGATATTGAAAAAATAAACTCAACACATTCGGCTAATTCGGCGAAATTATGACATTTTGAATATGACGTAACTTTTGCAAAAAAATTTTTAAAATTATTTTTCGTTAATATATGTTATTAAAGGATGAAAGGAACCTTCACACCAAATGTCATTCAAATCGAAGGGGTTCGGGTCCCACTCTTGGTCGATTTGACATGGAATTACCCATATAAAAAGCCTATATAATTTTACAGGTGGTGGTGTTTTAAAAAATATAATAATAAAAAAAATATTTTGTGTTTGTGTGTAAAGAATTTTTTTTTAAATATTTTAAAAAATGCCTATGTCGACAACTGTGACTGATTATGACATTTGAGGTCGCATAATTTTTCTTAGTGGTTCGCAAATTTGTATGAAAACTGTTACATTATCGGTCGTGCTGAAAATTGTTTGTGGGCCGCAAATCAGCTGTTTGACATCGGGGGCCAGGCTGTTAATTATTTTAAAAAACGTAAATAATCAATTTTTACGATTAGTTCCTTCTTATTAGTTAATATTTTTTAGAACCCTTGAAGATGATCAACGAAGTTGATCGAAATATTGGGAAAAATATTAAAATGCAATAAAAATGTATGTGTTTTTATTTCAAGCTGAACAAATATTTTTTTTTAATAATTAATAACAACAACCCAGCAAACACAGAAATACACCATATGTATTACCTGGATGAAAAGTATTATTGCGGTAATAATCGACTTCGTATTGCGGAAGATAATTCTTCGGGACGAAACGTGTCTCGATGGCAATACTCCTAGGCAATACGAAAGTAAGTCTGCTAGATGATAAATTAGTAATGTTGCCAGATAAACACTTATTAGAAAATGGTAAGATATCGCCAGAATATCATTAGGATGATAAAAAGAAGATTTTGCATTTTGAAAAATATTTATTTACTTATAACCACAGATTTTCGTTTTAAAATAAATTGTTTATAAAAGGCATATAAGATATAGTTACAAATAATATAATGTATAATGAAAATAAAGTTAAATAATATAAATTGCAAGGAAACAGAAACACTAGAGAACAAAAACTATTTCTTTGTTACAGAAATTAAGTTAAATCTTTCTTCGTTTGCCGTAAAAATGTCGTCCATAAATGTTGCGCCTCTAAAAGCTTTAAAATCCATGAACGCTTTTTTTAATGTATTTTTTGATATACATACATACATAAATTGTATGATGTTTATTTATAATTGATCTACATTTTGTTCTGTCTTTATTTTATAATTTTTTTAATATAACTAGAAAATATCATATTACTTTGATTATTTTCTTCTAACCTATTTTTATTAAAGAACTGTTAACTAATTAAACAAAAACATTTTTTGACCATCTCTGTTAAAAAATTTTCAGTTACATAATATGTATTATCATGTATATTAGTATTTCAATAATTGTAAACTAATTCATTCAGAAAAAAAATATTAAAGAACATCCGCTTACATAATATTATTGTTTTTTTTTTTTACTTTTCCTTTAAAATAATTATTGCTATTGACAAAGATTTATTTACGTTCATAATGAAAAGAATCAGCACAAAAAATTTTGCGATTTATGAATAATGATTTATGGAACAACAGCAACCACCGACAGACTTGAATTATTAAGTGGCAACAATGCGGAATATAAATCATGTTATTTTTAAATTAAATGGTCATGTTCGTGTTCAAGCAAAATAGAAAATCAGTACTGTAATACCGAGAACTGTAAGAAAAATTTAGAGCAAAGATTTCAATCTATTGAACAACGTTTCAAGCAAAAAAAAAAAAAAAAAAATTGCAGAAGGAAGAAAAAGCTTTAAGACGGACTAAAGCTAAAAATTTTAAATAATGGTCTATTTTACGAAAACTATTAGATGCGACATATTTTGCTAAAGGCGTGTTTGCGATATTAAACTTTTAACTTAAGTAATATGTAAAAGTGTTATAATGTGAATGCAATGACAAATATTACAAAGAAAAAAATTTTACTTTATAAAGTGCACGTCGATATATAAATATGTCAAATCGGTTTCAAAATAGCCTAGTTATGACCAAAATGCCCCAAATTTAAATTTTATGGCTCTAGTTTAACCTATGGACACGTTTTCTATATATCAACATATCGAACATATTTAGCAGAATATATTTCCTTAAAAGTCGAAATTTTTTTTTCCAGAAATGGACGAGTTATGCCAATATTGGATCACGATAAGATACTTAAAACTCTACGACAAAACAAATGTGCCTCATATTTAATAAGATAAGATATGCATATAATAGACAAGTAAAAAAGTTTTGTGGGCCAAGCCCGACTATGTGTTGCCCTGTACCAGAGTATATATAGGCATATTTTCGAGTGATCCTTATTTATTACCCGTAGGCAGACATAGACCCGGCAAACAATTTGCTGTTATGAAGTTAAGATTTATATAATTTTAGTTTTTTGTTCTGATTGTTATTTAGATATCAACATATGAATATGCTTTTTTTTCGTCTTAGCATGCACTGAAAAAAATACGACAAATCAATTGCCATATTGAATACCATATTCATCAATGCAATTAATTTTGTTAAAGGTACCATCAACCGAATTGGTTAATATAAAAGAAAAATATTGTTTATTCAAATTGTTCTCATCTAACAAATATTTTTAACAATGCGTTTGCAACATTAAATAAAACTTTTGTTAGCAATCAAATACAAAATGTTATTAAACATATTTACAAAATATATTGTTGCTAATTAATTTAAAAAAAATTATTGGCAATTTTTAAAGAAGGAAATGGATTAGAAATGTGAATTTAATTAATTTTTTTATTTAAATATTACAAAAATGTCATCAAAAATATATTTAACAGAAACAGTCTTAGAAGGGGATCGATTAGAAGGTTTTAACACGTGCACAAAACGGATTCTTGACACAATCATCCACAATAATTTGAAAACTAGAATAAACAAAACCGCGTTAAAATTTATTCTTTACGATATTAAAGCCAAGAAATATGAAATATGATACTAAAATAAATTGTTAATATGACAATTAACAAACAATTTAATTAAGAAAATTGCTGAAAATATTAGAAGAGTTTAAAAAAATTGTATTAATTACATACTAATTCTTGTTATTTTTTTCTGTGTAAGTTAAGGGATAGGTTTATTCTGGCTCTTCCATAAAAAAGTTTTTCAATAACTTAGGAGCTATTATAAAAGTGATTGCGGCCAAATTTTATATCAATATTAACATCGATAAGAAAGATGTGGCATGTAAAGCTATTTTTGGGAGTAGAAGACCGATACTAATAAAATTTCTGCATTTAGCGATTCAACTAAATTTTCAATGAAATATATTTGGGCCATATGTTATCTAAGTAACAACATTATAAAATGGTTTATGGGTACAAAAACTATATTCCGGGAAAAAGTTTGTAGTTTTAGGGACTAATGAAATTAAGTGCCGATAACAATTAAAACGAATGTATCGAATTTCATCAAGTTATCATAAGCCCCAATTCCCGTACCTGGTTGCGTTGTACTCATTTGTAATTTACATAGTTCATTTCCTTTATTCCTCGTTAGCTGCGTGTACGATACATGTGATTTTAAATCTAAGTACCAGGTATAGTTTTCAAACATTTGTAATCTACCATTTGTGCCTGTTCGATTACATTCGTCCGTGTGATTTAAAACAGACATACATATTTGCGTATTGTTTTGGTTTTAAATCATTTTGAAGGTCATGAATTACACATTTATTGAGCTTTTATTCTAAATACTTTTATAAAATTAAGGTTACAGTTTGTTTTACACTTTGGCCTTATTTTAAAGGCCCAATTATTTTTATTAAGCTAGTAAATTGAGGTGAAGGTGGCGCGAGGTGTCTGTTTGTCAACATTGTTTTTTGTAAATCCAAACGAAAGAAACAAGTGTTTTGAGCAGGTGTGATTACATACGTACATACACATGAGTGTACGTCAATTTTCGAGTATAAGAGTGAGTGTAAGTTCATTTTCGTTAATGAATTTTGTTTGTTTGTTTGTGAATAACAAATCCTTTAGTGGCTTTGGATTAGCTCGTAACGCTCGTTTGTGTTTATGTTTTAATGCGTTGGGAATTTATTTTGTGTTTTATTACAACATTTAAGAATTGTTGAATTAAGGCGATTAGCAACGTTAAGCTGTTAAATAATACAATAAAAATAGGCAAAACAAATAAAAAGAAAATCAAGAAACAACAAAAACACATAAACAGTAAAATCGTCAGTTTGTTTGGTGAAATTGTGAGCACTATGAGGCGTATAAGCGATTTTTTGGAATACAATTTAAAAAAATAATACGCAAAGTAGTATGATGGAGAAATTAATATTGTTGTTAAAACGTGTGTTTAATTACCTATGATTACAATTGTTAAAAAAAATAAAAAAGAGTATTCCTTTGAGAATTTAACTTTGGGTAAATTTTATAAGTATATTATTATTTTTTTTTGTTAACATAACGCATGAATATATAAAACCACTAGCTGACCGCCCCGGCTTCGCTCGGAAGCAATTTAATAATTAGAAATGAAAAGGAGGCAGTGTGTTTAGTTCTTCGAGTTTCTCCATATAGGCTATAGTTCCTTCCAAATGTTACACTATCTGTCTGCCAAATTTCAAGAAAATCAGTTTATAATTTAAGAAGATATAGGTAGGGAGATCTTTTACACGTTTTGCCCTATTTTACGACTTCTAGCAATATGAGATATACCTTACAATATATTCTCATACGTAACAAATACACATACAAAATTTCATAAAAATTGGTCAAGCCGTTTCGGAGGAGTTTAATTACAAACCCCGTGACAGAAGAATTTTATATATAAAACCATATAAATTTGTAAATACAAAATTTAAAGGTGGGAAGTGTATAATATACCCTCATATATTATATATTATGCTAGACGATACCAGGCGTGTGATAATAAGCTCCCCTCGTAGTCCTTTTTTGAAAGTGTCTATATTAAAATGGGATCAATCTATTATTTATTTAAATCGGTTAAATTGATTCGGTGAGCAGGAAATTTCCACCTACCTCTGTAACGTGGAAATATCAAATTTTTTTTTTTTTTTTTGCAGTATTTATTTATTGAATCTTCATATATTAAATATGAACTAACAATAATTAATCAAATCTTATCCTAATATTTACTTAATGTCCTGCCAGTGCCAGACAAAAAGATTTAGTCATCCCGGTTTCTGTTCACATATGTAGGTGTTTATCGCTCATCTGATTGGGTGAGTGCTGCAGTGTCTCTTCTCCTTAATCGAGTGTGGCCGCCATAATTTAAAATATTTCGAGCTAAGGGATTTGGGTGCAGTTCCAGCCTTTTTAAATATTTTACTGCATATTTCGTTATCATAGTTTTTACCAATGGCACATTGAGATCCTTGTGGATATTTGAGTTTTTGACATACCAGGGAGCGGCTGTTATTATTCGAAGAAGTTTATTTTGGCGCCTTTGAATTTTTTCGATATTAGAAGCCGAGGCAGTGCCCCATAACTGAATACCGTAGCACCAAATTGGCTTTAAGATAGAGTTGTAAAGTAGAAGTTTGCAATCGAGACTAAGAACAGAATTTCTTCCAATGAGCTAATTAATTTGAATTGCTTTTAGCTTCATTTGAGTTAATTTAGCTTCTATATGCCATTTCCACGTTAAACGCCGATCTAGATGTATACCGAGGTACTTTACATGCGAGTGTTGGGGTATTATTTGATTATTGATTTTAATAGGGGGCATGTTTCCCGACGCAATGTGAATGTTATATGTGCGCATTTTTGCTCATTGATCTTTATCCTCCATTGTTTTAACCACCTTTCCAGTTCAAATATGTGATCCTGTAAGTAACGAGATGCTTCTTGACAGTTTTCATGTACGCTTAGGAAAGCTGTGTCATCCGCAAATGTTGAGGTTTGTGTGTAGCTGTTTGTTGGCATGTCCGAAGTATAAATTAAGTACAATAGAGGGCCCAGGATGCTGCCTTGTGGGACTCCAGCGTTAACTGGCTGAGGAGAACTTAAAAAATCGCCTTCTTTAATAATAAATTGACGACCGACTAAGTAGCTTTCTAACAGCTTGTGTATGTTTGCTGGCAAGTTTTGCTGCAATTTCAGTAGTAAACCTTCATGCCAGACTTTATCAAAAGCTTGAGACACATCGATGAAGAGTGCTAAGCAATATTTTTTTTCTTCAAAGGCTTTTCTTATTACTTTTACTATTCGATGAGTTTGTTCAATTGTGCTATGCTTTCTTCTAAACCCAAATTGATGATTAGGAATACATCTATTTTCATTTAAAATCGGCGTTAATTTTGCCACTAGTAGTTTCTGAAATAGCTTTGAAATATTAGATAATAAGCTAATAGGCCTGTATGACTCAACTTTTGTGTGATCCTTTCCTGGCTTTGGTATCATGGTTACTAAGGAAACCTTCCATTTATGAGGGTAGTATTGAAGTCGTAAAATAGCATTAAAAATAAAAAGAATAATTTTCTTTGCTGTACTTGGTAGCTCCAAAAGCATTTTATTACTGATCTTATCAATACCGGATGCCTTCTTGGTGTTGAAATTACAAATAGCCTTTTCGATTTCTCTAAACTCGAATCTTAGGGGAATAGCTGCTCTAACATTTACAGACGGTAAATCGACTGCTATATCGTGAAATATATTATGGGTAAATACATTTTTCAGATGATTAGCAAACAGATTTCCTTTTTCAATATCATTTCTTGCCCAACTTCCATTCAAGTTTCTCAATGGTGGCTTAGAGATAACTGGTCTATTGAGGCTTCTAGCTGCACGCCATAATGAGTAATATGATTGTGGAGTTGCATCAAGTCCCTTGAGATATTTTTTTCGAGGGAAGCCGTTTTCTAAGACTGCAGTAACTTTCTCAGCCTTTTTGTGCACTCTTTTAATAAAGTCTTAAGTTGGGGGGATCTGTGCAATTGCCACTCTCTACGAACTCTCCTTTTTTCAGTCAATAGACGCTCGACATCTGTGGAATATATTTTTATAGTTTTTGTTTTTTTGGGGGCAATATTGGAATGTTGAATAGCTAGTTTCAGAAAACTGTCAAAATTAACAATAGCGAGATCCACGTTCTCCGGTGTGCTAAGCGGAATATTTTCTGTGCAATGGGCACTCAGATATTTTTTATATTTTAACCAATTTATTTGTGAGGCTGATGTCGATAAGTAACCAGACGGAGATACGATTCTATTTGGATTCATTATAGTAACAATTGTAGGTGTGTGATCTGAAGATAATTCTAGGGACGCTTCCACATGAATCGTGTCTATGGGGATGTTATTAACCACGCCAAAATCTATGACATCTGGAACTTTTTGCTGATCAGTAGGCCAATATGTTGGTTGTCCGCTCGCGACCACATTTAGGTCCATTTTACAAATTGTGTTAAACAAAACACGACCCTTAGGTGTAATAAGTCGTGACCCCCAGAAAGTGTGTTTAGCGTTATAATCGCCAGCAGCCAGGAAGCAGGGTCCTAATGATTTGAAATATTTATTATATTGGCTTTCTGATATTGAAAATCTAGGTGGGGAGTATAATGATGAAAATACTATATTTCGAGATAATTCCTCAACGCAAATGCTCGTTGCTTGGAGATAATCTTCACGATGATCGCACATTAGGTAGTGTTTTACTCGGTTTTTTATCAAAATGGCAGAACCTCCACAAGCTCTACCTCGAGGGTCCTTGGTATCATATAATATATAACCATTGACTTGAAACGTGTTTCTTGAGGTCAGATGGGTTTCAGAAACCATCATAACATCAATTTGTTTATTTTTAAGGAAGTATTCTAGTTCATTTTTATGTTGGCGGATGCCGTTTGCGTTGCAAAAGCAAATTTTTAAACAGTTCATGGCTTGTTTAGTACAGCTTGCAATAACATCGATTGCATTCTTAACATTTCCTGCATCATATTACCCATTGTGTTTGTAAAGTTATTTACTGTTTATACTAATGTTTCCATGGTTTTCTCTAGACGACTTAAGATAGAAATCATTATTTGGCAACTCACCTTGCATTGGCATATGGTTTGATTTTAGGATGTTCTGTTATTACTAGGCTGCGGTACCTGAACGTCATTAATGTAAACTTGATTTGTTGCCTGCATTTGAGCGGGATTAGGTTTCGGTCCAACCGAGCGCTTGACGATAGAGTATACAGGGCATCCTCTATAGTTGGCCGTGTGATTACCACCGCAGTTGCTACATTTTTTTACATTGGGGTCGTTTTTAGACTTATCGCAGAGAGCTGTACCATGTAATTCTCCACATACGACGCAAACAGGGGTTAAATGACAATATGCCTTAGTGTGACCAAATTCTTGGCAGTTTAAACATTGCACGGGACCATTCCTTTTGTGCGGCTCCTCTATTGTTATTTTTCTATACAGGATATATTTAAGATTATAAATGGGATGCGTTTCGTTCTTTTTGAGCTTAATGTCGCCGGGTTCTAACTCCACTCGAAATAGTGGCTGAGGATTTTTTTCTCTATTTTTAATGTTTATTACAGTTTTTATTTTGAAGCCCTTCTCTTCTAAAAACGTTTTTATCTCACCTGGGTCCACGCATGAGTCAATGCCCTTAATCACTACCTGAAGACCTTTACTGCTCTTCAGTTGATATGTATAAAAATTCTTATTAAGTGCTTCAAATTTAGTTATTACCTTACGAAAATCTTCTTCACGATTAACTTGTATTTTTGTCTCATTAATACTAATCCGCTTTATTGCAGCTACATAAAAAGAATTTTCACCTATTACCGATATCAAATTCTTTATTAATTCATTTGAGTTTTGCTCTCTAAGATATATCGGCGGTGGCTTAGAAGATTTGATAACGTTTTGTGCTTCCGGGGATTCCTCATCCAGAATTGCAAAACGATTTTGTGAACTTGTTCTATCAGCTGTACCATCTTTTGAGACTTTTGAGACCGAAGCAACTGCTGAGGAGGTTGGGCTGCGACCCCGTTTAAGCAGTGTTATGTACCTATCAATACCTACTTGTACTGGAGGCTTTTGAGCACTTTTTACTTGTGGAGCTGAGTTTTCCATCATGCCTGATTTAGGGGTAATATTTTCATCACTTATTAAAATTGTTTTTGCTGTTGAGGCAACGCTAGCAGGTTTTATATTTGTTATTGTATCAACCGTGTTATTAAATACAGACGGTGAAAGGGATCGCGTGCGAGTAATAGGTTTAGCCGTTAGGTATTTGCTATCATCGATTCTTTTTTTATTTCTGCATTTGTTTCGTTAACACTCACTGTGATATATGCATTTCTACTGTTTGCACTCATAAAAGTTTTTTTTTTTTTTTTCTTTTACTGTTTACAGTTTTGCTCTTCTTATTTGTTATTGTTTATCAACACCGAGAATAAAAAAAAAATGTGTGTTTATGTATGTATGTACATACATGTATTTTTTTTTTTTTTCTTTACTTGTTTTTACTTTTGTTAATACTTTATTTGTTAAAAAAAAAATAAACCGTATGCCGAGCTTAGAAAACACGTCTATCTTCAACGAGCGCGACAGACATTTATGATATTTCATTTAATTACATTATACATTTAATTATATTATTTTTTGTACATATTCAGCTAGAATTTATTTTAATTAAGTTACTTATTTTGCATTTCATTTGGGCTAATTCCCTTTTAAACATAACCACTAACACTGAACGCCCTTACCCAGTTGGCAAAACTGCCGTCGACGACATTGTCGTCAACTTTTTATGCACGACATGTCCTCTATCACTTAGGATTTCTAAAATACTTGACATTGTCGAATACAAATACACTCATAATATTGTATACACTTGTTTAATGTATTTTTCGTTGCTTGTGAAACAACAGCAGATATAATTCTCATTTAGTTCATTTGTGAGTAAGTATAAGTGGGCAAGGTTTAGTTACAGTCGGTGCGATTCTCACAAGACAAGCAGCCGCCATACAAGTCTAGGAAATTTAAAGAATAATTGATGAGCCGACTGATTTCACGAAGGTGAACTGGATTGAACATTTTTGGACAATACCTAGCCTGTGGCTTAAGTATCGAGTTAATTGCCCAGCGGCTTCGGCTGACTGTTCTCACAGCGACCTCGGTTGACTGTTCTCACAGAGGCTTCGGCTGACTGTTCCCACCCATAGTGCTCTAGCATGGTGGAAAGTAGTTTGAATTAGAATTAAGGTATTTTAGTTTAAACAAAAAGCACACGTGAAGCAACAGGGCACGACATAGGCCACACGGCGAAGAGGAAAGCTACAACCGATGATCCGATCATGATCTAATCTGATATGATCTAAGCAGATAACCCGAAACTGATTAAATAGCCGACCCGAAAGAAGCCGATTACCGATTCCTTTTATACTTCGAAGTGCAGCCAATTGTATTTCCGAACACACATCCTTGCAGATCGAAGATGAATCCCGTAAGAGCGGATTACCCGAGCCCTGTTAAATTGCCAAGAGTGGACGACACGATCAACAACGAATCCCCTGAAACCGGTGTAATTCCAGTGTAGTTATCGTAGCAAAAAACCTCGTGATAATATAATTGTTAAACTTAGAAATAATCAATAAAGAAGAATAATTACCATCCCAGAAAGGGTAAATACATTGTTATATTACTTAAGGGTATGGAACCGTAAGGGTGTGGAACCGTAAGTTGACCTTGGAATCGTATGAGTTACCCCAGCCGGTGATAGAACCACGTTTCACCTCCCCTCGTATTCCTAAAGCCATCTGCACAAACTTTCCCTTCCAATGAGACCAGTTTATAGCACATCGGTTGTCTTAAAAAATTCACATATATTTTATATACCGCATATGCCTAGAAATTTTCCAATTATTTTTTTAACCATCCGTGAAACTAGACCTTTCTTTCCAACGCATGCCTTGTAAATCGGCTGAGTGACAATCTATTTTTAAATTTTCAAATAAACTAGCGTTTGCCTACCGCTCGAAATTCGACCAACATCATCTATGCAAATATGAAGAAAACTTACATATAAGTATAAATGAATTGACATTTTTCGAGCATTTGTTTATATTTTAGTCTTAGTGGCTCGATTTCACGAGGAACCAACCCCCTGTCCATACATATGTTATTTTCCACTCAAAGGCGTGAATGTGTAATTTAATTTTGTAACTTCAATAATATAAAAAAATCAGAGAGTACCAATTGAAAAATAGAAAAGTACCAAAAGTGCTAAAGTCTTCCCTTATAGTTTCTCAATCACTCTGGACTCTGATGGTGAATTTTATGTTTATAGGTTCTGTATTAATAAAAAAATTCCATACCAGTTAAAAAACGAAAAAGTACCAAAAAGTACCCTCCTGCAGATTCTCACTTACTCGGGACTTTGCATGTTTTATTTAATGCTTCTTGGTCCCATACTAACGGAAAAAGTATCAATTGAAGAACAAAAGGGTACCAAAGGGTAAAAGATTTCAAGAATTTCAACCTCTCAAGATATTGCATGTTTAATTTCATGTTGCTAGGCTCTATATCAACGAAAATTAACAAAGTACCAGTTGTAGAGCGAAGAAGTACCAAAAAGCTCCCCCTTACAGATTCTTAGTCACTCAGATCAGAGCCATGCATATTTAATTAAAAAATTCAAGAACTTGCAGTTGTACGGCCCGATGATGCCCTTAAACCGCACCAAATAATATTTTTTTGTGAATGCATTGGCTGTTCAACAACCATTGACCAAAGAATCACGACTCATTTTCATAAAAGTCTTCAACAATCTTAACGCGCTGCTCAATTGTGTACCTCTCCATGGTTGAACTTGTCAAACACTGAAACAAAGAAATGTCAACTTAAGTTGGACAAAAAACTTGACGTTAAGGTGTGATTCACAATTAACATCACGCATTATGGTTGGACCACCCTTTATAATAAGAAAACATAATTTTACCCCACAAATGTCCATTCATGGGGCAACAAAATTAATGACAATATCTATATTTGCTAAGATTTGATGCTGGATAATTTTTTTTTGAAACTGGTCTATCGTGCGTCTAGTTTACCTAAAAAAATACCTCTCAAAAATAGCAGTCGTCGTCACCATAGTGCAGTCATAAGAGTACATGTTAATAATAAAGTTTTTTATCTAAAAAAACTATTCTCTATGTCTTATTATCAGTACTATTATTAACGATATTGATAAATCTAAGGGATATCAAATAACAATTATTTTAATTACATTAAATATATAAATAACTTTCAAGAATTATTTGTTATTAGAGTGAACAATATTAAATAACAATTACAAACGGAATGACAAACTTATATACAAATGCCACCTTTAGTATGTGGTATAAAAAGTAAGTTCTATGTCGTAAAAATGACACAAAAAAAAAACATTTGTAATTTCTAAAAGAAATTCATAGCGATAAAAAGTAATAGGGCAGGTTTAGGAGACCACATGCTAAAACGTTATGAAAAACACGAAAAATATGCTTAAAAATATACAAATGTTAAAACAAGTTTATTATTTAAGCATAATTTGGAATGTTCTTCTTTGATTCAAATTCTTGTTTAAACAGCTTGATTGTGATAGTCCTATTTCCTCATTATTCAAAAAAAAAAAAAAATTTTTAATTTTCACTATTAAGTAAATTTTTTAATTGAAAAAATGGTGGCTTTTCTTGAAAACGCATCGAAGGAGGAAAAATGTACATGAATAAAAAAACAAAATTTACGAAAATTGTTTTTGTTATCTCTACACTTCCAAAATTAAATTAACGTGAGAGATTAACGCGTTTCTGTCTCTTTTAAAAACTGTAAATTTTTTAGGATAAACAAAAACAATTTTTGTAAATTTTTTGTAAAGTTGTTTTTGTTTTCATGTAAATTTTCACTCCTTCGACGCGTTTTCAAGAAGAGCCATTAATATGTTTGTTTTTAGTACATTAGCAAAAACATGTTTGTTTAATGTCCTTATCGGAGCATACTCCGGTAGTTGTATTCGATTTTGCTTACAACTTTTCCTGAGTGTACCCTATTTGGGACTCATGAGCAATCATGAGCCCGCGGGAACTAAATTTATTGCATGTAAATTTCTTTAGTAGTTCGTTATGACATAGTTGCTATCGTAAAAGTTATTGTCGCTAAATTTCATGTAAAAACAAACATTTATAAGAAAGTTATGACATTAAACTCCATTTTCTGGAGTAGTATTTGTATAGGAGCTACGGCCAAATATGGGCTGATTTCAGTAGAACTTTAAAAGTAATTAAGATTGCAATCGGTGTTTCCAGTGAAATTTCGAGAACGATACATTTTAGTTTCCAAAAGAATACAATTTTTCCCAAAAAGATACATTTTGAAAAAAATTTTAAAATCCATCTTTAACGTTTAACATTTATGAACATAACATTTGTATTTCATATTAAATGAATATTGTCAAGAAAATGATATCATACAAATTCATTTTTATATTTATTTAAGTCATAAATATTACGTATGTAATTTTTAAAATTACAGTAAGCAAACTTTAAATTTAATTATATGTAACTATGTTTGGATGTTATCAAAACAAATTAATTTTTGTAAAAATTAATATATGTAGTACGAGTTAAGGCGTTTATACCAAGGCGATTATATCAAAAAGTACTGCTACAATTTTTGAGTTTTTCCATTTAGAAGGAAAAAAGACTTGTAGTGATGATTTTGTTAAAAAAACGTGATAAATGGGAGTAATTGTGGGAGAAGAATTTTGATAAATTTTGGATGGCTTCCATCAATTCCTGCAGCATTAGATTTTATGGATAAACAACTAAACAATACGTCACATTGATCTACACATGTGAAAAATAATTTGTTGTTCTCAGAAACGTTGTCAGAATTATTACTATTAATATAATCAGTTGCGATCAGCTTCAATAATGGGGATATTCAAAAAAGTTTAATTTATAATATCAGCATCAACTGTACACGATTTCAGAGATATTGCTTTGCCGATACCAATTTCACGAATAGTTTGCCATGTCTTTTTGGACCCCAAATTACACGAGAACTAATTGGCGTAGAAATCAGATTTAGCCTTCTTAATCATCTTGTTGGTCTCTTTTCTTGCAATACAATATTCATTCAATAGTTGTGTTGTTTTAAAGTGTTTCCATCGAGAATATAAAAAATTTCTATGAAAAATAGCTTCTTTTATGCTGGAGGAAAACCACGGTTTTTTCTTCTGACTGACGGTTTTTGTTATCAAAGGGACCGTTTGATTAAATATATTACGTAGATTGTACTCCAGGAAAGAAAGCTGACCATCCACTGAGAGGATAAAATACAAACAACATTTTCTAGTGTTGCCAAGTCAATATTTTTGAAATCACGAAAGATTATTAACTGTCTAGTTGCCAACAAATCGAAATTATACGCCATGAAAATAAGATCGTGTCTAGAAAAACATGACGCTGAGAGTTGGTCATAAAGAAGTACATTACATTCATTGCTCACAAAAAAAATTTTTTTTTTTTATTATTATTCCTACACTAAATCCCGCGAAGCTTTTTGCTTGTCTGCAGGAGACCAGAGTCTCTGGCGGGAAACGAACCCGCAACCCCGGTACTGATAGACTAGCTCACTACCAGCTAGCCTACCGGGGCACCCCCATCTAAGAGTGTGTTGTTTGTTGCAGCGCAGTGCGTTGGGGTGGTTGTATTAGGTGAAGTAAGTCCAAGTGAGGTCATATTATCAGAAAGATTTCGTTCTACTAATATGTTGGAATTTAAGTCACCAACTAATATCACGTCTTTATAAGGAGCTGTTATTGTTTCCAGAGTTTTAACAAAATTATTTAATGGTAAATTTTTATTTGGTCTATAAACACTTCCCACTAGCAGTTTTCTTCCCTCACTATTAACCTCAATTAGCAAATACTCTTCAAAGTTAGCTGAAACCTTACCACCGAAGAAATCAGCATTCTTTGAAGTTCATTTAACACTAAAGTAAATGCCCTTTTTAATATATATGGCCACACCACCATATCCATCATCTCTGTCAACTCTGCATATTAGATCTGTAATATTAGCATCAAACCAGGTTTCGGATACGCATATGAAATCCATTTCTGACTTCTCAAATATAATGCGGAATTCATCAATCTTTCCTAATAAGCTTTGTGTATTAATGTGACAAATTTTAATGCCTGCTTTTTGGTTAGCCAAAATTCTAATCATATTACCAATACTATCTCTGGAACGAATTCTATTGTTATTGTTCATCACTAATCACAAATCGAAAGCAATTGGAAAAATATTTGTTGTTATAATTAATATAAAGTCAATAATTAATAAAATGTAGTTGTAAGAAATATTAATGTAGACAGTGATTTTAAGTATTGCAAAAGTTGCAGAAAAAATACATAAAAATTACAATTTATTAGTAAAATTTATAATATGTCTTATTATTAAACTAGAAAGCACCATCGAATCACTCAGAGACAGGAAAATGATCAGGCCCATGAAAAAGTTCATTCAGATTTTTCATTCAGATAAATCATCAATTTGTATTGCATTTCCGCTGGCATTAGTTTTTATATAAACCAGTCCCCGCATACTGAAAGCACTATGCATACGATTGTTCTTTTTAAGGCGGATTGCAGCACGCAGAATATTGAAATTAGTTGCTGTAAGATTTTCATTGATGAAGAATTTATTATCAGAATTTTCGCCAATATGACTTAGGCGAAAACAAAAACCTTTATTAGACTTGCGAAAATTTGCGAAACTTAATATTTTAAATGAACGAAAAATCATTCGTCTTTTGTAATTTGTTTTTTAAACTACGTGCCTAAAAAAGTTAAAAAGTAATTTTCATACGAAAATAACTATCAGCCATGTCACAGAGTACAATTCCGTTCGGAAACGGAATTCATTCCGTATTATGGTGCCTCAGAAAGTTACGAAAAAACTTTGCAAAATATACTTTCTATCAATAAACAAATATGTTTTCTTCGGTTTCGAACGGAATTGTACTTTGTGACATGGCTGTATATTTTGGTTTAATTTTAACTTAACGGAAAACTTTTAAAATAAACTACAAAAGGTATATATCAAACTTTTTTAGGCGTATTACTTAATTATTCCCACACCACTATAGTGGAGTGCTGATGTTTCTAAAACCTTAAAATATTGATCCAGGATCTACCTTTAAGTATACCGATCGACCTCGAATCACTTTCTTAGTTGTATAAACGATGTCTGTCTAGCTGGCTGTCCATGTAAACCTTGTACGCAAACTGCAGGTCGCAATTTTGCAGATAATATGATGAAATTTGGTACATATTGAAATTGGATAAAATCGGTCCATAATTTTACATAGCCCCCATACAAGGTTATATACTGAATGTGTCCTTTGTGTCCATAAACCATCTTATTATGTGGGTATTTAAATAACATTTGGTCCAAACTTATTTTATTGCAGTCACAATCATCTTATCGAATTTTATGGGAATCGGTCCACATTTGAAAATAGTAGCTCCCATACAAATACCACTCCTTAAAATAGCTTTTAATGCCATAACGTCCTTATTAATGTTGGTGCTGACATAAAAATTCAGGACAATAAGTTTTACGATAGGTACGATAGGGGGATGGACTGTGACAAGTAAAGGTTGAAAGTTCTTGATTGCCACTCACGTGGGAGTGACCAAGGATGATTCCTTTGCTTCACAGTCAAAGCAGCTCACTACCTCCGTTACCAGGTATTCCCCGGGCAATGGCTTTAGAACACCCGTTCAGAGGCTAGCTAGAGTGAGAATGGTCGAAGACGTCTCAGGTCAGTAGGAAGAACTTCTGAAACTTAGTTTCTGTAAAGTATCCTCATGGCTCGTTAAGGGCGTCTCAGGAAGTAGAAGGAACGCGGATAATCTTTGCCTTTGAAAAACTTTACAAATTGCCTGCCTGGAGGTTGCTGGCAGCCCCAGCACCAGGATCGGATGCGGAAGCCTAATAAGCTACCACATCTTAAATAAAACTTATTAATGAAACCTCAACTATATTTAACCAAAAAGATCTGATTTACTGATGACAACCTTTAGCATGAACAAACGGACACGATTTGGAACCTGGAATGTTAGGACGCTGTCTGAACCATGGGGCCCTATGCTCCTTATAGCCCCTTCGGGAACATATATATATATATGTCTACTATGACAAAATTTTGTGCTGGTAGATCTAAAATTAACCAAAGGTCTCATATAAACCCCTATCCTAAGATCTTATATAGAAGAATTTATCTAAATAACATTCGGCACAAAGAACTTTTACGTCCATCTTAACCCCATAACATTATTTTGTTAAGGACGGTCCATGCTTGCCCATGGGTCCTTAATAGGGTACACTAGCAAAATTTTTTTTCTATATTGTGGTGTAGGATATATATGGTCGGGCTTGACTGACTTTACGTTCTCACTTGTTTTATTTAAAATTTAAACTAGCGATAATTTGTTTTCAACATTGGAGAGGATAGTAAATTATTTCTGTTTCGCAGCATGTTTCAAAATGTAAGCTCTCAAAATTTTGTATGGCGAAACATATTCCTTCAATTGTGATTGGGGCGCCAAACATGAATGGGAGAGCGAAACACGAATATTGCTGGCCTTGTGAGTATAAAAAACGCTGTTTAAGTAAATCGTAATTGGGGCAAACGTTTTCAAAAAACTCCTTTCTGTGCATAAATACTAACACTGCGTTTAAAATTATTTTAATAACTTCATAAATTTTAATTTGTTATTTACTATTGCAAATAAGGCATTCACGTGCACGTTCTATTTAAAAAAAAAAGCAAAGCACCACCACCTACAATATCAATTAGTATTTTTCCTCCATGTGCACGAAATTAAAAAAATTATAAACCAAAATAAATATAAAATTTGCATGTTTAAATTAATTTTCTAAACTGAATTTTAAATGAGCAAAAAACTGTACACACGATTACGATGAAATGTCAAAAATAATATTTTATTAACTTTAAAATTACCTTAAACCCTTGGCTTATTTATTTAAGATTTTCATTTTTTTTTAACTAGATTTTTTTCCAAAGGTGGTTCCGCTTTTTTAGTTTAATAAACATAAAGGGCAACACTTTAAGCGAGCAGCATATTCCATATTTAAGTGGATGTGTATGTTTGCTTTTTCTAAAAAATCTCAAAAGTTTGATATTTAAATAACGTGCAAGTTCTTTTTTGGAAAATTACAAGTGAAAGTAAGAAACATGCAAAAGGTTAACACTCCTTGAAAGTACTTAAAGTTTTTTATTTATTTATAGTTGCCACAGTGGGCTAAGATAACAAAAAAAAAAAAAAAAAAAAAAATAGGTTTCTTTTTTAAAGAATTGTAAATATTTCTGATTTCGTTTGGATTTTCCCAAATATACATATTTTTGCGTATACCGGTAATACCCCGCCCATGGGGTGAATTTGCACAATCACAGGAAATAAAAGAAAACAAAAAATTTTGGTTATAAAGTAAACCTTTATTTCTATTAAGCCGTAATATGCAAAAAAAAATATTAAATTTCATATATTTTGTAAACAGAAAATTAAGAACAAAAGAAAATAAAAAAAAATTAGAGAGACTTTGAAGTAACTGCCGACGATTTAATTATGGGCTTGTGAATTTTTGCCTGAAGTTGAAGACTCTGTTCTGTTTGAACACGTTTGCCTCTCCAAGAAACGATTTTTTTTTTAATAAAAAAAACACCGGAATTAAAACCATTTCGATCGGAATGTCTGACAGGCCTGAAAATTGTCATAAATGTCATTAAATTTTACTTAATATGGTTTCATATGTCTAATAATAACAAAATTTATTTTAGGACATTTTCATGGGGTTTTTCAACCTAAAATAACAATATAAATTTTTTTTAAGAATTAATTTAAAATAATCCACAAATGCCATTTAGAGAACTCATACTAGAAACACTTAAAAGTGTATAAAATCGTGATGAAAAACTTTGCATATGACTATAATTTATGGTGTAAATTTTTGTCAGGAATCTTAACTTGTTTGTGTTTGCAGACTACTGTATTAAATATTATTTCTCATTCAAAACTTATGTATAAATCTTGCTTGGATAAAAAGAAATCACAAAAACTATTAATTTAAATGACATGAAAGTTCAGATTTTATTTTAGTAAAACTATAAATACGAGTAACAAACATGCAACAGAAATATTACAAAAGTAAAGAGTTAACACTCCTTGAAATTATTTCAAGTCAGCTATTTACTTTACACAGTGGGTTAAAAAAAGAAAAAAATCATTTATTTTATTAAATGCATGTGTGCTTAAAGGTAGTGTGAAAAAGGCCACTTTATCTATTAAAAGCCCAGGAGTCAATGTATTTTACCTAAGGGTTATTGCCCAGACTGTTTTACTTCCCGGAAAAGTGGAATAAATTTAAATTTTCAGGGATACTGAGAAAAATGTGCTCTAAAAAAAATAATAACAACAAATATTTTTTTAATTTATGAAAAGTTTTTAAGGTAATTTTAAAAGTATAAAATTTGTACTCATTTTCTCAATGTTTACTTAGAAAATTGGCTGTTCTGGTAGAGTGGTTGGCAGTAAGGCAGTGCGATAATGGGTTCGAATTCCGCAAGGCACTCTGGTCTCTTTCACTTTAGCAGACTAACCGACAACAGAACTATTGCTAGGCAAATTGAAATTGTCTTTATATATCGCACTTGATCAACAAGAGGGTATTAGTTAAAAAATTTGTATTTTTTTATTTTTGAAAAAAATCGACACGTAATATTCATATATACCGCTAAAAAAATATGGTGCCATGTTATAAACTTTTTGATAATGAAACGACGTTTGGTTAAAAAAAATTCTTTTTCATATGCCTTTAATATATAAAAACAATTTTTGTGAGTGTATCCTATTTGGGGACTATCATGGACCCGCCTTAACAAAATTATGTTGTGATGTTAAGATTCATGTAAAAGTTCTTGGTGCCGAATATTGTTTAGATATCTTCATCTCTTAGAGATTTTAGTATGGGGGTTATATGGGACCTAAAATAAATTTTAAACATACCAAGAAACAATTTTGTCATGACATATTAACTATTAAAGGGCTGCCCTAAATATCCTAAATGTTCTGTGTTCTACTTCACACTGTTTCCACTCACAGTAATTCACTGTGAAAATAAATAGCAAAACAAACTTAACAACTCACGACTCTCATCAAAAAAAACAGGCATAACGTGAAAAGCATAATATAGAACTAGTATATCAACTCGAGAGAGCGTTCTCAATTTTTTAGTTCACCCCTCACACATATAGGCTCTGTGTGAATTCAACACACATAAAAAAAACAAAAACAAAACAAAATTTGAAAATTTTCAATTTAAAATTTTTCACAATATAAACTTTTTGTTTAATTTTATGACACAAACACACAATTAATAATTTTTTCCAATACATTTTGCTCCTTTGCTTTTTCAAAATGTTTTTATTTTTCACAAACTAAAAATTTTTAAATTGACACTAAATTTTTTCTGTTGTTAATCTTATTAAAGCCAGCAGAGTAGCATTTTGTGGTACGAAAATAATATTTATAATCATAAATTATTTAAATATTTTCCGATATTGCGAAATAAAAATTTGACAAACATTGTTTTTAAAAGTTTATGAATGCAGCCAGCATTTATAAATTGAAAATTTATTGAACTAATAAAATTTTATTTTGGAAAAAAAGTGTTGCCACATTTTATACGATTTTATGCAACTATGTTTAGTGGTGGAAATAGCTTTACACACCAATACATTTAAAAAAAACCTTACTAATACAAACATAAGTTAGGTACCACTGACAATTGAGTTATGTACCTGTCAAACAGTCGGCATATTAGTTATATACTATTTTGAAAAGTTTTTCTCTACTGCTTTGTTAGTGCTAGTGTTGTCAAAATAAACAGAATATCAACACAAATACCGACAATGAAAAAAGAAACGGTTAATCATAATAAAAGCATCGAGCGCACTAGAACATTTACAAAATAGGAATTAAATAAAATAGAATAATTATCTTAAAAACAGAAATGGATACCTAAAATGTAAGCGAAATTGTATTTTTTTGAAATATTTTCTAAATTTTATTTTGTACGTTAGCAATTTTTTCTTTGGTATATGTCTACAATCAAAAAATTAAAGCATGTATTGATGCTTCATTTCAGTTTAAATGTTCTTATCTTAATGTTGTTATCTTAATACAAAACCAATATTTATAAGGATCTTATGGCATTCAAAGCTATTTTCGACGGTAGACTCATAGAAAAATGCATATTCATATTGATGGTGCCCTAACATCAGAACTGTGACATCATTGTTAATACATATGACATCAATAAGGCAAAAAGCGACATCAATCCAATGGGCTGTTGGGTGATTTTTCATTATGTTGTATGAAAAATGGCCCATTTTTTTTGATTTTCTCCTCTATGGTATAACAAACACCGGCTTCGCTTACTAAAGCTTCTCTGCACAGACGGCCTTCGGCCGGGCGCAAGGATTTTCTCCTCTATGGTATAACAAACACCGGCTTCGCTAACTAAAGCTTCTCTGCACAGCCGGCCTTTTGCCGGGCGCAAGGATTTTCTCCTCTATGGTATAACAAACACCGGCTTCGCTAAGTAAAGCTTCTAAAATCTGCCTTGTTTCCAAATGAAAGCCGACTATGCAGAGAAGCTTTAGTTAGCGAAGCCGGTGTTTGTTATACCATAGAGGAGAAAATCCTTGCGCCCGGCCGAAGGCCGGCTGTGCAGAGAAGCTTTAGTTAGCGCAGTGTCCATGGACACTATGACACTTTTTGGAGTGTCATAACGTCCATGGACACTATGACACTAGACGTTATAACATGCCACCGGGAAAAAATTCGTTTTTGCTTTTTGGGTCATTTTTCCTTTTTTTTTGGGCCCTTTTTCGTTTCTTTTGGGCATAATTTCATATATAACTTTTTGGGTCATTTTTCATGTTCTGTTGGGCGATTCTTCATTTGGGCGATTTTTCATTTTTTTTTTGGGCCATTTTTCTTTGGGCGATTTTTCCCACAGCCAATCCAATGACGAACCTCATCATAAAATGTTGTCATATTTTATGCGTCATCTATGCTATGACTACAGTGACATCAATTCGATGCAACATTTTGTGTATTATTAACATTATTTTCATGTTTAAAAGGTAAAATGAGAAGCGAAATTCTCATATTCTATTTTTTAAATTATTTAGTTAAATACATGAATATTTTAATGTCTTATAATTGAAAGTTCTTCTATAAACAAAGGGTGGAATACAACAAAAGTGAAACAAACATATGTAACGGGTAAGTAAATAATAATATTCACTCACTTTTTCATTAAATTGAGCCTAATAAGTTCTTTCTACGATGTTACTGAGTCATCGCACTGATGACATGTTATTAAACTGACTCCGTTTCGCCATTTCTGTTATGCCGATGTTTCATCCCATTGATGACATAATTAAAATGTTTGACCCCTGATGACAATTTGACCAAGTGATGTTAAGGCTGACATCATACATGGGCATACTGCATTACTTTTTTACTGCAGCAAGCGTTTCAGTAATCAGTAAATGCTTACTGGTAATGAAATATAATTGTCATTACCAGTAAATTTTTACTGATTACTAAAAAAAAATCAGTATTCAGTAAAGTTTACTGATTACTGGAAGAAAAAATCAGTATGCAGTAAATTTTACTGATTACTGAAAAAAAAATTCAGTAATCAGTAAAGTTTACTGAATACTGAAAAAATGACAGTAATCAGTAAATTTTACTGAATACTGAAAAAAATTTCAGTAGTCAGTAAATTTTACTGATTGCTGAAAATTGAGTCACGATTACGTATTTTTTTTTTGACAAGCTCAAAGCCTTGCGGGTTTAGCACAAGAAATATTTGTAAATTTGAAAATTTGTTAAATAAAGATAAACATTTTTTTTTATTATTGGCTTTTCTTAATACAAGCATTTCAAAATTTATATCACTGAGTTTTTGTCTTCTGGAACGATTCACAATCCCAGCGAAAGAAAACAATCTTTCTACAGGAGCAGACGAAGGCAAAGGAGTATTGTATTTCAAAAACACGTTTTTAATAGCACTGTGATTATGGAGACAATTTATGCTAGTGTCTTGTTCGGCCAGGTACAAAATTGTTTCCTGGAGATAGTTTGCCAAGTCACCTGAATTAATAGTTATGCCCGCTTCTGTTTAAGAAAATAAGATAAGCATGTGAATATTAAATACAAAAATTTAATGGAAAATAAGATGCAAAACGTTACCATTACTTTCCTCTCCAAAATCTAAAAATGATTTTTGCGGTCTTTGAGGCAAAGCACGGCTTTTAAGTGTGGGTATTTTTCCATATTTTACAACATATGTATTAATCATTTCCTTAACCTCTTCTTCTGTTTTCCCCGTTGCCGTTTCTAAAAGTGGTTTTAGAAACCTTTGCTTTATTTCCGGTATTGTTATTGCGGCAATAATGGCATCCCAAGTGTCAGGCTGGAGCAGAAAATATTTTTCGAATCTCTTAACTAATGCCTCTTGCAGTTTTTTACTTAATTCGACTAAGTATTTAAATTCGGCTTTATGTAAACGGCCAAATTTTATTTTTAAAGAGACAAGAGTTTTATTAACGTTTATTGAGTACACAGAAAAAATTATTAAATTTCTCCAATCACCAAATTTGTTCTAAATTCATAATATCAAGCAAACAATTTGTTGATTATGCACCTATTGCCAAAATGATTATATTGATTACTAAAAATTTTAATATTTTGAAAAAATATTTTCAAAAAATGATATTTTTAATTTTAATTAAAAAAGTGATCGAAAAACTTTGCCATTTCAAATAATGTGTTAATTTATTTAAATAAATATTGACAATTCCCAACAACAATTCTACAAGTTTGAATTATTTTATTTTAAACGAAAAAAGTCAATTAAGATTTTTTGTTATTTAATTAAAATTTTAATTGAAAATTTACTTTAAAACAACTTAAATGTTAATTAAATCAAAACTGAATTTTTAATTTTCTTTCAACTAAAAAAATAATTGATTCAATTATCACATTAATTAAATTTAAATATTTTTTAAACCATTTTTTAATTGATAAAACACTTTTTTCTGTGTACGAAAATTCTTACAGTTTTATAATTCTTGTTTTTTTTTTTTTTGTATGTATAGGTAGTAAAAACCTCCCGATACTTCATTCGTATCAGTTATCAGTAAAATTTAATGATTACTGATTTATTTTCAGTATTCAGTAAAAATATACTGGTAATGAAAATTCAAGTGCAGTACCAGTAAAAAAAAAAAAAAATATTGAAGAAGTACTGGTACTGCAAAGTGCCCATCTATGGCTGACATCACAATGATGAAAAGTTTGATGGGGTCAAAAACGAAGACACTTGTCATAGTAAAGATGTCAAAATACATCAGCGTTATGACGCCATTTCTATCCGTGTAGTATTTGTATGAGTGCTATGGTCAAATATGGACCGATCCCAATACAAAAACAAAGACCCTTATTCGGAAAGAAGCTTGTATGGGGCTGGTTGAAACTATGGATCGATTCGACCCATTTTCAATAGCCTTGGTCCTTGCGCCAATTAGAACCTATGTACCAAATGTCATCAAATTATCTTCAAAATTGCGACCTGTTCTTTGGGCACTAGGTAACATAGACAGCCAGCCATCCGAAGGGACATCTTGAACTCGACCCATAAAGTGATTCTGAGCCGATCGGTTTATTTAAGGTGGGCCTCTCCACTATTGTGGTGTGTGTATAAAAAGTGTTTTGCTCTTGCTAAACATTTTTAAATTTCGAGTTAATACCCTATTGCATATCAAGGGCGCTATGTTTAAGCGTTTAGTAAGAAAGAAAATAAAAATTTTTTGAAGTCCAAGGAAAGCGAGTGTTAAATGCAGTTGAGTTTCCTCAGAAATACCAGAACGACAATTAAAGGGAAAACAATTAAAAGTGCTATATTTGGCTGTAACGCAACTTTGATGTTTATCCTCCACCCAGAGTGAGTATATTTCAGGATTAGGTTTTCTATCCAAAAATTATAAACCAATATTAATAATACCTGACCTCACTGTATAATAATTCTTTGCATTTTAAGGAGTATATAAGTCTATCAAAAGTACGCTTTGTATGGTACATGAGAATCGGCACATTCCATTACTGTTTGTTAGTTTTTGTAACAAAAATAAAAATGTTTTAGGGAGGTTCTTAAACATTTGGGTTCATAACTCTTGCGATGGATCTCAATCCCGAACTGCTTAGTAGAACCAGAAAAAGTTTGACATTAAAATTGTTCTTTTCTGTTCAGTCTTTCGAAAGTGAACGTGTTTTTAAAAAGCGGAGAGACATAAAGACAGACGGGCACAAGGACCCAGAATAGGCTGTATATTTTATTTTAGGTGAATAATAAAAAAGTTTCACCCAGAATGACAGACTAAGTATACCCTCTTCACAACTTGTTGTGGAGGGTACAAAAACTCTACTTTTAATATTAATTTCAATGCTTTACATCACAGTTTTCTTAAGTTTTTTTTATGAGAAAATTAATTTGCATGCGACTTGAACTGCACTTCTGATTTTAAACATTTCCATATTTTGAACGACTTAAATCACTGTATTTAAACATTTGCATTTAACATGCACATTTGCATTTTATTTGTCTTAATATCACGCTTCTGATGATGATGATGATGGTGGTGGCGAAGGTGATTGCGATGGTGTCAATGATTATGCAAATGAAACCATTATTTTTTAAAGGAAAATTATAAGAATATAAATGTAAGGATTTTTAAATAATTTTATTATATTTTTCTTTGTATTCAGATGAAATCATTCGCAAATTTTTATAACTTTTGCGTATTATATTTGAGGCCTTCCATAACAAAAGGGTAAAATTTCACTTGAAGTTTTTTTTTTTTGAATAAATCGTTATAATAAAATTTTAAATCACTATAATAAATAAAATTTGGGTGCCCTGGTAGGCTAGTTGGTAGTGAGATAGTCTATTAGTGCGGGGGTTTCGGGTTCGATTCCCGCCAGAGACTCTGGCCTCCTGCAAACAAGCGCAGAGCTTAGTGGGATTATCATAACAAAAATATTTAAATCTTACATTTATTTTGAATATATTTTGAGATTTTCAATATTATCGTAGTATTGTAGTTGTATGGTATCTTTCTACTTTCCACTAACATCTCGAAGTTATTAATTTCAAAGACACGGAAATTTTACATTTTAATCTGAACTAGTTCTTTCGGTATATATGTATGTATGTATGTAATTGCGTTATTTTACATAAATTTTCTTAATTTTTTGAAAAAATGGAATATTATCGTTTTATTGTGGAACTCCTCATTTTTATTCTTACTGGGCTGACGTTCTTTCTTTCTTTTAATGTCAAAATAATATTGCAATATACAAAAAAATATCATATTGTTTTAGTATTATGATAGAAAATAAACCCTATTATAACATTAAAACAAATACGTGAAATAAGTGATAAAAATTAATGTACATTAATTTTTTTATGAAGGGGTTAAAGAGCAAAAATAAAAACAAAGAAAGGAGAAAAGAATCTGGGAAATTAAGATCTGATGAATATGGAACAAGTAAAAATTTTTGTTTTTCCAAGTCAGACTATGAAATAAAAAAAGCTTTAGGTTAAAAATATTATGTTTTAACTTGCATCATATAATGATGTGAAATATCTGTTATAGTTTTACGTTAAGGTTGCCAATAAGTAAATAAGCATTAATATATGTATATTAAAAATATTTTTGGGTTTTAGATTTAATCTACATATTATTATGATAAACATTGTAATAATATGATAACTTCTAAAGTTATTATGATTAACATTATAATAATATGATTACTTCTTAACTTATTATGATAAATATGATAATATTATGATTACATTTAATTATAATATGATGTAATAAAAACCAATTAGGATTAAGGGAAAAATATTATGATGTAATATTACGAATATATTTGGCCATAATATGATTCAATAATAATTGTAATATGTTGACTACAATCATGAATCTTATCATAATACGTTTACCACAACCATGTTTTTTTTGCGTGTATATGTATATATTCTTAACGATTCAAATTTGGTTTGTAAATTTTACCGAATCTGCTTTCTATAAACTTTTAATTTTTGTGCAGAATGCAAACATGAAACAGCTAATGACTAATATTTTAAGTATTTTTAGTTCTTTTAAGGATATTTTTTCGCTTTTAATTGTATTGATCCTTCGAAACATGTCATATGTATCAGTTAAATAGCGAGATAAAAATTATATCAAATTATACGAAGCAATAAAAGTTTTTGTCACATTTTTTTGTAAAAGGACATTTTTGAGCTACACTTAGCTGAATCCAATTAGAGCAAAATTTGGTAGGAAAATGAGGCTTGATACACACAGTTTCAAAGAGTGGGTGCATTTTTTCTGTCCTTTATAAAATGTTTATGTTTCAGGATATGTGGGAAGAACTCGAATCCTTGCCGCGACAAACTCCAAATTTTTTAGTATTTTTATCTCTTATGAATATAATTTAATGGGCCAATTTTCATCGTTGTCCAATGACTCCTTCTATTTTTGGCCACTCGTTATATTAAATGAAGACACTGTGCGTCTTCGAAATTCGTCATACGCGACGATCTCTGCAATAGATTTATTTCTATGGGCCCAACCATAATATGCATGAGGTCGCTTAAGGCATGTGTACATGGTAATACAAAGTATAACGACTTTGTAGAACCAAAATATTTAGAAATTCTCTCCGTTTTAAAAACAAAACAAAAGAGAATAAAAGTCTGTTGTAAGTACTTTTCATGTTTACACGGGTGGCATATGTAAAATCAAAGCAAAGATATTAAAGAGCTGAATTAATAACAAAAAAAGCTGATGGTTATAGTTCTACAATATTTACAAAAACAATATGAAAATTTCTTAAGTGGGTTTTGATTGTTTTTGCAATTGTATATTAATGTTAACACCTTCAATTTATACTTTAGGTGATGCTAATATCAACTTTAGAATGCACCTCTGGTGTGATGATAATTCATAAGATTCTAAAATGGTTTAGAAAATAAACATTTACAGACGGATTGTCCAATTTTGTACCTCTATTCTCTCCAACTCCATTCATTTTGCTTCTACATGATAAGATTTTTTTCTTTCTACATTATTTTTTGATATGTCGTTATATATCTACAGGGTGGCTGATGAAAGTCGCTACCAAAAGAAAACTTGATTTGAACGACAACGAAAATAAACAAAATTGCCGCTTATGGAGTGGTTCCAACTTAGAAAATGTGGAGTGTGCATTGTCGGGCTATGCTTCTTTGGATAAAGCGGACACAGAGTTACTTTTTCTGGAGACTGTTACTTGAGAAGTTTTCTATCCGGAACTTTGCCGAAAAAGAATTCCTTTCAACTCTGTGTCTGTATCAACAAGATGGTGCAACTGCACAAATAGCTTAACCGTTTATGGCCGAATTACGCGCAAAATTTCCTAACAGGCTCATTCCAAGAAACTCAACCTTCCGTTGGGATCTCAGGTCGCCTGACCTAAGGGCGGGCATTTTAAGTAAATTATCTGTAAGACTAATTAAAGTATTTTGTAAACAAGCTTTATACATTGAAAGCTCATTGATTTAAAATGAAAAAAGATTGAATAACTTCCATGTATTACAAAAAAAGTTATTTCTGTTTCTTTATGTGGCTAAATTCATCAGCCACCCTGTATTACCATGTAAAGATGCCTTTACGTCAACTTAGGCAACTGTGCGAATACATATGAGTAGTTCAGTTTGCAAATCTCATTCGTTGCCCTTTAATCGAATTTGGAGCAAATGCAAAAAACATATTGCGCCTGATTAAATGGATTTTTTGCTATTCTTGATTACTAGCTCAAGAGTTCAAACAAACTGAAAAATAATAGATTAAACTTACAAAATTGTTTCTTGTCGTGTTCGGTTTCCAGAGAGTTTTTTGCTGCAACATCAAAATTAATGAATTTTACAGGTTAAGCATTTTTAAAGGGCACTTTTAAGGCTAACCAAAGGTTTAGCTGTCAAACGAACTGCTATACTTCACTTACTTTTTTAAATTTATACATCCAGAAAAATGGTATGGTTAACATGCTGGTGGCAGCTTCAGATCTTAATTCTACAAAAGAAAAGCCGGAGTTCGCGTTATGGCCAATGGAGATCGTTACCGCACCACGATTTCTTGTTTAAATAACGGGTGGTTAAATTTTAAGGGCCGATGTTGACACCTAAACGTCAAGTTTTTTCCTGCATTTCATTTGACATTTCTAAATTTTAGACTAATTCAATTTGAAGCATGGAAAGACACACAATCGAGCAACGCGTTAAAGTTATACAGGCTTATTATGAAAATGAGCGTTCAAATCGAAATGCATATCGTGAAAATCATCTTCAGTGATGACGCCCCTTTTCACCTCAGTGGATTCGTCAATAAGCAGAATTGCCACATTTGGGCGAATGCTAATCCAAGAGTGATTGTCGAAAAACCAATGCACCAACAAAGAGTGACTGTTTGGTGCGGTTTATGGGCTTGCGGCCTCATCGGGCCGTATTTTTTCCAAAATGAGGCCGGTCAGGTGTTCGCTATCGTGAGATGATAGCGAACTTTTTATGTCCCGAATTGGAAGATATGGATGTGGACGATATGTGGTTTCAACAGGACGGTGCCACTTGCCACACATCTAACGAAACAATGGCTCTTTTGCACGACAAATTCAATGGCCGTGTTATCTCACGTGTTAGCGATGCCAATTGGCCGCCAAAGATGATGTGATTTGACACCGTTGGACTTTTTGAAAGAAAAGGTGTACGTAAGCCAGCAACAATTCAAGAGCTAAAGGATGAGATAATTCGGCACATTAACGGCATAGAACCTTAATTATGCCTCAGCGTCATATAAAATTTGGACCATCGGACGGAGGTGTGCCGCCTAGTTCGCGGCGTCCGTTTGCCCGATATTTTGTTCTATACATAATTAAGCCATACCAATATTATCATAATAAAAAGAAATTACAACAATTTCCTAAATAATTTGTGTTTTATTCAAAATCAACATCGGCCCTTGAAATTTTATATTGATGACATTTACTTTGGGGAGATGTGGATTGCATATGGTCAGGATTAGATAATAGGGACATTTTTATTTATATATATAGATTGCGTACAGTTTACAGTGTACTTTCTGGAGGCCCCAAATGAGGAATAGGTGGAACTCTTGGGGATAGCATATTGTGCATATTAATATAAAGGGTACTTCTTATGATGTAAAAACCGAAAAATTGGTACTTTTGGAACTTTTTCTCTATAAGTTTGCTATGCAGATTTCATATGGTACAGTGGCCGGAATTAACATATTTAGACATTCCTTGCTTTTCCCATGGGCATTTGAATGTCGGTTGCTCAAGAGTATCGATTGCTTTTTTATAGGAAAACCCCTTTGCTTTAAATCTTCCTCTAATTTTTAAGTGAACGAAGTCACTGGTAAAAGTTAGAATAAATATAAAGAGAACTTTGACTTATATGCTGCTTTGTTTCAAAAGAACTAATAACTGCCATATTTCTGGCAGTCCATACAGAAGCTAAACGTCGGTCACAGGTTGACAACTCTTAACATGTTTTTTTGTACTTTTCAGGAGACAAAAAAAAACGCTATTACTCCGTTACTAAACCGTGTTGGAAGTAAATAAAAAAAATAACAAAATTAGTAGGAGATATTTATTGTAAAATGGTGTAAAGAAAACAAAGGTTTGAAATAATTTTAGATTAAAAAAAAATTAAAATAAATAATACGAGTTCACAATTTCAAAAAATTTAAAAGTGAGTTAAGAGTTGTCAACCTGTGACCGACGTAAAGTAACAATAAATTTTTAAGTTGTAATAAAAAAATCAGTCTTTTAAATTACCTAATAAAAACAATTGAACATTTCAATTGACTTTAATTTTCCATGAAAATGATGCATGCAATCTAATGCCCAAGTAATTCTCTCTTTATTTCCAGTCAAAATCAATTTTTTGACTGTTTTTTTTTTATTAATATGTTTTTCGGCAATTTTAAAAACCTGTCGCAATCATTGCAGTACAAGAGGAAACATTAGTTACACTTAAAAATCCATTTTTTGTCATTCAGTTGAACAAGCAACTACAAAAACCAAACAAAATATTTAAATATCCGCATTAACGTTTGTAGCAAATGCAAAATGAACAAGAATTGCTGTTTGCAATTGGTGCTCCTACTGCTTCTTGTACTGCTATATTTTGTCACATCCTGTACGGTTGTAATGTCCGTTTTTTATAACTTCCGGTTTCCGTTACTCTAAAAGGGCCAAGGAAATGGATTTCAACAAATTCTAAATAAAATGCTAAACAAAGCAGATAGACAGCAACACCAGCAACAACAAAATTTTTCGAAAGAAAGGAATCGATTTGAGTTTTAAAAAATATTGTTTTCTTTTTGGTAAATTTTTCTATTGTGTCTAAATTGCAAATATTTGAAGATTTTGAAAACGTTGCCAAAATAACATTCAAACAACCAGGAATGTGCAGGTAAATGTTTACAATTCTTTATTCATTTCTGGTTGTTTTTTATTCTCTTTCGTAATGCTTGAATACACAACTTAAATTTAAAATATAAAATGATTTATATTTATATAAACTCAAGCTTTTTGTTGGCATGTGCTGGTCTAAGTGTATGACCAATATTTTGAAAATTTAATCAATAAAATATTGATCGACTTAAATTAAGAACTAAAGGTACATACAAGCTTAACACACGTACACATGCACACACACAAGCACCTGCACTTACTCAAGCTGATATAAAATGTAAAACCCTGCATTTATTCTTAAATACATAAAACTCTTGAACAATCAAATGGGTGAAAAAGAAAAAAGGGGTAATGTAAACTGCAAAGTATAATAAAATTTATTTCTGAGAAAAATTTATTTCTGGTTAAAAATATGAACCAGCTTACAAAATAGTCCAATGTTGTCTAAATTATACATTTCTTGAACGTGTCTGATATCATTCTTAGGGACATCGTACGGATTTCTGTCAGAAAATGAATATTCATGTTGTCGTATGGATATATCAAGGGGATCTTATGTACTGATATGTCTGACAGATTTCTGACTGAATTCATTCAGATAGTTCTTTTTGTTTTGTATTCTTTTTTAACAATTTTAACGGCTAGAATTGGAAAAGCCCGAAAACCCTAAAAGGGAAGAAATAAATACCTAAAAATAATAAAATTATTAAAAGTTAACAATGCTATAAATGTTAAATAAATATCAGAACCGATTAATAAAAGTGTTATTAACATTTCCACAAGACTAGAAATTCTCGCAGATTTCTTTAAGAAATCTTTTCGATTAGTCGATAAGAATGGCAATCGACATTGTTTAATTTGTCTGTCGGAAATCATTACGAATGTCGTTTAACAAATCTGAGTTTCCCATGCATTTTTCACCCGATTTCTGTCAGATATCTATCAGAAATGCCCCCAAAATATAAAATTTCCTACGACATGTCTGCCCAAGTTCATGCCACTCACTTCATATATTTTAAAGCACAGAAACTTGATAGAATTCGTACACGAATCTGATTTTTTTGTCAACGTTTCTCTTACACAAGTGACAGATATCGTTCTATATTGCTTGCTGGATAATGCTAAAATTGTCACACTGATACTGATACTTAGGCCCTAATAATGTAAAACGCAAAGCAACGCCAAAGAATTATATTGAAAGCAAAAACAAAGTCATAAATATTTTGTAATTTTGTTGTTGCTTTATACAGAAATTCACATTGCGTTTTAAAATTTCAAATCAACGCCACAAGTTATGCAGCATTTTAAATTGAAAAAAATTTTAAGTTGAAAAATTTTAAAACGCAATGTGAATTTCTGTATAAAGCAACAACAAAATTACAAAATATTTATGACTTTGTTTTTGCTTTCAATATAATTCTTTGGCGTTGCTTTGCGTTTTATGGCGCACAGTGGTTCAGCTTCATACGATTGGTGGCATTAAATATAAGTCATAGAGCCTTGAATTTCGGTATAGGCTAATAATTGGTTGTGATTTAAAAAAATTGATGCAACTATGAATCCGAGCACAACCACGCCTACTTCCCATATAACATAAAAGGTAAAAATCATTGTAGAGTTACAATTTTGTGCTCATGGTAATTTTATGATTATATTAACCAATGGTGAAACAATTTGTAAAATCTGCTAACAACCACGCCTTCCTCTCATACATAATTAACACATAAAATGCAATATTTTCCTTGTAAACAAAGCTAGATCGCTTAAAAAAGCTACACAGGTTTAAATTTGCGTGTTTTTTTATTTGATTAAAACATAAATAAAATGCAGCAACAGTCACGCCCATATTCAATGAAAATATCTGTAAATAAATGAAAAAAAATTATTAAAAAAAAAAAAAATTTTTAAAAACAAAGTAATTCGTGTACCTTTATTAACATAACAAATTTTTTACTTCATCAGAAAATTCCAATATATCCTTCTTGAACTGTTAACGGTATGAATTTATATATGGATCTGAAGACGCTAGTAACTTATGCATGACATCTTCATTTGTTGGTATGCGGTCAGTTTTCCTGGAGTGGCTTAGGCGATAACTTCTGATATCTTTATAACGAGCATCCTTCGACAACATGCCAAGTCCCAATATTGCTGCTAACACAATTCTACTCCCATGAATTAGAACTTTGTGTACAGTAATAGGCATATAGTAACAGCTGTACAGTTGTGTATATCGTTCTGCAGTGTCCAAACAATAAACATTAAAATTTTCTGCATCTATTTCGAAATTACTATTTATAACCGTTAAATTTGTACTAAAGCGATGAATTAAATTTTCATCGACACCAAGAACATCTGCCGTTATGGAAGGAATTGCAAAAAAACGTCTAGAAGCATTGCCATCGATCGTTGAGCTCATTCCTTGTTTAACCATGTCCACATTTATGCCTAGAACCGGAATCAGGTAGTTCAGAAGACATGAAAAAAATTAATTAATGTCGCTCTTAAACCACAGTGGGCCGTAAGACTCCATTAATAGTTTTTTGTTTTCTTATTATCGGGTCTGTTCTGAAAATCACGTGATTTCAAAGCACGTGGTTTTAAAATCACACGTATGATTTTGAAGTGTTCTGAAAGTTGTTTCGTTTTTGTCTTTCTCGGTATGATTTCGGCAATTAAAAATCACACCCAAATACACAAACATGATTTAAATAGGCACATGTTATTTGAAATCACGTGATTTGAATAAAAGTGATTTTCAGAACATGCCTGTATTGCTCCTTTTCGAATTTAATTCATTTACAAATTCAGCAATAGTTTTTGGAATAAGAGAACTACAAAATAATTTAATGCTCTTGCTACTGTTACAGTATTTCTCTGGAATCAGTAGTTAAAGTCATTGCAGTGAAACTGCTAGCAATTGTAAAATTTGATACACTGGCATAAAATTGTGTTTTATGTTTTCCGGGATTATACTTTATATGGGGCCTATTGTAAATTATGAAGCGATCTTCACGAAATTTAACAATCGTATAAAACGATATCATTCTGTGCATTGTTCCACCATTTATATTATTTTTTGTAACAAAATTATAAATTTTTTAGGGTGGTGGTTCCACATTTTGATTTATAGCGCTGATCCTACTGAACCGATTTTGATGAATTTCAATTCCAAACTGCTTAGGATAACTACTAAATCGACTTAGAATTTCTCAAGAATCCAGAATATATATACTTTATGGGGATGTATAAAAAAAAAGTTTCCACGATATAACAAAGTAAGTATAACCTCATTCACCACTAGTAGTGAAGGAGGGTACAAAAAAATAGAAGAGGTACTCCGGAAGAATGGTTGTATCGGGACTCGATAAAATTGTAAACTAAAAAAAATTTACACTTATATCTAATGAATTTTATAGTCTTTTGAATATTATTTCTTATAAAACCTTTAAGTATTCGGTCGTTTGTATGTTCTTTGAAAGCTTGAATTAAGATGGACGAAATTATGTTCTCACCGAAGTGTTCTCTCAATATCCATTGGTTGGTGCGATGTGTGGGCAGTGGTGCCGTCTTGGTGAAACCAAATGTCGCCGAGATCACGAGCTTCAATTTCAGGCATCAAATAGTCGGTTATCATGGCACGATAACGGTCGCCATTGACGGTTACGTTCGCACCGGCATCATTTTTAATGAAATATGGACCGATGATTCCACCGGCCCGCAAACCACACCAGACCGTTGATTTTTCTGGATGAAGTGGCCGTTCTTGAATCTTCTCAGGTTGCTCTTCGTTCCAAATGCGGCAATTTTGTTTGTTTACATACCCATTGAGCCAGAAATGGGCCTCATCGCTGAACAAAATTTGCCTCGAAAACGTTTGATCTTCAGCTACGGCAGCTATATTTTCTTCACAGCGTGCTGGACGTGGTCGATTCGGTCGAATATTATCCAATAATGAATTCTAGGTCTCAAAATGGGTGATGGTGTTGCGAATAGTACGCTAAGTAGGCCGATTATGTTGACCATAATTTGAGCGAAGTGCACGAAACACATTCCTCACAGAACGTGAATTTTCGTAATAAAGTTGAACGGTTTGTAAACGTTATTTAGGCGTAAGTCTTTCCCTTCCTTATGAAATGCCAAACAATACTAAACAAAAAATAACATGACAACATGACACGACTAACACGTGATCTGTCAAAAACAGGCTATTAAAAACAGTATCTCTACTTGAATCACCCATTATTATTCTCCTACAGATATGATTTCAGGTAGGCCTATTAATGTTGCATAATATACTTTTTAAGATGATTGACCGTAGTTCACTTTTCGGACCGCTTAATTAATAGTCCGCCTAAGTCTTTTTAAAGTGTTGGTATATAAATAGAGATATAAACTTTTTTGATTCCATATTTTTTTTTTAAAGATGTTTCATAACTAGCCACTCATTTATCTAAGATGAATTTTTTTCGTAAAAATTGTATCGCTCTTAAAACTATTAAATGGACTATAGAAATATGAAAATATTTTAAACAAATAATCATAAAGATGACAAATACATATGCGTTGTGGATATTTTCCCTTTAACTCAATAAAAAACCAATATTTTGCTATTGTTGGATTATTTTATTTGCGAACCTATGCAGATATACTTGGTTTTGTCTAAATAAGGTAAATTTAAAATGTCTATAGAAATATGAGAGGGTGGATTGAAAAATGCTTGAAAATTTGAACTATTTTTATCATAAAAATACCAAAGCTCCTTAATTAATGTGCGGTTTCCACAATAGAAGTGTTTGCACGTTTAGCCAGAAGGAAATATTGCCAAAGAAGCCCTAGACTGAAATCAATTAGGCAGCCAGAACATGGAGACGTCAAGCTCAATACGAATTATATAAGGCTCAAATAACTTGATTCGAAGTAAAACATTAAGCATTAAGTAGACGTGATTGGAAAAACTTAGATGATAATAAAAATAATTATTAATTTGTATTAAAATTTTAAGAAAAATCAATGGGACAGAAGTCAAGTGTCTCAGGTGTTCGTTATAACAGTGCATCACTGTATACATATACATATCTATATAAATGTATTTATTTATTATTGTATATGTTTGTTTGTTTGTTTGTTTATGTATTATTGTATATGGTACAGTGGTTCTTTTATTTGTCTGTATTTGAAAGCAATATCGTCACTGAAAGCCCTTATGACACTAAATTTTTTTATTTATTGAATTTTAAGTTGATCAATTTACACTGTTTTTGACATAACTTAATTTTTATCGATAATTTTAGTTACAATTTTTAAAATTTTCTATTTATCTTCATACAGCTGAACTTTTTGCACCTGGTAAACTTGGCAAACAACAATAACACTGTGCAAGAAATTGGCACTTTTTTCGTGACAAGCTGGGCACCTGGCGTTTTAACATAATTCGGGTACGCTGAATCCAGTGGTGCCCGCGGTTTTTTAGGATTGGCTCTGGTTATCGAGATATACCGTTATTTTGAAAATGAAGGAGGTTGCACAACATATGTTCGCATAACTCAAAAACGCTTTAGCTTATTGAAAAAACTTAAAAAACCGAAATTCCGCAGTCGTTTTAGAAACATAATTTTGGAAAAAAATAATTTTTTAACAAAATTTCGAAATTTTTGTTTTTTAAAAATTCATAAAAAATTGGAAAATGCAGCTATGCTTCTAATTTTTTACAGACGTATTATTACCACACTTTCACTTTGCGGTAGGAATTTTGAAAAATCCACAGTTACCGATTAAAAAATTCTTTTCTGAAAAAATCAAAAGTTGTAGACAGACAGTAATCACTTATAGCTTATTTTGTTTGAAACTTTGTTTTTTATGCGCGTAGAACCCAAGCCTTAAATTTTACACCTGCAGCGCCTGAGGTACCCCTAGACGGGCCAAATGTATGTCCAGCGCAACTTTATTTTCCATTCCATCATTTGTTTCTAAGGCCTATGATTCACTCCTAGGAGGATAATATGTATGACCGACCTCCAATGTTTATTGTTCTTAACATTTTCTTAAAACATTGCCATATATCTCCACCCCTTTGGGTGGCTCCCATACAAATATTGCGTTTTATGAAATTCTTAAATTAATTAAAATTTGTCGACTTTTGTGAATAAAATCAAAATTTGCAAACAGATTTTAATCATTTATGGATTGTTTTGTTTGGAATTTCGTTTTTTATACGTCTGCAAAAAATTAGAAGCATAGCTGCATTCCAATTTTTTATGAATTTTTAAAAAACAAAAATTTCGAAATTTTGTTAAAAAAATTATTTTTTATTGCGGAATTTCGGTTTTTTAAGTTTTTTCAATAAGTTGAAGCGTTTTTGAGTTACGTGAACATATGTTGTGCAACCTCCTCCATTTTCGAAATAACGGTATATCTCGAAAGCCAGAGCCAATCTTAAAAAACCGCGGGCACCACTGGATTCAGCGTACCCGAATTATGTTAAAACGCTATGTGCCCGGCTTGTCTGTTTTTTAAACTAGCATAGTGTAATTGACAATATGAAAAATAATAAAAAATTATACAAAGGAAACAAAAATTATTCTATTACATTTTTATCAACTTATTTAATTTCCTATCTTATTCCTATAAATTAATTGTGTGTAATTTTGAGCTACATTGCCTGTATCTGTTTTAAAATTAATTCTTTGTTCTATTGGTATGTTGATAATTTTTAACATTTCTAACATAAAGCGTCGTTTGTAGTTTGTTTCTGTATTTAAAACTGTTGTATTTTTAAATCTGGTGCATGATTAAAACTGGCACAATGTCATGACAATGCAGTTTTTTGAGAAGATGTATTTTTGTATTTTTGATCAGATATATGTCCTGCTAGTCTAGTTTTAAATTTGTTTTTCGTGGTACCTATATACACTTTACTACATATTTAATTACCTTCACCCTTGCAAGGTATTTTGTAAATAATATAAGATCTATCTAATTTCTCTATCCTGTCTTTCATTTTACTAAATAATCTATCTAAAGTATTATATGTTCTATGATAACACTGCGCTAGTTGAGAAATAACACAAGCCGGGGACATGGCGTTTTAACTCACATTTGCGGTGTAGAGTACCATATGGTCGGATAGGCCAACAATGCTTTCTTAATTCTTCGTTCTTAACATCATTCCTTGACCATTAGTCAGCGACTTTAACATTAATATCATAAAACGCAATATCATATTATTTTTAAATCAATAATGTTTATCCTAATCTTTCTTTCTTTGCACAAATGAAAAAAAAAAATATTATGTTACAACACGAAGATAGCCTATAAGGATTTTGTCCATAGACTTAAATTAATAAATAAATAAAAAAAAACTATTTAGGCGAAAATATCTATATAGATATGGTGTTTTTTTATAGCTGCATGACGACTGAAATGATAATACAAGACAAAAATATAAATAATAACGTATTTTATTCGACCTTTCTCCTCCAACAATAAATTTCCGTATTTTTTTTTTATAAATTTTTTTAAAAAAGGGAATTAAGCACAACAAACAAAATCTTTTAAGTTTAATTAAATTTTCAAGCTTGAGGTCTTATTTTTATACAAAACTAGCGAAAGAGAAAATAAAAAAAAATAAATTAGAATTCATTTAAATCAGTGATAAATTGCTTTTATTGTAATGCTCTGTGGTAAACAACATTTATTGTTTTTCCATTTTCGGTGTAAATATACAAAACCGATGGTTTGGCCAACACGCGAACAGTCTTCATACAACTGTCCATGTGAGAAAACTGGATACTCTAAATTCACTCCACAAATTCCTAAGGATTGGCCTTGCGCCTTATTAATGGTAACCGCAAACGCAAGGCGAACAGGGAACTGAAGTCGTTTAAATTCAAATGGCATATCAGACGGAATCATTGGGATGCGTGGAATGAATACATCTTCGCCTAACATAAAAGAAAGCTCATTGCTGTGCATAATGTATTTAAATATTTAAGTTTTTAGTGATGTGTTTATATGTAATTTATTTCATAGATCCCCGAAGTTGTGATTTACAATCGCTAAGTATAAAAATTAAATTA
This sequence comes from Pollenia amentaria, assembly GCA_943735925.1. Taxonomy (NCBI): domain Eukaryota; kingdom Metazoa; phylum Arthropoda; class Insecta; order Diptera; family Polleniidae; genus Pollenia; species Pollenia amentaria. Next base: position 131,748,138 of record OX031007.1, on the reverse strand, counting down.
ATGGTTTGACTGAAATTGAATTGGAATAAATTTAAGAACGAATTGTATTTCAGTTTTTCAAATTATTAACCCAAATATTTTCAAATATTTCGAATGAATGCAGTGTTCACTAAAATGGCTATAACTCATGAACCAATAAACATACAGAGACCGTTTATACATAAAAACGTCACCTTTCGGTTCACGCATATCAGAGAGCATCAATTACTAACACAATGCAACTTATTTATATATATATAGATTTTTAATTTATTATAATCGATATTTCGCACTCATTTGTGTGCCTTCTTCTGGGGTTTTCTTTATTATTTTAACAAAATTTAATACAATTTTTGTAACAAATTTAACAATATACAATATTAAAATGTCAAATTAATAAAATGATTAATTAAATACAAAAATATTTATCAAATCAAACTTGCTCTATTACAATATAAATAAATTTCTAACTTCCGTTTCTATTTTTATAAATTAAAACCCTTTAATTTTGTGCTACATTTTTCGTATATGATTTAGAATTAATTCTCGATATTGTTGGTACTTCTATAATTCTAACATAAATTATAGTTTTTAATTATTTTCTGTGTTTAAAACAGTTGTACTTTCAAAATCTGCATAATGGTTTATATTAGCACAATTGGTTGATAAAGCTGTTTTTTGTGTAGAAATATTTCAAATTTTTTTGATCTGACTTATGTCCTGCTATCCTAGTCTTTAGTCTATTTTTTGTTGTACCTATATATACTCTATTACACTGCTATCTATCATTACCCTTACGAGGTATTTTATAAGCAACATTAGACATTTCCATCTTCCTTTATTAAAAGATTTATGAACTATTTTGTATATTTTGTTATCATATATATTCGATTTTTCCAATATTTCCGAAAATTTTGGTATATATATTACAGATTTATAAACTTTCTGTTCCGCAATATTAATTTGGTTATTTATTCTGATATTATTACATTGTATTATTGTATAAACCTGCTATTAATTGTTTAGAAAAGCTACACTCACAATATTATTACAGTAACTGAATGTAGTTTATTCAAGAAGTAATCCCTTCAGTAATTTTTAAATAAATAAACATTTAAAATTCCAAGCAAACTAATTTTTAACTGATTCTTACATTTATTCAAAAAACTTAGTGCACATTAATATGGATTTTCGGTTGCATTTAATATTGTCAGTTGAATAAGTAAAAGTATTCTGTATGTAAAATTAAATGAATATGAAATTTAAAACAACTGTAAATTTACTTAAAATCCGATCTACTTATTTTGCATTTAATTTTAACGAAAAGTTCATTTAATTTTTACTGTCAAAAATTCAACTGCGAATTCCAAAAAAAAATTAACCACAAATTCCGTAAAAACAAATGAATTTTCAGTTATTTTATATAATTTAACTTACAAAAAATTAATTTTCAGTTGAAAAAACGATTTGCTTGTTTTGTGTAGAAAAATAAGTAGACCGGTTTTTAAATGAATATTCAATTATTTTATATTACAATTTCAGTTAATTTTACGTACAGAATATTGCGAGTGTATTAGCGGTTAAAATATTTTAAATCTTCCTTTTATTATCCCTATGAAATTCTTATAAAAAAAGAGTTCTAAAAATAAATGATTCAGAATTTCATAGTGATAATAAAAGGAAGATTTCAAATATTTTTTGGGTCCCATAAAAACCCTGATCCAAGGAAACGCCTAAAATCATAATTAATAATCCCATCATAATAAATTTTGGAATGTTACATTTTATAAGACTAAAAATCACACTGGTAAATTTCGTTAAGATCGGTCCATATATTACTAGGGATGTAACGATACGTCTTTTTGCCGATACCATATCGATAGTCAAAGAGAAATATCGCAGATACCGATACGAATATTAAATTTCCTGATTGGCCCGCAATGTCGATAAGAACATTTCTTTCGTATATTTATATTCTAAACAAAAACAAATTTTGGGCCCTAATCATGTAAAACGCAACGCAACGCCAACGAGTTATATTGAAAACCAAAAAAAATTTCATAAATATCTTGTAATTTTGTTGTTGATTTCTACTAAAATTCACATTGCGTTTTAAAATTTCAAACGCTGCATAACTTGTGACGTTGAAAATTTTAAAACGACACATGAATTTCTGTAGAAAGCAACAACAAAATTAAAACATATTTATGACATTGTTTTTGCTTTCAATATAATTCTTTGGCGTTGCGTTGCGTTGCGTTTAACATGATTTTTTAATATTATTTCAATATAAATATGCGACAAAAGTATTCTTGTCGATATTGTGGGCCTGGCAGTTATCTTCAAGGTAAAAGAAACAAAACTCAAATGGAGTAATTTCTTTATTATACAAAATTACAGTGTAAGAGATTATTAATATTTGAAATTGATTTTAATAAGATCTTAAAAACAACGAAATGGATATAAATTCATGGTAAAATTAATTTATTTTTTAAACAAAAAAAAAAAAAAAAAAAAAAATTGCGTAGAAAATTATTAATTTTATCCAATCACCAAATTTCATAATATCAAGCAAACAATTTATTGATTTTGCACCTATTACCAAAATGATTATATTGATTACTAAAAATTTTAAAATTTTGAAAAAAATTTTTCAATAAATGATATTTTTAATTTTAATTAAAAAAGTGATCAAAAAACTTTGCCATTTCAAACAATGTGTTAATTTATTTAATCAAATGTTGACAATTCGCAACTAAATTATTTTATTTTAAACGAAAAAAATCAATTAATATTTTTTGATATTTAATTAATATTTTAATTAAAAATTTATTTCAAAACAACTAAAATGTTAATTAAATCAAAATTATATTTTTAATTTTCTTTCAACTAAAAAAATAATTGATTCAATTTTTTTTTTTTTTTTTTTTTTTATTTATTTTATTTACTCACAACTCATAACAATTTTACAATTTTGAGCTTCAGCGCCTAAAAGGCATTGTTGAAGCAACTTGGCAAAAAAAATTAATAATTGAGTAATTAAATAAACAAACTTACTTGCATAAAAATTAGCATTATAACATTGTAGAGTAGTACAATTATTTAGTTAGAAAAAAAAAAAAAAAATAATAATAAATAATTATAATAAATATTGATTATTTTACAAAGTAGTTTTATCATGTTACAAATTCTTCAATTTGTTGCAATAAAAAATTTTTTAAATTTGAAATTTGAAATTCTATTTTCAGTTTTTAAAAAAATCGGCAAATCGTTAAACTCATGACTACCAATATACTCTATACGTTGTTTGGTAATTTCAAACCTGCACCTGGCTACAAAAAGACTGTTATTATTTCTTGTGTTTATCAAATGTTGATTTCTTGCAAAATAAATTGTATGATGACCAATGTTGTTGATACATTTAAAAACGTGCATTATCAGCTTCATTTTGTATATGGCACGTATTGGAAGAATCGATTTGAATACATCTTTAAAAAGTGGCAGCGTTGGATAAGTGTTAGGAAGGCTGGAAACAATCCTTAATGCCTTATTTTGTAAACGTTGTAATGACTTCAATTCTGTGCTGTTCTTATATCCATAAATAATTGCTAAATAGTCAAAATGACTTTGAATTAATGAATTGTAAATTAACATCTTGGTACTTGTATCAAGCTTGTTTTTAAATTTATACAAAAAACCAACTGCTTGACTAGCTTTTTGCTTTAAGTTTAGTATATGTTGATTCCACACAAGATTGCTCTGAAGATGTATACCCAGATATTTAATTGAATAGCTTTCAAAAATTTCTTTCCCATTCACAAGTATACTAAAGACGTTAGTCGGACTGTGTGGTTTAAATCTGATTAAACGTGTTTTATTTGCGTTTAAAAACAGTTTGTTAATTCTCACAAACTCAGATATCAATGCTACATCTCGTTCAACATAGACTTTAGCAACTGTTTCATATTTGTAAGGGTATAATAAACAAATATCATCTGCATATATAAAAAGTTTACCAAAAGTATCTATATTTTTTATGTCATTTAAGTATATGGAGAATAAAAGTGGACCCAATACACTACCTTGGGGTACACCATATTCTACATCACCAATTGCACTTTTATGTGAATTTATTTGTACGTACTGTTTCCGATTAGTTAAATAACTTTTTAATAGCAGCATCTCTTTCCCACAAATACCATAGTACCGCAATTTCTTTATCATAATTTCATGATCTGTTAGATCAAATGCTTTGGACAAATCAAAGAATACACCGACAACGCCACTATAACCTTCGTCTAATCCTTTACAAATACAATTAACAACATTTACAACCGCTTCTTCTGTGCCACATCCGCTTCTAAATCCATACTGAAAATCATTGATTAAATTATTATTTTTCATATACATTGAAATCTGCTGGTATAAAACTCTTTCCAACACATTATCGATGACTGGCAAAACAGAAATTGGTCTATACATCTCCACTGAACAGGATAGCTTTAACTTTGGAATGGGTACTACTTTATGAATTTTTAATATGTCTGGATACAATGTTGTGCTGATCATATTATTAAATATATTTACTAAAAATGGCGTAAATTCATTTTTATTATTTAGCAGTACTTTTGGCAATATATTATCGTGGCCACCACTTTTATTTGATTTTATATTATTTAAAATTAAACTAATCTCATCGTGTGTTGTATTGTGAAAAAAACATCTATCATTGAACTGAATTAATGTTCTTAATGTATTGCAGTTATCAGCAGAATCTTGATCAATTTTCGACTTCAGATCTTTGACTGAGTTTAAAAAGTATTGGTTGAGCATATTTGCTTTTTGCAAATCATTTTCAATTTCATTTCCAGCTTGATCTTTTAAATTAATTTTTGTAGATTTATTTTTGCCCAAGGTTTCGTTTAAAAATTTCCAACATTTTTTTGGATCGTGCTGAATTAAATTTATTCTATTTATGTAAAAATTATTCATTGAATCTTTGGAAGCTTTTTTAATAATCTTGCTAATTCTTTTCAGATGTTCATTTATTTCCAGATTTTCTCTATTTTTCCTTCGCTTTTTTAAAAGACTTTGCTTGCATTTTATCAAATTATATAGATTTCTATTTATCCATGGTGCTATTTCTTTTTTCAATACCTTATTTCGTCTTTTTTCATACGTTGAGTTTTCCAAAGCATACTTTACATACGATATTAAGTTTTCTGTATCCACTGCTGGGTCCCCAGTTTGACTCATTACCGGCAAATGGTTTCTTATCATTGATTTTAAACGATTGTAATCTTGAGCAATAACAATTTCTACACCTTCATTTTTTGTTTTTATTTCAACTTCAACTTGACAGAAAATAATATTGTGATCTGAAATGTTATGTTCCACTGATGCTATGCTCAAACAAGACGAAATGTTGCTGTAAACATGGTCAATTGATGTTCCACTAACTGGGCGTGTAAGCATTGAATGACAATTTTCAAAGCTGTAGTTGGTGATCATATTAAGCAATTCTTCTGATGAGTTCCCATGTAAGACATCAATATTTGAATCACCAGCAAAAATACACGGGTGTCGACCATAAGAATTTAAAAAACTTTCCAAGGATAACAAAAATGTTTCCTTTTTGCACTTTTGGGATCTATAAAATGCCATAAATTGAACTGGTTTACCTTTTATTTTTAAATCATTTATTGTTACAACAATTGTGTCTATAAAATTTTTGCTCTCACAGAAATCAACTGAAAATTGCAGGTTTTCCTGAATAAAAATAGAAACTCCACCGTAACCATCTGCTCTGCAACAATGAATGCTTTTGTAGCCAGGTATATTATAAAGTTGAACAAGATCTAAACTTATCCATGTTTCTTGAATAGATATAATATTAGGTAGCCATGGTAGCTTTGATATAAAAGTTTTAAACTTATTAAATTTATCGATTGATGAAATACTTCTGACGTTAATGGAACAAATTTTAAAAGATGAATTTATTTTACTATAATTTTCATATGCTGTTACATTTGAAAAGTATTTATTTTTTGTGTAATAATCCATAATTAATTTTATTTTAATTTCTTAATAAACATAAAAATACATACATATAGATTTATATTTACTTATGTTATGGGGATACATAAATATCATCATCAACATCAACTGTCCCATTGTGATCTGCTGCTTCATATTGTGATCTCCTACCTCGAGTTCCGTTTGTTGTTGCTTCTAGTAATAGCCTATCAACCTCTTCTTCATTTGGAATAAATTTTGGCTTTGACAATTCACTACGTTTCACGAAAATGCTTCCTCTTACTGCATAAGCTGATCGATAACCCACTGTTTTTAATGTTCTGGCATAGTTAAGTAAATTAATTGACTCCTTGCTTAGATAGTCGTTAACAAAAATTTTTTTGAACGACTCATTTGCTTTTAGTATTGGCTTGACAGACATCATTTTATCTTTAGACGTTTTTGTAGCAAATTTTACAACTACAGTCTGCTTTTCACTTTGATTTGTTTTGTTTTTATCGCTTTGGTAACGTTTCTTTTTAACAACGTAGGCCTCATCAATACTTTCTGGCTGTATATCCACTCCGACTTCTTTAGTCAGCTTTAAGACAGCATCCGCTGCTGTTGTTCCAGAAGGTACTTCAACTCCAGTAATTAAGCAATCATTTTTTACTCTATGATCACTTAGAAATTTTATTGAATTTTTCAGAGTTTTTACTTCATTTTTTAATTGTTTATTTTCCTTTTGTATGTTTTCAATTTTCTTTTTATTCTCAGCAACACCTCTCAAAATATCATCATACTGCTTAGACATAAATGTTATTGTTTCATGCATTGCTGCCAGCTGATCGAGCTTTTTCAATTCTGTTTTAATCTCCAACAACTCAGTTTTAAACGTACCACAACTATTATCACAGAAATGACACACATAATCTTCTTCTTCATGTTTAACAAGATGTTCGTATTTACGTTTATCTAGCATTGTACATTGTACATGATAAATTTTGGCGCACTTGTCGCATTCAATACTTTCTTCTTCACTCTCTTTTATAACCATTTTGCACTGACCGCAAAGAATTTGATTATTTTTAATGCTTCTACGGCCTTTGTTCATTGTACTTCACAATGCTCGAACTCCTAATAATTTATTTTATTTAACACGTTATCGTTTTTATTTAAAACTTTGTTTAATTATATTTTGTATTAATTTTAACTTTTTTGCTTGAGACAATGCAAGATTTTACGTCTTAACAAAAACAATGTTGTAAATTTAAATACATTCTAAACCATTTTTTTAAATGATAAAAAACTTTTTTCTGTGCCTTTACCTAATTGCGAAACGTTGACTCTTCTTAAGATATTTAGAAATCTATAAGGTCTTTGTATGAGAGGTGCCACGCCCACTTCTCTCGCCCAGATTTTGTCAGATGTTGTGTATTGATATCAAAAATATTTCGACCAAAGATGGAAGCTTTGGCTCTTGCCAATTTGTCTGCAATGTAGTAAGCCAATGTATATGGGATGCAGATTTTAATAGGTAAAGAACCTCCAAAATGTTAACCTGTAGTTTCTCCACCTAATTATTTTTTTTCATGATCTCTTTTTTATCTGTGAAAAAATTCCCTTTAAGTTTTTGTTTTTTTAAATTCTTATTGTTTTTGATAAGTTTTTGTAATATCGTTTTTTTATATTAAAAAAAGGTTTGTAAAGTAAAGTACCTGTTTTGTTTAAACAAATAAAAATATTTTTTGGTTTCTTTATTTTTTGTGATTAAAAATGTGGTACCTTATTTTTCAAAACCAAATAATTATAAAAGAAATATTATTTACTAAATTTTTTTTAGTAAAATTTAGAGGGGTAAAATTTACCAGCACGACATTAAGCATGTCCCAAAAGTTCACCTCCACAGATAAAGATTGATGTTTGACTATAGGCTGGCAGGCGTCGCAGTAGCGCAAACGGTAGAACTGCAAAGAATTCTGATGATGGGAATGCGGTTATTCTCGAAATATTTAAATTCAACCTGATTTCAATCTTCCCCGTTCAGTCAAGAACAAAAATTATAAAAAAAAAATTTTAATTAAGTTCATGTTGTAAAATTCCTTCCTTCACTAAAATTATTTAATAAAAATTCAATTTGATTTAAAAATATCAAAAATTTCAATTAAAAGCCAACAGTTCAATAAAATAAAAATTAAAGTTTTATAAAATGTATAAAATAAATTTAAAATTAAAATTTTTATTGGCTAATAAGAAATACAAGTTTAATTTAAAATATAATAAATATTTACAGACTTTTGGCTGCGAATGCAAATATGAAAAACATTAAAACTATTTGTTTTTGCCACTATTAATATTGTGGTTAATTAGTGGTCAAAACTACAAATAAATAGTTGCAACAAAGAGACCGCAGTAAAATGAATATTAAACATTTATATATACTCGTAGAAACACTGAATCTGTACGTTGAAAACATTTGTTGAATGTTGGTCAATGCCAAATGAGTAATATATTCATAAAGGGGTTTTCAATAGGGACATAACAGATCTGAATTTTGCACGCTGTCCCATTGCCTTGGAATATCAGTAAACGTTCAATGACAATTTTTCGTTATGAAAAAGTTTGTTATTAATTAGTATTGTGGTTATTTTGTTGAACTATTCATGGTTTTTAATCCAAATTTTTACTATTTTAATTAGGCTTAAGTTCATTAAATTTAATTTTCATTAAATTATTTTTATGAAGAAAGGAATTTTACAACATGGAGAATTAATTAAAATTGTTATTGATAATTTTCATTCTTGACTGACCTGGGATTCGAAGCCAGGCTGGCTGGCGTGTGATTCGAACCCAGGCGGCTGGTTACCCTGACATGTTTCGACCTCAACCACTAGGTCTCCTCAGAGGGATTTGCCGTCTTACACTCGCAGCCATCGATGACTGCTGACGTCAGTAGTCAAACATCAATCCTTAAACCAAATTGTATTTTAACCTTTGGTAGATCGAAATTTGCTTTTTTTTGAATGATTATCCATTTTTAATTGATCTCACATGTTTTCCTTACTTCTGTTTTTTCGTACTTTTGTCAAGAATTCTTCTTGAAGTCCAAAGTACATTTTTTTTTTTTTTTGTTTATCATGTTTTTGTTAAAAAAACAAACTACCAGAAAATACTGTTTTTCCGTACTATTATTGTTATGTAGTTTGATTTTTTGTCAGTTATATTATATTTTTTAAGCAATAACTGTTAAATTTTACGGAATGTACTGTCAAATAAAAATTAAAAAAAAAATTCAAAAATTTATGTAAAATTCATTTATTTTAAACGAAATGTCAATGATCCGGTTTTTAAATAAATTTTAAGTTGTTTAACCCTTTTGAGCGCAGCAAGGTACCCGGGTACCTTTGGCGTTTTCAACACAAATTTGCTCATTGAAATTGATAATCTGCATGTCTCAAACTTCTTGAGAACTAATAACCTAAAAAAATTTTGTACTTTTGCAGCCGTCTAGCTACATTTTTTTTTTGTCATTTGCATGAGAGACCAATTTACTCTTAACGCTCTTAAATGCGCAGCAAGGTACCCGGGTGCCTGTATGTGTTTTATATGGGTAAATTGGTATAGATAAATTGTTTGAAGTTGGTAGTAGCTCTGCATAAACTAATAATTGTCTGCCCATTAAAAATTAAAACGTGAAGAATTTATTTTGTAAAAAAGAGAAACGAAAACATAAAGAAACCCAAAACTCAATAAATAATAAGAACAAAAGAAATTAAATTATAGTGCAGATCTTTCGAGTAGTTTGTAGACATTGGACGATAAATGAAATGCTTAATAATTGTATTTTATCATCCAATGCTTAATAATTGTCGGTATTTTTGTAAAATTAGTGCGCCGTTGTAAGAAGCAAGAATTAGAACTGTCATCTCCGACCCATTTACTACCACAAGAGGTCGCAGACAACCTTAAATAAAACAAAATTTGGAATAAAAGTGTGATGGCGACAATGTTGGTTCCTCTTGTATGTTTTGATTCTGAATTAATACATTGTTTTGACTAATATTTTTGGTTGGTTGTATAAATTTCTACTTTGGATTTGTTTGGGTTTTATAATGTTTGGATTTTAAGTTAGCTTTGAAATTTTTGTAATTCATTTGGGAAAAATTTTATGAAATTAAAATTATTGTTGGGTTGTTGGGTTGTGTGCTCGGATTTTTTTTTTAAATTTGTCAATGGAAATTTAAAGAGGATTTGATTTATTGTGGAATTTTTCTGAAGTTGTAATATTAGTGGTAAGAAATTACATTTATTAAAAATTGAGAATTTTGACCGTGATAATAATATCCGTGGGTTTTCTTAGCAGAATTATTGTTGGTGTAATATATTGGTGTAGTTTGGAGGTTGTTGGGCAAATTATTTATAGTTTCGGATTTGAAGAGTAACTGGGAATAGTTCTGCCCTTTGGAATTTTCCTGGAATAAGGACTAGGATAGAGATCAAAAGTCCAGGAGGCCAGTTAAGGAACAACTATTGTTTTTGTTTTGTTTTGGGTGTCCTATTTAACCAGGTTAACAATACCGCTAAATAGGGTGATCATCAGTTTACCAATAACAATTTTTTTTTGTATATTTATTAAAATCAGTTTTCGGAATTTGAGCACCGGTTATTAGCATTTTCGTGTACCTTCATTATATGCATCTGGGGTGACCAGATGCATTAAAAACTATTATTTCTTTGTAACATTCAAAACTTGGTTATTTTTTTTAAGTAATTGAAACTACAATTCGTTTTCTTTAACTAGGTTTGCATTAATTTTCAATGGTGGAAATTCCAATTAATTTTAATTAATTTCTACATTTTTTTTTTCTTTCTAATGTTTATTAAATTGTGTTTTGTTTTAATAATTTTTTTTTTAAATTTTTACACTGCATTATTATACCCTTAAATTTTAAAAGTAAGAGCATGCATACCTAAACACACATATTTTCCTTAAGTTGAGTGGATTGTGTTATTTTATGGGGTAATCACAGAATCCACGTAACTCACAAACAAAAATTTTTTTTTACATTTTTACTCAAACACTCTCTTTAAAATAATTATTAATAATAATTAGCAACAATCAACTGTCAACTGGCGCCTGCTGACTACGTTGGATAAAATGTAAGTTGCATATATTTTTTATTTAATATTACGCCATACTTAAAATCTTTTCTCTTTCACTCAAAAATAACATTAAAAAAAAAACATATTTTATTAAACAAGATTTTATTTTTTTTTTTGTGAGAAAATTTTGAAATTCAACCCAATTTTATGTACATTTTTGAATTTGGCAATAAGGTGGCCTATAATAATTAAGACATCATTAACACTTATTTTGGTTTTCTTTGCTGTATGAGTTTTTGTTTATAGCTACCTAAAGTAATATCTCTTAAGATGCTTAAAAAGAAATATAGTTAATAATTATTTCATAAGAGAACACTCCCAACCCCCCTAGCGACGAGCACAGCCGATTTATTAGGTAGCCCGTTCCCTAAACTAGTTCAGAATCGTTACAAAAGGGCAACGCTGAAGACAAAAGTCATATGCTCGTCGCTTATTCAGATGATATTGGCATCATCGAAACACACATTCGAGATGTAACTGTTGTATCATAGAAGGTTAAGAAATAAATATATTGAAAGCAACTGAAGTTCAAGAAGGCACTTATAATTTCGAGATAGTAGAAGAATTAATCTATCAAGATCCACTGTCATAGAGAAAATAACATCATCCTTGAAATAAACCGAAGGATATTGCTTGCAAATAGGTGTTATTATGGACTAAGCAAACATTTCAAAAGCACATCCATCTCCAGGAAAACGAAAACCACTTGTAATACCCGTTCCAAAACATGGGTATTACAAAAACCGATAAATATATGCTACGCATTTTTGAGAGAAAAATAATTCGTAAAACATATGAGCCCAAATGCGTTGACCGAGAGTGTGGACGACGAATGAGTCATTAGCCATATGAGATTAACACTGCGGTGAACATAGTTAGACGTATAAACATACAACGATTGCGCTGGCTGAGACACATCGGAAAGCTGAACGCAGAATGAGAGACATTCGAGAATCAATATGAAAGAAAGGGTGCGCTTGTAAATGCATCACTGCGCGGCATCAGAAAAGCAAACTTTTTTTAATGCCAATAAAAAAATAATTATAATTTTTTTTATTGTGTTACTATTATTTTTGTAGAGTATTTGACATTTTTATGGCCCGTATCTACTTCATTGATATAAATATAAACATTTTAAATCACTGATGCAGCGCAGTGATGCATTTACGAACGTACCCAAAGCCCCAACGGGGAAGACCTAAACATCCCTGGTGAATCAAACTGGAGGCAACGTATAAATGATTGAAGCGTATGTAGAATATTTGTTAGCAGGCTGAGACCAATAGCATTTTGTAGTGCAATCTCAGGAAATAAATAAGTATCTTTTGCCAAGTATATTAATATTTTACAGCGTTCGAACTAGGTATTTCGGTAAAAAGCGCTTGTATTCTACATATTTTTGATATAGCTACCCAGGTAGCTTGCCGCGCAATATAAGGTGTTTTCTTTGTCGTGCACATAAGGGTTAGAATCAATTTTATGTGGAATTTACCTACATAATATTGTTACGTTTTTCACTTATAAAACGCGTTGAGGTTTATTCCCTTTATAATAAACCGTTGAGTTCTTTTAATTGCAAATCAAAATAAATACACACACGAATTCAACTTAACAAACTTTATTGATTGATTTATTAATTCACAAAATTTAACCACTATTGTAAGTAACGATCTGAACCGTTTAATGTCTCCAATCAAACTAAACTAAACTTTTATGAGTTAGCCTGTATTTATAGTTCAAAACTATTCCTAGTTGATTCAAGAACCGTCTAGTATTTTCTGGAAAATTATGTTCGAATTATTTTAAATCTAAAGTCTACAATTACAATTGCTAGAAAATTTGGTTACAGTTGCGTTCATAAAAATAGTAACTTATATGACATAAAACTATAATTAACAAGATAACTTATAACTAAAACCATAAATAATTCTAAGACAAATCTAATTTCGTAACAATATTTTGAGTGTGAAGATTTATTTGCAGTATTTTTCGAAAATTGTTTCTGTGAAACGATTTAAAAATATTTCAGGTAAATGCAAAATGTAGCATCTAAATTAAGTAATGAACCAGTTCTAAAAACTAAAAAATAAGTTGCACCACGCACAGGAATAATATGTTTATGAGTGAACATAATCTAAGAGCAAAATACAATGGTTGGATGATATGGTTGTGGTCAATTGTACTATTGTCGTATTCTAGGTATTATATTATTTTCTACTATAATCATAATATTGTCTTATAAATAAATATATTATTGAAACCCATGGAAGCCAAAAATAACCATACACTAGAGCCCTGTTTTGCGTCAATCGCTTTCCGTAGTTTTGATTCCGATTTGCGTCGATACATTCGGTTGGATTTTTTTCACTGAAGTCATAATCAGTGTTGCCTCGACCAAAAAATATGTTAACCAAATGCAAAAAAGTAACAATATATTTATGTATTAAAAATACTATTTTATTTGCAGCTTAGTAAAAAAATAATATATACAAGTACGTATGTATATACACGCAGAGAAAAAATATGGTACACTATGTTTATTGTAAGAATATATTGTTGTCGTACACGAAATATTGTTATTTTTATTTAATATCTACAATATTATAGTTACTGTAAACATGTCAATGTTTATCGCAATTATAAATATAATTATGGTTCACTGAAAAATAATCATTTTTATAACAACTAAATAATGATAACTTTAAAAACATGCTATATTCCTCACAACCATTTAATGATATTTAATAGCCATAACATTATAACTTTTTATAATACGAGGGCGGATCAAAAAGTCCGTGACTTTTTGAACGAAACAAAGTTTTTTAACAAAAAAAAAAAAAAAAAAAATATTTTTCAACATAATCTCCTTTAAGCGCAATGCACTTAGTCCAACGTTTCTCCAGTTTGTGTATCCCTTCCAAAAAAATAGGATTTTTCGAGGTCCATAAAATAGGCATTTGTTTGACCAATAATTTCATCGTTGGAGCTAAATCTCTTTCCACCGAGCCATTTATTTACGTTCGGAAATAGGAAATAGTCACTTCGTAGCCTAATTCATGTAATATTGCCATTTAGACTGCCCACGTGTGCACCCGTGCATTATCTTGGCCATATGGGGTCGTTTTTTTTTTTAAATCGGTCCAATAAGTTGGCATAATATTCGCCGTTTCTTGTTTTTCCCTTTTGAAGGTAATCGATGTGGATTATCCCGCGTGCATCCCAAAAAACTGTTTCCATCACCTTATTCGCCGACAAACTTACCTTGGCCTTCTTCGTAGCCGGTTGACCCGGAGAAACCCATTGTTTACTTATTAATCCGCCCTCTTATGTTTAAGATGCAAACAAAAATCTTTGCTCTAATAATGTTTTGTTATCGCCATTTGTTAAATTATTTTGCATCAGTTGTGACGTTTTTTTTACATATGCCTATCAATAATTTGTTATTCAGTGGTTAAACAATTTAAAAAAAAATACCCACAAAAAATACCAAGTTTAAAGAAATTAAAACATAAAGAACATGTATCAATGCTAAAAAAATTTTTATATTGTTTGAAAATGGTACAAAAATATTGATCATTCTTTTGTGTTATTTAAGCGAAAAAGAAAAAAAATTCTATAAAATAATTTATAAAGAATTAAGACCCACGCAAAAATATGACGTGAAATATCTGTAAGAGTTACTGCCAACCTTAAATAAGCATAAATATATGTATATTATGAATATTTTTCGGTTTTAGATTTATTCTACAAATTATTATGATTAATACCGTAATAATATGATTACTTCTTAACTTATGATTACATCTTAATATATAAAAAATCCGTGTCACTGTGTATGTTTCGAATAAACTCAAAAACCAGTCAACTGATATTCATGAAAATTGGCATATATATGTAATTTGGTCCAACTTAGATGATAGGATAGTTATTATTTAAATTAATGGCCTGGGGGCGGAGGTGCGTGGCAAAATCCATAACTTGAGAACGGCTTAACCGATTTGAACGATTTTTTCTTTAAAATGATCGCCATGGTCCAACTTAGGTTTTTACGGAAAGAAAATTTTGCCCCGCCCACTTTTACGCCCACTTTTTTCGATTTACCTAAAATCAGAAAACGGCTCCATCGAGTTGACTAATTTTTCTTTCAAATGTTCGTATTAATCAACTTTAAGTTTTCATCGAAAGAAAAATTTACCACGCCTACATTAACGCCCACTTTTTCTATTAAGCGCATAACTGGAGAACGGCTTGACCGATTTGGACGATTTTTTCTTTAAAATGATCGCCATGGTCCAACTTAGGTTTTTACGGAAAGAAAATTTTGCCCCGCCCACTTTTACGCCCACTTTTTTCGATTTACCTAAAATCAGAAAACGGCTCCATCGAGTTTACTAATTTTTCTTTCAAATGTTCGTATTAATCAACTTTAAGTTTTCATCGAAAGAAAAATTTACCACGCCTACATTAACGCCCACTTTTTCTATTAAGCGCATAACTGGAGAACGGCTTGACCGATTTGGACGATTTTTTCTTTAAAATGATCGCCATGGTCCAACTTAGGTTTTTACGGAAAGAAAATTTTGCCCCGCCCACTTTTACGCTCACCTTTTTCGTAAGATTCACAGCATATATATACATACATACAACCATATGTATTTTCAAATCAAATGTAAATTAAACATATTCGCACTTGTTTAACAATACTGTATTAACTCAAAATTTAAATATTTTCAGTAAAAGCAAAACAATTTCTAATTTAACATTGAAGGCATATGAAAAAGAATTTTAAAACCAATTGTTTCATTACCAAAAAGTAGACAAAATAGCACCATATTTTTACAGCGGGTAGATGTGAATACAATGTATCGATTTTTTTCAAAAAGTGAAAAAATAAAAATTTTGAGTTAATACACTATTGTTGAACGGGTGCGATATGTATATGAACAACATTTTAATTTATAATATTATAATGATGAAACAGAACTGGGGATGAACGATGTTTTACATGCAGTTTGACATGAAATTTTGCCAGAGAATGTGGTCGTGAAATAAAATCAATTTTATTTTGAGGACGTTTTTTCTAATGCTCTCACATATAGACACTTATCCTCTTAACAATGTGCCATACTTTCATTCAAAAAATTTTATGATAGGTATTTCATGGATTTTTATTTAAAGGCCGTAAATTTCGTTTAAAGATCAATTTAAATCGTCTGGTAATACAACACTAATGTTTGCTTAGGGCCAGCAACGCGGACCGGGTCAGCTAGTTAAATTATAATATGATGTAATAAAAACAAATTAGGATTAAGGGAAAAATTTTATGATGCAATATTACGAATATATTTGGTCATAATATGATTCAATAATAATCGGAATATGTTGACTACAATCATGAATCTTATCATAATATGTTGCTCTTAGAATATGTTTACCACAACCATGTTTTTTCTTTGTGTTTTAGCTATTAGCGGGAAATCTAGCGAGTTTTTATTATTGGTTTGTTCGTTTTTAATAAATTTTTTGACACTTTTGTTAAAAAGTTGCTTTGATATAAACAAAAGAACCAAATAAACCACACAAAGTGTTGCACAAACATATAAAAAAGCATGAATCGTGCTTGTGTGAATATTACAAACTTGTTATCTTGTTATCCAAGTCTTATATCCAGTTCTTATTTCTAAAAAAAAAAAAATATATTGACTTTAAAGCCTGACTCACAATGGAAGCAGCCAATTCGTTTTCCATATTTCTCATATCTTTCCAACGTGTTTCATATAAATTACTTTAATATCAAGTACAAAAATATAACTGAAGTTGTGGTAGAGAACTGAAAAACGTTTTTACTACTTTCTTCTACTACAGCTCAAATTTATATGAAGTTCTAAATGACGATTATGATAATTTTCATAAGTTTTAAATAAAATTTACCATAACTTCATCAACGAAATCTTAGCAAATCTTTTTTTTTATTGATTACGTTAGACTTAGAGGGTGTATTTGAAATGTTTATTAAAATTTGATCTCAGCAAGGCCTATAGCTAAGCTTTATTATTTTAGTTTTTTATTTACCTGTGTATGTATGTATGTATGTATATTAGACCGTCTCACTTTTAATTTTATTTCGAAATTTCTTCATGAACATCGATTTTCTTCATCTGCTATAAAAACCAAGAATTTTGGTGTATAACACTTAAATATTGATGAATGGGAAGTGGTCTCTCAAATCGATTCTTCATTTTTTTAGGCAAAATGCCTTTTTTTCAAAAAATGAAAAAACCTTGATTTAATAATTTGCCTCAAACTCATTTTAACTAAAACTGCAGTTTTTCTTAACAGGATGCGACTGTTATTTACAATAAAATCTTTATTTTAAAATTTCCTACCATACTGCATTAACAGAATATAAAAGTTTTGTCTCGTTCAATTTTTATATATGAAAAGGTAAGCAAAAATTAAAAAAAAATTTTAATTTTGTTTTTGAAAATCTGAATTTGTAGTGCTATGAATAAAAAACCATCGAACAAAATGGCAATGTTGCTTTAAGAAACATTTAGGAAATTTAATAAGCTTTCTAATGCATGAAATTATGTTCAAATCCATTCAGAACTGCTTGAGTTTGAGGCAAATTACTAAATCAAGATTTTTTAATTTTTTGAAAAAAAAGGCATTTTGCCTAAAAAAATGAAGAATCGATTTGAGAGACCACTTCCCATTCATCAATATTTAAGTGTTATACACCAAAATTCTTGGTTTTTATAGTAGATAAAGAAAATCGATGTTCATGAAGAAATTTCGAAAAAAGTATAAAAACTGAGACGGTCTAATGTATATATGATTTTATGTTCTACATGCTTCCTGAAATTTGTTCTTTAAAATAGCATTTGATGATGCATTAGCAAATTGTTTCATTCATCATTTTATAAAACTCAACATAAGTTACTGATTTTATTTCCAAAAACGTGATTTGTCGCAAAATTTTTTAATTTTTCGAAAAAGTTCTTTGCAAAAACGTGTTTTTAGCTAAATATCGCTAAAGTTAAAAATTAAGCTATTTTCTAGCTATTTTTCATTCTGTCTTAGCGATATTCTTTGGAAATCCGTTGGCAACAGTGATAGCTTATATGGCTTAAATGAAAATCTGTTACATAAAAAATCGTCTTTAAGTGAATGAAAAAGAGTTTAATTGTTGAATGAACATATAAACTGCAGCCATACGATCAAGTGTTGCTGTCTAGTTATTTACATACACTGCTTGTCAAAATTCAAAAATTTTCAAAACTGTGGCAAATCATTTTCAAGATGTTATCAAGAAAATAACTTTTAGAGACAATCGAAAAAGATTCTCCTTAAAATTGTAATAAGCTGTTTTCCTAAACGTTAATTGAAACACTCAACTTGGAAGAGTAACTGAAACCTAATTTGTTTCAATTTTAAAAAGTATAACTGAATTGGTAAAAATGTGATTAAGTAAAATAAAAAATTGCTTATTTTTCACTTAAAAAAAGTAACCGATATGGAAAAATGTACACAAGTACACATTTAGAAAAAAAAGTAAGCCATTTTGGTTAAAATAACCAAAACCGCCGACGCTGGTCATAGTCACATGTGAAGAATTTTTCTAATTGCGTGCTACATTCGCGCGTTTTTTTGTTCTTTTCTAAAAATATGTATATAAGTTCTCGTATTCCTTTCTGAATATGTTGCAAAAAGAAATTGCAAAAAGTCAAAAAATTTTTATATTTTTATTTAAAACCAGGCGTAAAATGTTTTCTGGAAAATTGATTGCGCAATGGCTGCATTATTATTAAGTTTAAAAATACACCCTGTTTCAGAACATTTTCATATATACATAAATCGAATTGTTGCATTTTGTTATGGAACTTGTTTATTATGCCATTTATATTCAGTTAATTCAATATTGGCAATTATTTAATTTACTTTATCAATTTATCAATGATATAAGAATACTTTGTTTACTTTTCTCATTTCCGGGAAATAATCATGAGATAAATATTAAAAAAAAAAACATTAGATAGTAAATCCTTTATATCGCTCTTTACGTCAATAAAAACAGGATAGAAAAACATAATTGTAAAAAACATCAATATTGATGGTATGAGTAATAACACGATTAATTAAAGCTTTCCGTCTAATAATCCAATAAGTATGCCTGTGTGTGTGTGTTTGTGTGTATGCGTTAACATATTCCCAACGGGAAAACTCAGAAGACCTTCTTGCTTCAGGCCTTATTAAAGGCTTGCTTAAATGTTTTTTTATTCAATAACTATTCTTATCTAACTGCTTAAGAATGCCTCATAGAATAAAAGATAAGGTACACATTCCACGCTCGCTTCTATGAGAAGGGAGAAGAGAGGGAGTAGCAGTTTTTGTTTTGTTTTTTGCCAAAGCAAAAGTAACAGAATTATTTTTTTTATCCAATTGCCATTCTTATGTACCTGTCAAAGAAGCGAGAGCGGAAGGCTCTACACCGCAATTACAACTTGTGTAAAAATATATGAGTATGAAATGGAGCGAGTAGGTCTTGTACATCCGAAAGAAGGAGGGCAGAGGCCTTATATAAGGCATTCATACTCCCTATTTTTCCCGCTGGGTATCCGTTTTATGAACATTCATTTCATTGTTACACTCACACAATTGCACTTTTGCAAATCGACGAAAAAAATATGTTTAGAAAAAAAAGCTTTTAGTTGCTCTATCATGCCTTGTAATCTTAATTAGTCATTGTGATGACAGGACAAAATGTAATAAAACACGAGGGAAAACAAGGAAAAAAAGAAAATATAAATTATTTATAGAACAAATACACTTATACAGCAGTACACTATAAATAGCAATATGAATATGTAAAATGAACACTACAATGTTAACTTATGTCATTAGAAAAATATTGGAAAAAATAAACAAAAAAAGGCAACCAATCTTAGAAGTAACCGTATTGTGGCAAAAAACATGTTAGCTGATTTCAAAATATTCATAAAATGGTTTCTCGTGATCAAAGTATAATTTGATAAAGCCATATTATGGTAGTTAATACAGAAATTTTTGAAATTGGGTTCTTTCTTCAAATAAAAACTAATTTATATAAGACTTGTGCTTATTAAAAATATCTTGGCACCGATTTTCCGGACTTTTTGCATTTCCGGGAGCTTATAAAATATTTCTTTCTTTCTTGGGACTTTCTAGGTATTTTTTTTATAAATTGTTGTGGCAGCAATAATAACTGTTTTACATATAACCCAAGTTCCAGCCCAAGCGCTGATTCAAGGGAGGGTCATGACCTCCCTGAGCTAGTCGAGCACTGGTTTTCTAAAGTCATAAATTAAGTTAAGATGCTGTGACGTCTGAATTTTCAGTATGTGGGCCCTCCTGAAGTGCGGGCTTGTATCCGCCCTTAAGGGCAGTGTGGCATCACATTTATTTTGGTGAGAAGTATTAGATTCGTGGGGGATCATGACCCTCCTAAGTTTGTCGAGCACTGGTATTGTAAAATCATAAAAAAGGTTAGGTGGCGGTCCCGACTAAATTTTCACTATGTGCGCCCGCCAATTGAGGGCAGTGTAGTATTATATTTATTTTGGTGAAAAGTTTTAGGATTGCCCTTTTATTGTAGTATTTTAGAGCACTCCACCATAAAAACCATATAAGATTAATAAAACTAATATACAGTAGACCTCGGAAAAATTAATACACCGTGCTCTTTATCAGTACAAACCAGTGACTTCATTTAGTCGCGCAGAAAGTAATCCTTAGATTTCGAAATCATCCATTTCTCAAAATATCGCCAAATTTTGGTTTCAATAAGTGAATGGTTGCGGTTCCCGTACGGTACTTAGCGCTATCCTCTTGAAATCGGGTCAATGCCATTCATATTCTCAAACAGAAAATCATTGATTTTGGTTCAGTAACGATCTACGTTGACCACAACGCGAGCATCGTCTTAATTTTTAAACAAATAAGGTCCGATTATGCCACCAACGTGGAACCGCACTAAGCGGTACATTCTTCTGAATATTAAAGTGTCTGTTGGGGTTTGGTTTTACTCCACATGCGGCATTTTTGTTAACTAAGTAACAAAGAAATGAGCCTCATCGCTGAACACAATTTTACGTTAAAGTCGCCTATTTGTTGTGCGATTTGATGGTTGATTTTTACAGAAAATTTTGTTTTTCGACAGTGAAAATCTTATCAAAATGATTTTTAAGAGTATACAGATTATAAATTTCAAAAAATGAAGCACAGAAAAATTTAAAATTTTCTGTGATCACCAAATTAATTCTAAATTCATAGAATCAAGCAAACAAGTTGTGATCTTGCAACTATTATCAAAATGATTATATTGATTACTAAAAATTGTGAACATTTTTTTTAATGAGTTCAAATTCACACGTTGCAAGTATTATTGATCAGCTTGCTACTTTATAATGAGCGACGAGGAAAGAAACGTTTCGCTCTCTCTCTCGACCGCCTATAAAATTAGCAAGCTGATCAATAAGACTTGCAACGTGTGAATTGTGTTTAAACGATATTTTTAATTTTAACTAAAAAAATGATCAAAAAACTTTGCCGTTTGAAGCAATTTGTTAATTTATTTAATTAACAACTCCCAACAACAATACTTTTTATACAGAAAACTACTGATATTTTTTTGGTGAGTACAGTTCGTTTTTTTTCGTAATTTTTATCGTTTTCAAAAAACAACCTTTATTATATGAATGAATAGTTGTGGTTGTTGTTGGCCAATAAAATATTGTCAGAATGACAATTTGCAACTGTTTTTCTATACGCATAACATTTTTATTGTTTATGCATCATTAATTGAGTTTACGAAAATTGAAATATAAAAATTATAGAGCCATCAGTTTGTCATGTGTCACAGTTTGTGGTAAGAAAAAAGGAAAAATAACTTCTGCCAGAAACCACTTATTCACACAGCATGCCATAAAGGAAAATGAAAGAAATATTCTTCCTTCTGTTACAACTACCATTAATTTATATTTAAATCCGTACAGGGAAGAAATAGAAAAGAAAATTTCGAAATAATTTCTTTGGAAGAAAACTTTAATGGCCAATTTCAGCAACTTATTTAAATATCAATTAATGTTTACAACTCGTTTTTTATGTCAAATTAAAAGTAAAATTATGTATATAAAAAACTATATTTAAATATGAATTGATATTTAAATAGAACTGGTGAAATTGCCCATAAGTGTGGATTTATTCATTATAGCGAACAAAATACATACAAAAAAAAATAGTTCGGAAACAATGAGTGAATTCAATCTAACGCTTAAAAAGGTCTACTGGAAATAGTTAGAATTGTTCGAAGATTGATCGACAATATAAATGAACTCCCGGATAAAAGCTTAAATCCTTGTAAAAGTTCTATGAAATGTTGGATTATACAAGGTGGTAGAAAAGAAATGTTATCAAGTAATTTCATAAAAAATTTATTTGAAAGTATAAAATTTATGATATTGATTGTAATACAATACGTTATCCAATAAAAACATATACGGCCATGTTCTGGCAATCAAAATCACTTGAAATTTAAATCGAACAAATTTTTAATTCTATCCTGTGTTTAAAGTTGATAAAAATATCTTCATCGACTTAAATTTTTACGTGATTTCGTTTTACAGAACATGGCCGATAATATTTTATGCAAATGCACACAATAACTCGCACAAGCGTAGAAGCAATTGCGACCGTATTTTAAAAATATTAAGTCAAAACAGTCTTTAGTACTCATAATGATTTTCGAAACGAAAACATCTTCTTCTTGCATCAAGTTTTACAGAGTACGGAAGTTACCTAAACTTGTCGATTGTCAGCAGGCAGCAAATTTTCCAACAAAAACCGATGCAACGAACGTCTACTAATGCCTAATTATGTGCATGGTCGTCTCGTTGGTGACGGTGGATCCTTTTTTTCATCATCGGTAACAGCAGTATTGTTCGCGGCCCATCAATCAACACAAAGTCTTCCACTTTTACGACATCTGTAGTGGGCGCAGTTTTCACTAGCCGCTCAACCAAATTCTTAAATGTTTGAGCATATTGAGCAAACCGAACAAGAAATTTTCGCAGCCTTAAAGCAACAGGCTAAAAATTTGTTTAATAAGCAGTAATTAAAATATCACGTCCTTGATTTGTGTATCGCTTCATGGCTAATTCTAATTCTCTAATATTTACGAGATAGATGTCAAAGCACAGTGACATTTGGCTCCGGTCGCAAAAGCGGCAGCAAATTCAAATTACGACTTCACTTTTAACCCACCTTTTATATAAAACTAGCGGGCCCGTTGCCTGCTTCGCACGGCAAAACAAAATAAGAAAAGAAACACACTTGTTTTTAATAAAGTTGGTTTTGTTCCCTATTATTCAACTTTTAATTCTAGTTTCTTACAATCTTAAACTATGTATCACTTAAACTATCTTAGAGCTCTTTCGTAGACAACATTTTTGGTTTTGCCATGAGTTGTTGTGTAGATAAAGAGAACTGAAGGCTTGCCAACACGTGAGCACGAAACATATAACTGGCCGTGTGAAAAGCAAGGATATTCTAAATCAATTCCGCACAATTCCAACGATTGCCCTTGCGCTTTATTTATTGTAATAGCAAATGCAAGACGTATTGGAAACTGTAGTCTTTTGAATTCAAAAGGTAAATCTGATGGAATCATTAGAATTCGTGGAATCAATACATCTTCACCTTTAAACTTCCCCTTTAAAATTGTTGCTTCGATCAAATTGTTCATGATTTTTTAAGCCAGCAATAGTCAATGATTGGTCTTGTGCTTTGTTGATGGTAATAGCAAAGGCAAGACGCAAAGGGAATTGGAGCCGCTTGAATTCAAATGGAAAATCGTTGGAATCGGTCATGCCGTTCTCCAGTTATGCGCTTAATAGAAAAAGTGGGCGTAAAAGTAGGCGTGGTAAATTTTTCTTTCGATGAAAACTTAAAGTTGATTAATACGAACATTTGAAAGAAAAATTAGTCAACTCGATGGAGCCGTTTTCTGATTTTAGGTAAATCGAAAAAAGTGGGCGTAAAAGTGGGCGGGGCAAAAAACCTAAGTTGGACCATGGCGATCATTTTAAAGAAAAAATCGTTCAAATCGGTCAAGCCGTTCTCAAGTTATGGATTTTGCCACGCCCCTCCGCCCCAGACCGAAAATTTCAACCAAACTTCATATAAACCATATATGGGCCACTGCCTACGTAGTGTATAAGTTTGGTTGAAAGCGCACGACGCGTTTATGATTAGTTCGGCGACGTACATATACGGAGTTATTTTTTCAGATAAAAAAAAATTTATATAAATCATGTCCGTGTTCATAATAAGAAAGTTTACCCGAGGCATTTTTATACCCTACACCCCTAGGGTGCCCCGGTAGGCTAGTTGGTAGTGAACTAGTCTATCAGCGCCGGGGTTGCGGGTTCGATTCCCGCCAGAGATTCGGGTTTTTTCCTGCAGACATGCGTAGAGCTTCGCGAGATTAGCACAGGACAAAAAAATTAATTAAATATGGACGCCGCAGCAAAAAAAAATATTCATATTTAATCTTAGATAAAAATATTGTAGTGAAATCGTCTTACGATACCAACATCCATTTTCGCACAATTTCAGCAGTAAAAGTGTAAATTGAAAATTAGTTTTTATGGGACTAACAATCAAGTATAGATCCACACAGGCAACGAATTTGGAAAGAGATTTTGGCTTGCATGAATTACTTCAAACATATTATTGTCTTAACCAGTCCTCCATAGGGACTTAGAGCCATATTGCGGCTGCCTCTTTCAGGTAAGTCTATCTATTTGTTGGTGCTAAATAACTAACAGAGATGTAAATGTGGAGTGAAGTTCTATTAGAATTGCCGCTTCCTTATGTTCATATGTCTACACGAGGAAAAGTTGGAAGGCGCCTATTTGTAAATAATAAATAAATAATTTCCTACTAATACACTGTAGAACAAATTCAGGTTAGCAAAAGTTAGGTCGATTCTGAGAGTGAGGGGTGAAAAAAGAGGCTTAATTAGAAGACCCGTATCGCGGCGTTTGTTTATGTTAGTTCGAATTTTTTTTTAATCGACCTTCAACCTTTGCAGTCAAATGCGGATTTTCAGCATATTGTTTATATGGGTTTTTGCCTATGACTTGTCGACTAATTGATATTTTTTAAATCTGTAAAGGCCAAATTATTGCAACAATTAAAATTTTTTAAAAAATTAATTTAGAAAATTTTTGTGGTGCTTACGAAGCAAAATGTTGAAAAAATTATTTGTTTTTCATGCTTTTTGAAAATATTTTCCACAAAATTAAGACTTTTTTGCTTTCTGTTTAATCTATAATATGCTTCTCAGTTTCTTCAATAAATTTCATTTGAAAAGAAATCAATCATAATACAAAACTTGCATTTTCCAGCTTAATATTAATCTACTTCTCATTTTTTATGTAGCAATTTTGTTCAGTGTTGGTTTTGAAGAAACATTGAAAAAGAAATTATAAAATATGGAAAAAAAAATAATTTTAAAATGTTAGTTAGGAAAAGTTTTAAGTTGATATTGGGAATTATTTCTTTTTTTATAAGCAACTTTATTATATTCAATTTTTTTTTTTTTTTCGAATTTATTCTATGAGTTAAATTTCAGTTATGTATTTTATAAAGCTTTTTGTAATTGTTCTACTCCTTAGATTTTTAGGAATGACTTTATACACTACCAGACTATTATCTTGTATCTTCTTGTCTGGTAGTTTATAAAGTCATTCCTAAAAATTTAAGGAATAAAACTATTACAAAAAACTTTATAAAATACATAACTGAAATTTAACTCATAGAATAAATTCGAAAAATAAAAAAAAGGAAAAGTTTTAAAAAAAAAATTAAATAAATTAAATTCTCTCCATTAAGAAATAAATGCACGCAAAAAAAAAGTATTTTAAATACAAAATACAGCAAACAATTCAATTACTAAAAATATCATATTGAAAATAAGAGAACCTGTAAAATTTACAGCGACTTTGACTTGTTGTCGTATGTTAAATAACTGGAATAGTCGCATTGGACGGAAATGGCCTAAAGACAATAGGCTATACGAAAGTCTTGTTCCTGAAATTAAAATTTTGTTGCCGTTGCTCCACATTAAACTTGGCATTGCTAAAAAAATTTTGAAATGTATCGCAAAAAGACAAGCAGTATTCAACAGCTTAAAAGACATTTTCCCAAGACTAAGTAGCGCCAAAATTCAGGAAGGGATTGTTAATGGTCCCGACATACGGAAACTAATGAGTCGTCAATATTTTGACCAAGTTCTGACAGACCGAGAATTAAATGCATGACTCGCATTGAAAGCAATCATTAAAAGACTTTTGGGTAAAGAACGCAAAGACAACTACAGGCAATCTGTTGTAAACATGTTGGCAGCTTTCGATGAAATTAGTGTTAATATGTCGTACAAAATTCATCTCTTGCATCAGCATCTTGATCAACTCGCTCAACAGTTGCCAACTGAATCTGATGAGCAAGGCGAACGTTGTAACCAAAATGCGCTTCCATTTGAAATAAGGTAACTATAGAGTGTTCAAATTTTGAATTCCTAGATTTTTTTAATATCTTTGTCAGTGTGCACAATTTAAACATGTTAACGATTGAAAACTATTTTCGTTTCAGGTACAGAGGAAAGAAATCTCCAAATGCAATGCTCGCTGAAATTTGTTGGTGGTATAAAAACACCTTTGAAGAAGAGGAAGAAAAGGAAAAAGAGGAAGAAGGGGAAGACAAAGATGAAATTGCAGAATATCTGTTGGGCGAAATTATCGACCTTTCTGATGATGATGGCGATGACCAAGATATTAGAGAGCAGTGATGCTGATCCACAGCCGCCTGCTAAACGGCAACTGGCCAAATAATTAATTTAATTTTTTTACTTAAAACTTTTCCCAAAGAACATTTCAAAATTATATTTTTTCCATATTTTTATAATTTCTTTTTCAATGTTTCTTCAAAACCAACACTGAACAAAATTGGAAAAAAAAATGAGAAGTAGATTAATATTAAGCTGGAAAACGCAAGTTTTGTATTATGATTGTTTTCTTTTCAAATGAAATTTATTGAAGAAACTGAGAAGCATATTATAGATTAAACAGAAAGCAAAAAAGACTTAGTTTTGTGGAAAATATTTTCAAAAAGCATGAAAAACAAATAATTTTCTAAATCAATTTTTTAAAAAATTTTAATTGTTGCACAGGTCTCTAGCAATAATTTTACAGATTAAAAAAATATCAATTAGTCGACGAGTTATAGGCAAAAAACCATGTAAACAATATGCTGAAAATCGGCATTTGACTGCAAAGGTCAAACTAACATAAACAAATGCCGCGATACGGGTCTTCTAATTTAGCCTCTTTTTCACCCCTCACTCTCAGAATCGACCTAACTTTTGCTAAACCGAATTTGTTGAACAGTGATATTATAAATTTTAAAGTTTATATGTTTGGATGTTTAAAGTTTTGTTAGTTTGTGGCTAAATCACTCGAAATCTACTTAATGGACTTGGATGAAATTTAGTAGATAGATGGCATATGGGTCAGATTCGAATAAGGGTACTTTTTAAGAGGAAATTGGGTGAAAAATTGGTAATTTGGTACTTTTTCTCTTTTTAAGAAATTTGGTATGCAGCATGCTTTTAGTACCGATTAATATATATGGTACTTTTTAAGGGATAAATTTGGTACTTTTTAATGAGTGAAAATACGGTAAAATTGGTTCTTTTTCTCTTTTCGATAAATTTGATATACATACATACTATAGCCTACATTAACACACAGTGTACTTTCTGGTGGCGTAAATTAAGAAAACCCTGTTGCAATTAGTACTCTTTAACCTTTGGTACTTCTTCTCTTTTCGAAAAACTTGGTATAGAGATAGCATATGGATCAGATTAAAATAAAGGGTATATTTTATGATGTAAAAACGATAAAAATTGTTGTATTTGATACTTTTTCTCTATTTGATACGTTTGGTATACAGATTACATATGGTCCAGTTGCGGGTATATACATATTTGGAGACCCCTTGCTTTTGACATGGACCGCAGAATGACGGTTGCTTAGGTGTATCGAGTGCTCAAAGCTGATATCATTGCTTTAAAGGCAAAACGCCCAAACTAACAAAAAATTTATGGCCAACTTTTTTTGAATTCCGATGTATCTAATCAAAGTCCATCGGAATTTGTTAAAAATTTGCATTTGGAAGAAAAATAATTTTTTTTTTATTCCCTATGCTAATCCCGCGAAGTTCAACGCTTGTCTGCAGGAGACCAGAGTCTCTGGCGGGAATCGAACCCGCAACCCCGGCACTGATAGACTAGTTCACTACCAACTAGCCTACCGCTAGCCTATAATGTCGTTTTTAAAAAAATTTCAACACAAAATAAATATAGATGTAAAAAACTATATAACATTTCTGTAAATATTTTATAGCACAAATCATTTTCTTTAAATCTTGCACTATTTTTCAGGCAAACATATTCACGGGTAAAAGCTAGTTATAATAAATACAAATTTATCTTTAATTTTTATCATCTATTAAAGAAGTTATCTAAAATTTAAGACACACATGTTAAATATAAGAACAATTGACAACTAAATATTTTAATATATATCTTTGAAGTTGGGCAAAAACGTCTTCAGTCAGGAACTGTAGTTTTTCAAAATATAAAATAAAAAAATTATTTAAATGTCTTATTTCATTGATTGAACCTAATGAATCGTTTTTAATCCTGTAAACTAATAAAGTTGTCAAATGATTACGATTGAAAGCAGCTGTGCTAGGCTTATGCTATTGATACCAACCGAAAGAGAACAAAAAAAAAAAAAAAACTGAGTTAAACCCAATCAAAAATTTTAAATGCATTCTTTTGACTTACGACCATTTTGCCAAAGCTCAAAGACATATCAATAAAAATAATTGTTGTTAATAAATAAAAATTAATAGAGTTTTGTTAACAACTAAATTATGGTGTTTAAAAATCCATTTGGGTAAACACCTTCAACAGCTGCCTTCAGCCATTTTGGTAATTAAAAACGATTTATATTTTCGTTTTTAGATAATTTATTAATATTGGCAGTTTATTTCTAAAGTGTTTAAGATAGAAATCTATACTTTTCATGTTAATTAATAATCTTCTGCTCTTTAAATTTCCATTAGTAAACCTGCCAAAATCACCACTAAACTAACACAACAACACAACTGAACACAAAATTTACGGGGTTAAAGCAACATTACGAATGGCTTTTTGTTAAAAGTTTATTTGGTTAGTAATATTTTGTTAATATTTATGCTTAATAACTATTAAATATAGGCCAAACGAAAACAACAACTTAATATTCATTGTTATAATAAACTAAGAAAATGTATGTCTACTAAAATCAAAGTTGCCAAAACTAGGAAAATATCACTGCGATAGTACCGAAGGTAAAATGGAGCAAATGTTTCAAAATTAAATTTAATCGAATTGAAGGTAAGTTTTATATCCATTTTACGATAGATGGCGTTTAGACCCCCCATTTAGTATACCGATTGACTGGGAATCACTTTTTAAGTCGATTTAACGATGTCCATCCGGCTGGCTGGCTTACAATAAAATTATACTTAACTTTTGTTAGGTATATGTGCTTAAAATGTCCTTGTAAAAATCCAATTTTTGCACGTTTGTAAATCGGGCCATTCATGTACAGAGCCCCCAAAAGTTGGGATTTTAGTAATATAGTAGCAGGATGGCGAAATTCCACTTAAATATCTTTTATATGTTAAATTCGTTAATACTAAAATATCGACCAAATATTTCTGTCCCCATACAAATGGGCTGCCCATTTCTAACTCTTGGGGCTAAATAAAAAAAAAATGTTTAAAGTACATTTTCGTAATTTTTTTTTTCAAAAAGGCGACAAAATGGCTATAATCAGCCATGTCACAGAGTACAATTCCGTTCGGAATGATTCCGTTCGGAATTGAAGAAAACATATTTGTTTATTGATAGAAAGAATATTTTGATGGTTTTTTGGTCTTTGACATACAGAAAACTCCCATACCGTTCATGAAAACAAAAATGGTTTCATTCCGCAAAGTTTTTTCGTAATTTTCTGAAGCACCAAAATACGGAATGAATTCCGTTTCCGAACGGAATTGTTCTCTGTGACATGGCTGAATATATATTTTTTAAATTAAAAACTCAAAAATTTAAGACAATTTATTTAAAAATATTTTCAATTAAAAATGTAGAACTGTGGCTTAAAGAAGCTATTGCACTCTTTTTAAATTGACTATTTTTAAATAAAATTTGCAGTTTTTTCTCATCCTCACCTTCATTCCAAAAATCACTATCTATGTGGTATTGGGACGGTTTGTGTAATGCGCATAACTCGCATTTTCATAACTATGAGCTTCGATCGAAAACTTAACCGTTCTTTCAGTGTTTTTCAATTCGCATGTTTTTAAAATGTCAAGGCATTTAAGACAACAAGACTTCGCCAGGAAAAAAAATCAAAAAATGAAAGCATACCCAACCAAAAGTAAAAGCGTGCGTGCAGAAAGGGCTAAAGATAAGTACCAAAATGGGCCGAAGTTGCACGTTTTTTATTTAAGAGCAAAATTTTTATTTCACGTTTTAGGTACGTAAAAAAAGGCTGAAGGGGTTTTAGGTTTTTAAAAAGAGCTTAATATGATCATATAAAAGAGATGTAATGTTGAACATTTTTATATAGTTTTTCTCTTTATATTTTCTCTCTTTATTTGCATATGTAGATTATTTTACCTGGCCTTTATAAAAATGTCCTCCGAAATTTCTTTTTTTCTAATACATTAACTTTCAGGAAATGTGTTCGAAAAAAGTTTCTGGCAACACTTGTAAAAAGATAGGTGTGTGCGTGTTTTCCATAATAATTATTATTTAGTTTATTGCTTAAAACCACCGTCATGTATAACAAACGCGAGAACGCTTAAAACATGTGTTTGGGTATGTAACATGTCCTTTTTTTGTTTATGCTCATAAGAAATCTGTTACTAATTATAACTTTTTCCTTTCTTTTTTTTTGTTTTGTTATTGCTTTATTCAGTGGAAACTTTTATTTAGTAAGCGATACTAAATGTGGCTTGTTAATTCTATACTTTATGCTTATGTTTACTTCAACTTACAATTAGGGATCGCAGACTACCAGAAAAGTGAAAATAATATTGGCTTTTCTCGGGATTCATGTTGAGAAATGAAACGTTCCAGCAAAAACTTTATTTACATTTTACCAACAAGTTCATTTGTGAAAGCTTTTGAAGTGCATTACCTTTCATACCTAATCGTTATAATGGGCTTACGATCATAGTAAATTAAAAATTTTCAAGTCGATTTTATATGTTTACTTAAATCAATGAATTAACACAGTGCAACATTTGCAAGGTCATAAAATGTAGATTTAATTTTGATTTCGGTTGAGCATCTTCTATATATTCTATCTATCTATCTATATATATAAAAATGAATTATGTTTGTATGTTTGTTTGTCGCTTTATAGACTCCGAAACTACTGAACCGATTTTCCTGAAATTTTTACAGTAACATCACGTGAGCCCTAAAAATAAAATTGGTCTATTGGTCTTTCCTTTAAGGGCGTAAACAAATAAATTTTTAGGGGTTCCTACACGTGAGCATGCAACGTAAAGTTGTCCATGAGAAAAACATGGGTTTGATAACCACGTTTGAAGACTCTCCCTTTAATAGTTCTTCAGTTGAGCGATATTTAATGTATGCATCCTATGGGAGGTATTTCCCCCCCTGCGCCTACCCGCTTTATTTTTATTTTCAAAAGTGTAGTATACCATAAGAGCGACTTCTAGAAAGTTTGAACATTCTCACTATTACAGTTCTTAAGATATGCGATGTTAAACATTGGCGGCCTATGGGGTATTCCTATACCCCCGCTGCTATTTTATTTCAATTCCGGGGCTCAGAAGATCCTACTACAAAAAGTTCAGCAAAATGCGTGCAGCGGCTCTTAAGATATGCGATAATTAATATTGGAAAAAATAAGTAGCCTATTTTATTTTTAGGGCTCACGTGATGTTACTGTAAAAATTTCAGGAAAATCGGTTCAGTAGTTTCGGAGTCTTTAAAGCGACAAACAAACATACAAACATACAAACATACAAACATAATTCATTTTTATATATATAGATTATATTTCTTACGGCTATATGTCGTAAACCGATTGAAATTTTGCTTTCCTGTCTTCAGCATTATTGAAGGTACAAAAATAGCGAAACTTAATTAGAATGTGAACTTTATCAATGAAGCTTTAAAATCTTAATCCGAGCTAAACCAGAAAAACTCAAACGGGGCTTTTGCTAGTTCCATAAGAACTATAAGAAACTGAAGTCGAAATGGAGTGCATATTTTATATGCTGCGCTGTGTTATTTTAAATACAACTTTTAAATATATTTTGTTATTGCTTAAATTTTTTTTTCATTTTGCTTTGTTTAATCTTGCATATTTATTAATTCTTTAAAAATTCCCGGAATTTTTGGACTAATTTCACAGCAAAAACGGAAAGTAAAAACGTTGGTTTCCCAGTAACCTCATAAGACTCATTCCCTTCTTACAAAACAAAAACGTATACTCACTTTCTCCCTGTCTCTCTTTCTCGCTGTTTCTTTTTCATTACTTGTACACAACAAGACACACCTAACTAATGAAATAATAAATATGATTTCCTTTTCCTGCTTTAGAATCACTAACTGCTGTTCACACAGCGGTTACTGTTTCTGATGTTATTGTTGTTGTCATCGCTTTAAATTTGTTTGTGCTTTGCTGTTCATTATTTGTTCTTTGTTCACTGTCTGTTGCTACACGCAAATAAGTTTCCTGCCAAAGAAGACTAAGAAACTTTTAATTAGTTGGAAAATGTTGATATGTTTTAAAACTTTAATGCGAATAGATTCGCTTTATTTTTAAAAATGGATTTTTATAATGATGAAATTTATTTTCTGTAATTATGCCAACAATTTATTAGAGGTTACGTTTAATAGATGAGGTTAAATAAAAAAAAAATTTAAGAACTTTTGGAAGTTTCAGTGAGTATGTGGGCGTATTTTTAATATTTGATTGTATCAAATTATATGTAATAGATGGATTTACAACAAAATTGTATATGTTTTTTTTTTAATTGAGGTTTTTTTGAATAACACTTTCAATTATCTTAAGGCTCAAGATATTGTTTTGAATAACAAGAGAAAATATTTGGGTATTTCAAACGTTACGATATTAAGTCATAAATATGTCATAATATGGTTATTAGGCATGTAACGGATACCGATACATATACATCGCCGATGTTTTACTATCAATACTACGATAACTTTTTTACAGTTTTTTGAAGAAACAATTTTATTTTCAATGATTATTTTTTGTATAACAACTTAGAGAAAAAACACATTAAAAATCAGACCATAAAATCAAAACAGAAAAATAAATTTTCTTTCTTAACTCCCAAGATGGAGGTCCACATCATTCGTGTTATGCGTTTGTTTCTTGACCTTTTTTTTATGTATATGTATGTGTAAAAATAGGAAATGATACAAAAACCCCCAAATATAAATACTTCTTTTTCTATTAATTTTTTAATTTGTATAGTTCATATAAAACACGTATAGCTACTTTATTTGTACTTTATTTTGCTTATTTTTAGATTTTCTATCACCTTATATAATTTTTTATTTTGAGTTGGATAACTAGATTCGTTCCTAAATTCGAAGCAAGATGCAATACCTTGAAACTCAAGATATTCATAACTGAAGCTCCATGCGTTTCTGTGATGTTTTTCACTAAGTATTTTCTTCTTATTTTTCACTTTTCTATCACCATATGTAATTTCCTTATTTGGATTTGGTTAACTAGATTCGTTATTAAATCTGAATTAAGATTAAGAAAACGATGCGTTTCCATGACCTTTTCCAATTAATATTTCTTCTTATTTTTCAATTTGCTTTCATCACATGTTATTTTCACGAATCAAGATGCAGCACTTAATAACTGCATTTTCGTAACCTTTTTCACTTCATATTTTCTTATTATTCAATTTTCTATCACCATGTGCTATTTTCTGATTTGGAGTTGCCTAACTAGAATCGTTAGCAGTGTTGTGACAGCTGATATGTATTTTCTTGCTGTCTTGCCCCTACTGTCAAATGTAAACGCTGTGTATAGCCTTAAATAATCTAAAACCAGGGACCGTAAATAACAGTTATCCAGTCACTTTAAACTTAAGAACTCTTCATGTCAGAGTAAACGGAGACCTATACTGTCATATACCGATATATTCGTATTGACAAGCTCAGCGAGGTGTCAACTCCACATTTTAAAGTTATTTTTCAACGTAAAAATAGAAGGTCTTATAAAACTCTCAAAAAGAGAGTTTTATTTTTCCGTCTAAAATAAAACTCATTTGAGGAGTTTTATGTTTTCCGTCTAAAATAAATCTCATTGAGGAGCTTTAGTTTCTCTGTCTTTAATAAAACTCATTTAAGGAGTTTTATTTTTTTAATAAAACTCATTTTGCCGTCATAAAATTAACATATTTTGCAGAGCTTATGTTGAGTAAACCATAACATAGTTCACAAAAAGAAACAAAAATTCCCAAATTCTGTTTGTTTAAATTGTTGAGTTAAATACATCAAATTTTTTAAGTAAATGATGATGAAAAACATATCGGACCATTCTGAATTTTTCTTTGAAAATATTTTTGAATATCAAAAACAAATTTAAATAATTTTCACAATTATTTTATGAAAAAAAATTCGATTTTCTTCTTCAATAAACTTAATGCAAAATAAAATATGCATATTTGATTCTGACGGGAATAATTAATCTGAAACTGACGGAAATAATAAAACTCTTTTAATTTGTTCTATTTTATGACGTAGAAATAAATCTCTTTTTAATGAGTTTGTTTCGACCTTTTATTTTTACGTTGAAAAATAACTGTTTTAGACGGAATTTTGTGTTTTTATTTACAAAATAACTGTTATAAAATAACTTTTTCTTTATCAATATAACCGTGTCGGTCCCTGTCTAAAACTATTAGGCGTTGCTTTGTTTGTTTGCTTTTTTATTTATTTATTCCATCGTAATACAAAATAGCCAGTTGGCCAATAAAAAATATATTACAGTGAAATGATCGAAAGTTATAATTCAATATATATGTATAAGAAAAAAAAAAAAAAAAAATAAAAAATCACATTTCCAAATCTAAAAAATATTTACGTACCCAAACACCATGGCAACCTAAACGACTCCTACACATTCGAGTGAGTTAAATTAAGCAGCAAAGCAAAATTCAAATCGCCGATAATGAAAAAGCCCAAAAATGATCAGTGACTACATTAATGTAGCCATTTGAATTTAGAAGCGCATAAAGGTTTCTCTTAAAGACTGCAGTAGACATAGCAAAAGAGCGTCAATTTCTAGGCAAAAAATTCCATAACCGAGCCGCCCGTACGAAAAATTATTGTTCATAAACTGTGTTATATATGCGTGAAATAACTATTTGAGAATTTCTAACTGAAATGTTAAAGGATTTCATTTGCACTACACTCAGAGGACTTTGAGTCTTTATAATATTAAAAAGATAAATTAATAAGCGAAACTTTAAGTAATCCTCAAAAGGGAGATTCAGAAAACGTTTTATGTAATTGGACGTACGTGCCCTCAGCCTAAGTCGATAAACAAATCTAATAAGTCGGTGTACAATATCCTTGATTTTCATTCTGTTGCTTAAATTACAACCTGAATAAACTTCAATACAATAATTCACCTGAGACATAAGCAAAGCATGTGCAATTTATTTTCTAACACTCACAGGTAGAAACAGATTAAGATGATATACTCTCCGCAAAGTTAATCAGGCTCTAGATTAGATATTATCAATTTGAGGCTCAAAGCATAATTTATCGTCTAAAATTATTCCAAGACATCTGAGTTGGTTTACAGATGCAATCGCAATGATAGCCATGATATGTTCAAATCAATAGTGCATGAGAAATCATCATCATATACATTTATTAAAAGGCAAGTGGATTCCTTAGGATCCCTTTTACGCCTTAACTATATATTGTATTTTAACAAATAATTTACCATTCGAAAGATATTTTTTGGGAGATTATGTTAATTTAAACTTTGTTAAAATCGGTTCTGTATTTCAGGAGTTATACGCGTTAGAAAGTGGTACTAATACATTGAAACAATTCACATACGTGTGAGCAAAAACAATGTAAACACATAACAGAAGCAGTATGCTTTGTTTTTGTGTTTACATAGTAAAAAGAACAACAACATGCAGAGTTTTCTGCTATGCATTAAATTGGAGAACAGTAGATATTAAGAAATAAAAAAGAGAAAGACAATTTTAAATATTTTGTTTTCTTTTTGGAAGAGTTGTTATTTTTAAATGTTACCGTTGATTTCTAAAATTTTGCACTTATGAATAATTTTAATGTTATTTTTACATTATTAATATGGTTTCATTGTAAAGAATGTGTTTATTGCATTTTTTTTTTTAAATAAAGTGCGATCTTTTGATGGGCTGCGATTTTATATAACAGACACTACCGATCATGGTCATTTGTTATATGATAATCATGTATTTACAAAAAATTTATATATAGAGAGGTTATAACAACATAATTCATCAACGAAATAAATATAAATGGAAAATATATAAAAGGCTTTGTTATATAGCATTTTCAGTTTAAATAAAACCTTTTTCAAATTAAACGAAACCTTTTTCAAATTAAGCGAAACCTTTTTCAAATTAAACGCAACCTTTTTCAAATTAAACGAAACCTTTTTCAAATTAAACGAAACCTTTTTCAAAATAAATGAAACTTTATTCAAAAACAGTTAAAAATTTTTAAAAATAAATTAAACCATTTTTAAAAATTTGTAGGGAATTTATTTTTTGGATATCTTTGAATTACTCATTAATGAAGAAGCGACACTTACAATGTTACGATCAGTGGTAAAATATCTAAATGATGATTGGGCATGAAATTTTAACTTTGAAAATGTCTTCTCTATTAAAGAGCTGCACAAGCATAACAAATATTGCTTACAAGCAATTTCATTAAATTCAGATAGTAGGTGTATATTACTCTCTCATTACAAAACACATACTTCCAAAAACAATTGTTTTGCTTTACGATCAAAATATAGAAGAATAGAACAAAACTACACAAGAACAATGCTGAACTAAAATAAAGCTGAATTAGAACAAAGATGAAGTAGAACATTAAAACAGAAATAGAACATTCCAAGCATGTTTGAATGTTTTGATTGTAAACATAAACCAAAGAGAAAATTGCAAAGGGAGAAACTTTTGATTTAATTTCGTTTGAGTGGTTTTCAATGGGTTCGGTTGTAGGTTCCTTTAAAATATTATTTAAAATTTAGGAAATAATATAACTAAATTATTAAGCTTAAAGTCTTTTTTTTATTTTTATATAAAACTTTAAACGTTTATTTAACCAATATTTCGGCACTCTTTTGAGTGCCTTCTTCAGGGTTTTTTCTTACTTATTTTATAAATTTTCAACAATTTTTAACAAATTTAACAATAATTAGAAATATTGGTTAAATAAACTTTTAAAGTTTTATATAAAAATAAAAAAGACATCAAGCTTGATAATTTAGTTATACCTACCTAATATAATAATAAAGGTCGACTAAAATAAAATAAACATTTAGGAAATAATTCAAAAAAATCAATTTTGCTTACATTTAATGCATCTATTTCTGTTATAAGCTAAGATCACTTAAAATTTTTTAAATTCCTAATTACGTGCACTCGATGCTTTTACTATAATTTACCGTTTCTTTATTTCATTGTCTGTTTTTGTGTTGATATTCTGTTTGTTTTGATAATACAAGCACTAACAAAGCAGAAGAGAAAAACTTTTCAAGTTATGCTTGTTTTGTTTTGGTGAGAGTAATGTGTTGTTATGTTTGTTTTGCTAACTATGTCTACAGTGAAATAATGATTGATAGTTGTGTGAAGTAGAACACAGAACATTAAGAATATTTTGCGCAGCCCTTTATTCTCTATCTGGTTCAGCATAGGAGAATATAGTGGTAACATTTCAATGTACATTCAGTATTGTCCACCATATGTCATATAACTTGAGATTTATGGATTCTGGCATACTCCATAATTAAAAATGAGTTTTGTAGCTTTGGGCTGATTTCAATTTTATCTAAGAGCTCCCGAAGAAATACTTGGAAACGGGCCGAATTCACAGTGGATACAGAAATAACTTTATGGTAAACAACGCCAGTATTATCTGTCGTAGCAATTAGAGTCATATTCTTTCTCTTTACGGTTGGCAAAACACCATGAGCTCTTTCACCTTCTTTAGCAAAAAAAAAAAACTAAATTCCTACAAAATTTTAAAAATGGTTTTATTTAATTGGAAAAATGTTTAACGGTATTTGAATAAAGTTTCGTTTATTTTGAAAAAAGTTTCGTTTATTTTGAATAAAGTTTGTTTTATTTTGAATAAAGTTCCGTTTATTCTGAAAAAAGTTTCGTTTAATTTAAAAAGGTTTCGTTTTATTTGAAAAATGTTTTATTTAAACTGAAAATGCTATAAACATTGAGGTTAGGGAACTTATGTTACATTTACATTTTTAGAAAAATTGTCACTAAATTTCATATGCCTAAAAGAAAAATGCCTCATAAAATTAAAAATTGTTCTGCTCTACTGAGAATTATTACATTTTGAGTTAATACCCTCTTTATAATCAAGTGCGATATGTTTTTTAACATTGAATTAATATATTTCTACATATCTATATACATATTTAATAAAGTTTTAACCCATATGATTAAATAAATATTAGAAATAACGGTACAAATAAGTTATTTCTAGATTGCAGTCGATTGTGTCGACTGTTGGCCCATACTAGTTTAACTTTAAAACAAGAGCTTTAGTTTTCTCAGGATTAACTTTAAAATAATTTAAGTATATCCAATCCACAAAGTTACCAAGGTCTTACTTAATTTTGGCTTGCAATAAATCCGTAAATTGATAATCACCTACCCATAACAACTGTATATAATCAGCAAAAGCAAATGGTTTACATCAATATAGTTCCTAAAATAAGTCATTGATAAACAAAGTGAATAAGATTGGACCAATTACAGAGCCTTGAGGAATACCAGACTTGACAGATTTAATATCAGAGACTAAATCTTCTAGAGCAACAAATTGTTTGCGGTTACTCAATCATAATTAACGCGAAATGATTTACCTGATCAAATGCTTTGGAAAGGTCAATAAAAACTAAGAAATATTCGTAGTACCTATCCCTGGGGGAAATTTGTGCCAATTGCTCTTAAAGCATTTATCCCGTGACCAGTGAACAAAATTTTATAATTAAAAGGAACGAATTGTGATAGGTGAAAACAAGACATATCACTTAACTGGTGATAATGAGTTTAAAGTGTAGTTGGTCCAGAGGAAAGGTAATTGGCACAAAACTATTCATGTGACTGGATTTTGTGCGGCTACTGGCTGATTCTCTCTAGTTCTATTACTTTATATAAAAGGGATCAATCATATTGGCATGGCTAATTTTGTACAATATCGACAGGCATTATTTTAACCGAAATTGGAAGGTTATTTCAGTGACCTGTTACAAAGTGTCAAAAAGGTGCCAATTAACCACCTCGTAGGACATCGCCATGTTATAGTGACTTGTCACGTGACAAGTTTAGCGTTAGTTCCCTTTCCCGTAGGGATATATGTATATGATGATGTTTATATAAAAGTAAGAATGAAAAATAATCAATAAATTTTAATTCATTTCATGTTGTAAAATTCCTTTCTTCATAAAAATAAATTAATGAAAATTAAATTCAATGAACTTAAGCCTGATTAAAATAACAAAATTTGGATTAAAACCAATTGACAGTTCAATAAAATAACCACAATACTAATTATTGTATATTTATTTTTATTTATAAAAATTCAAAAATCCATGACCAATTCTTTTATTTTGCGCTTTAAACAAATCAACGAAAATATACAAATAGGACTAACAACCCTCGCATTAATCAAAATTTAATTTATTAATTATCTTTAATATGCCGGATGTTTAATTTGAAACCGGACATTATAAAGATTTTCTATTGAATTAGACATTCCTTTATATAAAAATTTGTATATAATATTGATTAAGTCCCAAGTGAACGAACATTATGAAAATTGGGTTATTCACGAAAGGCGGACTATCAGGTTATATGGTTATGTAGTTATATTAATAGCAACAAAATATATTTAAAAAAAATTTAATAAATGTATTTTGTTGTTTTGAATATAACTTAATAATCATATAACCTAATTACCAGCCTTCCGTGAATAACCCAAATGATTTTAGATTTTTTTTTTTTTGTTATAAGTACTTTTAAAGTAAATAAAATCTTTATTAATATAATGTTCTACCTTTAAGTTGTAAATTTTTTTAAGTTGTTGCTGCTTCATACCTGCAATAAAAATAAAGAAAGTTTAGTTAGTTTAAAAATTTAAATATTAAGAAGTAGATATAATGTTCACAAGTTTAAGAAATAAAGATTGAAATGTTGTTATAGTAACAAAGTCTATACATTACAGCTGGCAAAAATGGCAGGGCGTTTCAAAGATTCCTTAAATAAAAATAGTACTGAGAAGGTGTCGGAATCTTGAAATATCTTGTATTTTATGCAAAGCTTCAAAAGAATTTGTTTATAGATTTATAAAAACATTTTTTTTTTTTTTTTTTTTGAAGATTTTTTGTGCATATAAATTTTTTGATGAACTTTTTTTTATAATATGGAAATTAAAAAAAATTACTCAAATATACCAAAATCTGCAACAATATGCAAACAAACAAATCGATTGGCGGCATATTAAACCTTTTTTTACTTATTTTATTATACTAATTTTATTTCAGAAATGTCTGAAAAAATCTGAAGTTTGGAAACAATTAAAATATTTAGAGCACCAGTCAAACACAACAATATGCAAGATTTGTAAGAAAATCCTAAAACCGAACCGAAACCGGCCGGTTTTTATCATTTCAAAACCGAAACCGCGGTTTTACATTTTTACGGGTTTTAGCAAACTCTAGTTATAGTTTTCATATGCATACAATTAACAACTTATATTCGAAATTTTAATTAAACTTTAAAAAATCTGTGTATATAACTATGTATAAGGGGTATTCTTAAAAAAGGGTAATATTCTTTGTGCTGATTTGTATAGCATAAAAAAAATGGTCCTCGACCCATTTTTTTAGTTTACTGTTCGATCTAGCGATGTCCGACCATCCGCCTTGTATGCAACAATTTTGGGATAATGCAATTGAAGTTGGTACATATGTTCTAATTGCGATTGGATAGCCAGCCTGCTAGACGGATGGACATCGTTAGATCGATTCAAAAATCGATTCTGAGTCGATCGGTGTACTAAAAGGTCTAGGACAAATATTTTAAGGTGCAACACACATCAGCACAAACGCATAGTACCCTCTCCATTATTGTGGTGTGGGTATGAAAATAATATTTAAATCAGTCATAATCAACCATCATCGGATTTGTGTAGTAGTCAATAAATTTAAAGCTGGGATCCACACGATTGCCGCAATGCACAAATTTCCACACATTTTAATACCCCAATCGTGTAGCTGCACAATCAAATGCCTTGTGTACCAATCGAGGGAAATATTGTGCTTACTTTAACCAATGAAATGCAACCCTGGTGCGGCAATCTTGTGACTACTTGACATACAATAGCGCTTCAATCAAAATAGGAAAAAGGTACCAATATTTATTGGGTTCTTGTGCGGCAATTAAGCAACATATACGCGCCAATATTTGCCTTTTTAATAAATTTACTTTTGTGTGTTTCTTTTAGTAGGAATAAATTAAAAATAAAAATTAAATTTATTAAATAAAAATTGGGAATTTAGCAAGTCATTAATAAATAAATTAATAATAAATTTTGTATTCCCGAAAATAACTTTTAATATATTCCTTTTTTTTTTTAATTTGTGCAATAGCTGTTCAGGGCAATATAAAAGAAAAATTCTTTAAAGGGAATTTATTTTTGAATATAAATATTCTCTATTTCTTTATATGTACATCAGACCGACTCAAGTTGTATGGAGCCCAAAAAAGTGTTTTAGTTACCCCTCTGAAAATAAAGGTTGATATGTTTTATGATGATTCCCAAAATTGTTTGGTTCTAGCGTTGACCATCCGTGAACTGGACCATT
This sequence comes from Pollenia amentaria, assembly GCA_943735925.1. Taxonomy (NCBI): domain Eukaryota; kingdom Metazoa; phylum Arthropoda; class Insecta; order Diptera; family Polleniidae; genus Pollenia; species Pollenia amentaria. Next base: position 131,705,605 of record OX031007.1, on the reverse strand, counting down.
TTAAAAAAAGGTCTTTTTTCAGTTTTTAGAATTTTTTTGTATTTTGCTCCAAGACGACATAAATAAAATTTGTTATCATCGAAAAGGGATTTTGAAGCAGCATCCAATGGTATAAAAAACTTTACCACTTGCGACCTACTTATTGAGATATTTAACTAAATACATATTTTCGTTTTGGGTTTTCATACAAATTCTATATATTTTTTTTTTATTAATTTTATATTTTTTTTATTGTATTTTTCACATTTTGATAAATTTTAAAATGAAAAAATTTTATACCCATATTGCCTATATATGAAAAAAAAGATAAAATATATCGCGATTTTCGCGGTTTTTGTGAAAAATTACAAAAAAAAAAAAAAATAGATTAACACTATTCACGTACACTTGCTAAAATTTATTATCAAAGTTGTTTTTGGGAATACTATTATTTATTATAAGATTTTCTTTGTTATGCTTAATTCCCTTTTTAAATAATTGATAAAAAGTACTGAAATTTATTGTTGGAGGATAAGCTGTTCCTATGCGCATTTCACTGGTTGCTTAGGCCAGATCATCAGGAAACGTTCTCCTAAATAATTTTAGAAAAGCCAAAGCTATCAGCAAACAAAACTACAGAGGGAATGAGAATTACCTACAAACACTCAAAAAGTCTTATTTGCAACGATATCAAAGCTTAAACAAAATACCAAACAATAAATCAGTGATGAGTTTTATCTTTTCTTACTTGAGGGTTACACGATCAAGTTTTGTCTATCAAGTTTTAATACACTCACACTTTTTTACCAATACACTCATACTTTTAAAAATTGAAGCGAACTTGCCTTTAAAATTCTCTTACAAGTGAGTGTATTAATTTACGTTCAAGAAAACAGCTGATTACAAGTTTGCTGAGAAAATTTATCGTTTGTCTTTATAAATTGTTCTCTTGATGACATCTTGAAAGTAAATTGCTTCAAAATTGCGTGCAGCCTACGTCACAGCTTCCAATTTTTGGAAATTTTGACAAACTGTATATGTAAAAGACTATCAAGAACAACTTGATCGTGTGGCTGCAGTGTTACATTTCCCGCTACAATTATTTGGAATTCTCCCAACATTAATTGTAGTTGTAAGTGGGTAAAGAAACGTTGCAAAGAAGACTTTTTGAGTGTTTGTAGGTAATTCTCATTCCCTCTGTAGTTTTGTTTGCTGATAGCTTTGGCTTTTCTAAAATGATTTAGGAGAACGTTTCCTGATGATCTGGCCTAAGCAACCAGTGAAATGCGCATAGGAACAGCTTATCCTCCAACAATAAATTTCAGTACTTTTTTATCAATTATTTAAAAAGGGAATTAAGCACAACAAACAAAATCTTTTAATGATTAACATTATTTTAAACAGATTCAATTTGAAAAGCAGAACATTACTTCCACATACGTAGAATTTGTATGAAAACCCGAAACGAAAATATGTATTTAGTTAAATATCTCAATAAGTAGGTCGCAAGTGGTAAAGTTTTATATACCATTGGATGCTGCTTAAAAAACCCTTTTCGATGATAACAAATTTTATTTATGTCGTCTTGGAGCAAAATACAAAAAAATAACACGGATGGTCAACGGTAGAACCAAAATATTTTGGGAATCATCATAAAACGTATCAACCTTTATATTCAGAGGGGTAACAAAATCTCTTTTTTTTGAGTCGCTCTAATGTACATATATTTAAAATAGAATTTAACTTTGTTTAATTTTTGGAATTTCATATATTTATAAAATTTAAAAAAAAAAAACAATTCAACAAAAATTTGTAAATATGATACAATTTTTTTTTAATGAATCAAGCCAACTATATCTTTCAAACAAATAAAAAAAAGCTACCACAACAGATGTTTTCGCAGTTCACACAAGTAAGAACAATCGTGTGACTCTGCTGCGGCAATTATTGTACCCATTTCCTTTGTACCAACTAGCGGCAATTAAATTTGTATAAAACAGGGAAATCGTGTGATTTCAGAATATTTTATTGGGGCAATTTCATTATTGAGCATCAATAAAGCACAATCAAAATTGTGTAATATTGGTGCATTTGTGGCAATCGTGTGATCCCAGCTTAAGACAAACGTTACTTCAGAAAAACAAGGTATGTAACTACAAATCTATGGATTCCAAAGTGGAGTTGCTATGTGAGAACCGATATTTTTCCTTAACTTTTAACTTTTCTCCCTATAGGGATTTATTTATCATATTCGTATAAATAACATTCACACTCAGAGATTTTACTGTTTGATTTCTCTTATCTATTAATTTGTTTTTTCTGGGTTTCTTTTTAACAAATTAGACAACAATAAAAATAATAAAAATTTTCATAAAAAATTAAATCTAAGTATATGTTACATGTATAATGTTCGTATTATGTTTGTTAGAAGCATTTTATTATTATTTTACCAATTTAAATTGTGCTCATAAATTGGAAAACAACAACAATATGAACACAATTTTGTATACAAAAGGAACCTCCTTTTTTTGTCCACGTCCACAACAATGCAAAATGTAACTACAAAAAGGGATATAAGAATTTATTATAAAAGGGTCCTTTGTCGATAAGAAAAAAAACATTCTCAACAACACCCACATTCAACCAACTCATACTTAAACGCACTCACCACATACACTCACGCAGTCATTGTGTACTCTATAGCCTTTATTTATCAATTTCGAATTAAGGACAAATCTCTTTTGACCCAAAACAAAAGACAACAACAAAGCAAAATATTTATTAGAAAATCCTGACGAAAATGTTAAAATTTACACATTCAAAAGATAACAATTATTTTTTATTGTGAGGGGAAAAGATACATTTCAGTTAAGTAGGTTGACAGCAAGTAGCTTTATTGGAAGAGGTCCAAGTATTTAAAAGAATTAATAGGAATTATATTATACACCAAGAGGATGTGCATGAAAAGTTAATGAATTTGCAATAATGAATTTTAAATTATTATCATCAGATCCTAAAAAAATGCTTACAGTATCATGTATTTTATATGCAGTTCTTATTTTTTATGAAATTGTATATTTATGTCATATGATTTTATGCAGCTTGTATGTAATAGAATTGGCCGTTTATTGGATCTATTACAAATTGTGGGCCATTTCCAACAACATTTGATAAACATTTTTTTAGCCACATAAAATTAATTTGTGGCGACAATTTTGTAAACAACTTCTTTTCGATTTTATTTGAGCTAAAATATTTTTGGGCAGAAGACCGATCGTATAAAAGTTTAGTAGCATTATTTCTTGCCACAAAGTAGCATAAATTCTTGTCAAATTTAATGAAGGATTGTCTCGTCTCTTAACAATGTGGCGAAAGATTAACGTAAGAACATTTATGATGGTCTAACTGACGACGTTCTTAGCACCGGAAGACAATGCGTTTACCAACTGACTTTAAGTGTATGTCCAACCTACCCTTAAAATTGCTATCTGGAGTGTATAACTTTATACTCTCCCTTTGTTTAGAAGCTGGAGCTATCTAACCTCCCCTACCGGTTTTCAATAAGCAGCATATTTTCAGTATCCACAACACTTACGGAGATCCGTCAGCAGGTCGAATTTCCCCACAAGTGGTGGAAAATTAGCCTTTATTTTTTAAGACTACTTGCGAGTTTGGGCTTGAAGCACTTCGTGATCCCCCAATAGCCTACACCAACAGTCAAGCTGAAAACGAATTTCTGCTCAGCCACAATCTAAAAAGATCTGTCAATTTTTAACTCTGTCGAATTCCACTAGAATTTCCTGCAGGAGTGACACCAAAAGATGAAATATCCTTGAGACGTCTCCCGGAATGTCATTTCCTTACAATAAATTTTTTGCATATCGGGCTATGCAAACAACTTTTATAAACGGAGCAGCTTTCCGTCATATGTAATGGATGAAAAATGTTTCGCCTTGACAGAAGCTGGCTAGTAGTAGTAGTAGCAATAATTCTTTATTTTTTCAATAATTAATTTCAAACATTCTTATTTTTGTATGTATAATAAAAGAATAAATAGATAAATAAAATAAGAGAAATTTACGTACGGCTTTGACATTGTCGTTAGCCGGAAAAGTAGACTTAATATGAAGATAAAAAATGTTCTGTATAAACTATTTTAATGATTAAATTCATTGTTTAAAAAATTTCGATAAATTTAAGCGTTGGTAATATATCTTGCTAATGTTTCCCAATTATTAAGTTCGCCATTTATTAATTTTAAAAAATGTTCTTCTGGTATTGCTATGGTATGAAACTGTTGGAATTTAGAACAGGGCATCGGCATATAAAATGCTGAACTGATTAAATTTATTTTGTATTGTACAAAGAGCATTCTTTATTGCTGCTTCTTGAGAACCTAGCGCCATTTAAATTTATTAAGTCACTTCGAGTTTTAAGAATCAATGTTACATAACTTTGGTCATGCAAAATCCTAAAATAAAATTGTCCAGCTGTGTATCTTAGGTTTTTATAAAATGTTTGGCTTTGAGAGGCTCTCGTGAGGCGTCCGTTATGGTATATAATTTCCAAAGCAGTTAGGAAATAGTTTTGATTTTCGATCCATTGGTGTGATGTTGTGCTCATTTGCCAATATATGTTGAATTCGTTTCCTAGTTCATTAATTCTTTTTGCCCAAAAGATGTCTTTTTTCTATAATTTTAAGGCTTAATTGATGAGTTAAACGCGATGAATTTAATTTAAAAAGTGTTACATATAAGTATTGTAAGTTTAATTTAAGGGTATAGAAATGACCGTCTTGCAAACCAGTGTCCAGCATTAAAATATAGTTTGGTGTTAAATTGGGTAGTTTTAATATCCGTTTTATAAAATATCTCTGCAGCTTGTCCACATCTTCAAAGTGCATATTTCTCCATATTTGGGCACCATATAATTGTACCGAGCGGCTCACAGCTTCAAAAAATTTGTATATTGTTTTAAAAGATATATTTCGTTTGTTCAGAAATGAGTTCCAAGTAGAATTTATACTTTTTTTGCTGCCGAATTTCTACTTTGTACATGTTTCGAGAATGCCATTCTTGGGCTTAAGATCATACCTAAATAGTTATATTCGTTAACTATTTCTACAACTTCGCCTTTAAATAGCTATTTTTCACGACAAGATAATCTACCTCCATTTCTGAACTCCATTATTTTAGACTTTGTTAGATATACTTTAAGGTCCCATAAGTCTGCAACACTTCTATTTCATCTGCCAATATTACAATGTCATCTGCATACAAAAGCAACCTAATATTCAATTCTCTATTACGATGCCTCCGCCTAAATGTTTAGAAGCCGGCTATACACAAAACTATTTTATTTTTGTCATACGTAGATAAAAAATTCTTTTAACCGTCCGAAGGCCGGCTAATCACTGAGTTATTGTATATAGAAAAAAGTTTTGAACCAATTAAAGCAATAAGCAAAAATAAAATCAGTTTTAATTAAAAATTTAGTAAAGTGAATTAAACGTTTAATCAAGTGAATTAAACGCTTAATTGGTACTATTAATTTGTTTACTAGTGCAAATTTAATCAATTTTTTATGTAATATCACAATTTTTTTAATTGACATCAATTTAATTTATTTTTTTTTTTTTTTTTTTTATGGAAGCAAAGCCGCTTGTCGTCGTACCACTGAGAAGAAAATGCTTTCGACCAGCCGTTATTGGCTATCAAAAAATGATGGCATAACAATATTTTTGCTACTTGGGAGCTCTTTCCCAGGAGGTTCGTAGAGGAGTCATTGCTAAATTATCTTAAAATTTTACAAATACAATAGAGAAAATAATACATATGACAGCATAGCCATGGAGGCAATTTTCTCGATGCCTTGATTCATAATAAAACTGATGCTTAAATTAAAAAGAAAGTTTCTGGATTCGAGTGTTTATGACGAATATGACAAACATATAAAATAAAAGAATGAAAGACCTGACACAAGTGCAGAAAGAATTTGTATTTCTATTGGAAACAGTACAATCTACATTGTTTTTGTTTTAATAGATTAAAATTCACTAATATCATTGTATTTGGAAAAAATTGTCAAACAATTATTTTTTAAGAGACGAAACCTCACAGCAAATTTGTGTAGGCCCATGGATTAAAGGTCTCATACACTGAAAGAAAAAGTTCGTACTAAATTTAAGTTTTTTCTTCTTTCTTTAGTACGAGTCATTCTTAAACAATTAAGTACGAATAACACTAAAAAAATTCTTAAAAAAGTCCAAAATGAGATAACTTCCGAAAACCAATATTCGTGCGTAAAAATTTGTTGTAGAAACAACAACAACACTACAAAAGAAATAAAAACCGATTTGCTTGTTTTGTTAAAAAACAACAACACTAAAAGGAGAAAAATACTGATTATTTGCATGTTTAAAAAGTAAAATAAGAAGCAATTATTCCCATATTCTATTTGTTAAAATTATTGCGTTAAATAGTTGAGAATTCTTCTGTAAACAAAGGGCGGAACAAAAGTGGAACGAACTTGTGTAACGGGTAGGTAGATAATACTATTCTCTCCATCACTGGTTCTCTGGGGTAAGTGTTAAGGAAGGTTAAAAGCTAATCTCACTTACCACTTAACTCACTTAACCAACTTAGAAATTCTTGAAACAAGCACAGTTTGAGATTAATTTTTATATCACTTTTAATTAAGTCAATCCCGTTTTCGGATTATCTTAAGTACGGATCAGGGATAAAATATGACCAAGTTAAGTATTTGGCACTTGAATAATACGTTCTTGAATCATACATGATGTACATGATTAAAGGAAATCCGTACTTACCGTACTATGGACACCGCTTCGGCTTGATTTAAATACAGAAATACATATCAGAAATAAGTCTTACTGAACCTCAAGAAGATTTTCGCATGACAACATAATTGATCATGGCTCCAATATCGAAACCAATTCCATAAAAAGCTTTTATTAAAAAAAATTACAATTGTTTTTTATAAAAGCTAAAATCTGATCACCAAATTTAAGGTTTGTTTTAGGGTAAGCTCCATAATCAACGTAGGTCCTAATTAAGCCGCGTTTTTACCCAAATACTTTCGCAAAAATGACTACAAATTTTTATAATACCAGGTCACTCCACCCTCGGTTACCGCATCCCTTAAGTTTTCATCATCAACAATTATTTCCTCTAATTTTCTAAACACTTCATATCGTTTAAAAAATATTTTCATAAAAATTTCATAAAAACCTCAGATTTTTTCTTTATGCGTTCATTTTGGTCATATCTTATTAAGGTATCTTATCGTCGGGCTTGAATGACTACATACTATTATTTTTTGTCTTATGGTATGCTATAACCTGAAGAGACTAGAGCTTCGCAAAACTGTCCTTTACTTTTGACAGTGATAGGAAAAATTTACTTGATTTGATTTTAGATAAGGGGTACTTCAGAAAGATGTGAAAAGTCCAACCTACAATAAAAAATATTAAGAATGTATTTATGCATGTTCTTATTTAGAGATGGTACTATTTTTGTGTATGTATTTCAATAAAGTACAAGTTATAAATTGTTTGCTATAAAAAAAATTCCTTCTGCATTTCTACAATAAATATTTGCTTGCTTAATAGTACCGACATCTTTACGTAAAAAGGAATATATATTTCACTTGCATAAATTAAATTAAGATCCACAATTGTTAGAAAAATGCTGAATTTGATGTCTGTCAAAAAAGTATGTCAATCTGTGTTGACATATAAATTAACATAAAATTGGTATAGCAAATAAATAAAACAATGAGTATGAGAAAAACACACACATACAGCTAGAAGACGATAGACGATACCCAACAAACCAAAACGATTAAGAAAAAACTTGCAGCAAGCTTAGTAACTTAGAAAGAAAAGTGTTGTGATAACTATTATAAAAGGCTTATTAAAAATTGTAATATAATGTAAGCTAAGAAGTCTAATTATAGAATAAGCTTACAGAAAAATACTTTTATAATCATGCTTAAATTTAAATTTATATGGCAAAAAGCTTTTTACTAATATAATATTTACAGGCCTGTTCTGAAAAAACACGTGATTTTAAATCACATGTGCTTTTAAAATTACACGTGTGACTTTGTGGTGTTCTGTAAATCACACCGATTTTGTGTTTTTCGGTGTGATTTTCAATTGTCGAAAGCGCAAGCAAATACAAGTTTTTAACACCTGACAAAAAGTTTGTTCTACAAAGTTATTATTAATTTTTAACGCTTTAATGTTATTTTCCGGCAATTTGTTTTTTTTACCGATTTAGCTATTTCAAATTAGTAGTAGGGTTTGTTTCAAATTTTGCAATTTTTCGCGAATTTTAGCCATGTTTGCGATAGAAGCGATTTTTTCCGTAAGTTTTTTTTTTAAATTGTGCAAAACAAAACACAATGACTGAAAAATTTAAAACAAAATACAAAATTCAGGCATGCGTCAAACAACGGGACATCATTCTTAAAAACACTTACAAAATTATAGCGAGAAAAAGTAAATTGCAATCACATTTGTTGTCGTGCTGTAGGAAATTTCTTATGATATGCTTATTTTACAACTAATTTACATTTTGCAACACGGAGGTTTGATTTAAAATTGATTATGATTTGTAATCAAACCCTTTTTCAAATGGCAAACGCTTAATAATGATTTGAAAAAATATGTTGCATTCTCAACAAAAAGTGGACATTATTTTTAAATTCAGAAATGATTTATTTTTAACTTGCTTTCAAGCGTTATTCACAAATGTTTTTCAAATGTTGAATTTAATACAATGCACGTTGCGACAGCTATATGGGGGTTCTTCAATTTGCGATTTTTAAAAATTGCCTTCTATCATTTGAAAGCTTACACTTTTCTGCACTTAAGTGCGTATTTTATTGGCACAGTGTTAAAATTGGAAAATTAAAAAAATATATTAAACAAAAAAAAAAATAATTAGTTTTGTGGTTATTTTTATTGAACTGTTAATGGTTTTTAATCCAAATTTAGATATTTTTAATTAGGCTTAAGTTCATTGAATTTAATTTTCATTAAATTATTTTTTATGAAGACAGGAATTTTACAACATGAAATTAATTAAAATTTTTATTGATAATTTTTCATTCTTGACTGCGCTGAGATTTGAACCCAGGCGTTCACGGTCAGGTTGCCCATACTAGTTTCGATTGTAACTAAAGGGCTGCGCAAAATATTCTTAATGTTCTGTGTTCTACTTCACACAACTATCAATCATATTATTTCACTGTAAACATACATAGCAAAACAAACATAACAACACATTACTCTCACCAAAACAAAACAAGCATAACTTGAAAAGTTTTTCTCTTCTGCTTTGTTAGTGCTTGTATTATCAAAACAAACAAAATATCAACACAAAAACAGACAATGAAATAAAGAAACGGTAAATTATAGTAAAAGCATCGAGTGCACGTAATTAGGAATTTAAAAAATTTAAAGTGATCTTAGCTTATAACAGAAATGGATGCATTAAATGTAAGCAAAATTGATTTTTTTGAATTATTTCCTAAATGTATATTTTATTTTAGTCGACCTTTATTATTATATTAGGTATAACTAAATTATCAAGCTTGATGTCTTTATTTATTTTTATATAAAACTTTAAACGTTTATTTAACCAATATTTCTAATTAAAAAATTTTTTAATTTGTCAGTTATTGTTAAATTTGTTAAAAATTGTTGAAAATTTATAAAATAAGGAAGAAAAAACCCTGAAGAAGCCACTCAAAGGAGTGCCGAAATATTGGTTAAATAAACGTTTAAAGTTTTATATAAAAATAAAAAAAGACTTTAAGCTTAATAATTTAGTTACCTATATTATTTCCTACATTTTTAATAATATTTTAAAGGAACCTACAACCGAACCCATTGAAAACCACTCAAACGAAATTAAATCAAAAGTTTCTGCCTTTGCAATTTTCTCTTTGGTTTATGTTTACAATCAAAACATTCAAACATGCTTGGAATGTTCTATTTCTGTTTTAATGTTCTACTTCATCTTTGTTCTAATTCAGCTTTATTTTAGTTCAGCATTGTTCTTGTGCAGTTTTGTTCTATTCTTCTATATTTTGATCGTAAGGCAAAACAATTGTTTTTGGAAGTATGAGTTTTGTAATGAGAGAGTAATATACACATACTATCTACATTTAATGAAATTGCTTGTAAGCAATTTTTCTTGTGCTTGTGCAGCTCTTTAATTGTAACCACACAATCTCGTCAGTGGGGTTTGCCGTTTTACTCACTCGGCTATTGAAAAAAAAAAAAAAAAAAAAAATACAGAGTAAAATTAAATCTTACAAAAAAAAAAGGTAATTTTACCATCAACTATTATATTAACTCTCATAGACTTCTATCTATTATTTTAAGTGTTACCCGCATTTTTGGAAGTTATTTTTGGCAAATTAAAAAAAAGTGAAAACTCAATAGTCAAAAATTTACTCAGGAACCTGTTTATATGTAACAGCTTCACCGAGTGTTAGGCTAAAATGATTTTAACTTGAACCAGTTTAAAAATCGTGCTCGAAAAGTGCCTTTTTGAGCAATTGCAGCTTAAATATTTTTATTGATTTTAATAATTTCTTGGTAATATTTCCCTTATTCAACTTTTTTTACGTAAACTTAATGTAGTGTTATTAAAAAGATGTAGGTCGTATATATTTAAGCACCTTGAATAGTTAATGCTATTTTTATTATTAATTTACTAACTCTCGTTTAACATTTCAAAAAAGATTTTAAATACTTTTTAATTTGTTGTTAAAAATATTTGATTTTTGTATCCATAATTTATTTATTTATTACCAAATATATAATCCCAATACTTTACTTATAGTGGTGGCACCTAGCGATTGGCAATAAATATCGATATATCCAATTATAGATATTTAAAAAAATTATAACTGCTAAATATCGCCGTTGGAATATTAATAATAGAAAAAAATATTTTGTTTTTGTTTTATTTTATCACGTTCTTATGTATTAAAAATAAAATATTGCACATTTTGCTTGTATAGTATGTGTCACAAGTTTCGTTTACCGGCAGTATATAGTCTGGCATTATATAATCCCAATTAATTTTTTTTTAAGATTTCATAGATTCTTTCGAAATCGAGGGACAGGCAGTAAATTTGAAATTAAAAGAAACAATAAAAAGTTAGACTGGAATTACATGTGATATGTTTGTACATATGTATTGACATAGGTATATTAAGTTTTTAAATTTGGTAATAATTTCAGCTTAATACGTTCGATACATCGATATATCGATATTTTTAATTAATAACTATCGATACTCTTAAAAAATATCGATACGATATATATCGATATATTTTTTCAATTTGCCCATCCAGTAATGAAAACCTGGTTTAAATATTCCATCTCAATGTAAAAGTTTTAATGAATTTTATATATGGGGGATTTCATGTCAAGTGACCCAACTTTTGAAATCGATGTCTTCCGATTTGGATGAAATTTGCACCAAGGTTAGTCTTATTGGATAGTAGTTTAGCCACAAATTTTTAACAAGATCGGTCGAAAAGTTTCTGAGTTAGAGGGGGTCAATATTTGACATTTTGGCCAAACCGGTGTTCTTTCTCATCCATGTAACTTATTATCTATTGGTGTTAGCAAAATTTGTCCCAAACAAATTAGATAGATATTTCTTCAAGCTTTCGAATAATATTTTTTTTGTTTATTTTAATTTTTTTTTTTAAATTTAAAACTTATTTTTAATTTTTTTTTTTTTGAAAAGGGTATTTTTATTTTTTGTTCAAAAGAAAGCTTAGGTCTTTTCCTTTAAGTTAGTTCTGGTCGCTATTTGGGCCGCAAGTGGGTTATGTATAAAAAAAAATTTCATCCAAATCGGAAGACATCAATTTCAAAAGTTGACATGAAATCCCCCATATATATTTTTTTTTGTTTTTGCGCAATTTTTCTAAATTTTGCAGACATTTTTGCATATTTTTAGATAAAATCAATCCAATAATTATTCTCTTTAAAATTATGTACATAACGTTTGTCAAAATCCAGCGGTTTGATTGCTGCCACAAAATACATCATTTTGCCCAAATGTGCAATGTTGAAAATAAATGAAAGATAATTATTGTTTTGTAAATTCATAATACATATTCTACGTACATATTTATTTTAATTTAATTAATTTCTTTTTTTACTAAAATAAATTCTTTGCTTTACATCGCGAGGTATAAAGATGAAATAGGGTGCTCTCCGCTCTTTATTTCTTGGAGAGAATCCTGCTATTTATTTTCAGGATTTTCTTGGCTCTGTGTTTCACCTAGATCACACATATGTATGACAAACTTAAAATTTCTTCACTTTCACGTTGTATCTTTTTTTTATTTGTATTCTGAAGGAAGAGTTAGCCGAACGTCCACGTCCCCTAAAGAAACGTCTGATCTGTTCTGTTATTTCAAAACAATGCAAGTGCTTATCGAATTGAAATATCACCATGACAACACGGCTCAACCTGTATGAAAACCTGTTGGAAAACATTGATGAGCTGCTTGGATGTTAAATGGAAATCGGTTATTTTCCCTCTTTATTCTTGTTGACTTTTGACAAAACAATTTACAATACAATATAAATATTTCCAAGTACATATAAAACTATGTGTTTAGATGTTTAAAATAGAGAAATGCGTATGATATATATAAAGGACTTTAAATGGTATTAAAACTTTCTTTTGTGTATACGCATTAAAAAATAATCTAATTTGTTATTTGTATTATATGTATTATATAAACATGAAATATATACGTATGCTTATGGGTATTTTCACATGAAATTCTTCACTTTGTGACGTTACGGCACCAGGTATTTTAATTTTTTTTCTCAAAAAATAATATATATTTTTTTAATTATATTGTATTTTGGTGTAAAGCCCAATTAAGTGAAAGAGAGGAAACATTTTAACATTATGGTTCTTAAATACAAGATTAATTGCTTGGTTGCGTAACGTGACACTTCTGTGGAAGAGCACATATGCTAAAATACACATTTGTTCATTGTAACTCAATAATATAAATATAAGTTATTGAATTATGTTTGTATTTATTATAAACAAAATACTATTTTAAAACCATTTAAAGAAGTTGGTACTTTTTCTGCACAGCGGTGAACATTTTAACTAATTTCCTTTACTGTGTGTGCTGTTTTATGTACACTAGGGTATTCATATTGCTTTAATCGGTTAACCGCTCGATTAATGAATCGAGGTTTTAGTTTAATTGGTTAATAATCGTTTAATTTTGTAATTGATCGGTTAACCGATTAATAAAGTTTTTTTTTATAAATTAAGTAGTTTCAATAAAAAAATGCATAAATTATTTGTTATTTGGAGTTTATTATTAAAAAAAAAAAAATAATGTAACAAACATAACAATTCTTGAACTAAAACGAATTTAATCGGTTATCGAAAATAGCCAATTTGAAATTAACCGATCAGCTAATCGGGTAGTAATTAATCGGTTAGCCGAATAAATACCCTAATGTATACTAAAGGTGCCCGTACACGACATGTTTTTTACATCTGACTTGTTAAATTTCCCACTGCAAAATACATACATGTCGTGTGTTACCTTTTAAACATTGCATCTGTAAAAGTCAGACGCAAAGTCATCTGACAAAATTTCAATTAGAGCGTGCTCTATTTTCTTCTGACAAACCATCTGACATCAGCTGTGTCAGAAATCTATGCCGGGAAGAAACCGGCAGCGGCGGTACAGTACAGTACAGTACAGTACAGTACAGTACAGTACAGTACAGAACAATACAGTACCGTACAGTACATTATAGTTCAGAACGGGTACAGCAAAGTTTTTTCTTCACAAATAATTTTTTACTTTTTCACTAACAAACCGATGTATTTCTTCTTTAATTGTAACTCACATTGGACTTTTACCGCCATGTTAATATATTTACACTTAATTTTCGCTTTAGTACCGCCAAGTTTGTTTTTAATTTGAGAGTAACACTTGAAAACAATTGGATAACAAATTGAGAAAAATAATTTTTTTTGTCACATTTTTGTTTTGAACTCAATATTAATTTGAAACCAAACCATTGATAAAGCTTTGAGAATTACGCTTCAAAACTCGTTTTGTATCACTATATAACTTCATGTTGCCTGGGATGTTAGAGTTGCTTTTGTGAGTTGCGTGTGTGAATTTTGCATAATCCTTGAGGCATAAAGTCTTCTAAAACTTTTTTCTTCATTGTTTAAAATAACTTTTTCTATTCATGAGTTTTTCTGTGTGTCTTTTTAAATAAGTGTGTGTGTGTATGTGTGTATAAGTGTTATGATATCGCAATGAATTGAAAGAAACGAAAAAAAACTCTGCGAAATAAGTCCAGGTTTATAAATCTAAAATTCAAAATCAACAAACTTTTACTTACCATATTAAAACTTGGGTTTAGAAATGTTTATTAAAAAAAATCCAAAAGCATTCACAAAACTGAAGTAACTCTTCATAAAAGTTAATGATTGTGGGGATAAAATGATGCTGTAATAAATGTCGATTATGACGATGGTGGTAGTGGTAGTAAAGCGAGGGTTGTACGATTTTTTTTCATATATTTAGCTTATATAAGAAAAAATATGTTTTAAAAAAGTATTTTTTTCAAACTTGGTTTTTTCGGAATGTTTGTACCGTCCGGGATATCGAAGAGCAATTAAAAATATTAGAGACTTTAAATGATAACAATTTTAACAAATTTTATATATATATATCTACATAGTTTTATATCTGTGTCGTTTTATCATAACATCTGAAGTTAAGTTTAAAAAAAAAGCGTTAAAAAATAATTTTTATCAAATAATAAAATAAACAAAATAAAAGAAAAATTTCGTTTATAATAAAAAATTTTAAAAACGCAAACAAGAATGTATTTTAAAAGTAAATATGTAAAATGGGCAAAATCTAATCTAAATAGTAACATAATAATATGGCTTATGGTCACAAAGACTATAATCCGTTAAGAAGCTTGTATGGAAACTATGTGAAATTATAGACCGATTTTTACCAAATTATCTCGAAAATTGCGACCTGAGGCGAATTCTGACACTCAAGATCAAATTCTTTTCGATTCGCAAGCATTTTTCCCTCATTCTTTTAGTCGATAGTGAGCGAATCAAATTTGTTTTTTTTAGTGTTGCAAATAAAGCATTTATTTGATTTTTCACAACACTGAAAAAATAATTTCGGTTCATTCAGTATCGACTGAGAGAATTAGAAATAAAAATACTTTCGAATCGAAAAAGCACTCGATCACGACTGCCAGAATTAGACCCCTGTACTTTGCGTACAAGGTGTACATAGACAGCCAGACGGATGGACATCATTAAATCGATTTATAAAGTGAATCTACATCGATCCGTATACTAAACGGTCAGTCCCCACACGCAGAGATTTTTTATTTATTTAGTTATTTATTTATTTACTTAATTCGCCAATGAAACTAATATTTCTTACTGGCTAATATGCTTAAACTAAATACATCTAGATGCTTTAGTACATAACAGAAAAGAAAAACAAATTGTATTAAATTTATCTCAAGACATTTGAGAGGTTTTTTTTCCCCAATAGGACCAGTGAAATCCATATTAATAAAAATTGTTAAGTTCGGAGCTCATTCTGCGGATAGGATCAAAATTTGCATAATTAGGCGAAAAGTATTGAAGTCTAAGGGGTATATTATTTCTGGAAGGACGAAAAGGAATTGAAAACTCAACCTGACGAAGTAGGAATTTTGATACAATTTCAGCGTTTAATAGATTCAGCATGAAGGTGATGTTCATATATATCCTCCGATTTTTTAGGTTGGAAGATTTATTAGTTTCAATCGGTTTTCATACGGAGTTAAATTGATATTTGTATTCTAATGCAGTTTTCGAATATAGAATAAAAAAAATTGCTTCTGCACGGATTCCAGTTTTTTAGTACGTACCTCATACTGGGGGTCCCAAACGACCGAGGCGTATTCCAGAATTGCTCTCACTAATGAAATATATAACTGTTTTATAACATAGGGATCGTCAAACTCCTTCCCCCAATGTTTGATAAATTCAAGGACATCTTTGGTCTTGTTGACATTCTGCGATATGTGCGCCTTAAAACACAATTTATGATCAAGTAAAACACCCGGGTCCAGAAATGACTCTACTAAGAAAAAGTTTTACATCATATGCATACATTAGTAAAATTCCCAGTCTCTAATGCTAATGCCATTTTTTGTTTAACAAAAATTGTCCTATATTTCCTTAAACAACCCTCGCATTTATAAAACAAAATATTTATGTTTCTTAACTGTGGTATTTGGTTTTCTCTATTACACTTTGGCCTTGGGTTATTTACTTATTCTAAAACTCAATTCATTCATTTATGACCTGCCATCGATTTGCCATTAAAATCATTTCTATTCAATTCACTCATTTGTTCACTCATTCGTACGTTCATTCCTTCATTTATTCATCATTCCATTACTTCTTGCCAATCCTAACTCACACTCTTTATAAATTGCTATTTGGTTTTAAGAACTAAAATGCTGCCAGTGGTATACGTAAGGAATACGTACCAAATTGAAAAATATTGAAAAGCAAATTTTCCCCCATCATCAAGTACGTGTTTAAAAAAATGTTTGTACATGAATTGTATTTTTCAAGTGTTTGGATTTGTAAAGCTCTTTGCTTCACTTCCATTCTGCCTTCATTAAATATCAAATAAAACCAAAAATGTTGGTGAGAGAAAATGTATGAAATTCATATGTATGAATTGAAGTGTTTGCGGATTAAAGCAAACTTAATACCATGGTACTTTTTTTGTGGAAATAGACCCGTAAATAAAATAGATATACGTACGTTTGTAGATATATGCCAATATTTTGTATTATCAACAAGTTTAAATAACAACAATTCAGTGCACAGCGTCTTATGTTTTTTTAGCCAAAAGTTGAAATACCTTCCACTAAAAAATTTAATATTTGTAGGGACTTGCAATTCTATTATTGAAAAAGTAATAAAAAGGTACAGCAAAAATTAAGGCGTTTTTATTATTTTTACCTATAAAGAGAGTCAACTCACAATTTTTCAATATTAACTTTATGCAAGAAATCGATGTACAGTGCTCATATCTATCCACTGTCTCTTACATCATTTTCTCTAGTATTTAACAAAAAAAAAAATGCAATTGTATCCCTCTTTGTGATATAAGAGTACATATAAATAGAAAACAGGTGTTTCTCTCAATTGAAAATTTATAAATTTTGAGTCAAGCCCCTTTGGAAGAACCAGTGCGATATGACTTTATACTTTTCATTGATGAATATACATTAATAGATCTCGCTGATTTTTAAAATAAAACAAATCTCATATATATAAGATATTTGATGTCAATTTTATAAATCTAGCTAGGTTTGTTTGGACCCTATCGTACTAAAACCGAAAAAAATCAGAAGGACAATATCTATATATATAAAAATGAATTATGTTTGTATGTTTGTATGTTTGTTTGTCGCTTTATAGACTCCGAAACTACTGAACCGATTTTCCTGAAATTTTTACAGTAACATCACGTGAGCCCTAAAAATAAAATAGGCTACTTATTTTTTTGATAGGGGCAGGGGAATTGGTACCCCCCATAGGATGCCAATATTAATTATTGCATATCTTAAGAGCCGCTGCACGCATTTTGCTGAACTTTTTGTAGTAGGATCGTCTGAGCCCCGGAATTGAAATAAAATGGCAGCGGGGGTATAGGAATACCCCATAGGACGCCAATGTTTAACATCGCATATCTTAAGAACTGTAATAGTGAGAATGTTCAAACTTTCTAAAAGTCACTCTTATGGTATACTACACTTTTGAAAATAAAAATAAAGCGGGTAGTCGCAGGGGGGGAAATACCTCCCATAGGATGCATACATTAAATATCGCTCAACTGAAGAACTATTAAAGGGAGAGTCTTCAAACGTGGTTAAAGCTACTATTATAGTAAACTATAAATTTCAATATAAAAATGTGCGGGGTAGACAGAGTAGGAGCAGTACCCCTCATAGAAGACATATTAAATGCCATATATCTGAACACAAGAGCTATCAACCTTTACAGGACAAATTTTAAAACAAAAATAAATGGGGTTTAAAAGTATATTTAAAAAAAAATTTTATATGCAATACGTATGTAAATAAATAAATTATATCACAAAAACAAATACTGTAATTTTTTTTTTGCCAGTGTAGCGAAGCGCACCGGGTTAAGCTAGTACACATATAAATATAAATATATTTTATTCATAAAATTGAACTGGATTGGCCATAGTCTGCTCAGGTCACACGATGACATCAGCAGAAATGCAACTGATTGGAATCCTCAGGGAAGCAGAAGAAGAGGAATGCCGTCACATACATGGAGGAGGCAAACATAGTCCGAAGTAAAAAGCATGCGAAAAAGCTAGGCCGAAATAAAATCATTGGCAACAAATAAATCACAATTCAACCAATTCGTTAAAGCCCTATGCTCCTTGTAGGATCGACAGGATTATATATATAATATTATTTAAATTTATTTTTATTTGACCTTTTTATTCTAACATAAAAGATGTAATTAATTAAGCTCGAGGTTATTGGACCTCGAGCTTAATTAATTACTTCTTTTATATATATATATAAATATTCATAAAAATATTAAATTTACCAATACGTAGTGCCCCACCATCGCATACAGGGGCCAAAGGCATTGATTTCACGGATTAATTAAAAAAAAAAAAAAAAAATTCTGGTACCGTGAAAACTAAAAGTACTCGGTTAAAGTTAAAAAAATTCTGCATCAGTAGGCAGAAAAATAAATGTCAAATATGTTACGGTGCTTTTGTACATTATGCCTTGAAATTAAACATTGTAACAATATATTTAAAAAAATTGGTATAAAATCTAAATCTTTTTTCGTAAATAAATCCGATTTACCGAAAGTGAACTCAAAAAATAATTTATATAACCATGCAACCATTAAGCTCAGGTATTTATTCAAATGTGTAGCTTAAATTTGTAAAAAATTTATTTGTGGAAGTGCTTTTATTTTTTAAGTTTATATAGGAAATGCAAAAAAAAAATTAATTTTCTTAACTTAAGTGGATATAAAGTTATTAATTAGGCTTAATTAAGAAGAGATTTTAACTTTATTTTAAAGGTTGAATAAATCAGCGTTGTTTTAGAAAAAATTAGGGGTCGCATCGGTGCGCCTTAAAAGTTATGTACGAATTAGTAGCAACACGCATTGTGTTACCAACAAAAAGCGCTTCACGATTTCTGCTATACTCTTATTAGAGATGTGCAAATGTCGTGATTTCTTACGCGTGAGTCACACATGAGTCACGCGTGACCGTGATTAAATTTATATATTATATATTATAATTTATATATTTTAAATGTTGTTTTGCATATTTCTATGCAATATGTTTACATTTTGCAGGAACAAGCTCGAGCGTTGTGTTTTTTAGTCCCCAAAGCTTGTATCACATTTTGAAAAATTTTATCGTAAGACAATAAATGAAAAAATTACCTATTTAAAAGAAGAACTAAAGAAACACACTGGTTATTCGGATGGGAGGCGGCCGTCTCTCCCTCTTATGTCTACAAGATTTTGTTGAAAAAATTAGTTTGTTCTAAGAGTTACGCACATCAAATTTAGTATTCTTCACTATTGTAGTTCATCAGATATAAGATAAAAGCTATTTTTTTTTATGAGGGGTATCCCCGTTCTTATATCCCCAAGATTTTATTAGAACATGAAGTTTGATCTAAGAGGTACCCCCATCAAATTTTGTGTGCCTCACTACTGTAGCTGAGGAGCTATGAATTAATCCTCGAAAAAATGCATTTTGGCCCCAGTGTGCATCGTTAGAAACTTTTAAGGCGAATTGGCAACAAATATGCTTATGTATAAAAATTTATTCACATAAATAAATAACTCGAAAGTAAAATAAAAAAAGTTTATTTCAGGATATCGACAGCTCAATTCCAAAACATGCGTAGTCGAAAAATTGACATTTGCAGGAGAAGCTCTTAAAGTTTACGAGCGATAACACATTCAGTTGTATGATAAGTTGGCTCTTGTGAATAATTTTGGATTGGATAAGCCGATGTTCAGCATAATTTGAGAGAATTTCAGTTGAACCATTTTTAAATTCAAAAACGTCCAATTTATTTTTTTTTTATTTAAGACCAACATTTTAAGCAAACCTAAACTGTTGCGTCAACTTTTTATATACAAGCTTGATAATGGCGGCGCAAATCTGCTTTCAGATTAACTAAATCTAATTTAACTGAGATCTCAAAACCCAGCCATAGCATGTTTTGGAATTGAGCTTTCGATATGTTCATACGTATACTGTTAAATAGTTCTGGTATTTATTACAGTAGAAGTACTTCCAAATCTTCAAATATATATTCTTTTTTTGCGCAATATTTTTATACCCACACTACAATAATGGAGATTATATCATGAGTTTGTGGTGATGGTAACACTAAAAAATATTGGTTCAGACCCATTTTTAAGTGTACCGATCGACTCAGAATCACTTACGATGTCCGTTTGTCCGTCCGGCTGGCTGGCTGTCTATGTAACTTTGTGCGCAAACTAACAATTGTCATAAGGACAATGGCTATTGGTCCATGATCATACAAACTTCTTTCCGAAATAGTCTTTGTGCCCATTAGCTATTTTATTGTGTTTGTATTTTAACAAATAGAATTTGGAAATTTTTGTTCTCATGTTGAGTTTAATTTTTATTATAAATTTTTATATTAATTCGAATATGTATTCTAAGTAAATTTTCAAAAGCTTTCATACATTAATAGTCTTATTACTTCAATATTTTCAAGGAATTATCAAAAAAGTTGTTTTTGGGAATACATAAGTTTTCATTAAAAGATTTTGTTTGTTGTTCTTAATTCCCTATTTTTATAATTGATAAAAAATACTGAAGTTTATTGTTGGAGGATAAGCTGTTCCTATACGCATTTCACTGATTGCTAAGGCCAGATCATCAGAAAACGTCCTCTAAATAATTTTAGAAAAGCCAAAGCTATCAGTAAACAAGACTACAGAGGAAATGAGATTTAGATACACTCAAAAAGTCTTGTATGCAACGATATCAAAGCTTAAACAAAATACCAACAATAAAACCGTGAGTTTATCTTTTCTTACATTCCAGGAATATTTTCTATGCACTATCACAATTTTGTTTGTTTGTATATTTCAATTACGAGACTTACTTTAGCTATCCTATCCAGAAAACGTATACAACTTTTAGATACCAGCAGAATGGAATGCATTTTTCTGGCCCGCAACTGCCTTCGTCAGAATTCTTTGTATCTTATAACTGGATAGTGCATATTGTAAATTTAATGTATTTCACTTAATTATATTAGATAATATTCGGTAAAAAATTTATTTTGGTATGTCTGACCTTTGTCCGTCACTTTAAGACGAACAAAGTGCATACAGAGTTGATAGTAAGATATTATTCGGCATAAAGAACTCTTATTTGAATCTTAACCCCAAAAAATATTTATGTTTTGCCGGTCCATGAATGGCTATGGGTCCCAAATAGGGCACATTCTCGAAAATTTGTTTTTATATACTGTGGTGTAGGGTATCAAACCGTCGGGCTTGACCCACTATACAGTCTTACAGTTCTTACCAGCGTATTCAAATCTTTGCTTTATTTTCTCCAATCAACATCTAGCAATTCTCAAGTTCATTTTACTTCTCATGTTAAATCCTGATTGATTTTTTGGAAAGCTAATTGTGTGCTGTCCAATAATATTTAGCGATTTAAAAACGTAGAATATGTATTGCATTTTATATAAGCCACATATTGAAAGAGCTATTAACGATACATTTTTATATAGATATGCCACTGAGTAAATCAAACGCAGCTTATAACCCATTTTCAATGCTCCATTTTGAGCTCTTTACAGCGATTTTAACTGATTTGTCTTTCTGTGACTATATTTAATTGGCAATTGGTTTCGCTGAGGCTTGATATTAGAGTTAGTTCCGCTTTCCTGCGAATTAATTGCGGGATTCCTAGGAAATTTTGAAGAAAATCTTTTTTCAAACTTTAGTAAATTTATGTCGGACTAGTGTCTAGACTGTGTTAGTAGTTTAATCCAACTTAATTTTACCACAATATTTCAATTTGCTACGGTTTAAGGCTTATTAAGCTATTTTTTCAGAATGGGCCTTGTATAGGGTCTATGATAAATTATAGACCTATCTTCCAAAATTTTATTTCTTGTCTTAGCAAACTGAAGTGTGACTTTTACAATAATATTATAAACTTTTGCGGTTAAGGGCGTAGTAAAGTGTTATCCTAGATTGTGCTTTATATGCGGCATTTGAAGTGATTTTGAGTCTTATGAAAGAAGATTATGCTAAATTGCACCACAATAGCATTATTCGTAACGCTTTTAGCCATTACTTACATGATTAACGAGATTAGTCTAAACATGGAGCCGTAGGTAAATTATGGATCGATATTCACGAAATTTGGTGCCTTATAAAACGAATTTGTTGAAATTTAATGACAATAGGTGCATTTCGCCACAAATTTGTGTTAGTTTTTGTTGAGTTTTTAGGGAGGTAGTTCCACATTTGGGTGCATAACTCTTTTCCTACTGAAGCGATTCGCTGGAATTAAGCCACAAACAGCCTAGAAGATCTAGAAACAATTTGACACCCATATGGCGAAATCAGCTTAGAATAAACGAAAGACTCACAATACAAATACTTTGTGGGACCCTAGATGAATATTTAAAAAAGATTCAAATGGAATGGCAAACTTAGTATACCTTCATACACCACTGCTGATTAAGGGTTATACAATTTTATTATCATAGTTGTTTTTGGGAATACAATTATTTATTAAAATATTTTGTTTTTTGCGCATAGGAACAGATTATCCTCCAACAATAAATTTCAGTATTTTTTTTTTTATCAATTTTTTTAAAAAAGGGAATTAAGCACAACAAACAAAATCTTTTAAGAGTTATAAAATTGTAAAAATATATGTTATTATATGTATGTAGAAAATAAAATTTCTCCTTCCTGCTGAATTTGTTAAAAGGTAAAATTGTTTCAGAATTCCTACTTCGTAATGTTATGATTTCAGTTCCTAATCGCCCTTCCAGAAATTTTATTCCACTAACGGCCAATTTCACCAAGTTCAGTAATAATTAACTACCAGTTATAACTGTCGAAAACATATTGTTAGCTGGAAGTTAAGGTAACAGTGAAGTTTTAACTGAACTTAATGAAATTGGCTGTAAGACTTCAATATTTTCATTCTAATTATGCAAATGATCTCTGAATTTGACAATGCATATACCTACATATATTGATTTCTATGTTCCTATTGGCATAAAAATAACCTCTTAAGTATCTTAAAATAATTTTAATCTTAAATATTTTACGTTTTTGTTATATAATAGATAATAGACTTAATTATTTTAAGCGTAATAGTCAGTAAGAAATATTAGTTTCATTGGAGATATAAGTAAAGAAATAAATAAAAAAAATTGGTCGGGAAACCCGGGATCCTGGGAATTTAATTTTTATTTTCCGCTTTCCCGGGAATCCAAAAAGTGCGGGAACAAAAAAACTCTACTTGATATATAACTAACTTGGTTTTTGTGAAAAATTTATTTTTAAATGCCAAGAACTGATAATACTTTTTATCTTAGTTTTTTAACGTCAATTTACTATGAAACACGGTGTCCTGGGGAAGATTTAAATACAATTTTGATGTTACTACAATTTGTAAGCTGATTTTGTTTTTAGACGATGAAAGAACAAGAGTGAGCTAAAAAAAATCGTACCAGGCGCATTTTTGGCGGGCAAACATTTTTCTTTTTATTTAATAATTTATTCTTTCAAATGCATTTAAAATATATAGATTTTTTAAATATATATAAAAATTATCAACATATTGATCTGTGGTGAGATTAAAAAAATATTCAACCTAAAGCCAGACTCAAAAGAATAATTTCACCATTCAGTTAGTTAAAAAAATTATATTTAAATCTATTGAAAATATTATTAATTTTAAGAGTTACTTTACTTTAAAACCTGGTTTTGTTTCTAGACGGTCTATAAATGAACATAATCCTGAGGTAAAGAAAAAAGGCTGTCGCTAGAGCACGCTTAACAACATTTTTTATTAAGCCAATTATAAAGTCTTACAACAATATACTCGTAATATAAACAAAAAATTATCAACAACATAAAACATTTTTTTTTTAATTTTCAAGACTTTGTATCTCTCCCAAGTTTTTGAAAAATTTGCATATACCCACTCAGTGGACAATTTATTGTAATCCTTTTCAACAGTATTTATTTTGTTAGTAAAGTTGCACGTGCGCCAAATTCCTCGTCCAAATACTTAATCCCAAACATTTTGTGCATCTCTTTTCAAATTTAAGTTCTGTGCCTTGTGTTCTAAATTCTTTTATTATTTTTAGAAGGCTCTTTCAGTTTGAAATTTAAGTTTTGGCAAATTTGATTTTCCAAGGTCCTCAAGCTTAGCACAGAGATAGCACAGGCAATTTTCACAAGCCATAGATGAACGCGTTCGATTTTTGATTGACGCAAACTTGCTAAGGTCCGGTAATTTAGAGTATATTTTTGATGATGTATTACAGACAAGACATATAACAGCAGGTCCTTTAAAAATGTAGCAAAACGATATTCAACTTGGACAGAGTTTTTCCTGGTACATTATTTAACATTCTCTTACTTTTCTTTAGACTCGGCAAACATACTTGAAGCGATTTTGTATATGGTTGTCCGAATAATAAAATCTTAGAAGCTTATTTGTAAAATTATATGAATTACTAACGTCTCAAGCGAGGCGACTTTGTTTTTTTATTCTTAATTCATTGTTTACAATGAATAAAGAAATTATTCTTTTTAATCTCATATCTCAAAATATATGTCAAATACAATTTTAAATCTCTCTCAAAATTGAATACATGATCAATTTTCATCACTCTTAAGAAATTTAAGTGCATTTGAAAGGATATTTTTTTTTTTTTTTTTTTTTTTTTTAAATCGTGTAGTACTTTTTACTCTTTTTTTTTGGATCATTCGTCGTCTAAAAACAGTAACACCAAAATTTTATTTAAGGCCCTAATCATGTAAACCCACCGCAACGCCAAAAAATAACATTGAAAGCACAAACAATGTCAAAAATATTTTGTAATTTTGTTGTTGCTTTCATGTACCGTTTTCATGTACCGTTTTAAAATTTTCCATGCCACAAGCAACGGAGCGTTTGAAATTTTAAGACGCAATGTGAATTTCTGTTGGAAGCAACAACAAAATTACAAAATATTTTTGACATTGTTTGTGCTTTCAATGTAACTTTTTGGCGTTGCTTTAGGTTTTACATGATTAGGGCCTAAATATTCCCCCAGGACCCACGTGCCCTTCATGCATTTTTGGGTAAAAAAAATCCAATGTTTCTCTCAGATATCTGGAAGACGTCGGACTATTTTTCTAGCTGGGTAATTACATATATACTACATACATATGGACGTATTTAATTGTTTTAAAAATCTTATAAGCACATACGGTGTTATTCCTGACCTTATTTAAAAACAAGTTAGTAAGTATAGTCGAAATTCCCAACCATATGATACCCTACACTATTACACTTTTTGATCCTAAGTTGTAAAGAATGTCAAAAAAAAGTGCTGATGGATCAGAGATCTTATTTTTAACGCGATACAGCGTGTAAAAATTTGGAAACATGCAGTTATTAAAGTTAACCCTGGAAAACCCGGTCCATTATTTATAATTATACAAATTTATACAAAACTTTTCTGGAATGGTGAATAAATTTAAATACATTTCAGTGTTTTTATCAAAAATAATAATTGGGAATTTAGCACGTTATAGATAAGTCTAACTAATATTAACTTTTCTATTCCCAAAAATAAGTTTTGGTTGATAGAAGATGTTTTATACAAATAAGACAAGTATCTAATCGCAAACATTCTTAACAATAGTTCCACAATAGACTCAGCATTTATTGTCAATTCCAAGTAGCAACTAAATGCACAATGGAGCTTCAAACCTAGCAGGTTTGAAAGGGAGAAATGTAAAACATACTTTGACAGAAATAGCGCTTGATTCAATGCATATTTATACCGGTGAGTGTAACGATCAGCTTTACTCACTAAATTTTTTGTTGTTATAGTTATTTTTTTATATTCTTCCTTACAGAACTGCTGCGTATTAATAATAATTCTTTCACTTACAAAAAAGAAAGCTTTGTATTGGGAAGGTTTTGACTTAAAACCATTAATATATTTAGGTTAGGTTCCTCTGGCAGCCATCGAAAAGACATCTTACTGGGGTCCTTCAGTGGTCCCATTGTGTTATATAGTGCCAATGTTCATCCTTCAGAGCAGCTACTCAGCAGCCATCACTGAAGAATTCAACCAATTCGACTTCCTAATAAAGAGAAGAAGCGACGTTAGTTCTATATTAGATAGATCATCCAAACAGACAAACACGCATTTTCCCAG
This sequence comes from Pollenia amentaria, assembly GCA_943735925.1. NCBI lineage: Eukaryota > Metazoa > Arthropoda > Insecta > Diptera > Polleniidae > Pollenia > Pollenia amentaria. Next base: position 131,678,973 of record OX031007.1, on the reverse strand, counting down.
GTATCCCCCTAGTGTCCTGAATTCTAGGACAGAAAATAAAAACTAGTTTCTTCTTTGGCTTCGTCATGACAACTTTTGCAGTAGTGATTGAATTCCAGATCCATTCTCCTCGCATGAGTCACCACCGGCCAGTACCCACTTATCACTGAGACCACTATTCAAATAGGTTCCCTATTGAACCTTCTAGAGAGCTAGTTTCATCATAACCATGCCACATTGCCTTTGATATGCAGAATGTGTATTCGCGACTCCACCCCAACTGTACAGGTCTATAAGACTCGCGATTGTTGAGTAGCTCAGAGTGAGCCATTGGGAAAACCAACGAATTGATCAATAAATCTGTCATCAAGACGATCACCTCGCTCGGCAAGCTTATTTGCTATCTGGCTAACACGGCAGTTCGACTGCCCTAGAATCCACATAAGGATTACTGAAGAATGCTTCATCATATAATTTAGGAACATCCGACTTTCTGAAGTTAATGAAGATGTCGTAAAGATACCCGCTAGTGATGCAATGGCAGCCTTTTTCTCAGTTAATATACTGTATTTATCGATATGCGATAATTTCTTAGCCAGTCAGCCGCTCGCCTTAAACTACGGTCATCCGGCTGACGAAAATTCCATTATGAAGTGTCCAGTTCCTTTGTCGAGAAACCTGCGCTATCGTGAATAAATCTCTGCCAACCCCTCCAATATAAATATCTTTTAATTGAAAGATTTCTGCCGAATAGTGTTCTGGAGTATATCTTTTTAGGGATCAAAAAAAAAACGGCCAATTATAAGGCTCTAAAAGGTTTATATCTAAAGTTTTATTAAGTGTGGGTTAAAAAAGTTATTCTCATCCAGTGAGAATTTCATAGTTCATAAAAAATTAATCCATGATCAATACTTTTTTTTAGCTTTGCAAGCACGATCATAAATGCGTGTATGAATAGTGTGCTGTACCTAAAGAGTACGAAAAGAAAATTTCATAAAAGAATCACGCAGATACTTGTCCCCATTTAAAAAAACTGTATGTCCTTAAGTCCCCGCCCATGCAGTGACATATTTACTGCAAAACATTTGATTTTGCTAGTGAAAATTTAATGACGTATGGAAAAGTGCACTTGATTGCATGTTCAAACGGTTTTTGTGTGTTTGACATTGAAAGGCAAAAGAAGAAAGAGTGAAGGCATACAAATTACGTTGTCTTCCATGTTATGAAACATTTGCTGCAGAAACATTTTTAAATTATTTTTATAAACTGCATAAGTGTACATATTTTTCATTTTTTTGGGGTAATTTTTAATTAAAAAAAATGGGGTCATATTGCATAATGAAAAATATACCCAAATTTGGGGTCATATTTCGCAGTGCCATAAAAAACCAATATACGCCAAAAAATTTTATTGAATACACGTAAAAGTAAACAAAACTAATGGAAACATGTGCGTATTGTTCTATGTTGTCAACACATTAAAAATTATTTCTTTTTGCGCAATATAATTCAAAAGATTTTTGATTTTATCCAACATATTGTGCCAAATAATAATATGATATACACACAGCCAGAGTAATTGTACAGTATTCATTATTGAACATTAATATTGCAAATGTATGGGTTTCTTAATATTAAAAGTCCTGTGGCCGGCCCACAAAACTACAAGTCATTTTAAAACAAACAAACAAAAACATTGTTACTTCTTTAAATTATTCTAATTTACTTGTTGATCTGCACATTCAACGTTTAAGGAATGGGTCTCCACTTATTACATAATTTAAAATAAATTTATTTGATCTACTATAATGTACGCAAAATCTACTTTCTTTCCCTAATAAACATTTCAATTTAATATACGTATAAGTGGTAATTAATTATAAACCACTTATACGCCACAGTTGACTCGAGAAATTAATCATCATTAAATCAAAATAGAATTTTAATTTTTCTCTCTTGCACATACTTAGACACAATCACTTATTTAAATACATCCACACACACACACACTCAATGAGGAATACAGTTCTAAACCAGTTTTACAAGTGGCAGTATTTTTTATTTTTGTCAAAACAAACTGAGAATAAAAGAAAAATTATATACGAAAATAAGGAGGTCATTTATAAACAACATTGTCATAATGACATCTATAGAAGTAAGAAAACTACCCAGTAGGCATTCTAATAAAATTAATGATGATATATAAGTCCTTAAGCAATACTCTGCATGAGTCATAAATGGGTTTTTTTTTATCTTAAATTATACTTTTGTCTGTGATTCTTTTTGTGTATGATTTTTCTCAAAAAGCCATTTTGCTACACAAAAGATTGCCTAGAATTGAAACTCTCACAAAACTGAACAAAAAAAAAAAAACAAAAAAAATCCTCTTAAAATTCGGAACGTGTCAACATGCAACACCAACCCTGCAGCTAATGCGTAACTAGTTTATTACTAGTTGTTACGTGTAAAACAATGAGAAAGATTGTGAAATTTCGACTGCATAGTTTTATATTATATTGTAGAAATAAAAGTAGATAAAACCCGATTTACTTGTTTGTTGTAGGAACAACAACAGCACTACAAAACTTAAAAAACGATTTTTTTATTTTTTGTAAAAACAACAATACTACAGGAAGATAAATATAAGTTTTTGGTTGGTTACAAAATCGAAGAATTTGGGTTTTAGGCAATAAAAAAGAAAATGTTTAACAGGAAAATAAATGATAGTATTCTCTCTCTTTGTCTGATCCCGGTGGTAAATGCTTAAAATTATTCTAAACTATATACACAGAAAATTAAAAAAATTGTGATATTTATTACAAAATTAATTAAATTTTTACGAGTAAACAAATTAATAGTATCAATTAAACGTTAAATTCTATTGATTAAACAATTAATTCACTTGAATAACCGTTTAATTAACTTGATTAAATTTTTAGTTAAAACTGATTTTATTTTTGACTAATGATTTAATTGTTGAAACACTTTGGAGGATTTTTTCTGTGTACATATGATGTCTGAAGCTTCTCTTCGCTGATGCTCTGCTTTGTATTATAAAGTAAAAAATAATGAACAAATATTAAGGGGAAAAGTAAAATTTAATTTTTCTTTTAGTACTTATTTCAAACAAAGGAACTAGTTTTAGAGTAGTATAAATCTGCTTATAATTGCATTAGTTGGGCTCCTAAGACAGCCCAATTTTAAATACGATAGTTTGATATATGAAAAAAGTCAGAAGTGCAAATAGATTGGAGTTAAACTAAATTAGTATATTTTTAGCTAAATAATAGCTAGTGCACACTCTTCAAGCTTAAGCCGTCAAGTCTTGAGCTTTTAGAAAGGAAGGGTAACGAGAATGCAATTTCTTTTCCTCTCTCTCCTAAAAACTCAAGGCTTGACGGCTAAAACTGGAAGAGTGTGTACCTGCACATACTTTGTCTGAAGGCTAACGCAATCATGGAGTAAGGACTTTTTTTTTTGACAGCTTAGCTAGGTTTTTAAACTCTATCTCTCTCTTTCGATACTAGTCAATACTCTATGTCTAACGTGTCATTTGTGAGTTGTATTTGGAAACCCTTGTATGTTTTTTTGGGATTAATTTGTTAAGGTTTATTTCTGAGGCATTCTCAAAAAGTCATATTTAAAATAGCTGAATCATACCCAGCAGGAAAAGGTAATCAATCGGAATCCAGTAAATAATACATAACTTGTACTATATCTGTGGTCACAAGCAATAACCGCCTAAGTCGATATGGTTTTTGAAAAAAGGCGCTTTGTGTTTCTTGAAAAAATAATTGCATTAGAAAAAAAGTAATTCAGAATCAAAGATTCGTATCTCCACAATGCAAAGATACAAAAATTATAACGAAAGTTGTATTTATTTCAGAAATATTTAATAAAAACACATATATATAAGATTTTTTCTGAAGTCGACTTAGGCGGTTATCACTTATGACCACAGATATGCTGATTTCAGAATTCATTGTTCTTAACAACGTGATGTTCAAGGATAATAATGAATTATTTTATTGTGTCCGGAGAACGAATTTTATAATTCAAGTATTGTATCATTTAATCATTTAATATAATTTAAATTATGTTTATTTAAAAAATAATTTATTTCTTTTATTTTTTGTATCCGTCGCATATTCTGTTTTTTTTTGTATCCCTTACGCTTTGATACTTCTGCAATTAAATAATACACACATAAGAAAATTAACTGTGTATATCAAGCAAAGTTGGGGGTAGTGCACTAACTATTGATGACTATCACTAAATAAAACTGTAAAAAATTAGTTTGCACTCTTTTTTACCAGCTTTAGTGATGATTGCTATTGTTTTAACTACCACTAAAAAAAATTAGTTTTATTGCAAATTTTTTCACAATCACTAAACGAAGATTGAATGCAAAAATCTGCACTCAATTCAAATAGTGCAAAATTTAAACTTGCAATCAAAATAGTTACATATGAACAGACTTTCACTAATATTTGAAAAACATAATTTTTTATGAGCATAATTTTTGATTCTTGTTATGATATACATAATAAAGGAAATGCCAATAATTTGTCAATAACGGAATATATCATGGCTTTAATCATGAAAAAACCATTTTTTTGTTTGTAAATTTAGTGCAACATTTTAAGTTGCACTCAAATGAGTGAAGAGCAAAAGAGTTGCAATAAGCTGATGATTGCTTTTTCTTAACTCAAAATATTTTTTTTTTGATTGCAAAATTTTTTAGCAGCACTACCACTCATGTTTAGTGAGGCTGCTATTTTTCAATTCATCAATCAAAATGATTGCAATAATTTTGCACTATCACTAACTGTGAGTTGAAACTGGAAAAGGAGTGCACTACCCCCATCTATGATATCAACGACGTGAAGTATACTTACCATACATTGCCTTATTTAAGTTTTTAACGACTTTCAGGATTATTTTTCATTTTATTTCCTCATAATAATAATTCATTACCAATTCTTCCGTAATATTTTTTGAAAAACTTAATTTTTTTTTTTTTTTTTTTTACGAAAAATTACATTGTCGATTCGTTATATGCGTTATCTTAAATTCAAAATTATATATTAATGTGCTGTTTTCACAACACAAGTGACTGAACGTGTAGTAAAAAAGGAAAACACTCAAAAAACTGAGCTCCTTTCATATAAATTTTTCTGAACGTTCAAACCCTTGTGTTGTGAAAACAGCACATAAATACATAGTTATCTATATATATAAATTATTCCATGTTTTCCTGCTGGGTATTTTTTTACTGCTATACAAAATTACAGTTATAAGTTTTGTCTCATCCTCTAACTGGGAGAAATATAACCTTTAAAAACGGTTAAAACAGTTACATATGTATAATTTAAGTTTAATAGTACATGCACTATTTGAGATTGTTGTTTATTTTGCTTTTGTATTTTCATTTAATAATAGAACGACTTATTTTTGAGTCTTTTTTCAAATGCAAAGAGTTCATCAAAAATTCCTATAAAAGTCTCATTTTAGTGACTTGTAAAAAAAAGATCTTCCAAATGCTAGCTGGGCTCTTTGCTTAAATATGTGTGTGTGTGTGTGTTTGTATGCGAAAGGTATCAGAACAAAAACATATTATAACAAATTTTCTTAAGAAAACTTGGAAGAAGAAATATAAAAATATAATACAATAGAAAAAAGAAACAGAAACAATTGAGAATGACAAGCGTAAGCAAACAAAAGCCAAATGACACATTCGTTTAAATGGATTCCAAAAATGAAGAGATTTTCAAAAGGGTCAAAGTATGAGAAAAACACACATACAATTTGTAAAAGAATGCAGTATTTTAAAAACATTAGGAAGTCATGTTATTTTTGGATTGGTTATTAGAAGTTTTTGAAAGTAAAAATTGGGAAATAAATTTTTAAATATAAGAAGCAAAGGTATAAATAAATTATTAAGAATATTGATTTTCAGTTTTTGTTGAATAACAGGTTTCTGAAATTTAGCAAAATTATAAAATTTGGTACGAATTTTTCCCATACAAATGTAGAAATGGACTAAATATTCTTTTAAATTGCCTACACCGCCGCTCACTTGAATACGGCATGAACGAAACAAAAATTTTGTGATGGAATTTTGAAGACAAACATTAATATATAAAGAGAAAATAAATGTCGTATTCAAGCGAGCGGCAGCTTATATATATTAATATATATATATATATATATGTATGTATGTATATATATCTTTATATATATTACTATTACTATTACTATTGTTCGTTTAAGGAGAATAAGGTCTCAACTATTGAGTTTCATTTTATTTTGTCTGCTAAAAGTCGCTTCAGCCCGTTCAACCCGTTAACGCCTATATTTCCAGCTATCGGCGCCAAGTGTGGCTTGTGGATTCCAGTCAAGTGCATTACTGGTTATGTCAGATTGTCTTCTATACAAAGCGTGCCAGATCCACCTCCATTTCCGCCCTTGTAATTTGGTTTCTTTCGTTGTCTGCCCGGCTTGTACCCAAAGTTGAGCATTGCTGCTGGTACTTGAAAAATAATTTTTAAGAATTCGTTGAATTCTTCGGTTACCAAAAAACCAGGTTAAGTCTGAAGTTACCATTAGCTGCATTCTACGATTGGAATTCATACAAGGCAACTGACTATTTAGTTTGATGCGTCGCGAGATGTGCTGAGAATTCCACACTTTATCTGTACACATTAAAAAATGCTAATGTAAAATTAACATGTCGCAAATTGATTCAAAATCGAAGTAAATTTCGGAAAAATTATGGAGGTAATTTACAATTATCATTGTTTCATAATAATTTTAAATAAAAAATGTTAAAATAATTTTATTCAGAAGAAAGATATACATTTTTTTCATGTTTGAAACAGGGAATGTAACAGTTATTTTTTTTCATAGAAGTCAGATGATAATAGTTATTTTTTAATTTTCATTTTTTTCAACAAATATAACTGTTATTTTTTTATTTATTTTTTTGAACAAAATTAACAGTTATTTTTGATTTTTTCCATCAAAAATAACATTTATTTTATGATATTTATTTTTTTGAACAATAATAGCAGTTATTTTTTGATTTTTTTTTTTTAACATAAATAACAATTATATTTTGATTTTTTACGAGCAAAAATAAAAGTTATTCTTTAAAGAAATGTACGTGTTATAATTATTTAGTTGACTTTAAATATTTATTTTAATGCGCATAAGAAATCCCAATGATGATCGATCACACATTTAAATAAATATTTAAAGACAAGTCAATAATTAAAGCACGTACATTTCTTTAAAGAATAACTTTTATTTTTGCCCGAAAAAATAAAAATCAAAAAATAATTGTTATTTTTGTTCAAATAAATAAAAATCATAAAATAACTGTAATTTTTGATCGGAAAAATTAAAATCAAAAAATAGCTGTTATTTTTGTTCAAAAAAATAAAAATCGTAAAATAACTGTTATATCTGTGCCAAAAATATATAAGTCAAAAAATAACTGTAATTTTTGATCGAAAAAATAAAAATCAAAACTTTAAAAATCATAATATTTTATCATAGAAAAGTTCATAAGGTATACTTGAATCAGTTTTCCAGCATTTACTTCTATATGCTTTTTTGTTTTAAAATTTCAAAATAACTGTTATTTTCGGTCCTTGGTTTAAAATAATTAATAAAAAGAAGACAAATTCCCGTAATTCTTCTTGTTAAAATTATTTAGTTAAATACATCAAATTTTCAAAGTTGAGCGATGAAGAATCTTATCGGGACATTCTGCCGGTGTATACAATTAAAGGGAAACATGTTGTACAATAAAAGTGAAACATGTTTTAACAGAAAAATAAATAATTATATTCTCTCTCATTCTGGTTCCGGAGGTAAGTGTTGAGAATTATTCTAAGATGAATACATATGTTGTCTTTGAAACTTCTTCTTTCTGTTATTTCACACTCCAATCAAAGTGATTTTACATAAAACTTGCAACAACTTTCATTCAATGTGATTTGTATTGTTATTTTAACATAAATGTCATTTTCTCTAACATTACTGGAAGAAAAAAAATTTGTTCGCAAGTTATTGCAAAATCATGTTGAACTATGAAGCAAAATCACTACCAACAAAAATATAAAATCAACCTTGTTTTCGACGATTTTACATTGGTGTTTTTCTGTATGTAGCTGTCCACAGGCTTTTCGGCCTTTTTTTGATCTGCTGTTGTTGCAGTGTGAAGTTAAATGTATTTGCCATGATAATTCCCATAACTTAAGACTACACAGTGCTGCTCCTGATTCGTTTTCTTTCAGTTTTGACTGCCTGTCACCGAACATGTGCGAATTTTTGCTTTAAACAATTTTGCATTAAAAAAACCTTCTGTCATTTGATATCAGAACAATAAATAATATAAAAAACCAAAATATCTCTAAAAGAAAAATTGATTAATGCATCGATTTGATCTAATAATTCACACGTTAAGTGACAGCCTGAAAGACGAATTGTACACCCAGAGAAAAACTATGTTTAAATATGGTCGCCTCCAACAAAACTATTTTTGAAGAAAATTGTAAACATATTATGGTTAAATTTAACCATATTATTATCACCGACAACCATATTATGGTTAAATGTGTCCTCCATCAAGAGGGCACAACCAAATTATGGTTGTCTCCTAACATGTTTTGGTCAATAATAACTAAAATATGTTTAACACTTATAATAGCATGGTTGGTTTTCAACTATAGCCTGTTGCTCTTGGAGAAGAGGAAAATACTATTGTTAATTAAAAAACAAATTATTGTCATATTTAACCATAACATGTTTAGAGGCAACCATAATATGGTTGTGGCTTCTTGATGGAGGACACATTTGACCATAATATGGTTGTCGGTGATAATAATATGGTTAAATTTAAACATAATATGTTTAAAATTTTATGTAAAAATAGTTTTGTTGGAGGTGACCATATTTAAACATATTTTTTCTTTACGTGTATGTATGCATAAACATATATATATTTTTTTTAATATGTACGTATTCATAATTTTTTTTTTAATAAAACTTTTCAATAACGCCTACCTACTCCCTTTTTTTATTTTATAACAACAAAATTTTTCTACATAATTTTTTTTATGATTTTCTTGAGTATGTGTCATAGATAAATGACTTTTCAAGCTTAAATTGAATAAGAAAAGAAAACAAACTAAAACCAAATTCAAATTGAAATATTGATTGAAATAGATACACTCATACACACACGTTTTTGTTTGCAGAGATTCAAGTTTGCCATCATCTCTTCTGCAGTATGTATTAATCAAAATATTTGATGTTTCTTTTTGTAACTTATAAATCCCTAAATATATGCTTTGGTTTTATGTCTATTGTATCTCAATACCAATACCAATACCGAGTAGCAGACTCAAAAAAGATTTAGTTGAAATGTGTGAGGGTAATATTTACATGTATGTATTTATGTGTACTTTTTTAAACTGTATTTTTCTCTAGCCATCTTGTATGTGTGTTTTAAAATGTCATTATTTTTGTGCAGTGGGAAACGTTTAAGTGGGTTGTAACCATTTTTTATTCAGCTTAATTTAGTGTAAAATTATAACTCAATTTAAAGCTAAAAAAGTTGATTTAAAATATTGGCTCTGGTGGCCATAATTTTTATATTTTTAAAGGGTAAATGATAAAAGTTTATTTTAAGAACTGTACGAGCAAGTGTAACATATTTTTATTTTTAAATGAAAATTTTACAGTTCCCATGTTATGATTGAATTGATCCTTAATCCTAGACTTTAATTTTAACAATTAGTATTGTGGTTATTTTATTGAACTTTTATTCAAGCTAAAGTTCATTAAATTTAATTTTCATTAAATTATATTTATGAAGAATGGAATTTTAACAACATGGAAAGAATTAAATTTTTTTGATAATTTTTCATTCTAGACTGAGCTGTTGATAAAGTGACATATATTAGAATATGAACTTCCAATAGTTAATAAAAGCTTAGTCTAATTCTCAAGTTCACTTCCTGCCAATTATGGTCGAAAATTCTCCTAATCACGGTTCCCGTTCACAAACGTGCTTAGCGCTCTTCTCCTTCTTAAGGAGAAAAGATACTACAGCATATTTTTTGAACAAAATGTATTGGTTGTTCAAGCAAACATTAATTTATTTAAAGTTAACATATTAATAATTATTACGATAATTAAATGACCCTGGCATTTTAATAAAATTAAAGTCTTTTTAATATTTTATTCAGGCTAACGTTCATTAAATTTAATTTTTATTAAATTATTTTTATAAAGAAAAAAATTCCTTTTTACAACATGAAATGAATAAGAATTTGTTGATAATTCTTCATTCTTGACTGAGTTGGGAATTGAACCCAGGTTTTCACGGACAGGTTGCCCTGACATGTTACAATTGAAATCACACAATCTTCTCAAAGGGGTTTTGCCAATTTGGTTTAAAGATCGATGCTTGGCTATTGACTGGCAGCAGCCTTCGATGGTGGTGAGTGTTAAGACGGCAAAGCCCATTGTGTGACTCCTTTAGGAAACCATTTAAAAAGAAAATGGTAAAGTGTTTAGGAAATAATATATAGATTAAATACAGTTACAGAAAAGGATAAAGAAAAAAGATTAATTATTTCCTTCAACTCTAATGAATGGATTTAAGCCAAGCAGTTCTGATGACAAAACTGATAAGGTGTTCTAGATTACATCCTAAATAAAGGAATTGCTTTAATAGCCCCTTCAACCTACTATGACGAAACTGTTGCCAGATCTTTTGCAGCTTAATGCGAACGTATACAATGCGTCATCTAACAGCTGCAGCTAAAGAGTTGCTGCAATTTCAATATAAAATTGTCTGCATCACATACTTAAGCCCCCAGTAAGCTGACAGTAACAGTAACGTTGCAAATGAGCTCCTTCATTTTTTTGTATGTTAAGCAATAAGAACGATTATAGTTGGCAGTAAGATGTGACATAATCGTAACTTCTAAATCTGTAAAAATAGATTTGTTCTTCCTTTTTTATTGTACGGTTGCATTACTCTTACTGTCAGCTAACTCGGGGTTTATCCCTGCCATGCGATCTGGAGCTCTCTAACCTCTACTGCCAAAAGCATCTTTTAATTCGAGTATCAACTGCAAACATGAACATCTGTTCGGCCATGCATTTTTCACATGGCACACGTAATCCAAAAGTTTACTTACCAAAAGCCGCTGAGAAACCTATTAAGCCCAAAGGGATATTGGTTTCTGTGGTATTAAATATGAACCAGGTACTAGCAGCACCTCACTATCCCCCGATGTTTACGCACTCTGTGGGTCATGGGACAATAATATATTGCTACACATAAAATGTGCACTTCACTTTGACTTCAGTTTCTGAAAGAAATAATCGAAACTAGAAATAATCGGACTAAGAATTTACAGCATTATGAATAAAGTTCCCAATCTAATCAGTTATTCCATACCAACAATAATGTTGAAGATAGGGAAAGAAAATACCAATCGGTTTAAGAGAGATAGCCGTGAGAAACTATACGTTAAAGCCCTAATCATATAAAACGCAGCGCAACGCTAATTAATAACATTGAAAGCACAAACAATGTCATAAATATTTTGTTATTTGGCTTTTTAACTATTTTTCGAAAAAGTCGACACATTATATTCATATCTACCCGCTGTAATAATATCGTGCTCTTTTATCTACTTTTTGTTAATGAAATGGTTGGTTTTAAAATTGTTTTTCATATAATTTCAATGTAAAATTTTAAATTGTTTTGCTTTAACTGATAATGTTTTAAATTTTGAGTTAATACCGTCTTGTTGATTAAGTCCGATATATAAAATCGTTTGTCTGTTTGCTAGTACGGCAAATAGAAAAGCTGTCGAGCTGAAATTTGCAACACACATTCAAATAAATTTACGTTAGGGTTTTGTTTTGAGGTTGACCCAATAAGTGACCACTAAATGACCAATAAGTGACCTGTGCTATGCGTAAAAGTTTACATGGTGAGACAACCAGCCAGTAGGACTGACTGGCATCGTTAGATCGACTCAGAAAGTGATTATAAGTACATCGGTATGCTAAAAGCACAATACCCTCTTCACTACTGTGGTGTTGGTATAATAAAACGTTCGCCGGGCTCAGCTAGTATTTAATAAATTTGTTCGCTTAAATTATTTCCATTTGATTTTCATTCTGGTCTAAATATCGATCACTTAAAAAATGTATGGTTATTTCGCCTTTTATGTGAGAACTTAATTATATCTTACTTCATTATGAATACATAACTTCAATTATCATTTATGATAATGACATCATAATAATGACACCATATTGTTGAGCTCTTGTTATTTTTATGACATTTCAGGTCTCATGCAGTGCTTTTTTATTATTTTCTCTTTCATTGTATTCCTTTCACAGTGAGATGCAAACGTACAAGGGAAACACTGTCCTTTTTTGTAATCACATCACAATAGTGGAGAGGGTATTATGCGTTAGTGATGCTATCTGTAACATATACAAATATTGGTATTAGACCCAGTTTTTAGAATACGAATCGAGTCAAAATCACTTTCTGAATTGGTATATTAATGTCCGTATATTGATTGTCGTTCCATGTTAACCTTGTGTTAAAAGTAAAGGTCTAATTTTTTTGAGATAATTTGATGAGAATTTTATTATGTACGTATGCTCTAATTGCCAAAAGAACGAAACCTATTGAAAATGAAAAAAAATCGGTCAATAATTTTACATAGCACCCTTACAGCCATCTTCCATAACTTATTTTTCGCCCATACGCTATCTTATAATGTTGGTATTTATATTTAATTTTATGTTTTAAGAATAGTTCAATTGCAGGTATGATGTATCGTTTAATGAAGTATAATTGGTAGAATTCCACAGGGAAATAAATTTAATTTGGTCCACAAATTTAAAATATATTACAACCTACACAATACAACACATGATTTTGGGACTCAATTCTGACAATTGCAAGTAAAAGTAGCCCTAAAAATAAGAACTTCTGCATCATTAGTATTGTCAAGTTGGCAGCATTTAATGGCCATACGAATTTTTTTTGCTCAAGGTGGATTTTTATTACTTTTTCTATATTTTAACACGGTTATATCTCGGTATTCCGTACCCGAAAAAAGTGCATCCAGTGCCTTAAAAATCGCAAAAATGGGAATATTTTTCTTACAAATTTTCCCCATTTTTTACCTTTTTTGCTCAATAACTGGAGTACAAATATGCTGTTTTTTATTAGCCATTTCTGTTACGAACCTGTTTGTTCTCGAGGCCATGTTTACCCTGCAACTCTGCGGCTTTTTCTCCTAGGGTGTGTTCTCAACCCTTTATTTGACCCAGGTTTGCAACAAAAAAAATTTCTGAAACAAAATAAGATTCAATACCAAAACTTACTCACCACGCAGCAATGCCAATCAATAGGGAGGTGGATGTTAACCTCCAATCGCCCATTTGCCAACCATGACTGTGGGATATCCATCTATCCACATTTTTTCACAGTCCCAGAAACCCGTCATTCGTCGCCCTTTCTGTTTTCCACAATCCCCCAAAAAATTAAATCTCCTCGAATATGTTCATTTTTATCTCTTCCATCATTAACACTCTTTTATTATAATTTTTTTACAACCATATACCTTATTCTAAAACTATTCGACTTAATACTTATTTTTACTATTTGCTTGATTACTCTTATTTCTATAAAAATTAGAGTATATTTTTTTTAAATATTTAAATTTAGATATTTTTAATTAGGCTTAAGTTCATTGAATTTAATTTTCATTAAATTATTTTTATGAAGACAGGAATTTTACAACATGAAATTAATTAACGTCATCCGGCTTCAATAGCCGAGTGAGTAAAACGGCAAACCCCACTGACGAGATTGTGTGGTTACAATGGAAACTAGTATGGGCAACCTGTCCGTGAAAGCCTGGGTTCAAATCTCAGCGCAGTCAAGAATGAAAAATTATCAATCAAATTTTAATTAATTTCATGTTGTAAAATTCCTTAAGCCTAATTAAAAATATCTAAAGTTGGATAAAAAACCATTAACAGTTCAATAAAATAACCACGATCACGATACTAAATTTAAATTTTGTAATTTTCTTAACTGTATCTCACAAAAAAAATCGTTTTGCTTCTAGTTATATCTTTTTTTTAAGCTACTTTTAAAAATTTCAACGCCAGAAGGAGCTCCCTAATAACATATTAGATTTCTAAATTAACCCTTATTTTCACCTTTTATTTATTTTTATTTACCCCGCCTTATTTGAGTACCTAATCCCTAGATTTATTTATTATTTTTTGTTTTTTTTTAGATTTCAGTCATTTCTTTTTCGGAGATATATATCTTTTTTTTTAAACGTTTTAGTTTTTTTCCTCTTTATTATCTTTTTTTTCTCTCCTAGGTTTTTTCCTGGGCCTACGGGTTAATTGACATTTACTTATCTGCCTAAACACACAACATCCAAACATCACACCACACTCTAACTAATTTGTAAATTGACTAATTTGTGGTTTGTTTTACTCATTAACTTGAAATGGTGGTTGAAAATTTATATCAGCGTTACCGTTTTGGTTTTATTTTTCTGTGTATGTCTTTTGTTGTGCGGAAAATGTTGTACTGTGCCAAATTTTATGGGAATCGCTCCATATTTGACTACAGCTCTTATACAAATATCATTCCAGAAAATGGCTTAAAATACTATCGCTTCCCTATTGAATGTGGGTATTGATATACAATTCGGCGACAATAACTTCTATAATAGTTCCTATGTCGTGTAAAATTTGGTCCAGTGGTAACAATACACCCAGATAAAAACATTATTCAATATGGTCACCGGCAACAAAACAATTTTTAACGAAATATCTTGCACATACTATAGTTAATTTGACCATATTATTATTACCGGCAACCATATTATGGTGAAATTAGTCATTCATCCAGCAGCCACACTCATATTATGATTATCTACGAACATAATAACAAAAATATGCTTAACACTTATAACAGCATGGTTGTTTTTCAACCATGACATGTTGCTCTTGGAAAAGACTATGACTATAGTATGGGTAATTTTAAACCAAGCAACTATAAGTGATAAACAAGTTATTGTAATTTTTAACCATAACATGTTTAGAGGCTACCCTAGTAAAGTTGTGGCTTCTTGATATCGGACAAGTTAAACCATAATATGGTTTCCGGTGGCAATAATATGGTAAAATTAGCCATAATATGTTTAAAATTGTACGCTAAAAATAATTTTGTTGGAGGTGACCATATTGAAAAATGTTTTTTTCTGTGCGTGTACGTGAAATATAAGTCTTCTCCCTAAAATCACTTTAGGACCAAAAAATCTTTCAAAGATGATGATATCTAAATAAAATTCAGCGCAAAGAACATTTTAACGAATCTTAACTACATAACATAATTTAGTTTTGGCGGGCCATGATTGCCATGGGTCCAAAAAAGGGTACACTCTTAAAAATTTATCTGTGTATACTGTGATTTAGGGAATCATATAATCCAGCTAGACTAAGTATTTATTCTTAATTGTATTTTTTTTTTTTGCTTTAGGGAATCATATAATCCAGCTAGACTAAGTATTTATTCTTAATTGTATTTTTTTTTTTTGCTTTTTATAATGTTTTTTTTATGATAATTCGCCTGTCTTTTAAATCTCCATCTATTTTTTTGTGCGCGTGTGAGTATTTGTGTAAATTTTTAAAGTATGTGTGTATATACATAACTGTAAATTAATGACTCTTTTTCTATGAAGTATATTTTTTAAAGGACTAATCTGGAATAACATATTTGAAAACCTGGTGCTTTTTATTTGGTCAATAATTTGTTGATTTAATTTTATGTTTTAAATTTAAAGAAGAAGTGTTGCTTTAAAGGGGAGTATCTTTTGTTATGGCTTAGCAAAAATTTGTTTTCGTTTTGTGGGAGATTTGACAATATAATTACTTTTTTAATAAATCATTTTTACACATCTAGATAAAGTCACAAAAATTCAAATGTTTTAAAATCTTACAAAATATTTACCTTGCAAATAAAGATTTACGTACCTGAAATTAAACAAAGAATAGATACGGAGTTAAAAATTGTATGCAGCAAAATAAATTTTCAAATATTATAGCACTGGAACAAAAATTAATGTGCTGTTGTCACAACACAAGTGATTGAACGTGAAGTAAAATGTATACGAAACTCACTCAGTTATTTTTAGTGTTTTTCGTATTAATTTTACTACACGTTCAATCACTTGAGTTCTGAAAAAAGCACATAAATCTGCTTATTAGAAAACTAACCCCCATATTCATAAAAAATATTTTAAATTTATAGCAGGCTTATGAAACGAATTTTCTATGAATATTTGTTTAATAAACCTTTTATTAATCAAAAATATTTTTTATGAATATGGGGGTAAAATGATATCTAAAAATTTTTAATTGAAATCTAATTCTGGTCTTATAAAAGAAAATTTGTCAAGCTGTTTAATTGAAAATGGAGTTTTTACATATTCTGAAAGATTTCTGGATGAATGCTTTTTTGCATATAAAAGCATATTTTGCAATTAGCAATCAATTTCTTAACAATAATATGAAAAAGTGAAAAAAATCGACAAAAAAGAAACTGTATAAACTTACTAGAGGGGTGAAATGTTGGGCCGGCCCCTGTTCATTTTTGTTGATCATACTAACTCCCTATCCCCATTCCTTAAGAGGGCTTAAAGGGTTCCCCATAGCTCCCCGGAGGCCCCTATCCGAGTCTAATGTATGACCCTACTTTTTTCATCGGCAATACTTTTTACATCACCAATTCCTTTTTTCTAATATTCCAAACCACCATACAAAATAATCAATGCAGACTAGAAGTATATTGAAGAAAAAGTCTCATAACTGCCAAGCAGGCCCCTCCTCCCCTTGTGGTGAAAAATGCATGACCGACCACTATTAGTTTTTGTCCCACAAATGGTCTCAAAATATACTTTACCCTCATCATCCCCCGTTATGGAGGCTCCAATACAAATATGGTGGTTTAATTAAATTTGGCCATACAGCGCACAGTGTAAGATTTAGCCATTCTAGGGAGAAAGAATTAAATATCTTGGGAACAAATTAAACTAGACTTATGAATTTTGGTACAAGGTGTAACTAGGCTACTATGTAGCATTGTCAAAAAAACTGGGCGAAATTGGATCACTGCCACGCCCACCTCCCATATAAATGCAAAAATTTATATCTGATATTATTCGCGTTGGATAATCAAAAAGTAAATAAGCGGCGAGTATGCATGAAAATATTTAAAATAAATAATAAAGAGGTAGAACTAATAAGAAGTGCTTAATTTTTCTTCATTCATTTGAAAATAAGAACATATTTCATATGTACATATAAATTAAAGTAAGATTAAAATGTTAAAATTAATGGTTTTCTTCTGGTATTTCTGGAGATTGCAATAAATGTAGTACTTCCACAAAGACGGTCAAGCCTTTCATTTTCGGGTATTTTAAGCCATATATAAAAAATTTCGTAGTATGTGGTATTTTCACTCATTATTTTTTTTTTATCGGCAAATCTCGGCAGATAATTTTATATGTGTCTTGAAGTAGGTACTTCAGACGTTCGTTTAAAACTAATTTGGTGTTGAAGCGTTATGAAGAAAAGAATTTATCGATTATAGAGTTTAGTTGTTTTTTCTTCACATAACGAAAATAGTGCTTGTTTAAATGAAATAGCACTAAAAGAATTTTCCAGTTCTAAAAATAAATTCTCATGATATTAACAGCGAATAATTTGAGCTCCAAAAGAAAAAAAGAATCGTTAAAAAATTTTATTCGAATAAAAAGTTACCCGCTTTTAAAAATGAGCAAGTTCATGAAAGTGTTTTTGTTGTTGTTTTTAATTCATTCAAAAATATTCAAGTTTAAAGTAACGTTATATTGTTTTGTGGACAATTTAGGGAAAGTTTTTGCATTTTCTTATTTTTTAACAAGTGCTCTTTCATATTTGATAAATATATTTACTCAAATTTCAACTCAAAAAAACGACTTTTGCCCAGCTAGATTGACAAAATCTTACACTGTGAAGTACCTATGATGCCCCTATATGGGTTAAATGTATTAACGACACCATCTTATTTTTGCTCCCCACGTTAGATTCTAATATATCTACCTGTAATTTCTATTTTCTATCTGGCATGTAGATATTGTATTTATGAGAAACAAATTAGAGAAGTTTTTGAATGCAAATTCGGAAAAACGTTTGAAACTGTTTGCCCTTTTCAAAGAGCAATGGTAAAATATTAAAGATATGTCATAGAAGATATAAGAGTTGCAACCGAAATACAAAATACAAGTGCAAGTCAAAATTGAAATCAAATTATTTTTGTTTAGCTCACTTGAACGAAGAAAAAGGATAACGCAAAAGGAGCAGGTTTTTACTATGAAAATACAAAATAAATACGTTCAAATCTCCTGATCTGATGTTAGCAGAAAAAATTATGGTTGGAAGTAACCACATTCTAAGAGCAATATAATATCGTTGAAAATTAACCATTTTTATGTTTGCAGGTAACCATATTATGGTTAAATATGCCCATAGTATGGTCAATGTTAACCATATTTTCCAGAAAATACTCAAGAAAACTTGGTTTGATTCATATTATTTTTATTTGAATCGACATATGTATCAAGAATATATACATATATATTAGCGTTCATACGCGTGTGTTTGTCAAAGTTTCTTGTAGAAACTACAATAACACCCCACAAGTAGGCAAAAAGAGATTTGCTGGTTTTGTGTAGAAATAACAAAAACAACAGAACCAGAAGAAAGACTTATTCAGGTGTATCACAGAAACCAAATTCCGACGAAAGTGAAAATGAAAACATTTTTATCTTCTCTAGAAAACGTAAAACCCAAAAATTTTTCGATTTAAAATTGTTTCAAAATAGTGAGGTGTAATTACCAATTTGAGAGCACTAGCATAAAAGAAATGCTCAAAAAATGTTTCAAATAATAGAGAATTCTGGTGTTCACGTAAGTTGTGTCATGAAAAATATACAAGAACTGTTTGGATAATAATTTTTAGTTTAAAAACTTAGCAGAAAAAAATGTGAAAATAAACAAAAAAAAAAAAAAGCATTGACTTATTTTTTTTCTTTTCTGTTTTCTATTATTGCTGCAATTATTGAACCTCCGGGCATATTGATCAATACCGATATTTAGCAATTTTTCAAGGATGAAATTCATTTTTTAAAAAGTTTCTTAATTTATTAATATTGTGGTTACTTTATTAAACTGTTAATGGTTTTTAATCCAAATTTAAATATTTTTAATTAGGCTTAAGTTCATTGAATTTTATTTTCATTAAATTATTTTAATAAAGACAGGATGTTTTACAACATGATATTAATTACAATTTTATTGATAATTTTTCATTCTTGACTGCGCTGATATTTGAACCCAGGCTTTCATGGACAGGTTGCCCATACTAGTTTCCATTGTAACCACACAATCTCGTCAGTGGGGTTTGCCATTTTACTCACTCGGCTATTGCAGCCGGATGACGTCAATAGTCAAACATCAATCCTTAAACTAAATGGTTTTTCACTTTGGTAGATCGAAATTTGCTTTTGAATGAATGATTATCTATTTTAATTGATTTACATGTTCTTCCTAACTTCAATTTTTACATGTAAGAACATGTAAATCAATTAAAATAGATAATCATTCATTGGTTTTTTAATTTATTTTCAAAGTACCAACAATCATTTCTATTTTTTATGTTTACAAAAAAGCTGTTTTATTATGATGTCATATATCATATTTAATAACAAAAAAAAAAACAATGTTTTGATTTATATTGGATTTATGAAAACGTACGAAAGATGAAAAAGCAAGCCAAAAACGGCACGAATTAAAAAATGTGTAAGTTTTCACTTTCGTACAAATTATGTGACATACCTTAACTTTTAATGTTAATGTTAATGTTAATGTTAATGTTAATGTTAATGTTAATGTTAATGTTAATGTTAATGTTAATGTTAATGTTAATGTTAATGTTAATGTTAATGTTAATGTTAATGTTAATGTTAATGTTAATGTTAATGTTAATGTTAATGTTAATGTTAATGTTAATGTTAATGTTAATGTTAATGTTAATGTTAATGTTAATGTTAATGTTAATGTTAATGTTAATGTTAATGTTAATGTTAATGTTAATGTTAATGTTAATGTTAATGTTAATGTTAATGTTAATGTTAATGTTAATGTTAATGTTGAAAAAGTAAAATAAAAAGCAAAAGTTCATATTTAGTTTAATATGTACATCAAATTTTTAAAGTAGAAACCATGTCGGGCATAATGCTGGTGTAAAACGGGTAAATTAATCAATCATTATAATATTCTCATTTTGTCTCTGGTTCTCTGGGGTAGGTGTGTTAGGTTAGAATCAATCTAATTTTACTTTCGGATTATTTCAAGTACGAATTCGAGATTAAATCAACTTTATAATACTTGAATCAAGCGCATTTTAAGATTAATTCAATCTTAGTTTTACTTAAAGATATATATTCCTAAAGCAATTTCTTAGGTGTATTATGGAAAGCTTTTGAATGAAAACTTAGGCATTAACATCAAAATTTAATTCAATTCAAGAAAATATTTATGCATGTACAAACAAAATGTTTTGATTCGATAAACGGATGGTTTGAATTAAGCAGGCTTTTCTTGCTATTTTGTAAAATGTAAAGCAACGAAAACATGATTAATTAAAATGAATTGTTTTTGCTGTTTTCGACTGAAGTTTTGTTCGCTTTGAGTAATCACTTCTTGCTTGGACGAGAATCATGCTACATTTTTTTTTTTGGTGCATTACATATTATTTTGGGACTTAGTAAACAAAAATTAACAACTCAAACAATTTTCATTTAATAAGATAAAATAAGAAATTAATTTGAAGCTTAATTTACCAGAGCTTAAACCCATTTCGTAGTAAAAATATTAAAATTTCAAGGATCGTTATTGAACTCAGAACTACCGAATATCCACACAATTCCTAATCAACATGATTAATTAGTCCGTGACTTTTTGAATAAAACACAGTTCTTTCCAAAAAATAGGATTTTTCGAGGTCTATTAAATAGGCATTTGTTTGACAAACAATTTAATCGTTGGAGCTAAATCTCTTTCCACCGAGCTATTTCTTTAGGTTCGGAAATAGGAAATAGTCACTGGAGGCTAAATCCGGAGAATATTTTGGACGAGGTACCAATTCGTAGCCCAATTTGTAGCCCAAAAGTCACGGACTTATTGATCCGCCCTCGTTAACTTTAATCAAAATATTGATCGTCCACAATATACTAAATAATTTTTTAATTAAAAATTCTGCACAACCACTGTATAATTTTTTTAAGTGCCGCATTGAGTATAAGTTATATTTATTTGATACACTTAAAATGAACATTCATCATTCGACATGTGTTACAATTGAGAACAATTAATGTTTTTAACACTCTCCAATAAAAACATATAAAATATATACATACATATACTAATTAACTTTTTTGAAAGGTCCCTAAGCAGCCCAAAGCAATCTATATCTTTCCGTACACGCTCAAGAAATAGTGCCCACAAAAGTCCCTACAGCTTTTAAAAAGTGTCAACATTTCCATGATTTAAAAAAATATGTCCTTCTTTTCCATACTGACATTTTTTTAGAAAGAAATCCCTACAAATAGTGATTTTTCCCTTCGTATAACATCACTGATTGATATACTCTTAAAATATATTTCTTTAATTCCATGAATTTGTTTAAAAATAATTGAACAAAACAAAAATATCGTATTGATACATTTGAATTGTATTATTGCAATTTCATTAAATTAAATAAACAATAACATTTCTGTGTATGCAATTGCTTGTATGGAAATTTATGAATGCATATTTATATTAAACAAATGTATAATTATTTGTATGTGTGTTTGTTTGTATGTGTTTGGATTTATGTGAGTATATTTACATTGAACCAAAAATGGCAGAGCAAAATTAAAAACAAAACGAAATTTTCATGTGTAAAACACAACTGGGTCTTACGTTGTAAAGAAGAAAGCTGAAAATTGTAAACAAGGAAAAGAGTACAGTATTTAAAAATTAATTTTCGAGAGTGAGCCCTATTTTGGACCCATGGACAATCATCGACCCGCCAGAATAAACTTATGTAATTGAGATTAAGATTCATATAAAAGTTTTTTTTGCCGAATATTACTTAAATATCTTCATCTATATGATATTTGTTTGCCTTTAAGTGATATAAGGATGGGAGTTTATTTTGTGGGCTTAAGGAAATTATGGACGGATGGTCACCATTTGCCACAGGTTTGGTCTATGTAGCGATTAGAACCTGTGTTCCAAATTCAGCAAATTATCTCCAAAATTGAAACCTGTTCTTTGTGCACAAAATGTTCATGGACAGCCAGCCGGGCGGACATCGAATCAGGACGTGATTCTTAGTCTATCGGTATACTTTAAGGTGGGTCTAGGACATTGATGTCCAGCCCATACCACAATTGTGGAAATGAATTCACACATATTCTTCATACGCTCTTTAATTAAGTCCACTAGATAACACAATTCAGTCGTCAATTATCAAGCGATGAGTGCACACGCAGCAGATGATTACATATTTCTTATATTGTTTTAAAAAATACTTGTCTCTCTATTCACTAGTAATAATATGAAGCAATACAACCACAATTAATATTTTGGATACCTCTAGTCTAGGACCAATATTTAAAGGTGTGACAAACATCAGCACAAGCACATAATACCCTCTCCACTATTTTCGTGTAGGTATAAAAAGCATGATTGATACTGAATATTTGATACCCCTTATATGCTTTGCCTTTCCTTTCCTTTTTCATATCAGCATATTTTTGTATCACCTGTACTCCTGTCCATCACATATCAAATAATCAACAAGATCGTGGAACTTTTATTTTTTACGTTTAGCCACCTCATAGTACAAAGAGACACACTGTGCAGCTGTATAAAATCATCCAACCTTGTGGTCTCGACAGCACATTTTTCAGGTGCATTAGTAAGGACCATATTCGACGGACGCATAATTTCACGCACAAACTATTTTAACTGGCTTTTACCTTTACTAGCCAGGAACCTTCCCTCACCGAAAAACCACATTCGAAATAGAATCATATGAAATTTTGCGAAAACTTATGGAAAATTAAAAAGCGGACTTACATATGTGCAAAGCAGAAAACGGCCACGACTTGTTGGATATCAGTTTTAAAATTTAATAAAAAAAAATAAAAATCATCAAATAAAATTAAGCTTTTAGTTCAGATTGTAAATTCGTACTTTGATATTCAGTTATAAATGAACTGCGTGGCCTATTAATTTTTTTTAAGCAATTGCCAGTTTTTGTGTTGAATAATTAAACACTCTATTTTCAATCGTTTTAAACAAAGTTTTGTCACCTTAACAAAGTTTTATTAAGCAAATGTACTAAAAAAAATACTTTTAACTTAAAGTGTTTACTTAATTTAGGGGTATGTAAGAAAAGTTAGGCTCACTGTTTATTGTTGTTGTTTTGTTTAAGCTTTGATATTGTTACAAGTAAAACCTGAGTGCTTAAAATTCTTATTTGCTTTACAGTTTTATTTCTATAATATTTTTAGCTTTTCTAAAATCTTTGGAAAAAGGTTTGCTGACAATCTGGCCTAAGCAACCAGCGAAATATTCATTGAAACTATCTTTCCATCAACAATTAATGTCAGTGTATTTATCAAAAATAAAAATTGGTAATTTAGCACGTCATAGAAAAATCTTATGAAAAATTACTTTTGTATTCCCAAGAATAACTTTTGTAAAATAAAAGGTGTTGGCTCAGACAAACCTAATCTAAATTGGAATAAAAATTATTTTATGATTTGTTTGCTTTGTTAGTTAAAGATCTTACGAAGTTTGATTAAAATTTTTTACAGTGTATCTGATTGTGTATAAATAATGAACACAATATGTTGTGTGCTCATCATGACTCAATGAAATGCCATTAATTGTTCTTGTGCAATTGTATTATTTATTGTTTGTTTTTGTTTTTTTTTTAATCTTTATTAAATAATAAACTATTGAGAAAATATGATCCCATATAAATTTTTTTTTTATAATCAACCAAATTAACTTTAAAGCTGTGCCAAAAAACCAGACAGCCTGACTGGGTATTATTTATAAACTCTAGCCACTTTTTTGTTATAATGAAGTAAAATAAAATACTAGTTCATATTTTTATTGAAAAAAAAGAAAAAACTAGATTAAATAAGAAGAAGAAAAGAATATTTTTGTAATTTGTCAAGATGTGTTTTAAGCCTGAAGATAGAAATACAATATTCATAAAATAAGAGGCTTTAGGCTGTTAAATACATCCACAGACAAAGGAAAAAAGAGCAAGAAAAGAAAACAAGTTTAGTTGTAATGGGTCTTTATTTTTAACCAAAAAAAAAAAAACTGATTTATATAAAAAGTTTTCTACCATAAAAATGGTAAAAGTTTAAGCTCTTCAATTCTCTAATTTATTATTCACACTAATACTTTAAATTACAATTAGACTTCTTTCTATTTATGACAGGAAATAACTAAATTTATTTATTTTCTATATTACCTTTCAAAGTATTCACATTTAAATTCCACCTCGTTCATCTATATCTCGAGCACTTTTGTGCCACTTTTGTTTCATGTTAATACTTTAACGTCATTATACTTATAATTATTTAGGTTTTGGTGTCCTTCAACTCAGGAACAAAGCTGGCAAATATTTATTTCAACACAATTTTAATTTAATTTCATCAACTCCCTTAAAACTAATTATGTTTGTAAAGTCATCTACTTCTTTCCAAAAAGTATGCAGCACTTTTACTTTTATTTAATTTTGCAAATTACACTTTGGGTAAATGAAAATTTAAAGGTGTTTGTTTGTTCCCTTGTCTTCCTCTACACTTAAAGAACTTTTGACATATTTAAGTTAAATAAAATAAATAAAAAGGTTTATGTATTAAGATGAAAATTTTTTACATAATTAAAAAACTTTCCTCTCATAATAATTATTTTTATTTTTTTTTTTTTGAGTCGACTTTTCTCTGATTTTATTTTCACTATTCTTATAGTTACCCTGTGTCAATGGTTCCAACCGAACTGGTTCTGAGATTTGTGAAAATAGAATAAGAATAAAAAGAAATAACTATTGACATTTGAAAAGAGTACTTATCCCTTAACTGGTATATTAAGTAAGAACAAAGCAATAGATGTTTTAATTTTGTATTAATTTGGTTTTAATCATTTTTTATATAAATGATTTTTTTATTAATTTATTAGGACGGTTTTTGTAACAGGTTCAGTATTCACCGGTGGTGTGATACATTTCGTTGGGACTATTTAAAAATGTGTTCTTAAAATTTATTATAAGACTTTGTTATTGGAAGAATACCAATAAAAAGCATTGCAATAACTAGCACTAAGCACGTTTATTAAGAATAGATGTCTGACTGATCAAATAGTGGCTGTTAGGTGCCATTTAACCCCCTCCAAAGGCAACCCCATGTAAAAGTGATAGGTACCATTCATATAATGTGTTAGTACTAGGGCCGATCTCTGCCCCCATAGAACCTATCACGGGACTACTTTAGTAAAAATTCGCTTCCCTCTAGGGTACCAATAATGCCTTCAAGGTCCTTGTAAGTAATATACGCGGGAAATTAAGCTTGACCTCAAGGAAACCAAAAAAAAGTTGAACTAACGTATTTCGGTCTCAAATTAACCTAATCTTTCTTTTTAACACTGTCTGCATGAGCCAATGCCATGTTCAAGCAACAAACAATTTCTTGTGCACACATGAATTTGGCTCGTGAAGACGGCGATGTTTTGTTTATATTCAAACAGAGTGGTTTAAAAATGTTTTCGAACTTCAATGTCCAAAATCATTGACAGAATTTGCGGGGGGGGTGCATTAAAACCATGTGAGATAAGGCCATTATGACTTTATTGCTCAATTGAATGGGAGACAAGGCCATAATGGCCTTATTGCCCAATCAGAGGAGAAAACCCGTAAGCGCGGCCGCAGACCGCCACGCAGAAAAACTTTAGTATGCGAAGCCAGATTTCGTGAAAGGGAAAATCTATTATTAATCAATGTAAAATGCAAAAGTTCTTCAAAACTGAAATTAGAGATAAAGCCTTTATCTAATATTGCTAATGTGAGCTAAGGCCATGATGGCTTTATCTCCCATTCAAATGAAAAAAGGCCTTATCTCCCTATTGAATGAGAGATAAAGCCATCATGGCCTTATCTCACATGGTTTTAAAGCACCCCCCGAATTTGCATATAAATAAATGCCATCTTAAGTGTTTCAATACTTTTTAAACGGGTTGGCATGACATACATACGTATTCCCCACTCATCAATGAGTTTCAATTCTACTCCATACGCCGGTTTTGACCGTATTGTCATAGAAAAAAATATAAAATTAAATTAAAAATGAAAAAAGGAAAAAGTTAACAACAATTTCAGTAAATTACTAATTCTTTTAAATAATTTTCAAAAGAGAACAAAATACGTTTTCGACGGAATTATGGGTAACTGACATTCTATAGAAGCACCTATCAACGAGAAGATTTTTATTTTTGCTATTGCTATTGAAATGTTAGTGCTCCCGTCCAGCGATACCGTTCAAAATTTTCAAAAAGGGGCACAAAAGCAGGTTTTTAAAAAAAATAAATGGCACAAAAAGGGGAATTCTTAGAAAAAAGGGGCAACTTGAAAAATAAGAAACTTTTCAAAAATCAAATATATTTATAATGTATTTTTACTAAAAACATAAATATTAAAAAAATTAACACGTTATGTAAAAGTCATACATTATATACATATGTATATATATAATATAAAATAGAAATTGTTTGAGAAATACAGTCGAACTTTCCTATAATGAATGAATCTGCATGGGACCAGAAAATCACTTCATTATACAGAACTTAAATTTTCTCTCACTTTTGTTTATAAAAGCCGATATTTTAGTTTCGCTTACACTTACACGTACGGCGGTTATAGATTTGACCTTTGCTTCTTTAATATCCTTAAAAGGTCATGTTTAAAGTCTTTTGCGTTTAGTGCTTAACTGCTTGTTTCTACATTTTTAAAATTGCCTATTACATAATGTGCTGCTAAATAAACTGCTTAGCTACAAAACTTTATGTGTCACTGATCAAATTTTCTTAAAATAAATGCAGCTACATTTTTTTTCACTGAACATGAGCGACTGCTGTCAAAATTTTTATCACAACACCTGTTTCTTTAATTTCTAATTTCATCTTTGGGTATCGCCCAATAGATAATTTTTTTGGAATAATTTTTTATACGTAGACAAAAA
Source organism: Pollenia amentaria (assembly GCA_943735925.1). Taxonomy (NCBI): domain Eukaryota; kingdom Metazoa; phylum Arthropoda; class Insecta; order Diptera; family Polleniidae; genus Pollenia; species Pollenia amentaria. Next base: position 131,651,503 of record OX031007.1, on the reverse strand, counting down.
TGTATGAAAGCCAAATTTATATTTGAAAAATTGGATCATTCTAAAGAAAACATCACGGTATGGAAATTTATTATAAGGAACTTAGAGAAAAAAATCGATCAGCGGATGCACTACTATGAGGTAACGTAAAAACATACACATCTGCGTTCACTGACTGCTAAAATTAGTTCAAAAAGGAGCAAAAGGGATACAAAAAATACAAAATGATACTGATGGGGATTTGAAAAAGGGGCAAAAAAATGGCATGGCAGTCAAAAATGGAGAAAAATTGCGACTTAAGTCGCATAACGGTAATGCTGCTCCCATCTTTTTCTCTCTAATTTTCTCTATTTGTTCTCTGTGCAGTTCATAATCTTCGTGAGATATTGCGAGATATGACGATCAGTTTGACCAGATTTTAAAATTTTTACAGTTAAATCTGGTTGAGACAAGGCCAAAAAATTGCTAAAAATTATGTTTTAAAAAAGCTTACCATAATGATTATATGTTTTCAAGATTTTTGTTAATAAATTTATTAACAGTATAACATTTTATCTGAAACTAAATAAATTTAGCGATTCATTCCTAACAAAATTGAAATAAATGGTAATATTGAGACCAGTGGATTGATTTTGGTAAAACAACAGATTTAAATATGTAGCACACGTAGTTGTAACAAAGGCCCGCAAAACCTCTGATACAAGCAAAAAACAAAACAAGTATTCTGGAAATAAGATCTCTAAGGTTAACAGTAGTTACTCAAAAAGCAACAGGTTTTCTTTGAGAATTTCATCATAATAGCGTAGGTACTATAGTATCCACTCAAGTAATCATTATTCGATTAATAGAGGAAATTTTTCGCCAATATTTGATCGAATAATTAAAATAGCCAATTTCAAATAACGAATAACTCGAAGAGTTTATGTCAATTAATAGATTAAAATAAATTTCTAAGAAAATTCTACTTTTTACATATAAAAATATTTTCTTTTAGATTTTTAACTAATAAAATACATAACAACTAAATAACATGTTGTTATATTCTGTATCTATTGTGTAACTCCCCCTTCTAAAAATATGTATTTTAGTTCCTTTTTAGATCTGGGTGTGTGTGAGACAAATCATGTAATAAACGATTCACTACTAATTGAATACGTTCTAAAATAGCGCTTTATCATATTGAGTTTGACGTTCATTCTAAAAATATTCAGCATCATTTATAAATATATAAACTATGCACTGTCAGATTACGGGTTGCCCGTTTTTAACCGATCTTCAATTTCCTTATTATCTCTTACCATTGAAACGGCTGGATGAATGTTGACCTTTAAGGTATTGTTGGACTCATTTTAAAAACCGAAGTGTCCTTAGATAGGTAGTTGAAAACAAAAGCACGGATTGTTAGCGCAAAATAGTAATACGTTAAAAGAAACAAATTACCCAAACCTATAGAGTAGAGCTTTAAAATGAAGAAAACTAAAGTTATCAGCCATGTTCGGTAAATCGAAAACATATGAGTGAAATTGAACTCGAACAAACTTGAAAAACTATCCAGGTAAAAAGCTTCTTCATACTTTGAGTTCTTATCTTAACCAGAACTTCTCCTAAAACAGGGAAAATATGGTGATTTAAAAGAAATTAATTGGGAATCTCCATTGATTTCAATTTTACTTGATTTTCAGGAATAACAAATTAGTTAAATTGAATTACGAATAATAAATTTGTTTAAATAGGCTGGACCTCTCATAAAAATGCCGCGACAAAAAAGTCTGAAATAAATAATAAAAAAATAATTTATAAAAATATGAGATGAACGCTTATGTTGAATTCTCGTATTTAGTTAAGCAGGCGGGATATAGTTGCAAATAATAGACTGAAATAAGATTAATGGACCCCGATTGCTGCTGAACAAAATGCATGTATTTTCAGATCATTTTCAACCGAAGTAGTGTTTACTTTGTTAATAGTTTACTTTTATTTTATTTTCTTAGTCTTCTTTCGGCCTCTTTGGCGCCTTAAAAACTATATGTTTTGCAGCAGGGCATTTGATTTTTTAATTATTTATTTTATTTAAAAGTTTTTAAACTGTATACGTGGTATAAATGAATTGTTATTTTATTGTTTATTGTTCAACTATATTTTTATTTTATTGTTTTTTTTCTGTTTAGTAATATAATTAATGTATTAAATCAAATAGACATGTATGATTTTTCCATTGGATAAAATTATTTGAATTGTTCGAGTTATTCGAGTTATTCGAACATATTAAAACTCTTATTCGATTAATCCAACAAAATTAAAATTTAAAAATCGATTAATTCCTTACTCGAACAAAACCAAAAGTCAAATGTGCTACAAGAAAGATATTTGGTCTCTGTTAAAACAAGCCATAATCGTTCCATTCTATTGAAGAGCGCGTACAAAATTGTGCTCAAAACTTTTTCTACTTTTGCTACAGAAATTTTGTTCACTTTTTTGTTTTGATAAATAACCGAATCCATTATATTCATTTGTTTCCTCTATTTAATATTTTTTTACAGAATCTATTTAAACCCAAAAGTTCTCTGTTTGGGAGTCCATATTTTTGTTAACCAAACATTGTAAACCATGTTTTTTGCCACACTTTTTCTATTATTGTAATTTTTACTTTTTTTAAATTCCTTCTATTTTTATAACTTTTACACAATTAACATTTTATATAAATCTTTCGCAACATGTTTTTCTAAAAAAAAAAATATACAAACAAAGCGACATAAAATCTGGGCCAAAAATGAAGGTGTTTAAACAGCAGTCAGTTGCAAGCAAAAGATTCTCTTAAAACTATATTATATTACGACTTCAAAAGTAGGCCATTTTAATTGTATTCGTAGACTCTCGAAATTCAACATGGACTTGTTAAGAGTCTTTTACTACACACACACATTTACACATAAAAAGTATAACCGAAATTGTAATAAAAAAAAATATTAATTTTTCAACTTTAAGCATAATTAAGTTATAAACAAAAAAACATTTTAATTGCACTTATATAATTGAGATGGACTTTTGAGGAGAAAAAGCAGAAGCCGAAAAAACGAAAGGCATTTTACAGAGGTTGTCTATGTGGGTGTTTAAGGGAGGTGAGAGATACAGACAAAATTAAACCTGTATGTTTAGTTTGGTCGCAGTTGTTGGGATTTTATCTGTGTTACACAGAAACAAATAACAACAGTTACTTAAGCTAAGTTCACACCTATTAAATATTTGACGTCCTAAACGAAACCACTAGTTTTATTAAAAAATTGTTTGCATTTGCAAAACGTTTTGTAAACCACACATCATTTAATTGCTTCTAAATTACATTATGCAATTATATTCCTACAAATAAAGTAAGATGAGTCAAGAAAAATTGTTAAAAAAAGCTAAATTTTGATAAATTTACTGGTTACGGTTTTTTAAGATTTTTCGTCAAATACTTGTTAGGTCTAAACATAACCTTAGTTATTAAAAATTATTTTATAAACGTTACTAATATTTTTAACAGTTTTCTTAATATGCTTGTAAATTATCATATTAACAATTTGTTTTAGTTGAAGAAAAATTTTGTGTCAAAAAATTCCAAAAAAAAAGGAAAAAATCAAATATTTATAATTTTCATAACACGCAGAGAAAAAACATGATTAAGGAATGGTCACTACGATCATTTTTGTTTATACTTGCCTTATATGTTTACCCTCATAAATTAATTATAGACTTAATATAAATTAAAAAATTGTTTTTTGTCCTTAACATTTTTAAATTCACTATAATAATATTATATGGTGTTTTACACCTAAAAAGGTACTCTGGTCTAGCTAAACATATTATAGTATTTGATATGTTAGCTACTATAATATATATATTTTCAACTATACAGTTAAAATAATAATATTAGTTGAACACAAAAGGTATGTTTAATACCATCATTTTTGTTTGCTTGAAAACACATTCTCTTAAGATGCAAACATTTATTGTCAAAACAAACAGTGTGTACTTTAAAATTACATTTTCTCCGTCCGCGAGCGTCAGTTAATCAGGAAACATGAATGATGACAGAATAATTAAAACATTTTTCGGGGAGAAAAATGCCATGCTGCCTTGCAAAACTAACGATGTAAATTATTATACGTTTATTGAAACAGGTAAGTTATTTAAATATAATTATAAAAATAAATAAATATGCAATTATTTTGTCTTTCTTGCAGCCAAAAAAACCTATAACAAATTTTGACACAAAGTTTTGTCATCAGCCCCGAATTTTTTCAAAAACGGAATTCTTATTTGTTTGGATATATTTGTACCACACAACGTAAATTTACAAATTAAAACACTTACACAGGTATATAAATATGTGTATTTAATTTTATTTTTAATATATGTATGCTATATTTTATTTATTATATTTGTAATAAAACATAAATTTTTTAAATTACATTTTTTATTGTTTTTATTGTAAGAACCATATAAAATGTTGAAGTAGACTTTTTGCATGGTATTGGGAAATATAGAAAAATGGTTTGAAAGATCGTGCGCATTTTTCTTCTGAACATAATAATATGTTTGAGACAACAATTATCTAAAATCATTATAACTGAACATATATTGTTGCTTAAGACGTGTTTGACACAATCATAACCACAAACATTAATGATAGTTTGCGATTGTGATTGTATCAATCATGTTTTTTCTTTGCGTGAACCGATTATTAAATTTAATAAACGTTTATTAGGGAAAATTTTCATAGAAAATTTGTTTTGTAAGCCTTTATTAAATTTAAAATAAGTATTATTAATTATTTTAAAATTAAAAATGAATTAAAATACTATTTTATAATATAAAATTGTAAAGTTACTGACTGATTGACAGACTGATTCATCATCGCACAACCTCGATCCACTAAGGCGGGATTTTTAGAAATTCGAATGTTTAGGGGGTAAAAGGGTAAAAACGAGTAAATTCGGTAACCTTATATCTCCAAAACTAAAAGTGATACAAAAAAAATTGATTGCTTATCACTGTTATTTAGAAAAATAAGCGGACAGGTGTCAGGTACTTTATGGAAATTCAGCCCTTTTTGGAGTAAACGGGTAAAACCTGTATTTTGGCACTTTTTTGTCACCCCATCCATCTGTCCATTAAACCCATTAACATAGAAATAAGGGTTATATCACATTTGAAACTTATCTAAAAAATCCAATTACGAATTTGGTACTTTTTCGAAATTCGGACGTTTAAGGGGTAAAAACCGTAAATATTTTTGGTACTTTTTTACAAAACATTTTTTTATTCATTGACATAAACGTATTAAGTTATGGGCTCCCACTACAATTTAATGCTTCAATGGGGAGAAAAAAGTACCAAAAAGGGGAAATACGGGAAATTTAAATTCTTACTTTAGCTTTTGGTTCTACAACTGGCAATTTTTTAATTATCATTAATATTGGACCTAGAAACATATACTTCAAGATGCAAAGTCCTGAGTGAATGAGAATTTGTTTGATGGATCTTTTTGCTACTTTTTTGTTCTTTAACTGGTACTTTTTTAATTTTCGTTAGTATTGGACTATGAACATAAAATTAAACATGCATGGTCCTGAGTGAATGAGAATCTGTAAAAGGAAGTTTGGTACTTTTTTGTTCTTTAACTGGTACTATTTGAATTTCCGTAAGTATTGGACCTAGACACATAAATTTCAACATTAAATGTCCTGAGTGATCAAGAATCTATAAGAGGGCAATTTGAGGTACTTTTGTGTTTTGTTTAACTGATACTTTTTGAATTTCCATTAGTATTGGCCATAGAAACATAAAATTTAACATCCAAGGTCCTGAGTAAATGAGAATCTGTAAGAGGGGATTTTTGGTCTTTAACTGGTACTATTTGAATTTCCGTTAGAATTGGGCTTAGAATCATAAAATTCAACATTAAATGTCCAGAGTGGACTACAATCTATAAGAGGGATCTTTTTGGTACTTTTTCGTTTTTTAACTGGTACCTTTTTAATTTTAGTTAATATTGGATCTACAAACATGAAATTAAGCATGCAATGCGCTGAGTGAATGCGAATCTGTAAGAGGGGTTTTTTGGTACTTTTTGTTCTTTAGTCTACATTCACACGTTTCATCTTCTGATGCTCAACTCTTGTGTTTTAAGGAGAGGGAAACAAGATGAAAAGGGGTTGGTACGGAGATGCCTGAATTGTGTTCTCATTCGTAGGTATATGCACAACAATGGCTGCATGTAAATTTTTTTCTTTTCTTTTTCTCTTTGGTTAGCTTTGAATAAAAGTGTTGTTGTTTTGAAGCAAAAAAAGTTGAAACCGGTTGCTGTGTGTAAACATAATGGCATCTTCAAAAGGGAATTGAAAAGAAGTTGAGCATCAAAATATGAAACGTGTAAATTGAGACTTACCTGGTACTTTTTGAATTTCCGTTAAAATTGGACCTATAAGCATAATATTAAACTTACAAGTTCCCAAGTCAATGAGAATCTGTAAGAGTGTTTTTTTGGTACTTTTTCGAACTGTTAAAGCCTAGAAACATAAACTTTGGCGTAAAAATATGTCCAAGAAAGAAAAGGAGACGCTAACAAAGTAGCGGGTTAAATGCTAGTTTTATATAAATTTACCTCTTGGAATAGCAACAAAATATTTTGTTAATATGACGAACTCGTAATAAAAAACCACATTTAATTTTTAACAAATATTTTATTCGGTATTTCAAACTAATTGTTAAAAATATTGGTTGTGTATTAACAATATCAATTAACAAAAGCATTTCGTTATTTGCAAATTCAGTTGTAGGTGTCTTTTCAATAAAAAAAATAATCGATTGACGAATATTTTATTCAATATGATAATTGATTCGTCGTTATTTTTTTCTGGTTACGTCAAAAGTATACAAAACAACAATTTTGAAATTTAAAAATAAACCATTTTTTATTTGGTATAAAATAATAAGAATAAAAAGTTTTGAAATGGTAAGAGGTAGGATAAACCGATATTAATAGAATTTTCCAAAATTGAGGCACATTTTCACTGGTTTTCTTTTTAGATTCATTAAATTAAACTTTATTGTACATATATATACCACCTCGAGAAGTAAATTACGGAGTTTATAAATTTGTATATAATTTAAAAAACAACCTGTTAGTTCCACGGTAAAACACCGAACTTTCATTGAGTTCCGAATGGACCACTTCAGACGTAGTCATGGCCAACATTTACATGATATCATTTTCAAACAGTAAATGCCATGAGTTGTTCTTTTAACCGATAATAAAAATTTTAGGTTCACTTTCAAATTTATGTGTTTTATTTTACATTATAGGTCAAACCTCACGATGAATCACCCTTAACTTTCTAAAGTTAAAGATCTTTATTGTAGAAATTACAAACGGAATGAAAAAATATATATGTCATGTTGTTTATTGTGAGATATTTTTAGTTGAGTTAAGTTTAAACAAAATTACTGCAAATAAAAGGACTGAAGATGGTAATGCTTTAGTAAAGAAGTATTTTAATGAGGCTTCTGAAGACCAAAGAACAATTTTATCCCAAATTGTGAGAGTCGACACGATCGGTAGTGTGGAAATATTTTGCCAAAACCAACGATTGCGCGCAATGTTCGCTGTGTCCTAAAAGGCTGACATGTAACGGTGGCAGTACAAGTGGTTTGTTCCGACATTTGCGGCAAGTGCACAATGTAACTTTGGAAGTATATCGCACTGCTTACTCTAGAGGGGGTTAACTCAAAACTTATAATTTTCCAGTAGGGACAAAAAACCGTTTTCTTTTTATATGTACTCTTATATCACAAAGGAGGATACAGTTGGATTTTTTTTTTTTTTTTTTTTTTTTGACAAAATACAAGAGGAAATGATGTAAGATTTTGACAGTGGGCAGATATGGCCACTGTACATCGATTTCTTGCATAAAGTGAAAATTGAAAAGTTATGAGTCGACGCTCTTTAGAGGAACCAGTGCGATATGTTATTGTAGTGTGTTTGACAAGTAGTCGTTACCATAACTTCTGTATGTAACACAAGCTGCACACTTTGTGCATGCAGAAATGTCCACAACCACCAAACTTATTTAATAAAAATAAAATATGTAGAATAAACAAAATGTATTAGTGTTAGTATAAAGATAAGTTTTCTACAATTATAATATAACCCTTAAAGCGGACAGTCGCACTAGCGGCTGTCCCGCATAAAATAAAATAAAATAAAATATTTATAAATAAAAATAAAAACAATTCAAAACTGTGTTTGTAATAAAAAAGCGTTTTAAGGTGATTACATTATAGAGGTTTCCAATGAGATTTCTGCAACTACTTCAGGCGCCTTAAAAATCTTTAAAGGAAATTTATATTCATTTTAAAAAGTAAAAAATTTTTTCTTGAACTCATTTAATGAAATCAGGATTTTATCCTAAGAATCCCATGATTCCCGGGAATAAGATTATTTTGCTTTGTTTCCCGAGAATAGAAAAAGTCCGGGAAATTCGAAACCCTAAAGTTTACCCATTAACTTTCGGTGAAGGGTATTCAGACAGTATTGCAGGCTCGTTGCCACCCACCGCTTTCCCTACATCTTTATAAGTTTCTAATTCCACCAACATGCTAAAGCAAAATACAATATAATCTCACGATGTATTGAAAGCATGTTAAATATGTTTGTTATTCTTTTATTTCAAACACTCTTCCCCTCACCGGCACACTCAAGTGTAAAATTAACTTTCCGCGGGCGTTTTCAATAAAGCTAACCGCAAACTTACACAAGAACAAAAAAAAAATATGTCTTTATAAGCATAGAAAAAAAAATATATTTAACTTTTTTTTCTTAAGTCTGTTGTAAATATTAAATTTTTCAAGACAATTTCCGTTTTTATTTTCCTTTGTCATCGAATGATCCTAAAAAATAACTTTTTTCCTCTTTTGCTCGGTAATGGAATACAAAAATTTATTTTTATTGCAAATACATGAAATTTCAATATGTATTGAAGAATTTCCGCTTAATAAAATGCCACAAGAAAATGGGAGAAAAGAACAAAAAGTTTTTGTTTTGAAAGTGAAAGAAAGTGGAATTATGGGGGGTGGGAACCAAAAGTATCTTAAAAAGAATTGTATTATTTAAATTTATTTATTTAACTTATTTTAATGTTACAATTCGAAACCACAAATATTATTTATTTTATTATTATAAACATTAATAGATCTGAATGAATAGGGTTTTTGTTTATAAATATTTCTTTGGGTAAGATTTTAGCGTTAATTGACTTAACAAACACGGATATAAGAAATAAAATAAAATATTTTCCTAAACAAGATTTATGAATTGCCAAAAAACTTTAAACAATTTCGTAATTTCGGAATTTTTGTTTATAAATATTAGATTTTAGTAGCTTATAATACTTTTCTGATTCACCAGATATTTAATTGCAAGGAATATTTTTATCTGCCGTTGATTTTGCTCGTTTGTCCTGTTCCAAATATTTTGGTTTACATTTTAATTTCTTGAAATAGCATCATATTAAGGTACAATCCTGACGCTTTACATATATGAAAAAAAAAACTGTGTGCTTTTCATATAAATTTCACTACATATTCAATCAACTGCAACTTTGGAATAGCACATATTGTGGATTATATCATGAGAAAATCCGTTTGCTATGAAGAGCATTTATACTCTTTTAGTTTTTGTAACTCTATTTGTCATTTGTATTTATGTAGTGATTGTTTATTCCCTTTGAAATAAAACATTAATTGGCAAACTTTGGAAGAATTCGTGCAAAAAGCTTTTATTTAGTACACAACACATAGAAAAACTCCAAAAAAAAAACAAAAGTGTTGCTTTGATATAAATATCATCATATATATAGTTGAGGTTTTTGCACCAGAGTCGGAGCCGAAGTACCCACAAAAACTCGCGACTCCGACTCCAAAATTTTTCGGCATTAAAAATTTAAATACAATTTTCTAAAATTTCCCAAAACAAAAATTCTTTGAAATTGGCTATGTAATAATTAAAATATCGATTAGAAATTTGTATAGCATAATTGTCTTGCCATATTTAACAATTTAAAAGGTACTGCATTAAAAAAAAGAGTTTAAATTCAAATAAGGACCAGTGTCATTTACATTTAGCATCAATATAAGAGTAGGAGTAGGAGTCGGAGTCAGAGTCGGACCTACAAAATTTCAGCAGTTGGAGTCAGAACTAGAACTATTTTTTGACGACTCCAAAGCCCTGGGTAAAAGTGTAATAATAGCCCTGTTCCACATGCATAAAGAAACAGTCCGAACTTGCACTAAGTTGCCCAAAAGCGTTTCACATAATAATTTTTGTGCAATTTAGGGAGTAATTGAGAGAGTAATTGTTTTTATTTCCTGTACAAATTTGCCCGAACTTTTTCTTTGGGTAAGTTCGGACAAGAATATACTTGTACAATCAGCTGTTTTTGATTTACTGATAAATTAATCAAAAAACTAACAAGCAAAAGAAAAAGTTTAGGCTGTATTAAAAATATATTAAAAAGCTAAATGTAGGGTTTTAATGAATTATTGCATACAAATTTCCCTTGATCTATAATATATAAAAAAGCAAAATATAAAAAATTACAATGATGCAAATGTTTTGGTTTTATAATGTTATGAATTTTAAGCGTCTAAAATCACTTAAATAGATCTTAATTTGAAAAGCAAGCAGCATTAGTATTTGAAGAAGTGCAAAAATGGTTTTTTGCGTTCCAGCAATTTTGGGTAGTTAAGGCAAATTAAGAGAGTAATTTTCATTTTACTCTCATTAGTCCGAACTTGCCCGAGATCTTGTGGAACACACCCAAAGTGAATGCAAAGTGTTATGAAAATTCTAAGTATTGCGAAAAAAAATGTTACATCCCATATTACTTCATTGTTTTTCGAAATTTTTCTTAAATAATACTTTTCATATGACCAGGGTTGCATTTAAACAAACAGCATGTACATGTGTAATGGTGTGAATACAGACTGTAATGTTAAATTAGAATTTGTGACAGTCGCTGCAAGACTCATTAGATTTCTATCTCACGAGTATTATGGAATACGTAAGACTTGTGTGATATTGTAAATTAGCCCTTATTGAAATATTGAAATTTTATTATTTTTGATTTTCTTGAAATTTTTATCAGAATTTTGTTTAAATCTGATTTTTAGTTATTGGGATTGACACTGTTTTTTTTTTTTTTGTTTATTATAAAATTCTAAATACATATTGTCACCTAAAATGCATAAGGGCGTAACAACAATTTTTATTCTTTTTAACAGGAGAAGCAAAAAACTTAACAAAATCAATAACAAGAAGCGTTTGAATTTTTTAATAAGGTCGCCATGTAGTTTAATAAAACGAACAAAAATCAATCAACAACTCGATTTTCTGTTGTTTCGCCCTTTTGCATTTTATGTGACGATATGTACTTTTATTATCATCCCAATAATCGTTATAAAGGCCGAGCTAAAACTTTTACATTAAGGCCGTGAGCATAAGGAGGGTCCATAGTGTTCAGCATTAAAGCACTTGGGATAGGTATGGATAAAGAAATCTTGCTAACTACTTGGTCGGTCAGTCGTTAGCTATGCTGCTCCAGTATGCTCACCTTCGTTGAGTGATACCCAGTTGGAGGAAAATTCAATGCTGTCAAATTGCAGACTAAAGGACCGTCATAGGCTGCCTTTAAAAAACCTCGAAACATAATCTTTATGATGAGATAAAGGTTCTACCGGTCAAGATGCAAAATGTCATGCTGAAAAAACAAATCCTTGTGGGATGTCATAGGGGATATCCTCCAAACTTCGACATTACACAGTTAGTGGCACGGCAGACAGGATCTACAGAGGTATGAGCAGGATCCATTTGATCGCACCTCGTACATGACAGCTTTGAACGACATTCATAAAGATGCCACAAATTCCGAGGTAGCAGGTAGTGTTGCCAAATTAGCCGTTTAGTGGCTAGATATAGCCATGTTTTCATCACGTTTAGCCATGAAAAATGTGTTGTAACGTTGAATTTTTCTTAATTGTTGACTTTTACATTAAAAAGAATCAATTTTATCGATAATTTGAGATTTTGGTTTATCAAAGATTTTTCTCATGTTTACTTAATTGTTACTAAGGATGTATTAAAATAATCTCTTACATGCAATTTTAGTGTAGTAAATAAATTTTGTAAGTTTATTATTAATATGGATGGGATTTTGTAATAAAATCTTGTTTAGCCATTTTTTTAGCCATTTTTAGTAGTGAAGAGCTGGCATCACTGGTAGCAGGATACCGAATGAATGTCGTATTTGCAGGTCGCATATCGCCTATATCCAGTGTGGCCAGGTCAAAAAAGAATTTTACAGTTAAATTTGGCATTTAAATAAATGCTCACATTTTTTAAAGATTTTTGTTAAAAATTTATTACCTGTATGACATTTTATTCAAAACTAAATACATTTTAGTGACAAATTTTTTTTATTTTTTATTTAGATTTTTTGCTAGATTTCGGTAAAGCATGTGATACATATAAATATGTAGCACAGGGGGTTAAGATTAAATGTTAAATTTATTAGTCCTTCAAACCTCTGATATATGAAAAATTTAAACGATTTATTTCTATGATATACAAAATTTTTGGACCATTTTATTTTTTTTAGTTTAAGAAAAGTTGAAGCTTTAAAATAATTATTTCTTCAGCAGTTCGAGAGCAAACGATTTTTTTACACTATTGAATTTGTATCTAAATACAAAGTGACATTTCCTTGTACTTTTATATCGTAATAATATTTATTAATAAATAATTTTTACAATCATCATGCTAAGGTCATTTCTAATATGTATTCCTTAATATTCAATTTTTTTAACAAGACATGTTTCTTAAGAAAAGAATAATCCATTTTCAAATTTAAGTTACAACTATTTTTAGTCAAAATTAATTATAATTTATAAAATTTTTTTAGTAAAATCAATAAAACTATTCGTCCAAATTTTTAAAATAAGTAATGCTAAAAAAAAGCTAAAAACATTCTCCAAAAATGCTAAATGAAATGCCAACTGCCAAAGGAAAATTTTGCAGCTAAATTAATATTTTTAATCCTAAAGTTAGCTGCAAAAATGCCAAAATGGCCACACTGCCTATAGCAGATGCTGAAATGATTATGTCGTGTAAAACAGGAGTCGTGCGGGACAACTAAGATCTGGATGGAGCAACAGGCTTAATGACTTTTGCTCTGGCAGAGACCGTGCCTTCCCCAACTTATGTCCAGCATGTTATCAGGGTCCTCATGACACACCCACATAATTAATCCCTAGCTAGCCCAAAAGCGTCTCAGTTCCTTGGACTTCATCTAGCAGTATCCCCCGATTAAATTTTGTATATTGTTTATACTGTTACATCAATAACTAGTGTTTAACGTGTAATACCGAAAGTACCCTACCGATTTTTGTTTTACTTGTTTTTTTTTCAGACAAAAAGTATGGAGAAATTACTTCCAGCTAACTTTTGTTATTGATCTCAATCACAGGCCCTAACCGTAGCTACTTGTACTCTATTTTTAAATGTTTTAGATTATGCAGTGTAAAAAGTTTAAATCATTCACGTTAGTGCGTCACAGAAGGAAAACGACTGATTAATTTAGTATTGCTAATTTGCTTAATCAGTCTATTATTTTATAACTCCAATAAAAACGGCCACACGAAATAAGGTTTATGGCAAAACTTTCCTCATAAAGAATACCCTACTAATAAAAAAATGAAGTTTTTTCTAAAGCTGACTGTTACCTATTATTGTAATTGCTTTTGTTGCTGTTACGTCTACTGCTTTTTAGTGTATGTGTGTGACTGAGTAAAAGTTTGTGTTTTTAAAAAGGGTCCTTTTTATGGCGAGACACTTTATTCTTTTTTTCATTCAGTTTTTTCTGTTTTTCATTGTTTATTTCTGCTTTATCCTCTTTTTGTTTTCTCCTTATGTTTCCCCAAAGAACCTTCTAAACTTTGTTTATTGCATATTTATGGCCGACCAAATTCCGTTAATTTATTCTGTTTTTTTTTTTTTTTTTCTTTGTAACATGATTTTTCAAATGTACTTAAATATGTTTGTAAATATCTCTGAATTTAAATGTATGTAAGAAAGAGAGACGGAAGAGAATTTAATACTAATTCAACTTTTATGTATAAAGATATTTTTGTCTGTGTTTCTTACATAATCTTTAAAAAGATTATTTCTGTTTTTGGGAAAATTTAAAGTCGGGTTTTCTAATGTTCAGTGCTATTAAAATTGTCTAGTAAAAGTCTTTATTCATTTTGTTGGTTTTCATTTAATAAATTATTTCGTGCTGTAATCAGTAAAAATATACAAACAGCTACTCCCAGTTAAAATGGGACACCTTATAAAAATACATAGTTTTCATCTTTATGTTAATTGTTTAGTGAAGGTATAAATTAAATTGGGATTATTTATTTCATCTCATTTATTTTATTTATTTCCAAATGAGGTATATTAAACGAATGTCCTTAAATTAAACTAAGGATCTTAGGTTGAGTTCTAAACATATCAACATAAGACTTTTTCTATGTATCCCACTTGAAGTGTGTGCAGCCTTCAGTCTTCGTTCGCTGTTGAGCAAAAAGAAAAAAGGCTGTACTTGTGGAACTTGTTAAAGGAAATAAAAATTTTTTCCACCGAGATTTTTAGACTTTAATTTCCTTCTACCATCACAGGCTGGTAATTTTGTCATAATATTAAGTTTGTCATTCCGCTCGTCATCTATTACCTCATATAAACAATAAACTAACATATTCTGGGGCATTGAGTATTTTAACGTTAGTTTAGTCATGTCCGTCTATTGAAAAGACGATAATTATCAAAAGACTATTCATAAAAATGTATGCCTTGCTTGAAATTATTTTCAGAATATATATTTAAAATTGCTACCTCTGCCGATGCCCTCGATACGCTCCTCTCAATGATCTTAGTCTAATATCTAGCATTTACACATGCTACTGCCAGTTCGAAAAACTTAACACAATAACAATTTTTTACAAATACACCCACATTTTTGCATGCGAGTGGAAAATTGGCACTTGCATGCCACTTAATGTCAAAACGATTAGCAATGTTACCCTGTTAACAATGTTATGCAAATTACTGGATTATTGTGGAATTGTAATTAAAGTTTTAACTGTTAAAGGTATTATTATCATTCATTTTTTGAAACGCCCATTAAAAAAGCAAGTTTGTTAATTATAGAGCATTAATTTTGCTAAAATAATGCTAATATAAATAAATGTAAACTATTTCCCCAAAACTAAAACTATGTGATGAAGTCGGTAACTCTTTTTTGTTTTCTGGTCCTTTTTTTAATTTGAGAAGTAAGCAAATTATCTCAAGTTGAGGCTGCGACGACATTTTGAAAATGAACTGGCAGTGGCATGTGTAAACAGAAAAGCAAATGGCATGAGATTCGACTATTTCGAACACTTTTTCGTTGATAATATGAATAGAACAGTGGCATGCCACTACTTGTATGCGTAAAGGCAACGTTAAAGCGTTTGGATAACTACAAAATTACTAATATAGCAATTGCACTTGCCACGTTAAAAACTTTTATAGATAATCAGTGGTACTTTACTCCAAAATTGGCTACCCAAGCGTTTTTTAATGAACGTATCATTACTAGAACTTTGCGTTTAATTATACGAAATCTACATACCCCAAGCAAATAAAGAAATGTCAGAATTCATTTACAAAACCTGTCTTCTTTTTTTTTTTTTTTTTTGTTTTTTGAAGCTTGCAATATTTTAATTGATTTTTTAAGAACAGTTCCAGAAATTTTGGAGGCCAACAACTCATTTCAAGATGCACAGAATAAAGTTCAACATTAACAAGTGGTAAATGATGTGGTAGGGCGGGATGTGGCTTTGGCTAACACTAATATCAATGTCACAACTTCTGAAACTGATTTTAGAATTTATTGCAGGGCATAGAACTATATCGTAAAAACCAGAATGAATGATTGCAGGGCATAAACCTGCATCGTAAAAACCCCAATAAGCAAAAAAATTTAAAAAAAGCAAAATAGAGGTTTGATATTTATTTGTTTGTTGGGTACGAGTGGTAAACTGGCAAACAGCTTATAATAATATCATAAATTGGGTACAAAGCTAAAAACGGGTATAATTCAGGAACGGTCGTTAGTTTTTTGCTTTTTCTCGGAAATTTTAAAAATTATAAAGCGTTATTTACAAAATTTTTCGGAAAAATTCATTGGCAAAACTTATAGTTTTTGCACACAAAAATTAAGCTTGGACATTTTTCTTTTAAATTGTTTCCTCAAAAGTGAAGAAAATCTTGGTTTTTCAGTTACGAACAAAACTCAAAAACCGGCCGCCAAACTCGATTTTTGGCAAATATTCGACTTGTATGACCTTAAAACCATTTCCGAAAGCTATTAAATTATGTATGAGCACTCATGAAAATCAACAACAAAATTTTTTTTTTGGACAACCTAATACATACATATATTTTAAAATGTTCACATGGAGTGACAAACTTATGGGGTCTTTTTTCTTTAAAAAAAAAAAAAACAAACAAAAAAAAATTTGTTATATTTGTATCATTTTATACCCACGTCTACATGTGGTACATTTTCTGAATTTCAATGGAATAAAATAATATTTGGATTTTCACTCACTGCATATGTAAATAAATTTAGCGTGTCAAATATTGTATAACAAATTTATTATAACAAGCGATATTCACCACGGTTAATGCCAATTTTATAAATCAATTTGTGTGGTTGCTAATTATCGTTAACAACAATGATTTTCAATAATAAAATTTTGCGTCAAATTTATTTAAAAAAAGAAAAATGTTCAATAAAAGTGAAGCCACGAGTCTTGTATACACTTCAGTAAATAACGCTTTAACAATAAAAAAAAAATAAAACAAATCCTGCGCAAACACAAGAATAAACAAGTAAAAAGTATAATCAGTCACGTCCGACCATATTTTACCCTACATCACAGTTTTAACAACAAATTTTCGAGAGTGTGCGGCTGTATGCATATGGAAATTCCCAGGTTTTAATTTAATTAAAGTCTGTTAGATAGTTTCGGAAAGGCAGAAATTTACCCCTATCTCCCCTCGTTGACCTATTTTTAAAAAATGCATATGTATGTTATGTATCCACATCAATATGGATCTATCTATGTTATAAATTTCGGTTTGATTGTGGGTACAAAGACCCTATTCCGGTAAGCAGCTTGTATGGGTGCTATATGAAATTATTGGCCGATTCGCTTCATTTTCATTAGGCTTGGTCCTTGTATCAATTTGAACCTATGTAACGAACTTCATTAAATTATGATCAAAGTTGCGACCTAAACTTTGCGCACAATGTTACATAGACAGCCAGCCTGCCAGCCAGCCGGACGGACATCGTTAGATCGACTCATAAAGTGATTCTGAGTCAATCGGTATACTTTTAGGTGGGGGTAGGACCAATATTTTAATATATTATACACATCAGCATAAATGCATAATACCCTCTTCACTATTGTGGTGTGGGTATAATTAAATAAGCAAAAGACTAACTTGCATAAAATAGTATTAAACGCAGCTGGGAAAAAGGTTATTATCTCACCCTGAAATATAACTGGGGGTAAGATATGGAACATATTTACCATTCTTTTTTGCAACATATTAAAAAAGCAAAACGGCAACTTTACACATTTTTGCATATATATTTTTAAAATGGAAGTAAAACCCGGGCGAATGGTAGCAAACATGCTACATTTTTGTGAGGAAATAAAATATCATTAGTTAATCCTCATCACCTCTAATGGTGAATGGTGTAAAAAGCAGCATAACTTTTGTAAAGCATTAACAATTATTTCGCTTATAGTTTGGTTTAACAATATTGTTTTTAATTCTTGGTGGATATTGTCAAAAATTCCGATTAGTCCAATGTTATCGTGAAAAGTGTAACACCAATAGATTAAAACTTCAACTTTTTCAACGTATCTATAAAAAGTATACAAATGACTCGTTAAACTTTAATTTTGATAACATAAAAGCTTGTTTAAGCTGCAATGAGGTAGTAGCAACTTCTTTCTGTCTTATGCTACAAACAAAATCTAAGACACCAAAACATTCTCTCGGCAATGGGATGATACGTATTATTATCTAAGACGTTTTTAAATAATCATACGTTTTAATAAGAGAAAGGTTTAAAGAAGGGTCTCACAGTACTCCAAAAAAAATTTACTATTCAAAAACTTTTATTGTAAAAACCGCATACTCATATTTTTTTTTTTATAACTTTTTTTCTTTAATATTTGGTTGTTATTTTTCTACTATAAAGCTATGCTTACACCTATTAAATATTTGACGTCTTACACGTAACAACTAATTTTATTAAAAAAATATTTGCTTTTGCCAAACATTTGGCTAGATCAAACATCATTTATAAGTTTCTAAATTACATTAATCAATTATCTTCTTACAAACAAAGTTAAGCAAATCAATAGAAAGTGTTAAAAATAAATCCAAAGTTTGATCAAATTACTGGTCATGTTGGTCTTTGGTTTTTTTTCGTCAAATATTTGTTAGGTCTAAACATACCTTAAGTATGATAAGTGTGGTCGTATTACACCGACAGACAGGTTTGATCATATTTACCTTTTTTTCCGTTGCCCGTCAATTATCTATGCCTACGCTCCATCATTAACTGAAGAGAAATAATAATCATCCTGCGAATACGTTAAACACCAGCTAAAAAGAAATTTGGTAACATCGCAAAATGTTAAAAAAAAGTTACACGATAATAAAAACTGTATGGGTCATAGTGACCAAACTTGCAAGACAACTGGTTAACCACGCTGTTTATACTAAATTTGGATACTATCAATGTTACCTTTCTCCAGATAAACGAAGGTATATATTTTTTTTTCAATGTATGTATTATATACCTGCATGAATGGTATTATTAATAGAATCACAGTGAGTTCATATTCATAATGTCAACACAATACCAACAAAATTAATAAATAAAAACACACGACCATCCACAACCACACACCATCACTTAAACACGAACTCATGATTAACTGTTCAATTCACAGCAAAGCAATACAAATAAAAAGTGGTACACCAAATTAAGAACATGCATTCATTTAAAAAACCACGCATTCATTGAAATAAACATGCATTCACACAAAGATATTTTATGTATCTGCCTCATTAGCGTCAACGTTATACGACTAAAGTCGCATTTTGCCCCTTTTTTTCTCAGAATTCCCCTTTTTGTACCCCTTTTTGAAAAATTTGAACGGTAACGCTGATAAGCATACACACAAAAACCACATTCTGTGTTCCTGTCAGTTTAGCAGAGGAAATGAAAGTGTGTCAAGTGAGAAAATAATGCAATTCAGTATTGCCGGTTTCAGTTATTAAAACTATAAAACCAAATTTTTTTTGGGTATTAAGTATCTTGTGTTATTTCAAGTAAAAACTTTGTCTGAACGTTTGTGTATATAATTCAATATGCATACTTTATATGCATGTCGATACGAAAAAAGAAGAATTGAAAGCTTTGAGATGCGGATATATAGAAGAATATTGAGAGTGTTATCGTCACAATTTCGTACAAATATATCGATTCTTTATGAACTGAAAATCAAAGATCGATTATTCAAGATGATAAACAGTTCATCGAAAATATGTAAGAAGAGAAGGAACAATGGAAATACTGATAGTTGCTGGAAAGGTTGATGGAACCAAAAGAAAAAAAGGGAGGAAGTCTCCTACATGATGGCCAGACCAGCAGAAGCTCCTAATTGCAGAAACCCTAATTGAGGTCATACATCTGGAGGAAAGTCTATAAAATTTATGAATAATATTCAAATTTTTATATTTACTAGGACCACCAGGTGGCGGAAATTCGACCACTTGACATTACAGTTAAAATAAATAATTTTATGCACGTATGGAATATGCAATTCTTATTTAAAAGGGCTACCTTAATTTAAGAAAACAACAAATTTTTTTTATATTTATTTTTATTCGTTATTATTAAAGCATTTCTTTACTATTTTACTTTATTTTAATAAATAATAAAGTTTCTAGTATAGAGGATAAAAGAAAGTTTAACCCTTAAATGCCCACTGTATCTTTAAAGATACAACCATCAAAAAAATCCCACGGGCTCATTTTATTTCACAACACAAGTATGTTTATAAATCACAAGAAATTCATCTAAAATTTTTTTTTTTAAATATAGAAATTTCTGTTTAAATAGCCATAAACTTCAAATATTATATTTTTTTTAAAATTAAATCAAATGGGTTATTTACAACGTAATATCTGAGATCTGAGCAGAAATTGAGGTCTAGAAAAAATGTAAGGTGCTTCGAATATATGACCGGGCTATTAGGCATAATCTAGAGAAATTTCGTTCCGGGGAACCGCTATAAAGCTTTATCCAATGGTTGCATCTTTAAAGATACACTGAGCATTCACCAACAAATTTAAAATTCGTTTTTGTGTACTTATGCACCGCTTTATTATTTAGATTTATTCATATGCTGACCTTTGAAGAAGCAGGTTGATATATTATTTTCGGGGACATGAAATAACCCCCCAATAATCCACTAAAACAAAATTTAAATAACCCACCAAAGTGTGTGGCCTTATTTAATATGAAATAAAACCTCAATTTTTAAAATGAAATAAGTCCCCAAGCAAAAATGAAATAATACGCTAATTTTTAAGGGCTTATTTCATATGAAATCAGACCGACCCCAATTTCTGCAATGAAATAAGGTGAAATGATTTTAAGCACCACGCGATATATAGCATGGTTTGGACTTGGCCAGGCTTAAGGATTTTCTCCTCTATGGTATAATAAAAACCGGCTCCGATTACTTAGGCTTCTCTGCATAGCAGGCCTTCGGCCGGGCCCAAGGATTTTCTCCATTATTTTCATTATCCTTTTGGTTTTTAAAAATTTTATGTACTTTTATGAACTTTTTAATTGAAATGAAATAAAATTCTTTTAAAAATTCTAGTTTATGTTTTCTGTGTATACATACATTCGTATTAAAAACCCCCTACGGTGGAAAGCCCAGTATATCTTCTAAGATACAACCACTATTTTCTAAATAACTTTCAGAAAATAATTTTTTTTTTTTTGACGATTTTACACATCATATATTTTTTTTTATCAAAATAGGTGCCCTTGGGCATTTAATGGTACGAAATAAATTTAATATTAAAATAAATTTAAAAATAAACAATATGTATGTATATTGAAACAACAATAGAAAAAAATATAAATTTCTGAACAAAATTTTAACAAAAAATTTTTGTATAAAAAAAAAAAATTTTGTAAGTGTGTGTGCTTGCCAGCAAATTTAAAACACTTTTTAAATACTAATCCTAAAAATTTTAAAAAATATATATTCCTCTAAAAGGAAATCAGGCTTATTATGAAAATGGGCGTTCAAATCAATATGTATATCGTGAAAATTATCTTCAATGATTAGGCACATTTTCACCTCAGTGGATTCGTCAATAAGCAGAATTTCTGCATTTGGGCGAATGATAATCCAAAAGTGATTGTCGAAAGCCACAAAGAGTGACTGTTTGTTGCGGTTTATGGACTGGCGGCATCATCGGGCCGTATTTTTCCCAAAATGAGGCCGGTCAGGCAGTTACTGCACACGGTGTTCGCTGTCGTGAGATGATAACGAACTTTTTATGGCCCGAATTGGAAGGTATGGATGTGGACGATAAGTGGTTTCAACAGGACGGTGCCACTGGCGACACAGCTAACGAAACAATGGCTCTTTTGCGCGACAAATTCAATGGCCGTGTTATCTCACGTGGTGGCGATGTCAATTGGCCGCCAAGATCATGTGATTTTATACCGTTGGACTTCTTTTTTGGGGTTATTTGAAAGAAAAGGGGTACCTCGATAAGCCAGCAATAATTAAAGAGCTAAAGGATCAGATAATTCGGTTTATTAACGGCATAGAACGTCAATTATGCCTCAGCGTCATCGAAAATTTGGACCACCGGATGGAGGCCGATATTTTTTTCCATACATAATTGAACCATACCAAAAGTATCATAATAAAAACATCGGCCCTTAAAATTTAACCACCCTTTATTATACGAAAATATTTCATTATGCTCTGACAAGAGTTATGGAATAAAGAGAGAGATGTATAGACTTTATTTGGATACCTACTCTATGAACGTTCCGAAAATTAATAATTTATATGCACTGTGTATGGGAATAGCACCGCTCATTTAAAGTTAAATATTTGTCGGCTATGTTAAGAGTCGGGCCGTCAGGAAGAAACTGTGATATATCGGAAAGTTCGGGAGTATCGAAACAGTAATTTAGAATTCTATAGGAGACAAACTAAGGAAAATTTGTATAAATATAGATTTTGAAGGCTTCCTTTCAGCGGCCATAATCTTTTGAGTGTATGCTGTAGTTTTTTCTTCGAACTCATTTTATTTTATAGAAATTCACTGCAGTTTTCAGATATTCCAATAAAAGTATTGCAAACTTTAATTCAAATGTACAAAAATTCATGCAAATAACTTTAATCAGACAAAATTTTCGTCAGGTTTTAACAAGCTTTAACATGAAAATAACTCAAGTATTTTATTTAGCTAATGCATGTGACTTTTTTAAATGTCCTGCTGTGTATTTATTCTACCGAAAAAAGAGATGTCGCATGAAAAAAGGGAAACATCAGAATATGTTAAGTGTTAAAATTGTACCATAATTTGTGTGTGTTACAAAAGTATTTCTGTTTAAATATGTATGTAAGAATGTGTGTGTGTGTGTGCGTGTGTGTGAAAGTGTAAATAACATTTACACATAAAAGCTGTAAATGTTAATTTTGCACACATACATAAACACAAGTCTAATAACAATGACTATGAATATCTTTTATATTTATTATTTCAACCATTAACAGTTAAATACTGTTTACCGTCGTACGAGTAGTTGTTAATTCGTATTACGGTTACTGTTGCAATTTTTTTAAGGTTACTTTTGTTGTTGTAATTGTAGCAGTAACTTCCCAGCGGGAAAACTCAAAAGACCTTCTTACTTCAGGCCCTATTTAAGGTCTGCTTAAATTTTTTTTTTTTATTCAATTACCATTCTTATCTAACTGCTAAAGAATGCCTGATAGAAGGCCTCGGCTTCTTCGCATAAAAGATAAGACAACCATTCCTCGCTTCTGAATCGTTTCTATGAGAAGGGAGAAGAGAGGACCCAAAAGTATGAAATGTGCAAGTCTTATGTATAAATACATACCTCAAATCGCTTCAAACCTGATGGGATGCCTGATTTTTGTATTGGGTATTCCCGGTTTGAGGACTATTTGCTGGTGACAATAAGCGCTTCTTTTAACCTAATAAAATATGCAAACAAAGCACTCCTAAAGTGTGTTTTAAGGGCTAACTACATTAACATACTCATTAATGTTTTGCTTTTACTTGTTTTAATAACTTTTTTAAATAATTTTCGTTTTTATTTATTTTTTTCGCTTTAGAACCTTCTTCGTAAAATAGCAGCTTTTTTGTATATTTAATTCGTTCTCATTTACTGCTGTATAAGAGCTAGGGTATTCATTCGGTTAACCGTTTATCGGTTAACCGATTAATAACTACCCGATTAACTGATCGGTTAATTTAAAATTGGCTATTTTTGATTAACGATTAAACCGGTTAATTTCAGTCGATTAACCGATGTAACAAAATTTTTTATTTTTTTGTAGTTTTATAACATATCTTTTGTGTTTTTAATTATTTGTTTCGTCTCATATACAAGAGGTATGTGTTTAGAAATAATTTTAATAACCCAGATAGCATTTGGATAATAATTTTTTGTAAACATCACCTAAATGAGCCTTTTTAAATTACTTTTGAGACTTAAAAGTTATTTATCACTTGAGCGATTAAATTTGGATTCATTTATATGTTCAAATAATGATTTCTAAATGTTTTGAATTTAAAACTGATTTGTCACTAGAGCGATTGAAAAAGAATTCACATATGATTAAAAAGGATTCAGAAAATTATATCACAAATGATTCTTTGAGATGATTCATCGGTAGGGTACCATTTTTTCACAACGAGAGTATTATTTATGATCGAAAAATTAGCTCATATGTGGTTATTTTGCTCTTGAAGCTGATTCCTAAAAGATTCGATTATGATAGAAATTGCTAGCGGGGAAGTGTTCGCTTTCAACAGCTTATTGTGTCACGTACTTTTTATGTGTATGTATATCAATCATATCAATCTTTTAACAGAATTAACAAAAACAATTAAAAGTGTTAGATATTCTGTTTTATGGGTTGCTTTTGATTTCTCCAAAATGTACGATAAATGAAAGAAATTTTTCCAAGTTAAGGTTTTTAAACGGATAATAAAAATCGCTTGAACCCTTAGCATTTAAGCCAAATTATTTGCTTAAAAGATTATTTTATAAGATCTCCTTAAACTATTGAAATTAAAAATATAATGATCTCACAATAACTAATAAAATGATCTCACATATTATGTATTAATTAAAAAATATGTATTTCATATTTATAAATTATTTTTCTTTTGCACCTTTTAGTTCCAGAATTGTTATATTTGTAATGTCATTTTTTTTTATTAATAAACTCCAAATAATAAATAATTTATGCATTTTTATTTATTGAAATTACTTAATTAATAAAAAAAACTTTATTAATCGGTTAACCGGCCAAGACCAAAATTAACCGATTAAACCACAAAATTGGTTGATAACCCTAATAAGAGCTCTCTTTTTGTTTTGTTTTTTTGCCAAAGCAAAAGTAAAAGAACTATTTTTTTATCCAGTTTCCATTTTTATATACCTGCCAAAGAGGCGATAGCGGAAGGCCTACCCCGCAATGACAACGTGTGTAAAAAATATATGATTATGGATTGGAGCAAGCATGCATTATATATCCAAAAGAAGGAGGCCTTCTAGAAGGCATCTGTACTCCTTCTTTTTCCCGCTGGGTCATTGTTAATGTCACATGTCTGTAGTTGTTTCTCTGTGCTTGTACATTAGGAAGTCCGGAAGAATAGTACTTTTAAGCAGATGATATAAAAGTTTAGATTTTAGCTGGAACTAGAATGCATACTAAAAATGGAGTTATGTGGTGCATGTATTATAATTTAAGTCATAAAAATCTTATTTTAAATATTCCATTATTTCACAGTTTTAATACAATTTCTGTATTCTTTACGATTTTGTAAAGTGAAAGTGGTTTTTAAGAGTGGTCTTTTTATTGCGTGGAGGTAAAATTATGGACCTGTTCTCAAAATTTCTAAATGTAGTATAACATTTTCTATGAAATTTCAACTGAAATTTTAGTCGTTAATTTCAGAAAACAATGTTTAGGATTTGAATATCCGCTATATTGGCCTAATCGTACAGTGTTCAAAAACACTAAGTAGACACTGTGCATCTACTTGCGCCTCCATGTGTAAGTGAGACGGTAAACTGTACACACAGGTGTCAATTTTTATGTATGCATTGCTTTAGACCAAGATCTATTTTGACTCCACTACTAAAATACAGCAATGTTTGTTGATTAGAAACAGCAACTTCTGTTTCTTATCAACAGCTTATTAAGAGATTATGCTATTCCAAAAGAAGCCTCAAAAACAACCAGACCAGGATCGAAATCCCTTATATCAGATACGATCTCTAGTCAGCCGTTTCTGGTCAGCCGTCTCAAGGTTTTGCGATCCCCTTTTTCCGAGAATGTAACATATCCCCAAAACGTATCCCTAAATGTCCTGGAGCCAATTGCAGCTTAAAAAAATTATGACTCTCGTGTGAATCAATTACAAAAAATGAAATTTAGAATAGCGATAACCGAATTTTCGGCCATATAATTGGGGCTGCACTAATTTTTATACCTTCGTATTCGTATAGAGAAGTAAAAATAGATAAACGCGTCATTTTACACGCCATTTTCTATTTTACGCATATTAGAAAATTTATTAATTAGTTGATTAAAAATAGAACTAGTCACTATGCACTGTGGAACCAAACACTAAATAATCGTTTTTAAATACTTTTCTCTGAAAAGAAAAATATAAATTAGGGACATTTTAGCTTTAAATATTTTAAGAGTCAAAAACATTTTCATAGATTTCAAAATTTAGTGCTGATATATTTCTATTTATCCATTAACGGATATCCACTGTTCATTATAAAACAACTACTACATTTTAAACAAGGCAAAACTAGAATGACAGTGTTTAAAATTAATTTAAAGTTGTGAAACTCAGAAAAAAACATAAAAAAAAGCATAAATGAAGTTATGGGAAAATTCACACATGTTTAAATGTGACAGTTAGCAAGCAGAACATGTCCTTGATGGATTTTTTTTTTCAAATTATATGGTCACATTTGCCAGGAAATTATGTCCAGCTTGAAGTGGTTTTTTTATTTAAATTTAAGTCTTTTAAATTTTATGAAAAATATCGCAAAAGAAATATTTAAGTATTGACGTAATAAATAATTAATAGATATTGGCTTCAACTCTTATGCACAAATGTATTCCTTAGCATATCATAATTTGCTTGTTAGAGATTTGTTTATCTGGGGCAACAATTGCCTAAACATTGTGGATTGTTTTTTAACATCGTCTTTCTTCAATACGCTTTTGCGCTATTTTCGAAATTCTCTAGACAAAAAGTTATCGTATTCACAGAAAAAAATGTTTTTTCAATTAAAAAAATAGTTTAAAAAGTATTTAAATTTAATTAATGTGATAATTGAATCAATTATTTTTTAGTTGAAAGAAAACTAAAAATTTAATTTTGATTTAATTAACATTTTAGTTGTTTTGAAATAAATTTTCCATTAAATAATTAATTAAATAACAAAAAATCTTAATTGACTGTTTTCGTTTAAAATAAAATAATTTAATCATGTAGAATTGTTGTTGGGAATTGTCAACATTTATTTAAATAAATTAACAGATTGTTTGAAATGGCAAAGGTTTTTGATCACTTTTTTAATTAAAATTAAAAATATCATTTATTGAAAATATTTTTTCAAAATTTTAACATTTTTAATAATCAATATAACCATTTTGGTAATAGGTGCAAAATCAACAACTTGTTTGCTTGATATTATGCATTTGGAATAAATTTGGTGATTGGAGAAATTTAATATTTTTTTTTGTGTTCATTTGGCTTATTTATGTTTTATATTTTATTATACTTTAGAGTGTCTAATTAAGACGCTTAAAGGTAGACATTTCTTGAACGTCCCAGAAGGGCATAGAGATTTAAGGTTAAAGAACTAGAAGCCTTTCAGAAGAACTTTATTAATACAAGCGACAATTGGGTTCGTTTAATAGCATTCGAATTTAATAAATGGTAAGGAATGTAGCTATCACCTAAACTGGAGCCGACATCGGACAACGGCTTGAGCATTCGATTGTCACTGGAATGATAAACTGATATATATAAGAGTCCACAGCGCAATTTATCATATTGGAAACGTGACCAACAAGAAAATCAACGCCAAGCCAAAATGTCCCTTGTGCTAAGATTCTGCTGTATACAGTGAACTATCGGTAATGTGAACTTCCAACATAGCGAACTATCCAGTAATGTGAACACTTATTTGTTTATATTAACGCTCTTAATAGTGAACAAAGTTTTATGACTCTAAAAAGTGAAAAAATTTTTTTCTTTGGCGATTTTTGTTTATTTTCTAATTTCGAGAATCCCCCAAATGAATCAGAAATTAAAACAATACCTGCATACACACTTTGAGTTTTGTTAATGAAGGTCAGTTGTCTTTCGTTGCGCATAGAAATCACTTGAACTAAATATTTTTTTGAACATACCTGTATATTAAGAAAGATTCCTAAGAACAACCAACAGTTTTTAACTAAACATCAATGAATGAGGATCAAGTGTTACAGCACTAAGTGTATCGATACGGTTCGATACGCCATAAGAAGAATAAAACTTCTAAGTGTGAAAACAACAAATACTATGGACCATGTAAACGTAAAACTTTTCAATCTTTAGAGCTTCCAATGATTGAAAAATCTTTATGCAAGTGGTTTGATAACATGATAAATAAAAACCTTCCGATAAGTGAATTGATGCTGAAAGAAAATAAAAACAGCTTCATTCTAATTTAAATGGACATACGATGCCAGCGTTGGATGCCTTACAAAATTCAAACAGAGATACGGAGTACGACTTTTACAGATTATGGGAGAAAAGCTTTCAGCGCAACCTCAGCTGGTAGATCCTTGTAAATTGAAACTAAGAGCAAAGATGAATGAGCTCGGCTTATCAATCGATCAGCTTTACAATACAGATGAGTCAGGCTTATTATGAAAACAACTTCCTCAAAAGACGCATGTAACGTCATTGGAAAAATCGCACTAGGTGCGAAGATGAAAAAGCAAAGAGTTACATTTCTTTGTTGTGAAAATGCATTTAAAACCTATAAAAGCAAACTTCTTGTTATAGGGAAGTCTAAGAATCATCGCAGCTTTAAACATTTAATTTGTCTAGTGCACCACAAAAACTCAAAGTCTGCTTGGACGA
Source organism: Pollenia amentaria (assembly GCA_943735925.1). Lineage (NCBI taxonomy): Eukaryota > Metazoa > Arthropoda > Insecta > Diptera > Polleniidae > Pollenia > Pollenia amentaria. The sequence continues at coordinate 131,622,849 of OX031007.1, read as the reverse complement.
CTTCTTCAATTTTTAAAGATTGGTTTCACTACAGTTTTGATCCCGAAGTAAGTAATTTTATTTTTCTGGTTCAGTAGCCCGTTTCATGAAACAAGTGAATTATGAAAATAACAGTGCAATATGAAACAAAAAATGGTTTTTCTCACATAATTGTTTCTGTATTTTTCCTTTGGGAGAATTATCTGTCATTTAAATAATTTTCCAGCAATTATTGGAAGAATGTGAGAAAAAGTGTTACTGTATCAATATTTTGCTAAAAGTTTCTCATAAGAACTGTCAAAATAAGTAACATTGAAATTGATGCGAGAAAAAAGAATATGTAAGTATGTATGTACACAAGAATATGTATTATTTTTTTTTTATTTTAAGAGAAAGAATTTAAAAAGTGAAAATAAATAAAACACAATTGTTATACTTTGTTATTTTAATTTTTTTAAGCCTTTCATTGTTTTCGTTTTATGCAGGGCTGCCAGATAAATTTGTGAAAAAATCCTTAATATCCTAAGAAAATATAAAAAAAATCGTCTATTTTGTTTTAAAAAATCGGACAATTTAAAATTAATTTTGACAAATTTTGTTCAATTTTTATTAAAACATAATAAAAAAAAAAAAATTGTTAAAGTTCATGATAAAATACATATTTTATACATACATACATACTTAAGCTTGAGGTCTATTTAAATAAAATTATTTTTTTATTTTTTCTTTAATCCGATAACAATTTAAAATTTCAGATTGTTTTTTTTTCCTGAAAAACTCACACAAAGGCGTGACAAAATATCATATTGAACTAAATCTAACACTTTTGGCCAAAAAAAGGCAAAAATTTCCTATAGTGCATTGACTGAAAAATGGGGTAAGAGTTTAATGTTTTGATCACATAAACAAATGTATAAAATAATCTAAGGAAATAAAAATTTAACAGTTTTCCTTCGAAATTTTTATTTTGCCGATAAATTTTTTAAGCTGCCTTGTTTTTAAAGATATCGTTTTTCTGTGGTGCCTAATATACAAACATTTTTTTATTTTGAAGACTGAATAATATCGTCACTAAAAAAAATCAGCAAATCGACACTTTGCCAATTTTGGTACAAAAATCGTCAAAATGACGATAAATCGTGAAATCTGGCAGCCCTATTTTTCTTATATCTATTTCTTTCGTTGACGTTTCGCTTGCATTTGACACTAAATTAATGGAAGTATTCCAGTTTAAACAGAATCTGTGTTGTCTGTTCTCGCATTCAAATACAGAAACACTTTTTTCTCACAAATCGAGAAACGATGGAAATTTTGTTTCACACTTAATGTGAGAAATTTTGCAGATTTCTTGACGAATTCGGAATTGCCAGTAAAAGCTTTGTTGTTATTAGATCACCCACCTGAACCATAACTCAAATCCGATTATGGTTTCATACAAAATACGTTCATGCCACCACACGTAACTGCTTTAATACAGCCAATGGATCAGAATGCTATTAGAATTACAAAACTCCATTATATAAATAGTCTTCTGGCAACAAAATAGCGAAGGAGATGAGTTGGCTGGAAGCAATGAAACAACTAATCTTTTTAGAAGCAGCTTGGGATCGAGAAGGAAATGAATCCTTGGCTAAATGCGGGAAAACTATACTGGATATGGTTAATGATGATGATGATCCTGAATATAATGTCCCTTTAAGCACATTTTCAATATTCACGATGTATAAAATATATTTAAAAAATTAAATGTCTTTATCATATGAGGTATGCACTAAGACAAACATCCAGGAATAGAATAATCATTTAATGAAAATGGCTTGACGAAACCTCCGATGATGATGAATATGTTATTGCAGAGAGCCAAAACAAAATAAAACCAAAGGAAGCTGTCGAAAATTTCAATAAAGCACTGCAGTTGGCCAATTCTGAATTGATCGATAAGTTATAATAAATAAAAAAAAAAACTAAAAAAAATTATAACCGATTATTTCCTTACCTAAAATTACTGTATTGATAATATTTGTACAATGAGTTGAAGTATATTATTTTATTTTATTTTTTTTAATAAATATTTAAAATAAAAAGTGAATTTGAAATAAAAATTCGTTAAGTTTGCAATAAATGATATGTTATGTTACAAATACCAAGAGTTTCAAAACTTTCTACACTTTTTTAAGCAAAAAAAAATTTACAATCGAAAATGTGAACTCCCTTGGTTTTTATTAGTTCACATTATCGCGAGTTAAGTCTACATACATATTTGTTAAAATCAGACAAATATTTTGTTTACGTTGTTTTTTTGATGCATGAGAACGAAAAATGATAATACAAGACAGAAATATTGTTGGAATGATTTTTTTTTTATTATAATCTGGTAGATAATTTCATATCATTTGATACGGGTTCCGGCATATATTCGCCTCGGCTATGAGTTATATGAATCATTCCATCAGTCCAATTTTTGACTACTTTTTCCAATAAATCTGGCCTGGCCGTGCGGTGTCAATGGTGGCTTGAATATTTTCTTCGAATGTTTCAAGAGCTGCTGGCTTGTCGGCATAAGCCAATGACTTAACATAGCCACATAAGAAGCAGTACAGAGGCATTAAATCATACGAATGAGGGGCCCAGTGAGCAGGACCAATTCTGGAAATAAAGTTGTCGGCAAATTTATTTTCCAACAAGTCGACGGTTAAGCGCGCTGTATATTAAGTTCTGCCGTCTTATTGGAACCAAATGGCGTTGGTATTTAGCTAAATAATTTTTGGAAACAAACATTCAGCGTGGCTCGATAGCGCTCGCTATTCACCGTAACGGCAGATCCTTGTTCATTTCGAAAGAAATAAGCACCAATGATGCCGCCAGCGTGTAAGACGCACCAAGCAGTCTATTGACGTGTATGTTATGGTGATTCCTAAACGGCTGGAGGATTGTCTTCGCCCCAAATATGGCAGTTTTGCTTATTGACATGGCTAATTAACCAGAAATTAACTTCGTAAAATGGAAAAAGTGCTCTATGAACTTCGCGATCATATTTATTTTTCCCAAAGTAAATTTCCACAATATGTAGGCGTTGCTTCAGCGTTCAGAGATCCATAATTTCTTGCCAAAACCTTACTGTCCATAAACATCAACACAGTTTGACATTAACAGATGTAAAATTATAGTTATCGATATCAAAGGTCCTCATGCAGCTAAAAAAAACACCTTAAGTATATTTACCCTAGGGGAAAGGGAACTAACACTAAGCTCGTCACGTGACAAGTCACTTTAACGTGGCGATGTCCTACGAGGGGGTTAATTGGCACATTTTTGACACTTTGTAACAAGTCACTGAAATAACCCTTAAAATAATGCCTGTCGCAGATATTGTCCCAAATGAGCCATGTCAATATGATAAATTCCCTTCACGTAAATTAATAGACCTAGAGAGAATCAGCCACTACCCGCACAAAATCCAGTCACATGAATAGTTTTGTGCCAATTACCTTTCCTCTGGACCAACTACACTCTAAACACATTATCACCAGTTAAGTGATAGAGATTGTTTTCATCCATCACAATACGTTCCTTTTAATTAAAAAATTTTGGTAGAAATTACCATTTGCCACCCGATTGCATTCTCATCTTGACAACTTTGTGTGAAAAAAAATTAACCTCGTAATCGCCATACAAAATGACATTTGCTTGCAAATTAGAATCGTTTTTTATATTTTAAGTTGGAAATGTTAAAGTCTCAGCCACAAAACCGAAAAGTTTCAGGCCAATCAGAGGATTTATAGTACGGCACCAGGTTCCCAAAGTAAGTTACTTCGATAAAAACGATACTTTTGGTCGAGCAACTTTAAAACTATATATCCTATACAGCACAAATGTTCCTTGAACCCCCATTATTTTAATACAATGCAACTTTTTTCCGGTATGCCAAAGCTCTATCTCGATATCTAAACATAGCTCCGGTACAAAAAGTCTTTTTTGTCCGAAATTCGTTTACGAAGGGAGGGGTTAACGCGTGCCCACAAAGAGTTTGTTTCTAAGACCAACCCCAATTATTTTTAAATAACCAACATTTCTTTTAAAGGACTCAAAGCTCTATCTCTGCTTTTTTTAGTGGCTTTTAAACAAACCGTAAAATGGACGGAAAAAACATGCAATTTGTCGAATTTTAGTTAATTTTTTTGATAAAAAATCTAAAAATATCTTAAAAAATCTCAATGTTTTCTTTAATTTTCCTGCAGTGATTAAAAAACTTTTGGCACCCTTCCGGTTCGGTTGTAATTAATACTGGAAATCTTGTAAATTTTGAAATTCTTCGAATATGAACATTTTCACGGTGCGATGCATAAAACATAATGATTAGGAAGCTACACATGGAGGGCTCAGAGCTGAAGCGAACCAAGTCAAACAAGACAATTCGAAAATATCTTGAGGATAATTAAGTGAACTGCCATAAATTTCTGGAGCGATTGACTTGGGCTTATTACCGTTTCTTAGGTAAGGAACGCTTTTTGATTTTGTCCATTTCATAATTGAATAGTGTTTCGCTTTGCGGAGATATATATAAGGGAGATCAATTGTTCGACATTTTCAAAAAGCCGTTTTCGAATATACCGATTAGTTACTATTTAAAAAAAAACCCGGCTTTTCGTTTTCTGAAAAATAAGTTTGTTACCGCCAATGGCAAGCCGCATCTCGTTATTAAATTTCGTTCAAGTGGCAACACTAATATTGTCAAAATAACTAAATGTCAAAAAAGGATTTTCTAATAAAAAATGTTGAATATAATAAAGTTGCTTATGAAAAGAAATAATTCCCAATACATATTTGTAATCTTTTATTTTGTGTTGTATTAATCTAGAAATTTCAACGCCATTTATAAAGATTTTCGAAAATAAAACACATACGTAATTGACCGTCCCTAAACATAATTTGGTTTAAACAACCGTCATTGGTACCGGGAGCTTGGGTTGCTTCGCCCAACAAAGGCTTTAGCGCTTACGTGGTCTAAGAAGCAGCGCGATCAATCAGGGGCGTCAGAATCCTAATACCGGTACTATTTAAATTCACCGAACCGAACCGAACGCTACATGTTTTAAATCCAGCTGATTTATAAAACCAAAATGAGCTGATTTGTAGTGGGATCTCATGATTTTTTGCAGGTTATAACGGGAGAACTGAACCGACACTAATTATTTCGTTTAAAGGATGCATTTAACGAAATAATCCAAAATATGTAACCACACACAAATCTATAATTTTTAATGCTCGTTCTTGTGTTGCAGTAGATCTACAAGACCATCGAGACCTTGTCTCTCTCTACTAGCATTTGTTTTGATCGGTACAAATGCATTTCCTTATCATAAGGGTTTTAGCTAAAGAGTTATATTTTGCCGCCATCGAAATTGAAACGTGTGGACCAGTGTTAAAAACAGCAATTTAAAACTACACTTCAGATGATGCAAAATTACCCAGTTTAAATGAAATCACACCTGATATCAAATAAACGTGTAATTAAAAAAAAAAAACTTACAAAAAGAACAAATTGTAAAGTCTTTACAGACAAATTTTTAAAAGTGTTCCCATGTTAGGTCGCATATGCAATTACGGACATATTAAAATAAAATTATGAGGCTTAGACTTATAATACACAGAAAAAAGTGTTTTATCAATTAAAAAAATGGTTTAAAAAGTTTTTAAATTTAATTAATGTGATAATTGAATCAATTATTTTTTTTTGTTGAAAGAAAATTAAAAATTTAATTTTGATTTAATTAACATTTTAGTTATTTTAAAATAAATTTTGAATTAAAATATTAATTAAATAACAAAAAAATCTTAATTGACTTTTTTCGTTTAAAAAAAATTCTTTAAACATGTAGAATTGTTTTATTAATTAATTCATTTATTAATGATGTGCTAATAATCCCAATTTTTTTAAATGAAAACACTGAAATTTATTGTTGTGGGAAAGCTAGTTCCTATGCGCATTTCGCTGGTTGCTTAGGCCAGCTCGTCAGGAAACTTTTTCCAAATACTTTAGAAAAGCTAAAAATATTATACAAGTAAGACCATAAAGTGAATAAGAATTTTAAAACACTCTGTTCTTAAATGTAACAATATCAAAGCTTCAACAAAGTCACAACAATAAACCGTCAATTTTTTCTTTCTTACATTCCCCTACAATTGGCTGGGTTTTTTCCAATTGTTGTTGGGAATTGTCAATATTTATTTAAATAAATAACAAAAAATTCTTAATTGACCTTTTTCGTTTAAAAAAAATTCTTTAAACATGTAGAATTGTTGTTGGGAATTGTCAATATTTATTTAAATAAATTAACTCATTGATTGAAATGGCAAAGTTGATCACTTTTTTAATTAAAATTAAAAATATCATTTATTGAAAATATTTTTTCAAAATTTTTAGTAATCAATCAATGCAAAATCAACAACTAGTTTGCTTGATATTATGAATTTGGAATAAATTTTGTGATTGGAGAAATTTAATAATTTTTTCTGTGTATAAGAATTCTTAACGACGCATATTATCTAAGTAACTACTCGTGCATCTATTTAAGAATTTTTCGTCTTAACGTGATTAAAGGAAAGGGGTTTTTATGTGACCTACGTTCCTAAACCTAACATCACAAAATTTGGCCATGACATAGTATATATTTTTTTTTTATCAATACATACCAATACATATTGAATATATAGCTCAATTTTCTAATAAAACTGATACACTTAAAGTTATATGTGGGTAAAAACATATGAAATCAACCAAAAAAAATTTCCAAAGGATATATCTCGAAAATCAATATTTTTAAAAATTTCAAAAAAATATATATTAATTGTTATTATGTTTTGTACAAGTCTGCCAAATTTCAATGTGGAGTCTTTATTACAACATGAGTTATTAAGAAAAAAGCAGGCGAAGGTTTATGTATTTCATGAAATGTACCAAAATACAAAAAGGTGACAAATTACAAAAAGAAATAGAAATCAAATGTAACGGAACTTTTTCGACTTTTCTTTGCTTAAACTCTTTTTCTCCATTGCTAAAGCTTTAACAAAAAGTACAACATAATGTATTATCATTATTAAACACTTTATTACAGCATATTTATTTATTTCTGAAGGATTCCTATTAAAAAATCTGCATCTGCCGAGTAACGCTTGACTTTAATTTTTTTTTTATCTACAGGTTCAATAGAATGCAGCTTTTGAGTTCCAGGAATAGTACGCAAATCTTTAAAACGAATATTATTGTGCCGATCCATAGATCATGTGTACAAAATCTTATCAAATTTGGAGGTGCTGAGGTCAGAAATGTTAATATTTTCGGTTGATTTCATATGTTTTTACCCATGTGCTTGAGGATAAATATTATGTTCCGGTTAAACTTAGTGATAGTTCAAAGCATTTTATCAACATATTATATGACATGGGTATTTTTCAAATAAATGGAGTAAAAAATGATTTTTCAAAAATACTTGATTTAATTTTGGTAAAAGATAGAGATGACAGTTTTGTTAAACGCACAATCCCTGTAACTATTCCTGAAGATCGATTTCATCCTGCTATTTTCATCTAACTATAAACCTCCCATCTGAACACAATTTTCCACCGCGGTGGACCGTAGGCATTCATGAAAAAGTTTTCCCATTCAAACAAACAAATTACCATGCACTAAATGAATTAATCGGAAATATAAACTTGAATAGTATTTTATCATATCCCTCTGAAACAAATACAGACATTGATCATTTTTTTTGCTGTGCTATACAATAAACTTTATGCGCTTATGGATTTATGTATTCCGAAATATAGAATTAAATCCGAATCTGGTCCACCTTGGAATTATAGGCAATTATCTCGGGCTAAAAATAATAAAAATAAATACTACAAAATATTCAAAGAAACAACTGGTTATCCTGCAGTGATGAAATGTAATCAAAATGAATCATGTGATGTAACTTGTATAAGTAATATGTGCGCTGATTTTTTGCTACCAGATTTCATTTCATATTCCTCATCTTTCATCTCGAAATTTCATCCCGTTATCTGTAAAATTTTTCAGAGCGAATTATGGCTATGCTGACCCTCTTAGAAGAATGTGTAACAACTTCAATGATTTATATAGATATATAGATTTTTCATTGGAACCAAAGTCAATAAGTAGTTTAATAATTGATTTCCTAAATTCATAAGCAGTAAAATAAATAAAATCTAATCAAATGTTAGTTCATAGTCTATTTTATTAAAGTGTAAATTTAAATTTGTAAAATGTCTGTAAGGAAAAATCCATAGACAATTAATGAATAAATAAATATATACGGCGGTTATGCCATATCAAGTTATTTCCGTGTGGTATTTGTATAGGAGCCATGGTCAAATTGAGACTGATTCCAAAATTAATTTCATAAGACAATTTAGGTTGAAATAAAATACATTTGGTTCAAATTTTGTTCAAATACCAACATAATAAGATGGTTTATGGGCACAAAGACTCTTTGTATTAGAAAAAAGTTCATATGGGGGCTATGTGAAATTATGCACCGATTCTCAAAATTGTCGAAAAAAACTCATGAACCAAATTTAATTAAATTATCTTAACATTTGCGATCTGTACTTTGCGCAGCAGGTCTATATGGACCATATGGCCAGCTGGATGGATGGCTCAGATACTTATTCTAAGTCGAGTGGTTTACTACAACAAATATTTGTATGTGTTTTACACATCAGCATAAACTCATAATATCCTTTCACTTAAATAAGATCAATATTAGTCATACTATTAAGATTCATAAATTAGTTAAAAACCATTTAACACAAATAACATTAAAACTTAAAATAAATTAATAAAAATTAGATAAAATCTCAAAATAACAAGTTCAACTTCCATTTATCTAGGGAGGATGCAAAATGTTCATGGTCATCCTTTGTATACTTTATTTAGTACAAAAAATTCCTGTAATGGTTTCAGATGACAGTCTGTTTCTCAAATCAGTGTAACAAATGTTAAGGGCGCTAAATATTTCTTAACTTATTCGTTTTATGAGTTATAGCAAAGACAAAATTTATTCTCCAGTGCCCATGTTCTGTAACTCCCGCGAAATGGAAAAAATTCCATAAATTGAAACAAACAGCTGCTTTTCTCACTTAACTGCGTCTGTAACATTTTTGGCGAGTAATAGCTGTCACGTAAGGAAATTACTCGCCAATATACTGAAAAAGTGTGTCTGTAAAATTTTTGTGAGAAAGTTTCCGCATTATACTATCAAAAAACCTCACGCATAAAAACCGGATGAGGAAAAATTTTAACACTAAAAAATATATAAAAAAAATGCAAAGTGCAATAAATGCTTGTATTAACACTAAAGAGATATTGTTCTTGGCAGATTTTTTCATTGTTTAATTAGTTTGCTTTTAACATTTTTAAAAAATCTACGAATATTTTCAAAGCTTTTTTTTAATCAACAAACATTAATGTCGCACTTTACATTTTTACAACGCCGTCGTTGAAAATTTTTAAATTTTAGTCAATTTTGGACGCCGTCAACAATATATTTGACTGGCGTTCTCAACATCTGCAATTTCATATCGGCTTCAAGTGGAATATTATGACATTTATAACGTTACGACGTAATCTCTTTTGATAGTTTACGACATGAGTTACAGACACACTTTTTTCTCACTTTTCGAGAAACTATGGAATATTTTGTTTCATATGTTTTCGATGCGAGAAATTCTCACCAAAGTTACAGAACATGGGTACAGGGGTGTTTTTTCTAGTATAAATACCTTATTTTAAAAAAAAAAACTTCGGGTTTTTAATCACTTTGAAGCTCATATTTATCGAAATCTAATTGTCTATCAGGCGCGGATCACTATCAATCTTTTGGCTGATGAACTATGGAAATCTTTTTTTTTTTTTTTTATTAGTCAGTGCAAATTTTTTAGATCAATATGTTAAATGGTATAAATTTTATCACTAAAATCAATTCCTTATATTATTTGCTTTAAAATTAAAGAATTTCAAATTACATCTGATCCACACCTCAAAGAAAATAGCCACCACGCTCTACCCACGAAAGTAAAAATAACACCAATTTCGGGTAATAACCCACAAAGTGGCAACACTGGTGTGGACTATAATTTGTTGTGAGTATTAAATTTGTAAGAGAAACTTTTGAACAACAGAGTACACAGAGATGAAAAAATTGATGTAAGAGAAATGCCAAAATCATTTGCGGGAGCAGCTTTCGAAGAAAGAGAAAGAAAGTGTTTTTGCCTTAGTAAAGAGGCAACGTCAATGTTCAGCTACATACATTGAAAACAAAAGAAAAAAAAAAACAAAACACAAACATCGATAAACAAAAGATTTAGGCCCTAATCATGTACAACGCAGCGAAACGCCAAAGAATAACATTGAAAGCACAAACAATGTCATAAATATTTTGTAATTTTGTTGTTGCTTTTATCAGAAATTCATGTACCGTTTTAAAATTTTCAACGACACAAGCAATGGAGCGTTTGAAATTTTAAAACGCAATGTGAATTTCTGTAGAAAGCAACAACAAAATTAGAAAATATTTATGACATTGTTTGTGCTTTCAATGTTATTCTTTGGCGTTGCGTTAGTTCTGTGGCGTTGCGCTGCGTTGTACATGATTAGGGCCTTAGTTTAACAGCCGTGTTTTTTTTTTTTTGTGCAAAAAAAATTATTTAATAATATTAATTTGTTTTGTAATGTTATTTACTTACTTAAATGTTATTAATGGGTACTTATTTTTTGGTTAGGACCAGCACTCAGGGGATGGCCTCTACAAATGCAATGCATTGTGTAGGAACTAGGATAAAAGGTTATGGGAAGGAGGATAGAGGGAGTAGTGTTTGTGAACATTCGACTTGAACTTATTCATGTTGAAAGTGAGAGGAAAGACTTTAGCAGGAAGGTTGTTCCATATACGAACAGTCCGGACAAAAAACGAATTTTCTCTGTAATGAGTTGTACGATTTACCGGCCAATCGACCACAAAAGGATGGGCTCTTGAGGAAAAACTTGTATAACGAACAAACCCACGGGTTTCGGGAACCAGATCCCTAATTTCATCAGAACACATCCCATTGTAGTAACGATAAAACATGTAAATACACTTTAAGAATACACGCAATTTACACTATCACACAAGTCATACGTATTTTAAGTACATCTTTCGAAAAATACCTAAGACTTTGTGGGATAGTCTATAACGGACTTAACTTGTGTTGTGGTAAACTTAAAATTAAATTTTTGCAAAAGTTTTGCAAATAAAACTCAATTAAATAATTGTATGTTCATTGTATTGGGGCATAATATACAGTGCAAAGAGAAATGCAAGAAGGCAGCTTTCAAAGAAAAAGACTGCAAAAACACAATTTCTTCTGTCTCGTGACGCCTGTGTGTGCTCTGTGTTTTGAACGCAGATTTTACAAATTTTTAACCATATAAAAATCAAACTTTGTCCTTTTTGAAAATAAAAAAAATAAAAAAATTCAATACACCATTCTTGTTCGTAAAAGTTACAGATCTAGTTACTGACTTAAAGAAAAGGAGAAGATGCTTTCACATTCACGAGGTCCGTACTTATTTTAAAATTACATTTTTCTAAAAGTTTTTCAGAAATACTTAATTAATTCACTATCTTGTATTTATTTTCCAACAACATTTACCCCACTTTCCCAGTTATATTTTCAACATATTTGACAGTTATCAGGACAATTTCTCTAATTTACTACAGCTTATAAGAACAACAATTCAAAAGATATTGTTGCAATTAGTTTAAAAATATTTCTAAAATGGAATCTTGTTTGTTGTTTTATTTTCGCTATTTTTAAATGAAAAAAGTGAAAACATGATAAAAGTATGTGGATGTAACATACAAGAATGCATATTCCAAGCATAGTTGGGGGTAGTGCACTAAATATTGGATTTAAATCAGCAGTGCACTATTACTAAATAAAACCGCAAAAAAATTAGCTTGTACTCTTTTTTTACCAGCTTTAGCGATGATTGATATTTTTTTAACTACCACTAAAAACAAATTTGTGATATTGCAAATTTTATACAATAATCTGCACTCAATTCAAATAGTGTAAAATTTGTACTAACAATTAAAAAAGCTGCATATAAACAGACTCTCACTCAAATTTAATAAATGTAATTTTGTATGAGCATAATTTTTGATTGTTGTTATGACATGCATAAGAAAGGAAATTAAGCAACATGTCAATAACGGAATATCTCATGGCTTTAATCATGAAAAAAACAAGTTTTTTCTTTGTAAATTTAGTGCAAAATATTAAGTTATATCACTCAAATGAGTGAAGAGCAAAAGAGTTGTAATAAACTGATTTTTCTTAAATCAAAAAATTTTTTTTTTTTTGAGTGCAAAATTTTTTAGCATCACTATCACCCACGTGAAGTGAGGCCGCTAATTTAGAATTCATCACTTAACAGCAACAAAATGATTGCAATAATTTTGCACTATCACTTACTGTGAGTTGAAACTGCAAAATAAGTGCACTACCCCCATCTATGATTCTAATCAACGCCCTTCTTCTCATCCTTTTGATTTTCATTGAAACACAATTTACAAAAAGAAGATGAACAGAGAAAACTATTGCAGACAACACAAAAATACAATTTTATATGAAAAGGCACGCAATTAATTCCCGCAGTGACTGTTCTTATTCCGAGCAATTTCTTTTTCTTCTTTTTGATGTCAGTTCAACATGGTTTACAGTTTCATTCATTATGCTACAACATCATGCTACTCCCACAAAAACATTTATACACACATGTATTCGGAGCTTTTGCGATTGGAAAATTGCAATAATAAACATTTGTACAGTGGTGTAGTTGAAGCGCGAACGAATCCAGCTATTTATCTGATTTTTACAAGGGCTTTCAGTACAAGTCTTTTTTTAGTTAACGCATTGGGTAGAAAGCGGTCATAACCCAGCGCCAGAGCTGTAAATGAATCATTCTTTTTTGATTTTAATTCGTTACGAATTGAATAAATTTTTAATTAATTCTTTCCACAACAAAAAAGAATTGAATGCAATTTGAATCAATTCAAACGAATTAGGCAGAGATTATTTCAATTCGTTTCCAATTCAAATGAATATGTAAAATGTTTTGTAATTCGTTTTTAATTTAAATGAATTTGTTAAAGTGAATTGCAATTCATTCTACAAATTTATTTGAATTGATTTGATTTTGAGTTCGGGAGTCATGTCCCCCTATTAAAATCAATAATCAATTAGTGCCCCAACAATCGCATATAAAATATCTTGGTATTCATCTAGATCGGCGCTTAACATGGAAATGCCATATAGAAGCAAGACTAACACAAATGAAACTAAAAGCAATTCAAATTAATTGGCTTATTGGAAGAAATTCTGTTCTTAGCATCGATTGCAAACTTCTACTCTACAACTCTATATTAAACCCAACTTGGTGCTACGGTATTCAGCTATGGGGCACTGTCTCGGCCTCAAATATCGAAAAAATTCAAAGGCGCCAAAATAAACTTCTTCGAATAATCACAGTCGCTCCTTGGTATGTTAAAAACTCAAATATTCACAAGGATCTCAATGTGCCATTAGTAAAAACTATTATTACGAAGTACGCAGTAAAATATTAAAAAAGGCTTGAGTCGCACCCAAATCCACTAGCTCGAAATATTTTAAATGACAGCGGCCACTCTAGATTAATTAGAAGAGATACTGCAGGACTCATCCGACGAGAAGACCGCTAAAAATCTACATATGTGAATAGAAACCGTGAAGAGAAAAATTTTCGTCTAGCATTGGCAGGACAAAAATAAAGTATTAGTATAAGATTTGATTAATTATTGTTAGTTCATATTTAATATATGAAGATTCAATAAATAAATAATGAAAAAAAAAAAAATAAAAAATTCAAATGAATCAGAACAATGAATTGCAATTCAAATGACTAAAATCAAAAATGAGTTGCAATCAATCAAATTCAAGAGCAGATCTAGGGGGAATGAAAAATGATAATTTCTCCTACCATAATGAAAATATTCAGTACAAAAATTTAAAAGCCTTGCCCTGGATCCGCGCCTGATCAAAGAAAACATGGTGTTTGGAGTTTGTTTCTTCAAGAAGAACTGACTTTTATTTTGAAATACGCTGACTTTTACATAAAAAATTAGTTGAATAACAAAAGGAAAGTAATGCTTGAAGTAGATTTAATTACAAAATCAATTCAAATTTCAATTAATTCAGTTCAAATGAGTTGGAATTTCTAATTCATTTGAATTAATTCAAAATCAATTTAATTCAAACGAATTGGAAACAAAATGCAATTCACTTTGACAAATTCAAATGAATTTGCAGAATGAATTGTAATTCACTTTGACAAATTCATTTGAATTGGAAACGAATTGCAATTCATTTGACAAATTCATTTGAATTGGAAACGAATTGCAATTCATTTTAACAAATTCATTTAAATTGACTCAAATTTCATTCAATTTATTTTTTTGTGTGAAAAGAATTAATTCAAAATTTGCTAATTCAGTGCATGAATGATTATCGTATTAATTAAAAAATTTATGATTCATTAACAGCTCTGCCCAGCGCTAATATTTGCAGTAAAAGTATTTTCCTTATTTATTTTCCAAATGCAGATATGATTTCAAATTAATATAAGTATTTGTCATTATGGCCTTATCCCACTGTCCTCTAAAAGACTAGTGCATTACAAAAGTAGCATTTATATACTTTTCGTTTATAAGGGCCATGAAATCATTTTTTGCTTAAGAGCTTAAGCTTCTGCAGTTTCTGTTGAATAGCAAAATTAAACAGAAACTTCCATAAAATTCACCATATTTTATAATATATGGTAATAATAATTGTGCGCAAAAATTGGCTAATATTTGGGTTAAATTCACAGCCACTACGTTATCCCTGAATAACACTTACAAAATTACTATTCTGTGTTCTGGGGGTTACTGCTTGCCATGGCACCAGATAGTACTCTCGCGCGCCCGCGATCTTTAGTAAATTTACCAATTTAAAGCCTTAGAGAAGCTGGAGATAATGGCGGAAATTTAGTGACGAACAACCTAGATTTTGAAATGAAACAGAATCCAAAATAATATTTTTTGAAAGAAAAATATTACTTATTATTGCTATTTTTTCGAAGAAAAATATTATAAAAAGTGTAATTCATTTAGAACTTTTTTTCTTTGTTTTTTTCACAGATCACGCGTGAATGTTGACGTACTGTGCTCTTATATTTTTTATTTAGAATTGTTTGACTTTTCATCATGGAAGGACTTACGGCGGAACAACGTCTGCAAATTATTCAGCTCTTAAAAAAATCCTGAATTTCAATCAACATATCGTACTTAATCAGCAAAAAATCGACATGTTATATTCATATCTACCCGCTGTAAAGATATCGTGCTACGATAACCATTTAACCCTAGGATTCTCGGTAACTTTTTACCACTATGTTCTCCTCTTGTTCCGGCCAGACCACAATTTGTACAGCTAAAAACCAATTAAATAAAAAGTAAATAAATATTTTTTTTATTGAACGTATGCTAATTACTTTAGACTATGCAAATTTATTATATAATTTTATTAAATCATTATTTTATTTCCATATGCAAGTCATCGAAAATGTAGTCTTTCATTTCGCACATTGCTATTTTGCATCTACCACAGCTGAAACGAGTCTTGCGTTAGGTTTTTTTAGTTAGATTGAACTAAGCGCATAATGGGCCCTAGTTTTCTGATTTGATTCAAACTTGATTCATTCGATTTAGAACATATCATTTCTAGAATTCACGTATCTGTTTTTTTAATATTTTGTCCTATTTGGAATATCTTTCAAGGAAAAATAATTTGGTCTGGCTAGACCAAGAGGGTCATTTTATAGACTTTTACATAAAATGGAATTTAACGCCACTTATTTGCTCCAATAGAATCCAAATTAGTTTCATTCGATTCAGAACATATTATTTATAGATTTCACGTCCCTGTTTTTTTGATTTTTTGTCATATGCGAAAAATATTACATGCAAAATACTAATTTGGTCTGGCCAGACCAAGACTGTAATCCTGGGGTTAAAACGGCTGGTTTTTGGTTAAAAATGGTTTTGCTTAAACTAAAAATGTGCGAATAAGTGTGAATAAGTGCAATATGGTGTTCATCATCACCTTCCGAGACCAATATTGCCAACACCATCTACAAATTTGGATGATTTGCGATCAAATTGACCATATCCAGCCCGTTGTTAGGAGAATATTGCAGCTGCAGTGGAATGTATTGGTGAAGACCGTGGCAGAACTGTCAATAGCAAGCGCTACCCAACAATAATAACGGGTTTTTGTTGCTAGAAATAGAAGCCCGTGATTCCGGCCACGTTTGGTTTCAGCAGCTATTTTCGCGTTTCCGATCTGACAACTGGCCGCCTAAATCGTGTTATATCACACCGCTAGATATTTCTCCTTGGGTTTATGTGAAGTCAAAAGTCTTCGTCAATAAGCCGGCTACGATTTAGCAATTAGAAGCTAATACTAATCCCGGAATACCGAGAGATACTGGCAGCAATAGTGGTAAGAGTAATTCAAATTGGGCCTTCTGCTTGGATCACCTACAACGCATTTCTGGCCAGCAATTCAACGAAATTATTTTAAAAAAAATAAATGTTTGACATTTTGCTCTCTCAGGCAATACTAAAGATTCTCACATCCAGTTGTGTTTGATATAAAAAAAAGTCAAAATGGATCACACTTTGTGGTGCCCCAAATATAAAAATAAAGTTTCTCACACCAATTTTTCCTAATTATGTTGCGAGTATTTAAGTTATCAACTTATCACTTTTTCTGAAACTTTGTTCACACATTTCACGTAATTCAGACGTTGATTTAAAAATCATGTTTAATTATTAATTCCCTTTAAAAGATGCTTCCAAAAACACGTTAAAAATTATCAACCAATGGTATTAAAATTATAACAAAGTGTTGTTAATATTAAGACAACATTTGTTGTCGAATTTTTAACAGACCTTTAACAAATCGATACCAAAGATGTTGAAAATGCAATTGTTTTTATTATTCGCATTTTATCGGAAAAAAGTGAAAATTTTTATAAATAATTTAAATAATTGAAAATAAAATTGGACACTGAAAAAAATATAATATACTGTGACGTCCACATTTTGTTCCTACGAAAGAGATTTTTTTTTAAGAAAATATAAATTTCGACCTTAAAAAATCAATTCCTTATCGGATCCTTGTGTCTATAAATATGGAAGGTATTTATGATAATCTTAAAGGTAAGTGAAAATACAATAATATGGAGTTTTTAGTTAAATTTAAAATTCCTTTATTTAAGATGCTAATGTGACATATAGAAGCTTGCGGTTTTTAAATAAAGAAGGTGTGAAGGAAGCTGTACCATATTTAGGTATCCGCGTTGAATTCAAAGAAAATAGATTTCCATGAAATAAAGCACAAGTATGTAAGTATATTGTACTGCAATTTTGTTTTATTAAAAAATAATTTGAAATTTTTGTTTTGTTGTTTAAAAATGTAAATAAATAAATAAAGTTCATATGTGTCTTTTATTGCTTGGGTTCAGAATGGATGATGCTTTACTTAGAACAATGTGTTGTGGATATGATAACTGAATGTTGTCAATAAACCAACAGTGTGTTATCAAAAATGAAAACAGCTTGTTGTCGAAATGACACCATTATAGTGAAAATATATCAACATTTTGTTTTCAGAATAAGACCAAAATGACAACGAGGTGGTAAAAAAATGTTGATACCATTCGTTATCAGCTTGAACACAAACGTAGTTGGCTATTTTTTTGACAAGGGATGGTGTTAATTTTGATATTTTTATACGGTTTTTTTCTCTCTGTGTACAAATGATGATTTTCTCCCCAAGTTTTAAGGGTTGATTTGTTCCCGTTATCGGCTATTCTTCTTTAAGGCCATGTCAGATAAAACTTTCGCGTTGCGTTACCGATTCGCTTTGACATCTAAGATAAAATATACATACTTATACGAAACATGTCACATAAAGTACTTTCAAAGCTGAGCGAAGCAAAAAGTTAGCCAACTCTCATCTTTTTGCGCGCTTTGACATTTGGCTAGTATAATTTTCTTTTTTTTCTAAATTTTTGTTACCAAATTCAATTCCAAAAAACCGTCCAATTAAATTTTTAACTTTAATTTGTATAACAAAGAATTAAATGTACAAATTACCAACCGCTTTTATAAGTAAAGAAACAATTCGTGAGTGTTGTCAAAGTTTTCATTGTGTCATACACCTTTTGCTTTGCGTTTTTCTGCCAAAGGTAGAAACGTCACGCAAAGCGACAAAGTTGTATCTGACACTGCCTTTACTTGCTAATTTGTAAAAACAGACAATTTGAATGCGCTTCGTGTTTAGTATTGTAAAGAGATGTTGCCACATTGAAATAATTAGTCAATTCACAAGGTATCCTAACATGTCATATTGTCAAAATGTCCTAATATTTCACAATGGTTTAAAAATATTGTTGTTGGTTTGTTAACAAAAAGTGTCTTAAATAAATAGAACATTGCTTACTGTGTTTATTGTGCTGTCGTAATTAATCAGAAAAGTCCAGCGCTGAGCGGCTGAGCCGTACAACAATATTTTTAAACCATTGTGAAATATTAGGACATTTTGACAATATGACATGTTAGGATACCTTGTGAATTGACTAAATATATTATTTATTTATAAACAACAAAAATACGAATGTGTGCAAGAAACATTTTAAAAAGTGAACAGAAAATACAATTTTTTCTCTACCCCGCTTGTGTCTCTACACAGTTCGAATACAAACACCAAATATCTTGTCTTAAAAACATGAAAAAAATCACCGTCTGAATTAAGTATTATTCATGCCCCCTAATTTTTACAAAAAGAAATCTAGCTGTGTATAGAAATCTAAGGTGGAAGAGCTGCCATATTTTAAAAGAAAACTTAAGGTGAAAACACAAAGGTCAAATAATCGTTAAAATAGATAGAGATAACTGTTAGGTGCGAACACGATAAGCTTTCTTTTTGTAGAAATTATAGGCATCAAGCCTATTTGCGGTTTATTTAATATTGCTCATTATTTTTAAGTTCTCTTCCACCGGTTGTATATCTTTTAATGGTATTCTGATTGAGGCCCTAAAGCATGCTATGTATCACACCGCTATCTTTTACCTGGACAGTGGCAAATTTACGGTTTCTACAGTTTAATACGCGAAGTCAATCGGCTTTCGCTGAATGCTGCCCTTGCTCTTGGTCTCATAAGTGACTGTTGTCATTGTCTCTTAAATATTGCGAGCAATTTTCGGACCAGTATCAACAAAAACGAGGGGAAGTGTTCTCTCATCGAGCTCAAAGCAGCAAAAAGTAAACAAAATTTAAAAGAATGTGTAACTGCAACAGAGTCACTCCTTGACGGAAAAATGTAGCACCAACATCCCTTTATTTTTCCTTACCGATATTTTTCCCGAGCACACTTGCACCTTATCACTATTATCCGTATAGTAGTTTGAGATTTTTCTACCTGCGATTTGCTTTTAGAATTATCGTTTGTTCTAAGTCCTCAAAAAATAAAACTAGCACAAGAACTGTATGAAAAATACACATTTTGTATGGGAGCCACAAAAAATAATAATTAACAAATAGTGATAAGGGGTAGGCATTAGGGATTCGGGATTTCAAAAAATCAAATCCCGGGATTTTTCGGTTGATCTGTATATTTTAAGATTCGGGATTTTTGAAAGTCAAGAGGTTAATCTTTTGAATAGATATTTATAAAAAAAACGCCTTTAAAAGAGGCTTATAAACAAAAGTTTTATAATTCATTAAATATTACACAGTAGTTCAATGATTACATTGATTGCTAAAATTTATAAGTTTTTAAAATTGTGATTTTTTTCGTAATTAATGATTAATTTAATTAAGAATATGATGAAAAAACAACGTATGATTTTTAACAATGGGTTAATTTATTCAATTAAAAAATAATTAACATAAAGTCTATATTTTACCCAATTACCTTGGTTCAAACTTAATAAAAAAATAATTAATATAATTATTGAATAGAGCAAACTAGTAATTGACTTATATGTAAGATTCTATTAAAATTATTATTAAATGAATTAAGATGGATAATTGAAATTTGAATTCGAAATTAATTAACAAGATCGTTTTTTTTTTAGTTAACCTTAAAATTCTTATTTCAACAAAAACTCATTTTTATACCCAACCGAACGGAATTGTACTCTGTGACATGGCTGATAATAAGGGTTTTCATGATATCGCTTAAAATTGCAATTTGTGCAAATTGGCAAACTTTTGAGCCTCGGTTCATTACTAACACAGTAATTGTATACAGCATAAAGTAATTTATTTATTTTTAAGATTCTACTAAAATTTTTCATTAATGAATTAAGACGAATAATGGAAATTTGAATTCGAAATTAATTAACAAGATCAATTCTTTTTAGTTAACCTTAAAATTCTTATGTTAACAAAAACTCATTTTTATACGCACCACCACTAGTGGTAGGAATTATGTAGTGTGTTCACCTCAGTGAACAATTACACAATCCCATCCCAAAAAAAAAAAATAAAAAAAATAACTTTTTCAAAAAAATACAAAAATAGTTTTAAATTTAAAAGAAAAAAAAAATTTTTAAAAATTTAAAAAAAAAACAAAAAAAATTTATTAAAGGACTTATGTGATTAAAATTAAATTTTTTAGATTATTTATCTTCTTGTTTTTATTATTATTATTTTATATTAATTTAATTATTATTACAAATAAATAAAAAAATTTAATTTGTCAACATCTCTATAGAAAAAAGTGATTTTATTCTTGGGATTAACATATTGTGGGTATTACAGTATTGAGGGAATGAAATGCTAGTTAGGTATGTTATATACCGTCGGAAAGGATAATTTGTCTAGTTTCTCAGCATAAGTTTTATTTTTAAGGTTTTAGAAACACTTACACACAAAAAGGAAATAAATCAAAATAGTGCATATGCTAAAAATTGAAAAACCCTCGTCTTGAGTTAGAAATTATTTTTTTTTATACATATCCCAGTCTCATCCCACTAAGCGACCAAAACTACCTAAAAGGAAAAAAATAAGCTTTCTTTTGAGCAAAAAAAAAAAAAAAAAAAATCCCTTTTCCTAAAAAAAAAAAAATAAGTTTTAAATTTAAAAAAAAAAATTTAAAAAATACAAAAAAAATAATGTTTCAACAGCCTGAAGAAATAGCTATCTAATTTGTTTGGGACAAATTTTGCTAACACCAATACATAATAAGTTACATGGATGAGAAAGAACACCGGTTTGGCCAAAATGTCTAATTTTGACCCCCATAACCTCAGAAACTTTTTGACCGAATGTTAAAAATTTGTGTCTAAACTACTATCCAATAAGACTAACCTTCGTGCAAATTTCATCCAAATCGGAACACATCGATTTCAAAAGTTGGGTCACTTGACATGAAATCCCCCATATAACTACATTAGATTTACCCCAATCATCTATCCTATCCTTTCTTCTTTAATAATTTTCAGTACTTTTATATATAATAACAAAGTTTAACTTTTTTCTTTCGTTTTCAATGACAGTATTAACGGAATTTATCAAATAAATATAAAATATCAATATTGTGTTCCCTATCCTCTATAGGGAGAGTGTAATGATGATTTTCTTTTTCTAAAATAACGTAAAACAAAAAAATTAAGTTAATGATTTTGGGATTAACTAAATTCCGAAAATCCCTGGATTAAAAAATTAAAATCCCGGGATTCGAGATTCACTGAGGAATGGTTTCCCTAGTAGGTACGTACGGGAAAAATGTCAGGAAAAATTAGAGGATTGGCACTACATTGAACCCTTCATGGAGTGACTCTGTTTCAGTTATGGAGTTTTTTCAAATTTTTTATTAATGTACTCGTATATATCGTACTTATTCAACAATAGTGTAGTATCCCAAAATTTTTATTTATTCACTTTTTGGAAAAAATCGATACATATTATTCATATCACACCCCTGCAAAAATATCGTGCTATTTTCTCAACGTTTTGGTAATTTATCGGTTGGTTGAAAAAATATTTTTCATATAATTTTAATACTAAATAAAAAAGTGTTTTGCTTCTACTGAAACTTTTGAAATGCTTAACTCAAAATTTCAAAAGTTTGTTGAACAAGTGCGATATGTATGTAGAATTTTTATAGTCTTGTGTAATTATTTACTGATATGCTACACAAAGGACAAATTTTACAAGTACACCATTGACCATCATTGTCAATGTAGAGGTATTTTTTTGCTGGGAACTCGCCCAATTAGTTTAATAAATATTCACCAAAAACTTTTCCATTTAAATGAGGTTTTTCCCGAAATGTTATTCTTACTTTCCATTAAAAAATTTGACAATTGCCCCATCTCTTTTCTCTTATTCAAAGGTTATTACAGTCGTGTTAAGATTTATTTTACAGTTATGACACTATAAACTAAATCAGTTCCATTAACATTAAGTAGACGCATAAAACCACACCTTGTAAACATTTAAATCACTCAAAGTTCGTGACCAGTTACTATTTATTAACAAATTGATCATTTTTGGAATTATAATTATAATGATAATAATTAAATTAAATCGGTTGTTAAATAAATGTTAAATATGACATAGTTTTTTGAAGGATTTTTTGTTTTCCTTTCAATTACAAAAATATTTGTATTTGTTGAAAGATTTAATTAAGATCTAGCGAAAAGAATGTGTGCTTCTGTAAGCACTAATGGTTTGTAAGCATTGCCTTCTAACAAGTTGACTTGGGTCATGCAGTGACCGCTTTTCAATACCCACCGACAATACCAATACTTAACAATAGCTTGCAGTCTTAGTTTTCTCCTAATAAGTCAATCCATACAGATAACAGCTGGTCTTCTCAGGTATCACTCGAATGTCCTTAATTCCCTAATATTGACCCAGAAAATAAAACACAGTTTTCTCTTCCTCCTCGTTATGACAACTTATGCAGCCAATGAATTCCAAACCAACTCTACTTGCATGATTAGCTACCGCTCAGTGCCCCTTTGGATAGCAATGAAGTATATTGTATGTACAGCAAAATTTACAATTATTAGACATCAGCAAAATGTAATGCAGTTTCTGGCCCGCTACGGCCTTCGTCAGCATTCTTTGTGTCACACTGCATAATGATACTTTATAAATTGAATATATTTAACTCAACTATTTTAACAAATAGAATCTGGGAATTATTTCTTTTCATGAGCTTCTTCATTATATTCAACATTTTTTATATTTCGAATTTATTATATGAGCTATGAGCTAACGTTTTGATAATTGCCCATTTAACAAATTTTTTTTATAATATTTTTTCCAAACCTTCCTAATGTTTAAAAATTTAAATTATTCTTTAAGAGTTATTTTTTTTTTATATAAGTTGAAATTTTGTTTATATTAAAATTTAACTATAAGTCGGTAACTTTATTTCCTGTTTCAAATAAATGTTGTATGAATTCAAAATGAAAGTTTAAAACTTTAAATTTCTGATTTCTGACTTATGACTGCCCTATATTTATCATGATCATGGTTGGGAGGGGTACGAGCGTCCCAAAATCTTCGCTAGTTTCGTCAATTTATCCCATTTTTTTCTAACAAATTATCCCTCTCTTTTCTTGGTGTCCTCTGTTTTTCTTTAGCTATAACCTTTAATCTTTATATGGCATGTAAATTAAAATAAGTTAGACTGTAGCTCATTTGGATATTCAGTTTAGTAAATAAAATATAAACCTACCCCGTTTGTCGACGAAACAGGAGCCGGAACGCAATGCATGCCTACTTAACTCTAATATCTTTGAACATTGCCCATGGAAAACGAAGTTATTCGCTACAGAATAATTATTTTTTATATTATATTATATTAATTTTTTTTTTGTAGGTATGTGTTTAGTTATTTGTTTCTTCTCAATCTTTAAACAGAATTAACCGAAACAATTAGAAGTGTTTAAAATTTAAAAATTTTAAAACAGTACTCTAATGGCGTAATGGAAGGAGAGAAGTCCAGGAAAAGGACTAAGAAATTAGATATTTTGGATTGCTTTCGATTTCTCCAACATCAACGATAAGTGAAATGAAAGAAAATAAAAGAAAAGAATGAAAGAAAAGAAAAGAAAAGAATAGAAAAGGAAAGAAAAGAAAAGAAAAGAAAAGAAAAGAAAAGAAAAGAAAAAAAGAAAAGAAAATAAAAGAAAAGAAAAAAAGAATAGAAAAGAAAAGATGAGAAAAGAAAAAAAATAAAGAAAAGAAAATAATAATATTACACAGAAAAAAATATTAAATTTCTCCTATCACCAAATTTATTCTAAATTCATAATATCAAGCAAACAAGTGGTTGATTTTGCACCTATTACCAAAATGATTATATTGATTACTAAAAATTTTGAAAAAAAATTTTCAATAAATGATATTTTTAATTTTAATTAAAAAAGTGATCAAAAAACTTTCAAATTTTAAACAATGTGTTAATTTATTTAAATAAATATTGATAATTCCCAACAACAATTTTACATGTTTAAATTTTTTTATTTTATGCGAAAGAAGTCAATTAAGATTTTTTGTTATTTAATTAAAATTTTAATTGAAAATTTATTTCAAAACAACTAAAATGTTAATTAAATCAAAATTTAATTTATAATTTTCTTTCAATAAAAAAAATGATTGATTCAATTATCACATTAATTAAATTTAAATACTTTTTAAGCCATTTTTTTAATTGATAAATCACTTTTTTCTGTGTAATGTATTAATTAAAAAATAAGTATTACATATTTAAGAATAATTTGTTTGTTGGCTCGTTTTAGTTCAAGAATTGTTATGTTTGAGTAGTTAACCTAGCTAGAAAATGAAGGAGTCGGAATTAATTCTAAAAGGCCTCTGTACTCCTTATTTTGGATGTACAAGGCCTTCCGCCCTCGCTTCTTTGGCAGGCACATATGAATGGCAACTGGATAGAAAAAAAATAATTCTTTTACTTTTGCTTTGGCAAAAAATGCTACTTCTTCTCTACTTTCTTCTCATAGAAGCGAGTGTGGAATGTGTATTTTATATTTTATACAAAAGAGCAGAGGCCTTCTATGAGGCTTTAAAACCATAAATGAAAATAATCTTGAGGCAGATATGCAAGTTCCTAAAAAAGTCAACAAAAAAGAAGAAAGAAAGAAAAATCGTATGAACGGTAAAGAATATGAAGGTTTTTCAAAAGGCAAAATCGTTTGCAGGAAGCCAAGAGAAATGAAACCTGGGTGCACATCAAAATGTTGTGAAAAGGCTTCAAATCGACATTGTTCTATTTTTTCTGAAAAATTACGTGAAAAAATATTTCAACGTTTTTGGCAGATGTCATGGGACCAGAAAAAACTTTACGTAACCAGTACTGTTGACGTTTTCGCCAAAAAGAGGACTTATGTGGAAAATTCTCGACGCTCAAATTCAAAAGCGTTCTTTTTATACAACAAAACAAAGCGCTATCAAGTGTGCCGTAAAATGTTTTTGTCAACCCTCGGAATTTCGGAAACTATTGTAAGAGGTTGGATTAATTCCTGTGAACTTCATAATGCTCAACTGGGACCTGATAATAAGAAAATCTTGCAAGCTGAAAAACAAAGAAATACAAAAAAGGGCCAGGAGTATGAGGTTCGTTTAAATTATTTAAATAAATGGTTGGAAGGCATCCCAAAATTAGAATCGCATTACCGACGTCAGTACATAAAAAAAAAAAATATATTTCCAAACAGATTTTAAATCTTATGCATCTGTGTATGAAGTTTACTCCCAAGATTGTGATTCGCAAAAAGAAAATGGTATTTCACCTGTATCGTTTCCTAATTTAATGGATGTCTTGAAGAAAAAAAATTACTCAATTTATAAGCCTAGAAACGATATGTGTGACACCTGTGTATCGTTTGAGTCAAAAAATATATTGCAAAAAGAATACGACTTTCACAGAATGCACATAGAGGACATGAGAGAGGAAAAAAAAACATGATATTGAAAATGCTAAGGAGGGTTTACTATCGCTATTATGCATGGATATGCAAGCCGTAAAACTAATACCGCAGTTAAAGGCAAATGCATCGTACTACAAAATGAAACTCCAGGTCCACAACTTTACAATTTATAATGTTATAACTCATAAGTCTGAAAACTACGTATGGGATGAAACAGAAGGAAATCTAATTGCCTCTACCTTCGCCACAATTATAGTAAATCATTTAAAAAAAGAAATGCTCAATACGCCAAATGTACACCATTTTGTAATATATTCTGATGGGTGCTTCTATCAAAACAGAAATGTTGTATTGTCCAATGCCTTACTTTCGTTTTGTGTAGAAAATAATGTTACCATTGAGCATAAATACTTAGTCGTGGGACATACCCAAATGGAATACGATTCCACCCACTCATTAATACAAAGAAAAATCAATAATAAAAATATTAATTTGCCCTCTGAATTAATTGAGCTAATGAAAGATGCACGAAAAAATCCATATCCACTTACTGTTCATCACTTATACCATGATTATTTCCAGGATTATGAAAATCTTCCAATGCGATACACTTCTATCCGTCCTGGTAATTTCTTTTATTTTATTGCCATTTAACTTCATTCTACCTAAATAAAATTATTTTTTAGGAAAAAGGATTGGGGACCCTAAAGTCAACATGATTCGTGTTTTGGCGTACGACCCAACAGGATCTATATATTACAAAATCAATATTAAAGACAATTATCAGCTTTTACCACAAAGATCTGCTACAGGTTTTGAAATTCGTCGTCCTAAGTTATTACATTCTGAAAGGTTAAAAATCTCCAAAAAGAAATGGCAACATTTACAAGATTTAAAAACTTTGCTTCCGGCAGACTGCCATAACTTTTATGATAACATACCTTTTGAATAATTTTTTTGCGGTAGCTTTATTTAATGAAATGTTTTCTTTTTATTTAATTTAATTAATTTAACTTTTTATTTAGTTATTAACATTGCAATAAATAAAAAAGTAGATTTTTTTGTAAAACCACCTATAATTTTATTTAAAAATCAAAAACTTTAGGAAAATTAAAAAAATTCTATTTTAAAAGGCCGTGACGTACTAAATAAAGAGGAAAATAAATCATCAAAAATCATGATAAAAGTTTAATTTTGTTGCATAGTGTAATTTAAGCAAACATTAAGCACTTTTTGTTTAAACAAGTAAGAGAAACTATAAGTATTATTATTTAATGTAAATAATAATCATGTGTTCAAAGGAATGCCTAATTATTCATACTAATTAGTATTGCTGATAGGTTGTTTGGTTTCAGGTTTTTACAATTCCAAATAACCTAAGCGCCATATCATAAGCTGTGTTTAGAAAAACAAAGCTTTCTCAACCGATATATAATTCTGGTTTCATTTTAATCATAATATATAATTTTCGGTTCAATATTGCAAATAGTTCCAATTTTATAACGTTTTTTCTCTCTCCTGTTAACTTTTGAAAACTGCTGATAGTATGTTTGGTCTTTAAGGTGACGATATACACTACTTGCAAGTAATTACTTGCATGTGTAAAGGCTGGGTATTGAGTTTTCGATTTCTTGATCATTGTATTATTTTTGGCAATATATGAAAAAAAAAACGTTTATTCCAACTTGCAGATATTTATACCAAATTACTTCTATTCATTGGGAGATACATTTGACTACCTCAAATGGACATTACGGTCGCCCTCATTTATCCGTTTTGTGATATATAGGATGGTATTTGCGACTTTAACACACTGAATTCGAATTGGACGCCATAGTTTTTTTTTTTTAATAATTAATAAACAATTGTTCTTAATTTTGGGATACTTAGTTGGAATAGTAAAATCTTTCGTTTAAGATAAAAAATAATTTTTCTGTGAACTGAAAAAAAAATTGCTGAAACAATTTTGTGAAATAGGAAAAATCTTAACTTTATATTTCAAATGACACAAAAATGACTAAAAGCTTTTATGCAAAACAAACTGTTACTCGTTTGGAACTTCAATGTCTAAAATTCCTCCGTGCCGCTTGAGAATAGAAATTGAAAAAAATAAAAAAAACCGAAAAAATGCAAAATTCATATTTTTTTTTTGACACTTCGCTATGTTTATTTCAGAAACTAAGCATTTCATTGTTAAAATATGTAGATGTTGGTCTATATATTACAAATGTAACACGTCGCATATATCAGATACCGGTACATTTAGGTTTTTCGCTGTATACTTCCCTTTCAGCCGTCATCCAGAGTCAAATGCTGATTTAATTTAAATGAGTTATATCTTGTTTGCTAATTGGCTTTGATCAGATAAAGGATCCCTGAGTAAAAGTGGAGCAAAGCTAATATCTTATAAAAATAATAAAGTTTTTCATCAATTATTGTTATGTTCGGATGTTTTGTGCTACAATTAATAATAAAATTTAATAATTGTTTAAGTTTATTGTGTAGTCAATTTGGAACTCCCTTAAGGAAACGAGATAGCTGGTAAGTAAGTTAGAAATAAATGATGGAGATGAAAAATAAAGTGGGGTTGGTCTTGCATTTGACTCATCTAGGGGCATCGTAGGCACTACAGGGGCCAAATTTAAGTCCTATCCGGTAGATATTCGGGACTACCATTTTTAATGATTTTATAAAATATCATTATCCTTTTGGATATAAAATCATTGAAATGACAGCCTAGTAACATTCTAGTGAAAGAGGATACATGATTACAAAGTCTTAGTTCAAAAATAAACCTTACGACTCTATTCACGACTCTATTGTTTTGCGATGTTCCTGAGTAAAATTCAGTACCACCCAACACAGAGATAAAGACACAGAGATAAAGCTACTTTCTTTCTAATTAAAAATGGAAGAAAGTATCATAATGAATACAATCTTCTCAATGTGCCTACTACCCAGGCAAATATAAATTGATGTGCATATTAAAATCTAGGCTAGAATCCAAAAAGAAGCCTACTGATTTACAGTGATCCCCGTAATGAACAGATATCCCACCTAAAATAATTTACGGTTTTCTGTAAGAGGTATGTGAAGTAAACATTTCTCTTTTTTTAAGTATTAAGGCTTAAACAATTTCTCTGAGATCATACAAATATACTAGCCAGGTCCCTATTAATATTGTCTTCGAAACCCGCTTCATCATATCCTGAATTTACAGCTGAAAACTGTATGTCATCCCCATATACTTAACATTCTGAAAACGTAATTGTTGAAAAAAGTAATCGCTTTGCTAATGATTTCCAATGGATTTTGAATATAGAAATAATGGAGCTTGATAAGTATTCAAATCTATTTATCCAAAGTTTCTTATATTAAAATTTTTATGAACTAAGTTTAATATTATTCAAAAAATACAAGATATATAAGTATTAAGATATTTAAGTGCTTACTTTTTAGTATGGAAATCACTACAGTATACGATTTTAATATTTTCTGTAAAAATAATCGGACAGAAGATCGGTCCACGCCAGCTTAGAAACAATACATTTCTATTTTAACAATAAATTTCAGTGTTTTTATCAAAAACAAGAATTGGGAACTTAGCACGTTTTAAGGAAATCTTATTAATAATAAAAAAGTTATTTTTTGCGAAAAGTCGATTTTGATATATTGCTAATTATATTACATGTTCGGGCTAATTTTTATACCCTTGCGATCAAAAATGGCGACTTTATTAAAGAAACTAAAATGATAAGAACAAAAATCAAAAATTGCGACTTTATTAAAGAAGCTAAAATGATAAGAACACCTAACTCTTGATTTTGTAAAGCTTTTTACTACGTTTTTATTTCTGTAAAAAAAATAAAAACGTAGTTACGTCCGCTTGCCTTAAAGAAAATGTTGCCTTTAG
The DNA here is from genome assembly GCA_943735925.1 of Pollenia amentaria. Classification (NCBI taxonomy): domain Eukaryota; kingdom Metazoa; phylum Arthropoda; class Insecta; order Diptera; family Polleniidae; genus Pollenia; species Pollenia amentaria. Next base: position 131,592,840 of record OX031007.1, on the reverse strand, counting down.
AGCAGTGAATAGAGCCTTTCAAATTTAACCAGTTTTAAAGACTTTAATGTATTATAAAATCAAAGATATTCCAATAAGGACAGTTCATAGTGCCCATATTATTGAAGCTTGATCTGTCGAAATGGCTTTTATTAATTTAGCCACCATGGGCGTAACGTTTAAGCATACGTAAAGCGTTTAACAATACGTGCCAATCATCTTCAGAAATAAGACCCATTTCTGGATGAATGGGTAAGTCAACAAACAAAATTATCGAATTTGGGACGATACTAATCCACATGAGCCCTTAGAGCCGCAAAAGAATCCTGAAAAAGTTCTTTGTCCCATTAGCAAAACCAAAGATAAATAAAGTGCTTAGAATATTTATGTAATATATATTTTTTTGTAAAGCTAACAAAGTACCTTAAATAGATTTGCAAGTAAAATTCATAATTTTCACTTTTTACTTACAGGTACCAAACTCAAAAAAAATTTGAGCTAAACTGTTAAATAAAAAATCGACTTTTACCTGCCTTATACCCAATTTACATGATGAATTTTATGACGTCCAATTTTTTCAATTCCCTTTTGAAATTGCTACCAAAAACTACTCAAACACACAATTTACATGATGAATTTTATGACGTCCAATTTTGGACGTCATTTTTTGTTTGGTAACAAGCGGTGTAGAGAAGAAAGAGGGGTAGAAAAATAGACATGGTTTCTGTTTTCATGTTTTTTTTTTAAACTTCGCTTTACACTTTTTTCTGTTCTTTCTGTTACGTTTTATTTTTATATTCTCATCAACTGGATTGAATGAAAATGAAAATAAATTAGACGTCCAAAAAACCCATCGTAAGAATTTGAGTAGTTTTTGGTAGCAACTTCAAAAGGGAATTAAGAAAATTGGACGTCATAAAATTCATCATGTAAATTGGGTGAAATTCATACGATGGTTTTTTTTGGACGTCTAATTTTTTCATTTTTATTCAATCCAGTTGATAAGAATATAAAAATAAAACGTAACAGAAAGAACAGAAAAAAGTGTAAAGCGAAGTATCAGAAAAAAAACATGAAAACAGAAACCATGTCTATTTTTCTACCCCTCTTTCTTCTCTACACCGCTTGCTACCAAACAAAAAATGACGTTCAAAATTGGACGTCATAAAATTCATCATGTAAACTGGGTGTTAGTAAAAAAAGCCAAAAATTCATTTCTTAATATATTTTTCCAAAAACGTAAAGTATTGTTGGTAAACAATATTACTGAGCAACAATTTTTTATTATCGTAAACTTTGATATTTTTTTAATTAGAAAACCCCGAAGTTGCTTAAGTTTCGTGGAGTATAATTAACTATTTTTTCAGAGTACCTAAATTTCTATTTAAGATTTTATCATTTTGTAGAGTGATTTAACAGAATCTGGATTTAACAGAATCAATTCGAAGAAGTTGAGCGCCATGCTTTATTCGCAGGATGCTTTATTCCATATATAATGTATTCGAAAGGCCTTTCAAACGCATAAAATATTTCAATAATGACTTACACAATTTAAATTTCTTTCATTAAAATTTTAATTTGTTCTTAATAATATTTTACAATTGTTTAAAAAAATATGGTTGTGTTTCAAACAAATAATATAAATTTTAGTGCTGTCTTTCTTGTAATTATTATAAGACATATGACTTTACAACTTTATGACTACCTTGTGAATCACCCAAATGTTCTTTCTCAGTTTCGGTTTAAATTAAGACTCAATAACTTTTTTCGGAATTCTGGAATTACAGTTTTTTTATTTTACTTTAAATTAACAGCCTGGCCCACGATGTCGCCACTATCGTTCGCTTGCATTTTTAACGACAAACAGCTGTTTTGCTGCCTACTAACAATTTCCAAAACGACAAGTAGGTCGGCAGTGCAAGAGAACGATAACGTAACAGCTTTTACACAAATTTGCGGCCCAATAAGAAATATGATGTGACCACAAAATGCCTAAACTAGTCACTTGTGTTGTAGTTGTCGAGAGAGACATTTTACTTTTCTTTACACAACAATACTAAATATTTTTTTTTGTAATTATATTTTTTTTAAACAACACCACTTAAATACAAAATTATTACTTAAATTCCAAGGGGCTTAAATGCCTTTTTTTAAATTGAGATTACATATGGAATTAGTAGGTGAAGCTCAGAAAAGTTCAGAGCACAAGAGATGAATTTACCATTCTCGTCCGGTAGCGACCAATTCTAGCAATTGTCATTAAAATACCAGTTTTGCTTGGAGCACAAGGGACATATGCGCAGCTAATCTCAATTTTTAAAACCCTTGTGCTTTAAGTCCCTCATACGTATGTATTTTTATAATATATTTTTCACAACGTTCTATTCTACTCGTATATTTAATATTTACTGCTTTGTTTTTTGTCCCGCTCTGTTTGTAGCACATTGCCGATTTTTATTTCCAAACTAGCGCTTTAATTGTGGAATTGCTGATGTGACAATACAGTCATTTGACAAAAAAAAAATAGATAGTTTTAAATGTAGATCCTATCTATCGGCAATAGATAGTGGGCCGCATAAGAGAACGATAATAAGTGACTTGTTGTCGCTCGCTTAGATGTTGATCGACATCGTAGACAGGGCTGTAAATATTTACAGGGCTTAGCGATTCAACCATGTTTTTTTTTATCAAAGTTTGCAATAGATGTAAAAATACGTTACAATGTTCAAACGATTTTTCTGAAAATGTAAATAAACATATAGTTACCTTAGTCGGAAAAAGTGCTAAGTCCACATTTCGTCGAAATTGAGATTTTGATGTAGCTTGCTAGTATAATTCAAAATACATCATTTACAAACAAAAATAATACGATTATTTTGTTTTTCCTACCTGGAATGCAGAGGTAGGCAAATTAGCTAAGTCCAAAAAACCACTCTACAACGAAATAATGAAAATAACGGCAATAAGATATGAAAACCTGCAATTTTTAAAACTGACTTTACCTAAGGACCATCACCGTTTATATGATGATCTACCTCATCTATGATTTGGTTTTCTAAATATCCTGTACGTATTTTTTTAACAAAGGAAGCTTCCGCTTAAAATAAATACACCATTGAATTCAACATAATCGTATAATTTTAAGCAATTGGATGTTCCATATATCGCAAATATACACCTTTTTATTATTATTAATTACTTTTTCTTTAAACTTATAATTCTTATTATTAATTATTGTTGACCAATAAATATTTTGTTTATCAACACCCATAAAGTAACAACATTCTTGTAAACACCAAATACATTTACTTTTTTAATAGTTTTATTGAACTTTTTTATTTACAGCGAACCCCGCAGTAACGAATTATGCTTCATAAGGAACAATTCCTTATATTAAATTCCAGAAATAAAAGAAATCATATTTAAGGAAAATATGCTAAGTCCCTACTAAAATAATGAAATTTCAAAGAGCAAATGTGCTAAGTCCAAAAAATCCTATACGTCCGCAAATGATTTAATTTAAAATTCTACGATTAATGGTAATTTAAGAGGATTGACTAAAGAAAAAAACTGCATTTACAGATTTTTAAAAAGTCTACTAAAAAGAAAATTACACAGTTTTTTGTCTCTCCTCAATTATTTGAAAAAATGGACTTAGCACTTTTTCCAACTAAGGTAACGATATATAACTTTTAGTTCGGAATCTTATTGGGGCAACTTTAAGAAATAAAATAAAATATCGAAAAACTCCATTCATCTTTCAAAACATATACCAAAAATTTCAATTTTACAAAAGAAGACTTTATATGAGATCCGTGATAAATTATGAACCAACTAATCTTTAAAAAAAAATGTCTCTTCATATAATTGTGTGTCAAATTTCATATCCGATTAAAGTTTTGTAAAGTCTTTACCCAAATAATCCTGCAAAAAAGACGTCAACACCTCTTCCGAAATTTTAATTCCAAGATACGAATAGCAATTTCTAAAACACAATAGGAAACTTTCATTTTAGCAGCAGGTGCAACATCAAAAATTTAAAAACTCCCAAGGATTGCCGCAAGCCAACAAGAGTTTCATATACATACATACTACAAGTGCAACATTCTTGTTGCTTCTGCCATATTGTTGTTGTTGAGTCGAAGGTAATTTAAAAGCTTTATTACCATCATCACTAGAATGGTTGTAATTGCGATGATTAAGTAGCTGATGATTTTGGGAAAACAACAAAGAAACTTTTACATGAAAAGTGAATCTAGGAATTATTTTTTTAACTAGAAAATATAACGTCTATCATTTTAACATCCGCTATTAATTCAGGAATTATTTTCTAACCATCCTTTTATCTTTCCATTTCATTGACGTAATGAAGATTGGTTTTTCATAAGGATTCCTCGGCAGATTTACACAGATCTGTGTTCATTTCATTAAATGTTTGTCCTTTAACTTTTAATCTTAAGTCACAATTTAGTGATTAAGTTCGTAAGCGTTTTGGATGCCTTTGCTCTAAAAATAATAATATTGTATTTATAGCTTTTGTTAAGTGTTTCCTTTTATGCTGCTTAAGGAATTGTAACATTTTATCCTTTTCTTCGTAACTGCCTGCCAGCAAGTACCAGTGTCAGACATTTAGGTTGCGCCATCCATTCTGGCTGTGAATTTCAGACAAAATGTAGAGTTGAGATGTGTGTGTATGTGTATGTTCATGTATCATCCCACATCCCTTTTGTCTGTGTATGTGTGGCTGTATTTTTTTAGTTCTATCCTTTAGAGTGTTATTGGGTTAAGAAAAGTTTGATTGTTACAAATGTCATTAAAAATATTAACAATGAAAGCGAAAACGTTTTTATTTTTAAGCTGGAAATTTTACTTCTGAAAAAATTTATATAAAAATAATTCTGACAGGTATAACGGATTAATCCCACAGGAGGCAACAAAATATGTTTACACATGAGCATGGCTAAGGAAACTATTTTTAACGGAATATTTTAATTCATGTTATGGTAATCTTAAGTATATTATTTTCAACTGCAACCGCATTAGGCTTAAATGTGTCCTACAAAAGAGAACAACAACAACTTCGTGATATGGTTATTAAAAGCATGATATGGTTATGAAGAAAACCCTATTGGGCACAGCTTAAATATACATTGGCAACCACAATATGGTTATGGTAGACATAAAATGTACTAAGATAATAATAATATCCTTGTCGCTATAAATGGTAGGATTACTTAATTGGTTTTTTTTTTAAATTTTCTGCATTCATACAGATGGAGATATTAGTGGCCTTTTAAAATTCTCAATCGCTTTAAGTATTTTCCCTTCTTCTGTCTATAGAAAATAAGTTCATTCTCAAAAGTCATTACAACAACTATTTAAATATAGTCATCAACTGATCGAATTATTTTTTGCTATTTCAATCCCCCAACTAAAAAATAAGCAAGAATGTATAGTCTGTCAAGCCTGACGATATTATACGCCACAGTATTTGGGTAACAATTTTCGAAAGTGTACTCTATTAGAGACTGATGTGCAATCATTGATCCGCCAAAATAAAATTTTATTGTGAGGTTAAGATTATCGTAAAAGTTTTTTGCTAAATATTATATATATGTCTTTGAGCGGTTTTAGGGAGGGGATTTATACAGGCCTTATGTGTTATTCTGGACCTACCAACATAAAATATTAATACATCATAGTAGCTATCGCCAAGGTTATCAAGGCTTTTTTCGGAAATAGTAGTTGTAGGGACCTAAAACTTACCTTAAATTTGGTAAGATGATTAAGATTGCAATAAATGGAGCTTGGACCAAATTGGGTTATGGGCACAAAGACTCTATTTCGGAAACAAGCTTGTGTGAGGCTATGTTAAATTAAAGACTTATTCTCACCATTTTCAATAGGTTTAGTCCTTGTACCAACCAGAACTTATGGACTATATATTATCAACGTATCTCTAAAATTGCTACGTGTACTTGGCATTCAAGGTTTACATGGACAGCTAGCCAGCCAGATCGACGTCGTAAGATCGATCCAAAAAGTGATTCTGAGTCGATCGGTATACTTAAAGGGTTACGATGTTGCACACATCAGCACAAACGCATTAAACCCTCTCCTCTTTTGTGGTGTAAGTATGATAATGGGCCATATTATCAAAATCTTTGTTGTGATCGAAGTCGGAGTCGTTTGAAATTTTTTGTCTATGTATGAAAACTAAAATTTACGACTATGCCAATGCAAAACACATAGAAAATTTGGCGGATTTGTGTCGTTTACGACAATTATAATACCAATTTAAAGAAAATACTGGTTTTCGACTACAACAACGACACTCATAAGAAGGCCGAGCGTTCCATAAGTCGGAGCGATAACTCTGAAATTCTTGAAAACAAAGCCATGAAAAACATCTGACCGCACTTACGCAGTGTTATTTCAAACGAGAGATTAGGTGACTCGGAAATTTTGTTCGGGTTTAAGGTTGTAGGTCGTGCAGTATAGACCGTTGCTCCATCCTATTGGAACTACATTTTATTCAGTCCCAAATCTCCCAGTTGTGCTAGGAGAAAGACGTTGAGCATGACTCTGTAGAGCTCGCTGCAAACATCAGTCGTTTGACCCGCGACGTTTTCAGCATAAGAACCATATAATACAATACAAAACTCTGAGCGGGTGTAATGACAATAATTCTGCTTTTTCACTTATACATAGAGACCGAAATGGGCCTCGTCGCTCATGGTGATTTTCGATGAAAAGTTTTGCAAAAAATCAAAACAATTAAACCGCATTCTTGATGAGTATAACGCTCCATTTGTTATTGACGTTTATTTTGCATCCGCTAGATTCCCAAATGTCAAAGTAGAACTTATATTTACCGCCATTTGCAATAAATATGTCATCTTCCTATAGGGTGATGACTTTTGCGCCACCTTGTACATCGTTATTTAGCAAGAATGATAGAAATACAGATTATGCCATCGAAAAAACCAAGTTGAAATCTTCTGCGCATAACGGACAAATGATTTCACGTGAACTGGATTCAAAAGGGCGAAAAATCTTAAGCTTGCAAACTTAAGATAGTTGTTGTTGTTGTCTAACTGCCGGGTTGCCAGCTCTAACAAAGTGCATATATATCTTATAAACAAATTCGGGAATTTTAGGGACTTTAAGACTTAGCAACCCTTACTGGGGACAAACTACATCATCTAACGGGAAATGATGGGCATGACGTAATGTTGTTGTATTCTATCATTCTTGGTAATTAAGGATAAGTATTGTTAACCGTTACAAACCTTAACATATTACTTCCCGCTTTGGTGGTGTGGGTTATAAATATTTTGGTATCTGTTTATAAAAGCACTAGAATTTCAAATAAAAAACTGTTTTTGCCAAATATATTTGTAAATTTTTTATAAATGTTATGTACATATCGCACTTGTTCAACAATACTGTAATAACTCAAAATTTTAAAATTTTAAGTAGAAGCCACACAATTTTTAATGTAACATTGAATGCATATGAAAAAAGTTTTAAACCCAACCGTTTCGTAACTAAAAAATAGATATAATAGCATCATATTTTTACAGCGGGTACACGCAGAGAAAAAACATGTTCAAAAACTATTTTTTAAAGAAATTTTAAAAATTTGATTATGTTTAATTTTAAATTTAATTATGTTTAACAAAACTATTTTTAAATAAAATTGTAAATATATTATGGTTAATTGAACCATATTATTGTCACTGACAACCATATTATTGTTAAATTAGTCCTCCATTAAGAATCCACAACCATATTATGGTTGCCTCTAAATATGTTATGGTTAAATATGACAATAATTTGTTTTAAAATTAACAATAGTATTTTCCTTTCTTCCAAGAGCAACATGCTATGGTTGAAACATATGGTTGTGTCTTCTTGATGGAGGACTTATTTAACCATAATATGGTTGTCGATGATAATAATATGGTTCAATTAACCATAATATGTTTACAATTTTATTTAAAAATAGTTTTGTTGGAGGTGACCATATATAAACATGTTTTTTTCTCTGGGTGTAGGTATGAATATAACATATCGATTTTTTCCAAAAGTGATAAATAAAAATTTTGAGTTAATACCCTCTTGGTGATTAGGTGCGATATTTGTAAGCAGTGGCTGCCGTTTGAAAACTGCCGATTTATTGATTTTTTTTTAATTCCTAATGGGTATTGCTCCTTGAACTTAATTTCTATAAAAAAAAGCT